>JASDDO010000016.1:150839248-152039248 GCA_030015575.1 Agapanthus africanus
ACTAGAGAAGTCACAAGTAAACAGAATATAGTACGAGAACCAACCCCTCTGTCCTAATGGACACTGGACAACATACACAAAACTCTGTATAAGTCCGCTGAGTCTAACAACTTATTCACTGTGTGTCATAGGTTGAAAACTGTACTTATGGTTAAGAAGAATTACACCGCTGTTCAATGCTCCTTACCTAACCATCCACTGATATAGGTAAATGTCATAGATATAATTTCAAAAAGGTATATTTCACTCTATAAAAATAGACGTACAGATATATCAATTTGAAATTGGTGCATAACAACGGATTTTCAAAACCAAATATTTGACATCCGGCAAACAGCCCAGGTGACTTCCTCAAATATCACCAATTACAGCGAATCCCTATATAATGAGGATGATCACCTAATTCCCAATAACTTACTCCCACTCATCATTTGTAAAACCATACAGATGTGAGAATCATACCTGGTAAATACATACCCTGGAGCAAGTGTCTAATTGGGAAATCAGTTTTTCTTTTAACAGTACACAGTGAAACTGAAACATTAAAATGTTTCGATGGGGTATCCCGGTATTCCTAGCAATGCCTCTTCCATTATTCAGATTCACAACTGTAACCGTATATTTCTTTGCCATCTCTCCAAATCCCTTTATATGTCGTTAGTCGTTACCTTCTGCACACCCCTTTAGGCCAAATGGTTTTCTTCCTTCCCTACCATTCGGCACCAGCCTATGGTTTGGAAGAAGACTACCCAATAAGCATAATGGGTGTACTGTCCTAATCCTAGGAGCACTCGCAATGCGAGAGAAGGTGAAGATAAAAGACAACCGAATAAACCATATTCCTATTTCTCCTGAACCAGAATCCATCCCCGAACTGGAACAAGTTCCTTTCGAGTTCGTATATAACCATACGATGGAGTATCCAAATAAACTGTGGATCTTCGTAGTGATACAGAGTGTTCTGGAGAAATACAAAGGTGATTTAGGATTGGTGAAGAAATACTTGGTTTGGTCGTGAATAGCAGTCGCAGTTTACTTTGCCCTCTTACTAATCCCTTGATATATCTTTACTTAATACCTTCTGCACACCATCGTTATGCTAATTGGTTTTTTTCATTCCCTACCGGTCGGCACCAGCCTATGGTTTGGAAGAAGACTATCCAATTTGCGTAATAGGTGTACTGTCCTTATCAAAGGAGCACTCGCAACCTGAGAGAAGGTAAAAGGAAAAGACAACTGAATAGTCCTATTCGTTTTCTCCAGAACCGGAAACCATCCTCGAATAAATTCCTTCGAGTTCGTATATAACCATAAGATGGTTTTGTCCAATGGAAGTGGACGTTCGTAGTAATACGGGGTGTCCTGGAGAAAAAAAGGGTAAAAGTAAGAGTGGCAAAGAGGTTTGCAACGCTGACAATCTAAAAGCCAGTGTATAAGAAGGTTCGGTTAATTTTGGTCACTGAGTCATAGTCTAGGGTCGGGTCAATGGTCGCTGCCAAAGAGAGAGAGAGAAAAGAAACACTCAGCGTGCACTCTAACCTAGATCAGAATGGTTATCACTTTATCTAATCAGGAAACCTCCCAGTACCATCAAATTCTCCTCCAAACCTAAAAGAAGAATTAGTCGGGATCACCCGAGGAGCAAACCAACTCATCAGTGAGAATCGGGATCCAACTATCATCGCATGATAACTTGACGGAATCCACTCAAGTCACCACACTCCAGAAGGTATGCGCATGCCTGGCAAGTTTCAGTTTCTTTAGAAACTCCCGATGTGTGTTTTTACCCCTAGGACCCAAGTGACCTTGACTGAGCCAACATATCAAAAGATCCTAGTCAAGTTCAACCCGTCATTATCTTGATTGCATTAGACCCACCCGCACGAGTCCTTGACTGAGCCAAAATGACCGTATGACTGTCCTAACCAATCACATATCCATAAGACAGAAAAACATTACAGAGCTACCGCACACTACGCCTCGGCTGAGCACGACATACGTAGCACGAATAGTAAGCAATACTAATCTGAAATGATGGAGGGCTACGGCTGGTTTTTGGCGAAAAACCTTTCACGTAATGAACTTGATATCGTTGAAGGAACCGGATAACTTTTTATAAAAATATAGTAACGAAAACCTTTGCTAAAGAGGTCACTCCCGGTGAAGGGATCTCGGCTCTTTCCCCGTAGAATGAGATGCAGGATATTCCAACTGAATACCACGATGCAAAGCAAAAGTAATCGGCTATAGTGAAGTTATTGCCCTGACGCAAACTTCTGTCCAATGGGTCACTCCCGGTGAAGGGATCTCGGCCCTTGCCTCGTCGACTAAGGAGCAGGATATTCCAACTGAATACCACTGTGCAAAACAAAAGTGAACGTCCTTGCAATAACAGCTTTTTGAAAAATGTTCCAACAACATCAGAATAGGTTTGTTTAGCTTGCATTGATCCGAATCAACGCAGTCCCATCAATTGATCACACCACAAAAGAACGAAAATACGATGTACGTATATGCCATCCGCATTCGCCACTGGGTCCCATCATCACCCGTTAGGTTACTTAACTAACGACAGAGCGGGGACTGGACTAGCGCGGATGCAAAACATATACAACATCTACTAGTATATATATCAATATATAATATTTCGCTCAAGGCGTGATAAAATGCAACATCACAGAAATGTAACCAGCATCACAGAACAATACAGATATCTGGGATCCCCGGGTTTCATAGAGCCGCTACTGAAACCCGATGTTCCCCTGGTCGTGTGGATAGCCTGTGCAAAGAGATCCTAGACCCCTACGGGCGCGGCAAGTTACCCGCCAAAACCTGAAGCGATGCAGCCCCCTTCAACGACGTGAATGGACCACCCAGCACTTCACGAAATCCGGTAACTTGAGCACCCCTCCTGGGTCAACCTGTACCCCATACGAGTGCGGCGAATAGCCTGCCGATTCTAGAGTGAAGCCCCCTCCGTCTCAAAGCCATGAGATGCGGGCCCGTTGCCCTCTAGAACCCGGCTATCTCCATCCTTGGGGTAATCCTAGTACAGAAAGTAAAATATACATACAACGGGTACATCGACCTCGACCCGGTCATGCCCCAAAAGAATAATACAAACAGGCAGTGACGGCAGTCCACATGTAGGACGCTCGCCCCGCAATATCAAATGTACATATAAAACAAAACTGTACTACCACTGCAACCAGGCTATCCCCCCGACCAATCCGCAACATCACAGCACAACACAAAACATCAACGTGAATGTCACGTTCGCAAATCCGTCTAAAAGGGCGATAGCAGTTAGACAGGATTTACCGATCAAATGACATTCACGGTCGCAGATATAATGTAAATACTGTGAACTAACATGTTTAAAATTTCCGATCGAACAAATTTACCGAAGTGGGCCCCAAGCACTACTGTAGTACTCACAGAAAATCTGGGCCCAAACAGAATATCCCAGAACCCCTATTTCCATGTCTAAAGCCCTCTGGAAAAATTTGACACATCAAGGAGTTTCTTCCACCGCGGAACCGCGGCCAAACCAAGGGTTTGGCCGCGTTTCCGCGGTCATCCTGAAGCATTGCCCCACCAAATTTTTGCAGATAGCTTAAAATTCCTTGCACACATTTCTGCAACAACCTGAAAATTTTTGGAGCTAAAAAAAATTTCGACAGAAACCTGATGCAAGAAAAATACGGTTTTTAGGATTTTTGTTCGATCGAGTTCTAAACATACTAGAGCAAGCTAGGCTAGGTTAATGGCGTGGCTCTGATACCATGTTGTGCCACGGCAGCGCCCCGGCCGTCTACTCGAGGCCAAAATGCGGAATCAAAAATTTTCTTAACTTTAAACCGGCGCTACCGCGGACAATAAACCCGGATCGTAACCATTAACCTAATCCTAGCTATCAAGAGAATGGGGGAGAGATATACCGAGCGATCCGTGTCCTTCGGTCTTCTCGTCGTCGTCCAGATCTCCCGCGGAAACACCGTTCGTCACATCCTCGTCGGAAAAGGCACCACGTAGCCGATTTCTTTTACGGGCTCCCACCTCTTAACCGAGGCAACTCGGGCGCGAAGTTGGCAAGCCAACACGTCCAAGAGTGCTGTAGGTGTAGTGTAGTAGCATGTCTCTTTGTGGTTTATGAAGTTGCCATTATAGAGGAATGAACCAATGAACTTTGGAGAGGTGAGGGATTTTTTGTTGCAAACATAGAATCAAATGAGATGAATGATTTCCCTCACAAAAAAATGAACTCTCTCATTTCTCCCCTAGCAATGTGGCCGGCCCCTCATCATGGAAATGGTGGGGAGAATAATACTAAAACATGAAGGGAGGTGGGTGTAGGAAAAGTAGAATGGGTGACCATAAGCAAAAGAGATGATAACAATATCATATCAATTTCTAATCAACTCTAATCTCATTAATGCTAAACCATCGTGAAAAAGCAAAGATGCTAAACCTATCATAATGCCACAAATACAAAAAAAAACCTTCCACAAAAGATAATTTGCACAACTGCAAATTAGTCCCACCATCAGAAAAGTCCGGCCGGGAAGGAACAAAGGAAAACTGGCCGGAACGGAATGCAAACTGGCAACTTCAGAAAACTGATCCCGTAATAAATTACAGGAAAACCCCGCGACTGTATATACATACCCGCATTTGTATTCCCACTGAATACAAATGCAAAGAGACAAAATCTACACTGTACAATACTAGGATCCGGCTTAAACCAAAGCCCGCTAGTATTATCCGTCCGATCACGATCCGTGCAATACCGCACGTATCTGATCGAACCCTGCCATATCTCCATACGGCCTCTACAGCGTTTCGCCCGAAACTTGAGTAACTGTGTGTGGTGGACTCTAAAGACTCGTCAATACTATGGCTGTGGATTTAACCACTAGCACGTCAGAGGTATTAGCCATACGTGACGGGCTACCAGCTAATGACCAAAAGGGACGTCGATGAGCGAACTCATCCTAACACCCTACTGAGCCTGTCAGTGACAATATCCGTACAGTCCGGTCCGTTCGTCTATGAGTATCGTATGGCGGGCCTAGGGGGTTGGTAAAAGTCAGACCCCCAAAAGTGGTACAAGTCGTGTCGGAGTGTAGCCAAGAACACCCTGAGATACTACTGGAATACCTACCAGTAATCTCCTTCCTCGGCCGAGGGCTTTGTGTAATGGCTCTCCTAGACACATCGCGACCTCACCCCCAATACCGGGAGAGACGAACCCCTGCAGATCCGCTCACTACCTCCATGTGGCTCGGGACTGTAAAAAACTAAAACCTGTTTGCACGACTCCTTTGAGCCGTGGTAGGGTAGTAATCAAAGCACAGTGGGAACTCACATGAGACAAATGACGATCTCAGGTAGATGAACTAACCTGTACACATGTCACCAGGGAACTGCTATCTGACGTCAGGTATAATACTAACTAGCATGTTCCCGGCGAGTTCTGTCCGGTGTACTCATAACCTAATGAGCACCTGTATACATCTTAGGTGAACCAACTGACACCAGTAGCTTGTGAGACCGGTCACCGCCCCTCGTCGGGGTCTCGACTGTATACACTAGTCTACTAATCGAGTATCGATGCCCAACCTCGAAACTCCCACGACCAGCGACCATTTAAGGATGTGCTTATAGACCCCAGCTCCCACGTATATGATCGCCATCATACTGCTGGTCGTCAAGCAAGAATCCTAAGGGCTCTATCAGCGTGAAATAGCGACCTGTAAGGACACCTAAAGCAGTACACGATGATAAAGATAAACCAGATAGCATACTATCATCTTGAGTAAGACTGTCCTACCGGGATAGTTCCTCCCTCAATCATTGCAATCACGTGCCCGTGATCCAATAATTGACTCTGAGGGCACTATCTCCAACATGCTCTCCCACTGTACTTTGATTACCACCCTACCACGGCTCTACTGAGTCGTGCAAACAGGTGGCCGCTGGGTACAGTCCCGAGACATACGAAGGCGATGAGCGATAGGAGGGGTTTCGTCTCTCCCGGTATTGGGAGTTGATGCTGTGTTGTGCTCGACTGGTTATATCAGCAAGTCCCTGGCCAGGGCTGCTGAGAATTACTGATAAGTGTTATCAGTAGTTTCTCTATCTGTTATAGACCATTTACCGGCATGACTTATTGAGTTATTGGGGTCGACGTGACCATCCCTAGGCTCGATATGCAGCATATCTGACGAAGAGACCGGACTGTACGGTAGTGTTGCCGGTTGGCTCGACGGGAGTTGTAGCAGGTTCGCTTGTTTTCTTCTGATCGCTCAATACCCGGGTGGCCGTTACGTTTAGCTGACCGCTTGCGGCTTGGGGGTATTTGATATGATCATCACCCACTGCCGGCGTATTGACGAGTCTTAGAGTCCCACAAAGGAGTTACCTAGTCCAGGCGAAACGTTGTGGTGCGCATATGCGATATGCGCATGGACCCGGTTAAAATGCGCGTATGAGATACCGTATATTAATCGGGGGGCTTGCTTTTGGTTTGGTCGTGTTGGAGATAGTGCCCTCAGAGTCGATTATTGGATCACAGGCACGTGATTGCAATGATTGAGGGAGGACCTATCGCGATAGGACAGTCTTACTCGAGATGATAGTATGCTATCTGGTTTACCTTTATCATCGTGTACTGCTTTAGGTGACATGACAGGTCGCTATTGCACGTTGATAGAGCCCCTAGGATTCTTGCTTGACTACCGGCAGTATGAGGGCGATCATATACGTGGGAGCTGGTAGTCCATAAGCACATCCTTAAAAGGTTCCTAGTCGTGGGAGTTTCGAGATAGGGCATCGATACTCCAGAGTAAACTAGTGTATACAGTCGAGACCCCGACGAGGGGCGGTGGCCGGTCTCACAAGCCACTGGTGTCAGTTGGTTCACCTAAGATGTATACAGGTGCTCATTGGGTTATGAGTACACCGGACAGGACTCGCCGGGAACATGCTAGTTGGTCTTATACCTGACGTCAGATAGCAGTTCCCTGGTGACATGTGTACAGGTTAGTTCATCGACCTGGGGATCGTCATTTGTCTCGTGTGAGTTCCCACTGTGCTTTGATTACTACCCTACCACGGCTCAAAGGAGTCGTGCAAACAGGTTTTAGTTGGGTACAGTCCCGAGCCACATGGAGGCAGTGAGCGGATCTTCAGGGGTTCGTCTCTCCCGGTATTGGGGGTGAGGTCGCGCTGTGTCTAGGAGAGCCATTACACGAAGTCCTTGGCCAAGGCAGGAGATTTACTGGTAGGTATTCCAGTAGTATCTCAGGGTGTTCTGGGCTACACTCCTACACGACTTGTACCGCTTTTGGGGGTCTGACTTTTACCAACCCTCTAGGCCCGACATGCGATGCTCATAGACGAACGGACCGGACTGTACGGATATTGTCACTGACAGGCTCAGTAGGTTGTCAGGATGAGTTCGCTCATCGACGTCCTTTTTAGTCAATAGCTGGTGGCCCGTCACGTATTGGCTTATACCTCTGACGTGCTAGTGGTTAAATCCACAGCCATAGTATTGACGAGTCTTTAGAGTCCACCACACTTTCAGTTACTCAAGCTTTCGGGCGAAACGCTGTAGAGGCCGTATGGAGATATGGCAGGGTTCGATCAGATACGTGCGGTATTGCACGGATCGTGATCGGACGGTTTTTACTAGCCGGCTTTGTCTTAAGCCGGATCCTAGTATTTGATAGTGTAGTTTTGTCTCATTGCATTTGTATCCGGACGGAATACAGATGCGGGTGTGTATGCACAGTATCGGGG
This sequence comes from Agapanthus africanus, assembly GCA_030015575.1. Lineage (NCBI taxonomy): Eukaryota > Viridiplantae > Streptophyta > Magnoliopsida > Asparagales > Amaryllidaceae > Agapanthus > Agapanthus africanus. Next base: position 150,847,055 of record JASDDO010000016.1, read on the forward strand.
TTTTCCTGTAATTTATTACGGGACCAGTTTTCTGGAGTTGCCAGTTTGCATTCCGTTCCGGCCGGTTTTCCTTTGTTCTTTCCCGGCCGGACTTTTCCGATGGAGGGGGTTAACACATTGTGGAGGTTTTTCTTGCAAATGTATTTATTATGAAAGCATCTTTTGATACCATTCTTATCCATCATTATGACTTGCTTTTTGTTGATTAGAAGTGATTAGAGTTTGATGTGAGATGGTTATGATGATGTTTTGGATGTGGTCACCACTTGTGCTCCTACCATCACCTCCCTTCATGCTTCATATTCTTTCCTCCACCATTTCTAAGTAAATAAGTTTTTTCATGGTTGAGAGAGAAAAAGATGAGAGCTTCATTTTGAGAGTGTAGCATTTTGATCTCTTTTCATGTTAAGAAAAATGCAAGCACCATTTTTCTTATCTTGTTTCCTCTATCATCTTCAAATGGCACCGAACCCAAATGAGACATAGCCTCTACACTACACTTCCTACAGCAAATCTTGGACGCGTCGACTCGCCAGCTTCACGCCCGAGTTGCCTCGGTATTGAGGTGGGAGCCCGTAAAAGATGCAGGCGATGTGGTGCCCTTCCGGCGAAGAGGCGACAACGATGAGATGAAGGACGAAGCGTCCGCGGGAGATCGGAGTGGAGACGAAGACCGAAGGACTCGGATCATTCGGTATATCTCTTCCCCTTCTTGTACTTTGCTAGATCTAGTTTAATGGCCCGATCCGGGGTTTAGTGCGCGGTGGTGCCGGTTTGCTAAGTCCGCAAAATTAAAGTTTATCACCGCTTCCGCATTCCGGCGTCGGATTGACGGCCGGGGCGCCGCCGTGCACTTACAGTGGTATCAGAGCCTCGCCATTAACTTCGTCTAGCTTTGTTTGATGTGTTTTTCAGTTCCGATCGACCAAAATTCCAAAAACCCAATTTTAGTTCACATCAGTTTTCTGTTGAAATTTTTTGAAGTCTAAAAATTTTTCAGGTGGTCTCAGAATGATGTGCAGGGAGTTCTAAGAACTCTGGGAAAATTAGAGACAATGATCTCTCAGCTCGAGCGCGGAACCGCGGCAAAACCCCCCTTGTTGCCGCGGTTCCGCCGCAGGTTGGTGGGATCAATGCTTCGAAATTCTCCAGTGGGCTTCTGGGCTGTAATTTGGGGATTTGGAATATTAATTTTGGGCCCAGAATTTCTGTGAGTACTACAGTATTTCTTGGGGGCCCACTTGTTAATTTTTTGATCGATCGGATATTTTAAACACATTATTTCACAGTATTTACATTATATCTGCGATCATGAATGTCACTTGATCGGTAAATCCGGTCTAAATGCTATAGCCCGGTTAGACGGATTTGCGAACGTGACTTTCACGTTGATGTTTTAATTTTGCTGTGATGTTGCGGATCGGTCGGGGGGATAGCCTGGATGCAATGCTAGTACAGTGTTGGTGTATTATATACATTTGATATTGCGGGGCGAGCGTCCGACATGTGGACTGCCGTCACTGCCAGTTTGTATTATTCTTTTGGGGCACGACCTGGTTGCGGTCGATGTACCCGTTGTATATATATACTTTACTTTCTGTACTAGGATTGCCCCGCGGTGGGGTGCACGGATAACCGGGTTCTGGAGGGCAACAAGCCCGCATCTCATGGCATTGGGACGGAGGGGGCTTCACTCTAGGATTGGCGGGCTATTCGCCGCACTCGTAGGGGGTACAGGTTGGCCCAGGAGGGGTGCCCAAGTTACCGGATTCCGTGAAGTGCTGGGTGGTCCATTTACGGCGCTGAAGGGGGCTGCCTCGCTTCAGGTTTTGGCGGGTAACTTGCCGCGCCCGTAGGGGTCTAGGATTTCATTGCACAGGCTATCCACACGACCAGGGGAACGTCGGGTTTCAGTAGTGGCTCTGTGAAACCCGGGGATCCCAGATATCTGTATTGTTCTGTGATGCTGTACATTTCTGTGATGTTGCATTTTTATCACGCCTTGAGCGAATATAATATATTGGTATATATTTTAGTAGATGTTGTATATGTTTTACATCCGCGCTAGTCCAGTCCCCGCTCTGTCGTTAGTTAGCTAACCTAACGGGTGATGACGGGACCCAGTGGCGAATGCGGATGGCGTATACGTACGTCAGTATATTTTCGTTCTTTGTGGTGTGATCAATTGATGGGACTGCATTGATTCGGATCAATGCAAGTTAAACAAACCTATTCTGATGTTGTTGGAACATTTTTCAAAAAGCTGTTATTGCAAGGACGTTCACTTTTGTTTTGCATCGTGGTATTCATTTGGAATATCCTGCACCTCAGTCGACGAGGCAAGGGCCGAGATCCCTTCACCGGGAGTGACCCCTTGGACAAAAGTTTGCGTCAGGGCAGTAACTTCACTATAGCCGATTACTTTTGCTTTGCATCGTGGTATTCATTTGGAATATCCTGCACCCTATTCTACGGGGAAAGAGCCGAGATCCCTTCACCGGGAGTGACCTCTTTAGTAAAGGTTTTCGTCACTATATTTTCTAAAAAGCTATCCGTTCCTTCAACGAGATCAAGTTCATTACGTTAAAAGTTTTCGCCAGAAACCATTCATAGACCTCCGTCGTTTCATATGGGTAGTCAATAGTATTCAAGCTGTGTTTGTTGGCCTTAGTCAAGGCACAGTGTTTGGTAGCTATTGGATATTCATATGCTGCATAGATAGATGTGTTGGTTTGGGACAGTCGTATAGCCTTGTTGGCCCTAGTCAAGGGCTTGTACGGGTGGTTTCAAATCAACCTGGACAATGACGGGTAGAACTTGACATGTGACTTATGATTTGTTGGTCTTAGTCAAGGTCATAAGAGCATGGGGCAAAAATCACATCGGGAGTTTCAAAAGAACTGAAACTTGCCAGATATGCGCATACCTTCTGGAGTGTGATAACGTGAGCGGATTCCGTCACGTTGTCATACGATGAGAGTTGGATCCCGATTCCCACTGATGAGTTAGTTTACTCCTCGGGTGACCCCGACTAATTCTTCTTTCAGGTTTGGAGGAGAATTTGAGGTACAGTGGGAGGTTTCCCGATTAGATAAATTGGTAACCATTCTGATCTAGGATAGAGTGCACGCTGAGTGTTTCTTTTCTCTCTCTCTCTGGCAGCGACCATTGACCAGACCCTTAGACTACGACTCAAAGACCAAGTTGACCGAACCCTCTTAAACACTGGCTTTTGGATTGTCAGAGTCGCTAACCTCATTGCCACTCCTACTTTTACCCTTTTCTCCGGGACACCCCGTATTACTACGAACGTCCACTTCCATTGGACAAAACCATCGTATGGTTATATACGAACTCGAAGGACTTCGAGGATGGTTTCCGGTTCTGGAGAAAACGGATAGGACTATTCAGTTGTCTTTTCTTTTCACCTTCTCTCAGGTTGCGAGTACTCCTTGGTTTAGGAGTAGTACACCTATTACGCTAATTGGATAGTCTTCTTCCAAACCATAGGCTGGTGCCGACCGGTAGGGAATGAAGAAAACCAGTTAGCCTAAACGGTGTACAAAAGGTATTAAGTTAAGACAAAGCAAGGGATTAGTAAGAGGGCAAAGTAAATTGCGACTGATATTCACGACCAAACCAAGTATTCCTTCGTCAATCCTAAATCACCTTTGTATTTCTCCAGGACACTCCGTATCACTACGAAGATCCACAGTTTATTTGGATACTCCATCATATGGTTATATACGAACTCGAAAGGAACTCGTTCCAGTTCGGGGATGGATTCTGGTTCAGGAGAAATAGGAATAAGGTTTATTCGGTTGCCTTTTATCTTCACCTTCTCTCGCATTGCGAGTGCTCCTAGGATTAGGATAGTACACCCATTATGCTTATTGGATAATCTTCTTCCAAACTATAGGCTGGTGCCGAACGGTAGGGAAGGAAGAAAACCATTTGGCCTAAGGGGTGCGCAGAAGGTAATGACTAAAGACATATAAAGAGATTTGGAGAGGTGGCAAAGAATTATACGGTTATAGTTGTGAATCTGGATAATGGAAGAGGCATTACTAAGAATACCGGGATACCCCATCGAAACATTTCAATGTTTTAATTCAACTGTGTACTTTTAAAAGAAAATTGATTTCCCGATTGGACACTTTCTCCAGGGTATGTATTTACCAGGTTTGATTCTCACATCTGTATGGTTTTACAGATGATGAGTGGGAGTGAGTCATTGGGAATAGGGTAATCATCCTCATTATATCGGGATTCGTTGTAATCGGTGATATTTGAGGAGATCATCTGGGCTGTTTGCCGGTCGGCAAATATTTGGTTTTGAATATCCGCTGTTGTGCACCAATTTCAAATTGATATATCTGTACGTCTATTTTCATAGAGTGAGATATACCTTTTGATATTATGTCGATGACATTTACCTATATCAGTGGATGGTTAGGTAAGGAGCATTAAACAGCGGTGTAATTCTTCTTAACCATAAGTACAGTTTTCAACCTACGACACACAGTGAAAGAGTTGTTAGACTTAGCGGACTTATACAGAGTATTGTATGTTGTCCAGTGTCCATTAGGACAGAGGGGTTGGTCCTCTTACTATATTCTGTTTACTTTTAACTTCCCTAGTTCTTAGACATGTGTTTCGTAGAAACACAGGGTCTAAGTTTTGAGGAGTTATAGGTATTTGAATAGAGTAGAGAACCAGGTATAGCAAGTATCGGGATTCTTCAAAGTGATCGAAGATGTAGATACTTGTGTATGGTATTCGGTTGATAGTAATGATAAAGAGAAACTGCTTCTCTTTCAGGTTACTCATAATTGGAAGCATTCCTAAGTTGAGTAACGCTGATCGGCCTCTCTCCATTTAGTTGACATGCACTGGAGACAGATGCATGATTTGAATCTGGTTAAATTAAATCAGTGCCTCTGGTTCTATATTGGATATAGAACAGTTCATATCTTAACGATGTTAAGGTACGGGGAGTTGTCCGGCTTATGATTAAAACCAGACACTGGACAACTCAAGGCACGTTTCTGTAATGGCAGTTTGTGGGTTGACCCAGGCTATGACGAGGGTTGACTTTCTACCATCTGGCAGATCAATAGAAATATTGTTCTAGACTCGCCACAGTTTTATTAAAAATGGATTTTTTCAAAAACAGTTGTGGGAGTATGGTAGAACTGGAAGTGATTCCAGAACCGCAAACGATTACTGAAGATTTGATAAGGAACCTAAAGATTCAATCTGATTTGACATTCCATTGGCCACTCCGCAGATAAGGTGGGTAACTTCAGGCACCCGAGAGGTACTCCGGTAGCCTCAAGGACGGTGACAGGGAAGTTCTTGTTTACCCACACTTGCCATTGTTGTTCCAGGCTGCGAGACCCGGCAGGAGGATGAGTATAGCGTCGTTCTAAACTTGCTTTAGAAGTGCACGTCTATATGACTCTGCCAGAGGGTTGTCGTAGTCAGTGGGAGCAGCGGAAGCATTGGTGGACATCAGGCTTATGTCTATTTATAGACTAAAGCAGATGTAGCGGAGATAGATCATCTATTTCTGATGTGACAGTCATAGGTTTGACGTCATCAGAATAGGGGATGGATCTGTTGAGAAGGTAGTAGGAAGTGATATTCCTATACTACGATCGGTTATACTTTGGTCGTCACACAGTGGTTTCTCCACAAAGGACTTGGACATTATATCAGACATACTGGTTACTAGATCTATGGTTTTAGATCTAGATTTGGGTGGTTTCCCAATCAGGGTACTTTGACAGCATTCTAAGAATATTTAGAATGGACGACTCCTGGCACGGTAGTGTACCTGCAGGTGATGGAGTCACCCTCTCTAAAGGTGTCTTTTAGACTAAAGTAGAGAGGGATGCGCATGATTGGCAGATCACTTGCTTAGGCAATTGAGTCAATCATGAGAGGTCAAGTACCACACCAGATGTTGTTCTTGCACTAGATGCAATAAGTTGACATTGATCCAATCCTGGAGAAACAGTCGGAAGCAGTTTTAGAACATAAGTGGATGTTCTAGGGATATGATAACGACAGCCTCATTTGGGAGACAATTATCATTCCAGGCTTCCAAGGTGACATGGACGACAAGGAGGTTGTCAGAGTTATATTTTTCCTTCTGACGAGGGGCAGTATTTTGGACAGGTGGTCCAAGGCAATACTGAGGGTTGCATGGCGCAGGAAACTGATTAAGTTCAGTTGACGATACAGTCTAAGAAGTTTGGATTTGGAGTTCATTTATGAGCTAGGTCCCATCAGACATCCAGACATTCTAAGACAGGTATTGCTCATTTCGGGAGATGGTTTTCTCCGCGAACATGAGATATAGAGAGACATAGAAAGAAACACCACAGGCGGATCCACTCACTGAGGCTATTCCTCGAACGCAATAGTTTCACAAACGAGTTTTGTGAGACTGACAAGTAGAGGAGTTGGGTGTTCGGTATCACACGGGCTGTGAGTATGCGACATTGCAATAATTAAAAGGTCGCGCTGTGTCTAGGAGATTGTTGGAGATAGTGCCCTCAGAGTCGATTATTGGATCACAGGCACGTGATTGCAATGATTGAGGGAGGACCTATCCCGATAGGACAGTCTTACTCGAGATGACAGTATGCTATCTGGTTTACCTTTATCATCGTGTACTGCTTTAGGTGACATGACAGGTCGCTATTGCACGTTGATAGAGCCCCTAGGATTCTTGCTTGACTACCGGCAGTATGGGGGCGATCATATACGTGGGAGCTGGTAGTCCATAAGCACATCCTTAAAAGGTCCCTAGTCGTGGGAGTTTCGAGATAGGGCATCGATACTCCAGAGTAGACTAGTGTATACAGTCGAGACCCTGACGAGGGGCGGTGGCCGGTCTCACAAGCCACTGGTGTCAGTTGGTTCACCTAAGATGTATACAGGTGCTCATTGGGTTATGAGTACACCGGACAGGACTCGCCGGGAACATGCTAGTTGGTCTTATACCTGACGTCAGATAGCAGTTCCCTGGTGACATGTGTACAGGTTAGTTCATCGACCTGGGGATCGTCATTTGTCTCGTGTGAGTTCGCACTGTGCTTTGATTACTACCCTACCACGGCTCAAAGGAGTCGTGCAAACAGGTTTTAGTTGGGTACAGTCCCGAGCCACATGGAGGCAGTGAGCGGATCTTCAGGGGTTCGTCTCTCCCGGTATTGGGGGTGAGGTCGCGCTGTGTCTAGGAGAGCCATTACACGAAGTCCTTGGCCAAGGCAGGAGATTTACTGGTAGGTATTCCAGTAGTATCTCTGGGTGTTCTGGGCTACACTCCGACACGACTTGTACCGCTTTTGGGGGTCTGACTTTTACCAACCCTCTAGGCCCGACATGCGATGCTCATAGACGAACGGACCGGACTGTACGGATATTGTCACTGACAGGCTCAGTAGGGTGTCAGGATGAGTTCGCACATCGACGTCCCTTTTAGTCAATAGCTGGTGGCCCGTCACGTATTGGCTTATACCTCTGACGTGCTAGTGGTTAAATCCACAGCCATAGTATTGACGAGTCTTTAGAGTCCACCACACTTTCAGTTACTCAAGCTTTCAGGCGAAACACTGTAGAGGCCGTATGGAGATATGGCAGGGTTCGATCAGATACGTGCGGTATTGCACGGATCGTGATCGGACGGTTTTTACTAGCCGGCTTTGGCTTAAGCCGGATCCTAGTATTTGATAGTGTAGTTTTGTCTCATTGCATTTGTATCCAGACGGAATACAGATGCGGGTGTGTATGCACAGTATCGGGGTTTTCCTGTAATTTATTACGGGACCAGTTTTCTGGAGTTGCCAGTTTGCATTCCGTTCCGGCCGGTTTTCCTTTGTTCTTTCCCGGCCGGACTTTTCCGATGGAGGGGGTTATTTGCAAGTTTGCAAATAACACATTGTGGAGGTTTTTCTTGCAAATGTATTTATTATGAAAGCATCTTTTGATACCATTCTTATCCATCATTATCACTTGCTTTTTGTTGATTATAAGTGATTAGAGTTTGATGTGAGATGGTTATGATGATGTTTTGGATGTGGTCACCACTTGTGCTCCTACCATCACCTCCCTTCATGCTTCATATTCTTTCCTCCACCATTTCTAAGTAAATAAGTTTTTTCATGGTTGAGAGAGAAAAAGATGAGAGCTTCATTTTGAGAGTGTAGCATTTTGATCTCTTTTAATGTTAAGAAAAATGAGAGCACCATTTTACTTATCTTGTTTCCTCCATCATCTTCAGATGGCAACGAACCCAAATGAGACATAGCCTCTACACTACACTTCCTACAGCAAATCTTGGACGCGTCGACTCGCCAGCTTCGCGCCCGAGTTGCCTCGGTATTGAGGTGGGAGCCCGTAAAAGATGCAGGCGATGTGGTGCCCTTCCGGCGAAGAGGCGACAACGAGGAGATGAAGGACGAAGCGTCCGCGGGAGATCGGAGTGGAGACGAAGACCGAAGGACTCGGATCATTCGGTATATCTCTTCCCCTTCTTGTACTTTGCTAGATCTAGTTTAATGGCCCGATCCGGGGTTTAGTGCGCGGTTGTGCTGGTTTGCTAAGTCCGCAAAATTAAAGTTTATCACCGCTTCCGCATTCCGGCGTCGGATTGACGGCCGGGGCGCCGCCGTGCACTTACAGGTCGTATGTGATATGGCCGGATTGATAAATCAAGTGTTGATTTATCATTTAACCATTAGTTTCTCACTTAAAATCCTTTCTTGTATTTTTGATGTATGCATGCATGTATGCATTATTTCTTGATTCATGCACATATGGATGTGCATGCACACATACATACATACATCATCCTTCATGGTTGTTTATAAATTGAAAATAGTGGCAATATAAGACTCACACCATGGTTTAAGTGCATGGATTATTATTTCTATTTATGTTAAAACAAAAGAAAAGAGAAAAGATTAATTGATGGATTAGTTTCTACACTCTTCTTTTGACCTAACCATGTTCATGTCACGTCCCGAAAGTACGGAATATGACCGGCACTTAAACTACAAACGTCTCGAGGCTTACGTAACCTAAGTAAGCCGAAAACCCAGATACCCAAACCAAGAAAAGTAGTAGAGTGAAGGAAAACCAATTTAAAACAAATAGTTTTAATAGCATAAGCCGAATTATGCGGTTCTTTTTTTTAAAAAAAACATCAAATATTTCCCGAAAATTTCGGCAGAGTCTCCTTCGTAAATACTGGCCCCCAAACGGGATACAACATGAATAGTATACGAAAACAATAAAAGGGCATCCCCAAGCGGGAGCTAGCTCTTCGTGAATCGACGGTCACAACCACACAAGCAATATAATATACAACGCCAACGGCGAGGATCAAAATTCAAAAGGAAACTCAAAACCATAAGAAAACCACAGAAATAAAACGCGCGACTCTAAGGTCGAAGGAATAACCTCACTGGTCTCTACCTCAAAAATAAATACATGTTTGGTTGATGGAACTTCTAGATACAACAGAGTAATAATTTACAAGTTATATAATGGGGGGTACGATACAAGTAAACCCACCTACTAGCAAATCACCCGAAGGAAACTATGCCCGCAAGCCGTAATGAAACCTGTACGGCAAACCTGCAAGAAACTGGGGCACAACGGGGGTGAGTTGCCAACTCGTGAATAGAAAAACATCTACGCACAGAAATCGCATAAATAACGCAACCTAGGTCAATGATCATAATATATCCTCAAATATATGAATAGCATGCAGCCTATTACAATGGTTAGGGTAAATATGTAACCCAAGTGTAATCCCATATGCCCGTGTCAGTGCCTCAGGTAGCAATATATCATATGGATGATGTATGAATGCATGGAACAGAATGCATGTACTGAAGAAGACTGCTTTCATAAATCAGTGAGATTTCTGTATTTTAAAAGTGAGGTACCATAAATGAAATCAACATAAAACAGTGCCCAGCATCGACACAAAACAAGTGCCCAAATATCTCGATATCTCTGTATCACAATCTCTGTACCTCAATATCTCAAAATCTCAATCACAATATCTAGGGTGCCGTCAATCCAGACCGGCCCCTACCATCTATCTCAAGACCACGACGGTATCCTCCGGATATCCGACGCGTCGGGTAATATCACCGGTAGGTAGTGCTCCCCTGCCAGGCTCACATCGTCAACATCACGCGCTTCTTGCCCCGGGGTACCTTACCGGGTCCACCATGTACCCGAAACGGTTCGTCCGTCTCCTCGAATCGGGTCTCGAAATCCATCAGCAAACTCATGGTGGACGACTCGTACATCATGGGAAAAACCGCGCTTTTCATTTAAAAAGAGAGAAGAAGTTTGTATATGTTTTGCAGTTTTCCCCAAATCCAGAAAATCTCATGGAAATCCGAATCCAAAACCTCAATAACACGTAAAATAGTGAATATATGCATGAGAATCCATGAATGCGGCATAACAATGAATAACAGTATGCATGAAGTAGCAGGTAATAACTACAATGTCTAAACTAACATATAAGGCAAGTACGCTAATATCATGTCTAAACTATTAGCTAACAGGCTATGTCAAGCAATAATATTTTCTAAGGTGTACGTGACATGGCAATTACCGATGAAGATGTGTGTGAGCCGGCAAGTAAGTGTACGTGGTACATACGCATCATCGGTAATGGTGCTGGTGTCCTAACAGCATGATATCAATAATGGAGTATGAAACATAATATAAGCATGCGATGCGAAGCGAACCTCAATAATGAGCGGGAGCTGAATACTAGACGCAACTATAACTAATCTGCATTAATCTAATATAAGTCCTACAAATGGTGCCTTTTGAAATAACACGAATCATGGGGTTTTGAAAATAGGGGCTATGGTGTTTTTATGAAAAGATACGTCCTTTGAAATATCCGTAGGATCCCTTGGGCTGTGTTTTAAAATACCCACGATTCGTTAGTTTTGAAATAGGTAAGAATCGAATCTAATCTAACAACTAAACTAAACTAAAGGGCTAAGCTAACAAGCTGGACTGCAGGTAAGGAAACCGCCTAACATCTGAGTCGATCCATATACATACCTGTATATATTTTAGTCGGTGATCCCGCCTCAATAATATCATATCCGATACCATATCTATAATCAGACATCCCAAGTCAAGAGTGCGGATCAATCATCAAGATATAGCTCGTACGTAAATCCGTCGTACGGCATCCCCAGATCTGGGTACGGGTCAATATCATATTCCTCACCCTATTCCTCTGGTATCCTCTTTATCCAAGATCATAGTCTAGGGTACTGACCAATGTCTAGTACAATACTAATATCCTCAATATACTCATGATCTGACTACTGATCGACAATCTTGTACAAACCGATATCGTTAGCACATATTATCATCAAGGGGTATACATCGCCCGATACGGCCTAATATCAATATCCTAGCATATCATGCCTCATATCACGATCACATGTCGACCACTTTATTTATAACACTATTCACTCGTATCGTCGCCCCAAGATCCGCTATATCACCAGGACGTACCTCAAGTACGAATCCTGCCATATCACCGATATCACAATCTCAATACAAATCTCATCGACTCATCTCAATCCGTATGTAAACACATAGTCCCATACCCATGTGAACATATAACAATATATTCCCGTAAGCACAAATGAAAGAAGAAAGTTTGCAAGTATGGGTGGGTGTGTGCAAGTGTGGTGCGACCGCTACTCTAGGGTTTCGCGACACTATAACATCCAAGAACACCAAATATCCATATTTATCATCAATAACTCAACAAAATAAACAATATATATATATATATGTGTGTGTGTATACATATTCGTATACATCACCACGAACTGCGGGGGTGCTATACACCATCCACCCGACTTCTCCCCGTAGATATAAATCTACTCACCTGGTCCTTGCTCGCCGGTGCCGACGTCGCCACGCGCTTGCTTGTCGTCTCGAAGTCCACATGGGGTACCTACATATCATAATGCACCGTGTCGTATTAAAATCCGACTCATGACCCAAAACTACTCACGAATCCCACATAGGTCAAAACCTATGGTTTGCTTTCTCAAATCAACCCAAAAACCCTCGACATCGGTGTACACACGCCGATTGATCGAGAAAAACACCAAACGTACCAATCGTTGTTTTATAAGTCACTAAAAAAATATGAAATAGGATGCAAATCATCAAAACCAATAAATTGATCAAATCGGTTTATTTCGAAAAAGCCTAGTAAAGGGTCGTTAACCGTTTTAGTACTTGATGTTTTAGCAAACTAGTGGTCACAATACTCACTAATTATCTTAATTAGGCCACATAAACATTTACTAGATTTTTAATCTTGCTAAATTACATTAAACCAAAATCTAGTTAGAAAAAGATACCTTTTTAGTTCAAAACTTGGTGTTTTAACCAATCTAAATATTTTAACAATTCTAGTGGCTATAATGTTCATTAAACATCTTAATTATGTCATACCAATGTTAATTAGATTTTAAAATCACTCATTTCCATCAATTCTAAAAAACATAGTTTGCAATATTTGTACAATTATTAAAATTTTAAACTAACAATTTGCAAACTAGCAATTAGATTAGTTTTAACAAGTTTTAAGATGCTAGCCCATATCACACAACTATGCACAATTTATCATAACCCAATTCCACAACAAAACCCTAACTTAAAATCTTTAATCATGCAATTAAACTCATCAAAACCTAATTAAGCACTTAGTTAACTTAGATTAAAGCAACTAAATAACAAATTTTAGCAAAAGCATGAGATTATACCTCCCATGATGAGATCAAGCTCAAGATCTAGCCTCCAAAAATGCCATTTTGATCCCTAGATCCGTGCTAGAATGGCTAATGAGAAATGGGTAGGAGTTGGATTTTGATTTGGATTTTTGCTTGATTTTTAGTGGATTTTTCTTTGGATTTTCTTTGATGGAACAAAGAGAGGAGAAGAGGGGAAAGGGGCTGTTGGGGGGTTGCTGGTTTCGGCCAGAAGTGTGGGGGGTTGGGTGACGGAGGAGAGAGAGTGAGGTGGAGAAAGTTAGATCAAGTCAAAGTCCACTCAAATTCTATCATTTTCTACTCTTTTCTTTTCTTTTCTTTTGACAAAAGAAGTGATTGGAGAGAGGGAGAGGGGGAGGGCTGTCATGGTGGGGCCGGTCACATGGGGAGGGGAAGAGAGGGTGAGGTGTGGGTGTATGGGTTAGAGAAAAAGATAAATGTATTACCCCAATTCCCATTAACACCAAATTCACCGAAAATAGCCTTTTTCTTCGATATTTTCTAAACCGTTTTGGCAAACGATTTCATTTCAAAAACCACATGATAAAATTTTATTTAATGTTTTATGATGCAAAAAATTTGTTTCAACTCATTCCAATTTGTAATTTTCCCTAATTAAATGTATTAGGGACGGCTTAAAATAATATTAAAATAATTGATTTCGGAAAATTTTTCAGAAAATTTGAAATTTCACCAGTGGCTCAATAAACACCAAATACTAGCAATTATATAGCTAGAATATGTATATTTAATTTTATAATAAAGATATTTGCATTTTGACTTTTTACAGAAAACCCCCTTATTTTACCGATTTTCCGAAATTTCACCGAAACGATTTTCAGAACGTTACAATTTCCCCCTTAAAGAAATTCGGTCCCCGAATTTAAATTAAAACTCCCCCAAAATACTAAAACATCTAAGCAAAACCATCAAGTCGTCGGGGCTCCGAGATCGTAAATAAATAAAACAATCGTAGCGCAACGCATGCGCATGAAAAAATGAGCATAAAACTCGAAATCAAAACTCCGTCAAGCATCCCGCAATCATCGGAGTCATGGGGAAGACATCAATGTCAAGATCCAATACGAAAACCAACATGATATACATCATTAAAGCATCTAGAAGCAATGCATGACAAACCTTTTTCAAATCGCTGTGCGATGCTCGCAGCACGGCACAGTGGCGGACGTCTATTGTAAGAAAACAACTATATATATATATATATATATATATATATATATATATATCCTTTGTTTAAAATGTATGTTCCGCCGTTTCGGAAATAATTTAGAAGGGTCTCCTTGTTTAAAACATTTCGTGTCATATCAGACACGTAGGTAAAGACTGAGACTATAGCTCGTTTTTTGGAAATCCCTTCAATAACTATCAATGCATGCAAAATATATTCAGATATTGTCCTCTGGCTAGTCCTGTTCAGTACAAAAACTCATAGCAATCATCATAAAAACGTACTGCTCCATAAGAAATCAATCCCAAAATACGCGTATGAATACTACGTTCGTCTGGTACGCACGAAAATCAAAATCCATATATGTGCAATACATATGCACAGAAACAAGATCTAAGTGCATCGGGTGTGCACAAAGCATCTGTCGTACGCAACGTGTGTGCTTGACAGCAAAATCGGGTGCATCTGACAAGCACGAAAAAAATCTCGATTTAGTGCATCTGGTGTGCACCGAAATCGCATCTCAAGACATGCGCTGAACATGCGCGAAAACCCAAAACCAGGGGCATCCATCATGCACGAAATCATGAAATTCAATATCAAGCGCCGAACATGCGCAAAATCAAATCAGGTGCACAAGGTGCACAAAACAAATATCGAGTATCACAATCGAAATCGAAGTCCAGTGCATCTAAGTGCACAAAAGGCGTATCACTGCACTGCAAGCATATATAAACTATACAGAGTGCAGGAACCAAATCGTGTGCGTGCATACGCACAAAATCAACTCAAATGTCTAAAACCGTAAAATCACAAACATGTGAAACCAAAGCACGAAAACGATATCAAGTGCAACGACTGTGCGAAAATCGTAAATCCTCAATCATCAAAACCAAATCATGCGAATAATTCACCCAAAACATCGAAATCTAGTATGGCGGAATAGTCCCGCTCAGCACATACTCAAGAATCTCTGGCCAGCTGTCGTGGTCACTCATAGCATGCCTCGTCGACAATCCTGAACTCTGGCCTGCCGGTGTGCATAACATGACCACTACTGGGTCCAAGTCTTCTCGTAATTTATTCCAGAAAGGTCCTATCGAGATCTCTCCCAATCTCGTCTCTGCCGAACTGTCCGGAAGTCATCGTCCCTTACTAGATCTGTTCTCGTTCTGGAACGGCTGCATACTCAACGCGACTCCTTCTGGAAGGTATATCTAAGTACAATGCCTCGGCATACGTATCGCATCTCTGATGTCGGCGGAGTGGAACGTCGTTTCATCTAGATCTGGTACGAACCACTTACTTCACCTTTCTCTAATGTCGACAGCTTCGGACTCGTCTCGTCGTGGCTGCATGGACTGAGCTCTAACGGCTATTCTCGTATCGGGAGTCTCCCAAGAAATGCATCTCACCACCTAGCATCCGAATTAAGTCGAACCATCCAATCAAGTCGTCAAAACCTCATAATCCCCCAAGAGATCAACCTCTTGGGCACAGTTTAATAGTATCGAGTACATACCACAGCATCGGTGGTCCAGCCGTAGAAGGGCAAACCCAAGCCTCACTAATAGCGCCGTAGAACTGCCGCAAACCCGAAGGTTCAAAGGCTTTCACACGGTCATTAAGTCGAGTTAGGGTTTCAT
This sequence comes from Agapanthus africanus, assembly GCA_030015575.1. Taxonomy (NCBI): domain Eukaryota; kingdom Viridiplantae; phylum Streptophyta; class Magnoliopsida; order Asparagales; family Amaryllidaceae; genus Agapanthus; species Agapanthus africanus. Next base: position 150,862,747 of record JASDDO010000016.1, read on the forward strand.
TCTTCTAGAGGGACCATAGAATTGCCTGCATGTCTTTCCGACTACTTTAAACTTGGAATAATAGGTTTTTGACATTCGATCGTCTCTGTCGACTCCCAACGTCTCCGCGTGAAGTCGTCTCTAGCTGGAATAAATCTATTTGATGACCTCGCATCGGGGTAGGCGAATGATCCACATGTCCTAGTCATTCATCCTCGATGACTAGCGACCTTCTATCATCTCTCAGTACAACTCATTCTGCACTAACTCCAGCATCTGGGGCAATATCTCTTCGTTCGCAGCAATAACTGGCTCGCTCGTCTGCACGCTGAACGGTGCCTCAATCATCAGGAGTAAGCAATACTTCAATGGTCATCAAAATCTGGCTGGCCTCTATCATTGGCTCAATCCTCTAGTGTCGATCAGCACATCTGAGTAACCTCATAAAGGCGATCCGCCAAACGCTCGTGGCGCGGAAACACAGTAAAAAGACACATCTCCGCAATCATGTGTCGCCGGAATTCCGCCCTGGTCAGTCCTCGTTCGTGACGAGCACGTGCTGACCGCAACTCTAGCTGTAGCTCTCCCTGCCCGTAATCGTGGCAGCAAAACCATAACTGGTATTGATGAGGCTAGATCGGAATGAATATAATACTGAGCAAAAAAATGTACATCCTAAGGCTTCTTAAGTGGAGTAGCGTATCGTAAATATGCCGCGGAACATACCTACGGTACGTCACTCTACTTTAGTCACCTATTCCATCAACCAAGGGTCATCCTACGCTCCGAGGGTAAAACCTAACGCTCTGATACCAACTTTGTCACGTTCCGAAAGTACGGAATATGACCGGCACTTAAACTACGAACGTCTCGAGACGTACGTAACCTAAGTAAGCCGAAAACCCAGAAACCCAAACCAAGAAAAGTAGTAGAGTGAAGGAAAACCAATTTAAAACAAGTAGTTTTAATAGCATAAGCCGAATTATGCGGTTCTTTTTTTTAAAAAAAACATCAAATATTTCCCGAAAATTTCGGCAGAGTCTCCTTCGTAAATACTGGCCCCCAAACGGGATACAACATGAATAGTATACGAAAACAATAAAAGGGCATCCCCAAGCGGGAGCTAGCTCTTCGTCAATCGACGATCACAACCACACAAGCAATATAATATACAACGCCAACGGCGAGGATCAAAATTCAAAAGGAAACTCAAAACCACAAGAAAACCACAGAAATAAAACGCGCGACTCTAAGGTCGAAGGAATAACCTCACTGGTCTCTACCTCAAAAATAAATACATGTTTGGTTGATGGAACTTCTAGATACAACAGAGTAATAATTTACAAGTTATATAATGGGGGATACGATACAAGTAAACCCACCTACTAGCAAATTACCCGAAGGAAACTATGCCCGCAAGCCGTAATGAAACCTGTACGGCAAACCTGCAAGAAACTGGGGCACAACGGGGGTGAGTTGCCAACTCGTGAATAGAAAAACATCTAAGCACAGAAATCGCATAAATAACTCAACATAGGTCAATGATCATAATATATCCTCAAATATATGAATAGCATGCAGCCTATTACAATGGCTAGGGTAAATATCTAACCCAAGTGTAATCCCATATGCCCGTGTCAGTGCCTCAGGTAGCAATATATCATATGGATGATGTATGAATGCATGGAACAGAATGCATGTACTGAAGAAGACTGCTTTCATAAATCAGTGAGATTTCTGTATTTTAAAAGTGAGGTACCATAAATGAAATCAACATAACACAGTGCCCAGCATCGACACAAAACAAGTGCCCAAATATCTCGATATCTCTGTATCACAATCTCTGTACTGTTCATAACAGAATACTGCATTTTATACCGCCCATTCTTATGCGCGTATGTTTATAGGTAGGTACTCTTGAGCCGTGTTTGCTAGTCAATTGCAGGATACAGGTTCTCAGCTCTAAACGGTGAAATCCATGGAAAAATACGACAAAATCCGAGTTCCTGCCAACCACAGATAAAACATGGGTCTCCGCTCTTTATCCGTTTATTACCACACTCCAGTTTAGGAGACAAAATGACAAATCAATTGTCACCTTCATGCACAAAGCACAATGGCAACACCAAGACCAAGAAATCTACGCGGAGCTCAAGAAAATCCATATCCAAAGTCCACCTTTCCCTCAACAGAAATTCTGGAAGAAATGTGGAAGTATTTTCAGAAAATACATGTACCAGACAAGAGGGAACAGCAGACCAGGGAAGTACCAAGAACCCCATGCCCTGACTCCACCAGAGTGCGGCGGATCCGCGGCATAAGGAGGCTTAGGCCGCTGATCCGCGGCCGTATGGTGGCGGCAGACAAAACTTTTCCTGGGGTGTTTTGGTCTTTTTATTTGTGTTCTGGTGGTTGCCCTAGGTTTTCATTTTTCAGCCTATAAATACTCCAGAACTGAGCTAAGCCAAGGGGTCCAATTTTGTGTTCATTCTTTGTTCCTCTTTTGTAGTTTTTAGTGTAGTTCTTCTTCTTCTTCTTCATTCTTCCTCCATGGAAATGTAGTGAGAGCATTGAGTGGATATTAATGAAGATGAGGGTTTTGTATCATTCTCTTTAGTTTAACTTCCCCTTGAGATTCTTGCTTACTCTTGATCTTTCAACCTCTTCATTGAGCTTGAAAGGTTAAGGGTTAGTGATTGATCTCAAGGGTCGTATTTTCTTATGAAATTAGCACTTCATTTCACATGCGTTCTCTACCCTTCTCTTGATCTTGCAACCTCTTGATTGAGCTTGCAAGTTTAAGGGTTGGCTATTGATCGCATGCTTGTCTTGAGTTCTAGTTTCTAATTCTTTTTTTATTTATTACTTGCTTTTTATTACCTTGCTTTACTTTCTTGCAATTTATATTCATGCACTTAATTACTTGTAATCTTTTCTTTTCTTTGTTCTTTTCTTTTTGTTCTCTCTTTTTGGTTCTTTTTTGTGAATGAATGTAATTATCGTTGTTAAGAATAAATACGGTATTGTAAGTTAAGATTTTCTTTTCTCATTTCCTTTTCCCGTTATTTTCCATTGAACTCCGCCCAAACCATACGCAAGCGCTCCGTTAGGCACCCTACCCTAACAAGGTAACGGTGATTCCTAACCGTGACCGGTAGCGTTCGGTTTGGCCGGAGGCGAAAGCAAGAGACAAGAACGGAAGGACAAGGGTAAATAAGCCGTATTCCACGAATACCGCGCTTAAATCCCCTAATCCACGTTGTTGCCGATTGCTCTAGCTTCAATTGGTCAAGACTCGGCTCAAAGGTTTTGAGTACGGATTTCTTTAGGTTACAATTTCGTATCTTTTTCTTAACAACTTTATACTTGCAAATAATACACATAGGATAGTCTCGAACAAACACATACAATTCTTTATTGACTCGTTTAAAACAAGAGCGGAAATACAACCATCTTCCTGTGGATCGACCCGTGCTCAACCGGCTAGCTGCATAGCGACACCGTCCTGATCGCGGTAAACTTTAGAACTTTGAACATCCGACACGCCAAAAGCGTGCGATCAAATGGCGCCGTTGCCGGGGAGACGGTAGCGTATTTTCTTTCTTGTTATTCGGGTTAATATTCTTTTTGTATATATTTATATAAAAAAAAATCTTTTTGTTATTTTTGATAATTTTTGTGGGCAAGTGTGCAGATTTTTGCGTATTTGCAAACTGCAATTGTGGGGAGCAAAGTGTACATTCAAGGCTAAGGTGTTTGCAAAGTACAGTGCCAAAGATCCGGGTAGTTTGACCCGCGCAAGCGAACTTTTCAAGCTCACCGGATTTGATTCAACGGGGGTTTCCTAACCCAAAACTTAACGGTACGTACATTACTAACACCTTCTTCTCAAATCCGACGCATCCAATATACTATTCTTTGCAGGATTCTTTGCAAGTTTGCTAGCAAACGCTAAAAAAAAATTGACTAACCCGTATTTGTTGCAGTGCCGCGCTTAAACTAAAATACGATTGTTTGATTCTTTATAGAATTTTTATTGAATTACGCATTGCATACATTAATACGGACTTAAGGGCAAGCGAACCCCACAATATACGGTAAAGGATTTCATCACCTTTTCCGTGGCCCACAAATCACGAACTTGAGCATAACGTTTACCCGCACAAATTCTAAAAGAAATTAGACTTTAAGCCTTAAGGACTTCGCGCTCACTAGGAGAAGTTAACTGTGTTTAGAACCTCGCTTAACGGTATATTGTTTACGGGGTGTCTAGGAAAGTGTTAACGGCGAAACCGCCAAAAGAGAAAGGGTTATTTAATTAAGAAACTTCGCGAAAGCATTGGAAAACCTCCTCTTATCTCTGCACTTACCTGGCCCCGTGATCAGTGTATCTTGAGCCCGTTTCTCGACACAGTTTTACTTCGACAATCAAGTTCTGGAGCAGGTCTAGTTGACCTAGGTGAACCCTAGAACGATTAGGTGTGTGGTATTTTTGTGTCGTGATTGTTTTTGTCCATATTTTTTTGTGTATATTTCATTCTTTTAATAACTAAAAAAAAATAATAAAAATATCACATTCTTTTTCCCCTCCTTTTCTCTGCCTTTCTTTCTTTCTCTCTACATATCATGGGTACTCCACCTCGCAAAACTCTTGCCGAACTTTGGTACCCACAACCAGACATTACTTCTTACGGTTCTTGCTTTGGCCGAACATCGAACGACCCCTCCATGCCCAAAATTTCATTGAGAGATCGGATAGACGCGTCTAGGACAAACAATTTGACTCCGCAATCCACTTCGTATCAACCATTTCAAACATTCACCCCTTCTTACGTTGATACCCCTTCTTCTAGTCATGTTGCAACTCCAAGACCTATGTCTATTGCAGAACATATTGAACAATCTCGTAGCCGATCTTTCACTCCTGTCACCACTTCAAATTCTTGGGATCAACAATTTCATTCACCTTCTTATCCAAATGTTGATCCTACCCCTGTCCAACCATTCAATTCTTACCAATCCTACCCTACTTTTGCACCTTCCCTAGACATTGCATCAGAACCGCCATTTGGGAGTTTTCAGTATCCAAACAACTTTGAATCTTTTACTGAAACCCCTTCACAACCCATGTCTAGTCTGGAACAGTCGTTGGAAGACTTTAGGGTAGCGTCAAGCCAACAGATGATGGATTTGAATGCGTCCATGGCCGCTCTCGTACAACATACTGACCCGGGAGCTAGTTTTCAACTAGCTCCTAATTTTTCATTGTATAATGAGGCGGCAGGACAGGCTGTGAATTTGAGTGGAGCGAGTGAGCTGTACCCCCTTCCAAATCAAACCTACCCGTCCCGAGTTGAATTCCACAACTCTTGTTTTGAAAGTCTATCGAGTGTCCCACATGCTTTATCAATTGAAGATAGAATGATTAATGAGTTGTGCGACTTTGTAGTGTTTGATTTACCTGATTGTGAAGGGTCCCTTCCAAGTGAAACCAATCCCAAACCTTTTGACCTCTACACCTCCACTCTAGAACCTGAATTGATTGAAATCCATGCTTTTGATGAGGTGTCTGAGAATATTGATTTTCACTTGATAGAGGATATTGACGCTGGGAATATTTTGGATGATGAACCCATAGATTTGGCTGAGTTTTTCTCTTCAAATCATCATCCCGAGTCATTAAAAAAATTTCCCGAACCCCATATGCGTCTGGATTTTGATGAAATATGCATGGATGAGCTTAACTTTGAGGAGAATATTGAGGATGTTTTTGAGGATGAAACAGTTCTAGATGATGAGTCGGTTTTTCCAATTCATCATGTTCCTTCCACTGACTGTGTACACCCTCCTGAACCTTTAACCGATAACCTTCCTCAACCACTTTTCTCCATCCTTTCCATCGTTCCGACCTTGCAAGAAACAGTCTCACTTTCATTTCGTATGTCTGGTGTACCAAGTTCGGCGTACCCATGGTTTCTTACGAATCTTGAGGGATTTGACCCCATTTCTCGACGGGTTAATATATTAGCACAATCGTTTTTCACACATCGGTCATCACAAATTGTGCTAATCTATTTACTCCATTTGCACCCTCAAGTTCGTATTCCACTTCTTTTTCCCTTCCGCCATTCTTCTTCCTCTCATATACCGAGATCGTATCCCGCTTCTCTCCGCATATGGTCTCGCGTATTCTCCATCTCTTACCTCTTCACATTCTTTCACCAGCCGCTGCTTTATCACGATAAAAATTTTGAATGGTTGGTGTTAACTTTTGGCCTGTGTAAGGCCTTGTATAGATGGATACTGTTCTTTCCCCCCTAATCCTGAACTTCAATGCTTAACAGTGGAAACCCTGTTTTACTTAAGTTTGGGGGGACCTTTTTTTGTATATATTTTTTTTGTTTTTTGTTCTGTATATAATTTGTTTTTAGGGAGCGCCGACAATTTTGACCCTCTTGGTATAGCCTGACAGTGAGGGCACTGTCAAGTTTAAGTTTGGGGGTGTGCTCGGTAAGCTTTCTTTCTTCGCATTCATTTGTATATTTTGCATTTGCATACCTTATTAAAAACCCACAAAAATCGAAAATTTTCCAAAAATATAAAAACTTTGTCGTCAAGTTAGCTAATAGGGTAACTTAGATTTTTTCTGAAAGTTTAGTTGATATGATAGAAATAACTAAATTCTAGGCTTTGGAATTGAAAACCCTAAAAATAACCCTCATTCTGTTTAAACTTGGTAAGTATACGTCCTTACAGTTTTTTTTGAGAACTAGGTAATCTTGAGTTCAGTTCTTGAGTTAAGTCAAGATAAAGGGAAAGTATTGAAGCTTTACCGGAGGATAAGTCTGAAAAATAGTTTCTTTTCTTGAGTTCAAATTTAGAAAGTATATACCCTACAAATTGCACATACACGCACCTTGAAACTTGGGATAGTAGAGGATACCTAGAAATACTCTTGCCTGAAAGCCTAGTATGAAAGAAAAAACGGTATTTAAAGCTAAACACCAAAAGAGCATATTGAAAAATATATCCGGTCTTGAAAAAAGAAAAAAAAAAGAAAAAGAGAAAAAAATAGAATAAAGTTAAGACCCTGAAACTGCTATTTACGCTTTAAAGTTTACACATTCAGTAATCGGCCGTTAGTGCCTCAAGAAGCATTAATAGTCGCATGAAAGGTGTGTGAGCAAATCCGTCCATCCTTAATGAAAAGAAGTAGTATTAGGTATTAGGGCAAGGGTATTATAACTTGAATTGAATTCTTGAGTGTAGGGGTGCAAATACACACACACGTAGGGGTATACAATCGATGTTTGGATAAAAGATAGAAATAAAGAATAAGACTTGTGTTTTCTGTAAAGTTGATAAAAAATCCCTGATTTGAGGCCGCACTTTAGAAGGAAAACTCAGGAGAACCAACATCTTTCTAAACTTTTTTGGAACGTATAGGACCTAAGGTTAAATAGATAGGAGGTGTGAAAAATAAGGGTTGGATATTTCTAACTTAGGATGATAGAATTTCTAATGTAAATACTAAACTGTAGGAGTAGAATCATTGTTAACTTATGACACTAATTTGACGGGATTTTGTGGGTGTAATCCGCTGAAAACCCTCAGGAGACAACACTCCTCCTACAAGGGACACCTAGAGGTTTAACGGCTTGTTGCAAGTGCTCAGTGCAATCGCGTTCCTTGCGAAAATGCGGTTAGGATTTTATTTTTGTGAATAATTGGTTTTGCTCGGGACGAGCAAAAGTTAAGTTTGGGGGTATTTGTTCATAACAGAATACTGCATTTTATAACGCCCATTCTTATGCTCGTATGTTTATAGGTAGGTACTCTTGAGCCGTGTTTGCTAGTCAATTGCAGGATACAGGTTCTCAGCTCTAAACGGTGAAATCCATGGAAAAATACGACAAAATCCGAGTTCCTGCCAACCACAGATAAAACACGGGTCTCCGCTCTTTATCCGTCTGTTGCCACACACCAGTTTAGGAGACAAAATGACAAATCAATTGTCACCTTCTTGCACAAAGCACAATGGCAACACCAAGACCAAGAAATCTACGTGGAGCTCAAGAAAATCCATGTCCAAAGTCCACCTTTCCCTCAACAGAAATTCTGGAAGAAATGTGGAAGTATTTTCAGAAAATACATGTACCAGACAAGAGGGAACAGCAGACCAGGGAAGTACCAAGAACCCCATGCCCTGACTCCACCAGAGTGCGGCGGATCCGCAGCATAAGGAGGCTTAGGCCGCTGATCCGCGGCCGTATGGTGGCGGCAGACAAAACTTTTCCAGGGGTGTTTTGGTCTTTTTATTTGTGTTCTGGTGGTTGCCCTAGGTTTTCATTTCTCAGCCTATAAATACTCCAGAACTGAGCTAAGCCAAGGGGTCCAATTTTGTGTTCATTCTTTGTTCCTCTTTTGTAGTTTTTAGTGTAGTTCTTCTTCTTCTTCTTCATTCTTCCTCCATGAAAATGTAGTGAGAGCATTGAGTGGATATTAATGTAGATGAGGGTTTTGTATCATTCTCTTTAGTTTAACTTCCCCTTGAGATTCTTGCTTCCTCTTGATCTTTCAACCTCTTCATTGAGCTTGAAAGGTTAAGGGTTAGTTATTGATCTCAAGGGTTGTATTTTCTTATGAAATTAGTACTTAATTTCACATGCGTTCTCTACCCTTCTCTTGATCTTGCAACCTCTTGATTGAGCTTGCAAGTTTAAGGGTTGGCTATTGATCACATGCTTGTCTTGAGTTCTAGTTTCTAATTCTTTTTATTGCTTATTTATTACTTGCTTTTTATTACCTTGCTTTACTTTCTTGCAATTTATATTCATGCACTTAATTACTTGTAATCTTTTCTTTTCTTTGTTCTTTTCTTTTTGTTCTCTCTTTTTGGTTCTTTTTTGTGAATGAATGTAATTATCGTTGTTAAGAATAAATACGGTATTGTAAGTTAAGATTTTCTTTTCTCATTTCCTTTGCCCGTTATTTTCCATTGAACCCCGCCCAAACCATACGCAAGCGCTCCGTTAGGCACCCTACCCTAACAAGGTAACGGTGATTCCTAACCGCGACCGGTTGCGTTCGGTTTGGCCGGAGGCGAAAGCAAGAGACAAGAACGGAAGGGCAAGGGTAAATAAGCCGTATTCCACGAATACTGCGCTTAAATCCCTTAATCCACGTTTTTGCCGATTGCTCTAGCTTCAATTGGTCAAGACTCGGCTCAAAGGTTTTGAGTACGGATTTCTTTAGCTTACAATTTCGTATCTTTTTCTTAACAACTTTATACTTGCAAATAATACACATAGGATAGTCTCGAACAAACACATACAATTCTTTATTGACTCGTCTAAAACAAGAGCGGAAATACAACCATCTCCCTGTGGATCGACCCGTGCTCAACCGGCTAGCTGCATAGCGACACCGTCCTGATCGCGGTAAACTTTAGAACTTTGAACATCCGACACGCCAAAAGCGTGCGATCATGTACCTCAATATCTCAAAATCTCAATCACAATATCTAGGGCGCCGTCAATCCAGACCGGCCCCTACCATCTATCTCAAGACCACGACGGTATCCTCCGGATATCCGACGCGTCGGGTAATATCACCGGTAGGTAGTGCTCCCCTGCCAGGCTCACATCGTCATCATCACGCGCTTCTTGCCCCGGGGTACCTTACCGGGTCCACCATGTACCCGAAACGGTTCGTCCGTCTCCTCGAATCGGGTCTCGAAATCCATCAGCAAACTCATGGTGGACGACTCGTACATCATGGGAAAAACCGCGCTTTTCATTTAAAAAGAGAGAAGAAGTTTGTATATGTTTTGCGGTTTTCCCCAAATCCAGAAAATCTCATGGAAATCCGAATCCAAAACCTCAATAACACGTAAAATAGTGAATATATGCATGAGAATCCATGAATGCGGCATAACAATGAATAACAGTATGCATGAAGTAGCAGGTAATAACTACAATGTCTAAACTAACATATAAGGCAAGTACGCTAATATCATGTCTAAACTATTAGCTAACAGGCTATGTCAAGCAATAATATTTTCTAAGGTGTACGTGACATGGCAATTACCGATGAAGATGTGTGTGAGCCGGCAAGTAAGTGTACGTGGTACATACGCATCATCGGTAATGGTGCTGGTGTCCTAACAGCATGATATCAATAATGGTGTATGAAACATAATATAAGCATGCGATGCGAAACGAACCTCAATAATGAGCGGGAGCTGAATACTAGACGCAACTATAACTAATCTGCATTAATCTAATATAAGTCCTACAAATGGTGCCTTTTGAAATAACACGAATCATGGGGTTTTGAAAATAGGGGCTACGGTGTTTTTATGAAAAGATACGTCCTTTGAAATATCCGTAGGATCCCTTGGGCTGTCTTTTAAAATACCCACGATTCGTTAGTTTTGAAATAGGTAAGAATCGAATCTAATCTAACAACTAAACTAAACTAAAGGGCTAAGCTAACAAGCTGCACTGCAGGTAAGGAAACCGCCTAACATCTGAGTCGATCCATATACATACCTGTATATATATTAGTCGGTGATCCCGCCTCAATAATATCATATCCGATACCATATCTATAATCAGACATCCCAAGTCAAGAGTGCGGATCAATCATCAAGATATAGCTCGTACGTAAATCCGTCGTACGGCATCCCCAGATCTGGGTACGGGTCAATATCATATTCCTCACCCTATTCCTCTGGTATCCTCTTTATCCAAGATCATAGTCTAGGGTACTGACCTATGTCTAGTACAATACTAATATCCTCAATATACTCATGATCTGACTACTGATCGACAATCTCGTACAAACCGATATCGTCAGCACATATCATCATCAAGGGGTATACATCGCCCGATACGGCCTAATATCAATATCCTAGCATATCATGCCTCATATCACGATCACATGTCGACCACTTTATTTATAACACTATTCACCCATATCGTCGCACCATGATCCGCTATATCACCAGGACGTACCTCAAGTACGAATCCTGCCATATCACCGATATCACAATCTCAACACAAATCTCATCGACTCATCTCAATCCGTATGTGAACACATAGTCTCATACCCATGTGAACACATAACAATATATTCCCGTAAGCACAAATGAAAGAAGAAAGTATGCAAGTATGGGTGGGTGTGTGCAAGTGTGGTGCGACCGCTACTCTAGGGTTTCGCGACACTATAACATCCAAGAACACCAAATATCCATATTTATCATCAATAACTCAACAAAATAAACAATATATATATGTGTGTATACGTATTCGTATACATCACCACGAACTGCGGGGGTGCTATACGCCATCCACCCGACTTCTCCCCGTAGATATAAATCTACTCACCTGGTCCTCGCTCGCCGGTGCCGACGTCGCCACGCGCTTGCTTGTCGTCTCGAAGTCCACATGGGGTACCTACATATCATAACGCACCGTGTCGTATTAAAATCCGACTCATGACCCAAAACTACTCACGAATCCCACATAGGTCAAAACCTATGGTTTGCTTTATCAAATCAACCCAAAAACCCTCGACATCGGTGTACACACGCCGATTGATCGAGAAAAACACCAAACGTACCAATCGTTGTTTTATAAGTCACTAAAAATATATGAAATAGGATGCAAATCATCAAAACCAATAAATTGATCAAATCGGTTTATTTCCAAAAAGCCTAGTAAAGGGGTCGTTAACCGTTTTACTACAAGTCTTGATGTTTTAGCAAATTAGTGGTCACAATACTCACTAATTATCTTAATTAGGCCACATAAACATTTACTAGATTTTTAATCTTGCTAAATTACATTAAACCAAAATCTAGTTAGCAAAAGTTACCTTTTTAGTTCAAAACTTGGTGTTTTAACCAATCTAAATATTTTAACAATTCTAGTGGCTATAATATTCATTAAACATCTTAATTATGTCATACCAATGTTAATTAGATTTTAAAATCACTCATTTCCATCAATTCTAAAAAACATAGTTTGCAATATTTGTACAATTATTAAAATTTTAAACTAACAATTTGCAAACTTGCAATTAGATTAGTTTTAACAAGTTTTAAGATGCTAGCCCATATCACACAACTATGCACAATTTATCATAACCCAATTCCACAATAAAACCCTAACTTGAAATCTTTAATCATGCAATTAAACTCATCAAAACCTAATTAAGCACTTAGTTAACTTAGATTAAAGCAACTAGATAACAAATTTTAGCAAAAGCATGAGATTATACCTCCCATGATGAGATCAAGCTCAAGATCTAGCCTCCAAAAGTGCCATTTTGATCCCTAGATCCGTGCTAGAATGGCTAATGAGAAATGGGTAGGAGTTGGATTTTGATTTGGATTTTTGCTTGATTTTTAGTGGATTTTTCTTTGGATTTTCTTTGATGGAACAAAGAGAGGAGAAGAGGGGAAAGGGGCTGTTAGGGGGTTGCTGGTTTCGGCCAGAAGTGTGGGGGGTTGTGTGAGGGAGGAGAGAGAGTGAGGTGGAGAAAGTTAGATCAAGTCAAAGTCCACTCAAATTCTATCATTTTCTACTCTTTTCTTTTCTTTTCTTTTCTTTTGACAAAAGAATTGATTGGAGAGAGGGAGAGGGGGAGGGCTGTCATGGTGGGGCCGGCCACATGGGGAGGGGAAGAGAGGGTGAGGTGTGGGTGTGTGGGTTAGGGAAAAAGATAAATGTATTACCCCAATTCCCATTAACATTAAATTCACCGAAAAAAGCATTTTTCTTCGATATTTTCTAAACCGTTTTGGCAAACGATTTCATTTCAAAAACCACATGATAAAATTTTATTTAATTTTTTATGATGCACAAAATTTGTTTCAACTCATTCCAATTTGTAATTTTCCCTAATTAAATGTATTAGGGACGACTTAAAATAATATTAAAATAATTAATTTCGGAAAATTTTTCAGAAAATTTGAAATTTCACCAGTGGCTCAATAAACACCAAATACTAGCAATTACATAGCTAGAGTATGTATATTTAATTTTATAATAAAGATATTTGCATTTTGACTTTTTACAGAAAACCCCCTTATTTTACCGATTTTCCGAAATTTCACCGAAACGATTTTCAAAAACGTTACAGTTCACCTACTTATTGACCATGATTTAATCTTTCTCTTGTGTTTTAACTAAAGTAAAATAAATATCCATAATTGATAACCATGGTTTGAGATGAAGAGGTAAAATATATATAGATATATTTTTCTATTTTCACACAAGGGTTAATCTTTTACTCTTGTTCAAAAAGCCATCATCTTCTTCCTCCTTCTTCTTTTGCTCTCTAGACTTCTATAGTGAGCATAACACTCATCAAGTTAGGTTTTTGAAGTGAGAATAGCCACCACAACATCATTCTACACAAGTCTAGCCCACTTGTTTAGAGTGTTAGCTTCATTTCTTTCTCTTGATAAAGTGAAGTCGCAAGCTTGGACAAAGGAGCTTCGGGTGGATCGTCGTGGACGCTAGAAGACCTCAAGCTAACCGTTTTCCAACTCTCAAGTGGCCAAGGAGTCAAGAATAGTGAGCTACAAAGCTTGTACTCTCAAAACCCTAGCCTTTGTTACTTGTAAAGTTATGAAACCCTAATTTTTCTAGGATTGATTCTTTGTGTGTTCACTTAGCACTCTAAAAACTTAATCTTTGTGACATGTGATGCTTCCAAACCTCTCATAGGGTGCTAGGTAAACCTAACATTGGTATCAGAGCCGACCTAGAACATTAGGCGATACTTTAGCGAAGTAAAAACTCCGATCGAACCGAAATACGGTATTTTGGGACACTCTCTGGACATTTTTAAAAATCTGTTATTTTTCAGAATTAAAAATCCTTAAAAAATTCAGCAGGTAAATATAAGCGCAACTGTAAAAAACGAACCCATGAACAGTTACTTCCACCGCGGAACCGCGGCCAAAGCTTGCTTGGGCCGCGGCTCCGCGGCCGTACAGTGGCTATATTTTGTTATTTTTGTACAGTAATGCTTATAATTGCTTGAATATATTTTTGGGTATTTTTAATCTGAGTCTAGTGTTGTATGTTCTGGAGATTGTTTTGGATTCTACGATTCGATAGGAATTTTAATTTCGTGTTTTTCCGGGTAATTTAGAAAGTATTAAAGTGTTCGAACGAGTATCATTAACTCACTCTTTCACGGGGTTTAAATCCTTCGGATATATGTGCAAGTTTTGTGGTGGACCCTCTAGAAGACAACAAACCTTAACTCGATTATGTGACCGTCTTGAACTGCCCTTTGAACCTTAGGGTTTGGGGCAGTACGGCGTGCCACATGTGAGGAATTGGCTTGATCCTTCTACGGCTAGACCGCTACTACTGTGATACCCTCCGGATTTTTTGAACCCCGCTCAAGTGTTGAGCTTTAGGGAATTTTGGGTATTTGAACATTCGGTCGAAAACTTTAATACTGTCTATTTATCTGGAATGTGATACAATATGTGGAATTCATATAGTTTAGGCATGAAATACGAAGTATGTGATATTTCGCATTTATGATGTCTAAACAGAATGTGGATTCCAAATATTGTAGTCTTACACTTTCTTTTCTGTGACCGTAAGTGTAGTATGTTCGATATCGCCGGTTTCGTTGCTATACATCAACGACAATCGGGGTACGCATACTTACTTACGTTGATGATATATGATATTATGTGTTGCTGAGATATGATGTGCAGGATTGTCGCGATCGAATAGCCGGGGGTTTTTATGTGAGATGAGATTTTTATATTTTCATTCATGTAAATTCAAATATAATGTAATATTCTTTTATTTGGGGAACTTCCGGGTTGAGGTTGATGTCACCAGTGTTGTATATTATTTACTTTTCCGCATTAGGATAGACCCAAGGAGGGGAGCACAAGTGACCGGGTTCTGGGGTTCAGTGGGAGGCCATCTCGAGGAGTCGAGATCGGGTCTCCTAAACTCCAGGATTGGTAGGGTCGCTTGCCGCTCTCGTAGGGGTCTAAGGGTGTGGGCTTGGCTATTCATCGCGACTGTGGAATCCGTATTTTCTATTATTGGCTAAATACTAAATACGGACGTCCTAGTATATCCAACATTATATATATGTTTCTGCTGCTTGTGTTCTGTGATATCTGAGACGAATGATATATTATATATGAGATATATAGTAGACGTTGCTTATGTTTTGCACCCGTGCTAGTCCCGTCCCGGTATGCCGTTAGTTAAGTAACATAACGGTGCATAACGGAACATTGCGGCGAATGCGGATGGCATAAGCGTACGTGTTATTTTCGTTCTTTTCTATGATTGTGTAAGTCCGCGGCGGCGCCCCGGCCGTCGATCCGACGCCGGAAACGCGGAAACGAAAACTTTGCAAACTAGCAAACCGGCACCACCGCGCACTTTTCACCCGGATCGGGCTATTAACCTAGCAACTAGCAAACTAGAAAAGAGTAGAGAAGTTATACCAAGCGATCCGTGTCCTTCGGTCTTCGTCTCCACTCCGATCTCCCGCGGAATTTCCGTTCATCTCCTCCTCGTCGGAAAGGGCACCACGTAGACGGATACTTTTACGGGCTCCTACCTTTGGACCGAGGCAACTCGGGTGCGAAGTTGGCTAGCCGACGCATCCAAGATTTGCTATAGGCTAGTGTAGTGGGTTGTCTGTTTAGGGTTATATGAAGTTGCCATGATGGAGGAATCAATATGAACTTTGGAGAGGTGAGAAGGATTTTGTGAGCAAGCCAAAATGAGATAATGAAATTTCCCTCATACAAAAATGAAACTTCTCTCTCACCCTCTCCCAATGTGTGGCCGGCCCCCTCATATGAAAAAATGGTGGTGAGAAAGAAACAAGGGAGGTGAGTGTAGGAGAGGAACAATGGTAACCCTAAGCCAAATCAAATCCAATCACACACCATCACAATCTAATCCATTCTTTTCTCATAATTAAAAAGATAAGAAAGAAAAAGGATCTCATGATACTAGTCAAATCATGAAGCTATCATATGTAAGAAAACCTCTCCACAAAATGTTATTTGCAAACTGCAAATAATCCCCTCCATCGAAAGTCCGGCCGTGAAGGAACAAAGAAAAACCGGCCGGAACGGAATGCAAACTGGCAACTTCAGAAAACTGATCCCGTAATAAATTACAGGAAAACACCTCCACTGCATATACATGCCCGCATTTGTATTTCCACTGAACACAAATGCAAAGAGACAAAACTACACTGTCAAATACCAGGATCCGGCTTAAACCAAAGCCGGCTAGTAAAAACCGTCCGATCACGATCCGTGCAATACCGCACGTATCTCCATACGGCCTCTACAGCGTTTCGCCCGAAACTTGAGTAACTGTGTGTGGTGGACTCTAAAGACTCGTCATTACTATGGCTGTGGTTTAACCACTAGCACGTCAGAGGTATTAGCCATACGTGACGGGCCACCAGCTATTGACCAAAAGGGACGTCTGTGAGCGAACTCAACCTGACACCCTACTGAGCCTGTCAGTGACAATATCCGTACAGTCCGGTCCGTTCGTCTATGAGCATCGCATGGCGGGCCTAGGGGGTTGGTAAAAGTCAGACCCCCAACAGCGGTACAAGTCGTGTCGAAGTGTAGCCCAGAACACCCTGAGATACTACTGGAATACCTACCAGCAAATCTCCTGCCTTGGCCAAGGACTTTTCATGTTCTGGCTCTCCTAGACACAGCGCGACCTCACCCCCAATACCGGGAGAGACGAACCCCTGCAGATCCGCTCACTGCCTCCATGTGGCTCGGGACTGTACCCAACTAAAACCAGTTTGCACGACTCCTTTGAGCCGTGGTAGGGTAGTAATCAAAACACAGTGGGAACTCACACAAGACAAATGACGATCTCAGGTCGATGAACTAACCTGTACACATGTCACCAGGGAACTGCTATCTGACATCAGGTATAATCCCAACTAGCAGGTTCCCGGCGAGTCCTGTCCGGTGTACTCATAACCCAATGAGCACCTGTATACATCTTAGGTGAACCAACTGACACCAGTGGCTTGTGAGACCGTCCACCGCCCCTCGTCGGGGTCTCGACTGTATACACTAGTCTACTCTGGAGTATCGATGCCCTGTCTCGAAACTCCCACGACTAGGGACCTTTTAAGGATGTGCTTATAGACTCCAGCTCCTACGTATATGATCACCCTCATACTGCTGGTAGTCAAGCAAGAATCCTAGGGGCTCTATCAACGTGCAATAGCGACTTGTAAGGTCACCTATAGAAGTACACGATGATAAAGATAAACCAGATAGCATACTATCATCTTGAGTAAGATTGTCCTACTGGGACAGGTCCTCTCTCAATCATTGCAATCACGTGCCTGTGATCCAATAATTGACTCTGAGGGCACTATCTCCAACAATCTCCCACTTGCACTCAATGCTAATTATTGCGATGTCGCATACTCACAGCCCGTGTGATACCGAACACCCAACTCCTCTACTAGCCAGTCTCACAAAGCTCGTTTGTGAAACTATTGCGTTCGAGGAATAGCCTCAGTGAGTGGATCCGCTCTGATGTTTCTTTCTATGTCTCTCTTTATCTCAAGTTCGCGGAGAAAGCCATCTCCCGAAATGAGCAATACCTGTCTTAGAATGTGTCTGGATATCTGATGGGACCTAGCTCATAAGTGAACTCCAAATCCAAACTTCTTAGACTGTATCGTCAACTGAACTTAATCAGTATCCTGCGCCATGCCTTCCCTCAGTATCCACCTGGACCACCTGTCCAATATACTGCCCCTCGTCAGAGGGAAAAATATAACTCTGACAATCTCTCTGTCATCCAGGTCACCTTGGAAGCCTGGAATGATAACTGTCTCCCGTAGGAGAGTGCTGTTATCATATCCCTAGAACATCAACTTATGTTCTAAAACTGCTTCCGACTGTTTCTCCAGGATTGGATCAATATCAACTTATTGCACCTACTGCAAGAACAACATCTGGTGTGGTACTTGACATGTCATGATTGACTCAATTGCCTAAGCAAATGATCTGCCAATCATGCGCATCCCTCTCCCCTTTAGTCTGTAAGACACCTTTAGAGAGGGTGACTCCATCACCTGCAGGTATATTACCATGCCAGGAGTCGTCCACTCTAAATACTCTAAGAATGCGGTCAAAGTACCCAAATTGGCAAACCACCCAAATCTAGATCTAAAACCATAGATCTAGTGACCAGAATGTACGATATTATATCCAAGTCCTATGTGGAGAAACCACTGTGTGACAACCAAAGTATAACCAATCGTAGTATAGGAATATCACTTCCTACTCTGTGTATGTCATCAAATACCAGGACATCACACCCTACTACCTTCTTAACAGATCCATCCCCTATTCTGATGAAGTCAAACCTATGACTGTCACATCAGAAATAGATGATCTATTTCCGCTATATCCGCTTTAGTCTATAAATAGACATAAGCCAACTGTCCACCAATGCTTCCGCTGCTCCCACTGACTACGACAACCCTCTGGCAGAGTCATATAGACGTACACTTCTAAAGCTAGTTTAGAACGACGCTATACTCATCCTCCTGCCGGGTCTCACAGTCTTGAACAACAGCAATGGCAAGTCTGGGTAAACAAGAACCTCCCTGCCACCGTCCTTGAGCATACCGAAGTACCTCTCGGGTGCCTGAGGTCACCCACTTTATCTGCGGAGTGGCCAATGGAATGTCAAACCAGATTGAATCTTTAGGTTCTTATCAAATCTTCAGTAATCTTTTGCGGTTCTGGAATCACTTCCAGTTCTACCATACTCCCACTACTGTTTTCTGAAAAAAAAATTCCATTTTTATTAAAACTGTGGCGAGTCAAGAACAATATCGCTATTGATCTTCCAGATGGTAGAATATCAACCCTCGTCATAGCCCGGGTCAACCCACAAACAGCCATTACAGAAACATGCCTTGAGTTATCCGCAGTCTGGTTTTAAGCATAAGCCGGACAACTCCCCGTATCTTAACAATGTCAAGATATGAATTGTTCTATATCCAATATAGAAACAGAGGCACTGATTTAATTGAACCAGATTCAAATCATGCAGCTGTCTCCAGTGCATGTCAACTAAATGGAAGGAGGCCGATCAGCATTACTCAACTTAGGAGTACTTCCAATTATGAGTAACCTGAAAGAGAAGCAAGTTCTCTGAATCATTACTATCAATTGAATACCACATACAAGTATCTACATCTTCGATCACTTTGAAGAATCCCGATACTTGCAATACCTGGTTCTCTACTTTATTCTTATACCTATAACTTCTCAAAATTTGGACGCTGTGTTTCTACGAAACACCTGTCTAAGAACCAGAGAAGTCATAAGTAAACAAAATATAGTACGAGGACCAACCCCTCTGTCCTAATGGACACTGGACAATATATAATACTCTAAACAAGTCCTCTGAGTCTAATAACTCATTCACTGTGTGTCGTAGGTTGAAAACTGTACTTATGGTCAAGAAGAATTACACCGCTGTTCAATTCTCCTTACCTAAACATCCACTGGTATAGGTAAATGTCATAGACATAATTTCAAAAAGGTATGTCTCACTCTATAAGAATAGGCGTACAGATATATCAATTTGAAATTGGTGCATAACAAGGGATATTCAAAAACCATATATTTGCCGACCGGCAAACAACCCAGGTGACTTCCTCAAATATCACCAATTACAACGAATCCCGATATAATGAGGATGGTCACCTAATTCCCAATAACTTACTCCCACTCATCATCTGTAAAACCATACAGATGTGAGAATCATACCTGGTAAATACATACCCTGGAGCAAATGTCTAATTGGGAAATCAGTTTTCTATTAACAGTACACAGTGAAGCTGAAACATTGAAATGTTTCGATGGGGTATCCCGGTATTCCTAGTAATGCCTCTTCCATTATCCAGATTCACAACTATAACCGTATAATTCTTTGCCATTTCTCCAAATCCCTTTATATGTCTTTAGTCATTACCTTCTGCACACCCCTTTAGGCCAAATGGTTTTCTTCCTTCCCTACCGTTCGGCACCAGCCTGTGGTTTGGAAGAAGACTATCCAATAAGCATAATGGGTGTACTGTCCTAATCCTAGGAGCACTCGCAATGCGAGAGAAGGTGAAGATAAAAGACAACCGAATGAACCTTATTTCTATTTCTCCTGAACCAGGATCCATCCCCGAACTGGAACAAGTTCCTTTCGAGTTCGTATATAACCATACGATGGATTCTCCAATAAACTTGGGATCTTCGTAGTGATACGGAGTGTCCTGGAGAAATACAAAGGTGATTTAGGATTGGCGAAGAAATATTTGGCTCGGTCGTGAATAGCAGTCGCATTTTACTTTGCCCTCTTACTAATCTCTTTCTTTGTCTTTACTTAATACCTTCTGTATACCGTTTAGGCTAATTAGTTTTCTTCATTCCCCACCGTTCGGCACCAACCTAAGGTTTGGAAGAAGACTATCCAATTTGCGTAATAGGTGTACTATCTCCTAAACCAAGGAGTACTCGCAACCTGAGAGAAGGTAAAAGGAAAAGACAACTGAATAGTCTTATTCGTTTTCTCCAGAACCAGAAACCATCCTCGAATTCCTTCGAGTTCGTATATAACCATACGATGGTTTTGTCCAATGGAAGTGGACATTCGTAGTAATACGGGGTGTCCTGGAGAAAAGGGTAAAAGTAGGAGTGGCAAAGAGGTTTGCAACTCTGACAATCCAAAAGCCAGTGTTAAGAAGGTTCGGTCAACTTGGTCACTGAGTCATAGTCTAGGGTCGGGTCAATGGTCGCTACCAAAGAGAGAGAGAAAAGAAACACTCAGCGTGCACTCTAGCGTAGATCAGAATGGTTATCACTTTATCTAATCTGGAAACCTCCCACTGTAACGTCAAATTCTTCCCCAAACCTGAAAGAAGAATTAGCCGGGATCACCCGAGGAGTAAACCAACTCATCAGTGGGAATCGGGATCCAACTATCATCGCATGATAACGTGACGGAATCCGCTCACGTTATCACACTCCAGAAGGTATGCGCATATCTGGCAAGTTTCAGTTTCTTTAGAAACTCCCGATGTGGATTTTTGCCTCATGCTCTTATGACCTTGACTTTGGCCAACATATCATAAGTCATATGTCAAGTTCTACCCGTCATTATCCAGGTTAATTTGAACCCACCCGTACAAGCCCTTGACTTTGGCCAACAAGGCTATACGACTGTCCCAAACCAACGCATCTATCTATGCTGCATATGAATACCCAACAGCTACCAAACACTGTGCCTTGACTTTGGCCAACATACACAGCTTGAATACTATTGACTATCCATATGAAACGACGGAGGGCTACGAATGGTTTCTGGCGAAAACCTTTAACGTAATGAACTTGATATCGTTGAAGGAACTGATAGCTTTTAAAAAAATATAGTGACGAAAACCTTGGCTAAAGAGGTCACTCCTGGTGAAAGGATCTCGGCTCTTTCCCAATAGAATGAGGTACAGGATATTCGAAATGAATACCACGATGCAAAGCAAAAGTAAACGGCTATAGTGAAGTTACTGCCCTGACGCAAACTTTTGTCCAAGGGGTCACTGCCGGTGAAGGGATCTCGGCCCTTGCCTCGTCGACTGAGGAGCAGGATATTCCAACTGAATACCACTGTGCCAAACAAAAGTGAACGTCCTTGCAATAACAGCTTTTTGAAAAATGTTCCAACAACATCAGAATAGGTTTGTTTAGCTTGCATTAATCACACCACAAAAGAACAAAAATAATGATGTACTTATATGCCATCCGCATTCGCCACGGGGTCCCGTCGTCACCCGTTAAGTTACTTAACTAACGACAGAGCGGGGACTGGACTAGAGCGGATGCAAAACATATACAACATCTACTAGTATATATATAATATATAATTTTCGCTCAAGGCGTGATAAAAATGCAACATCACAGAAATGTACAGCATCACAGAATAATACAGATATCTGGGATCCCCGGGTTTCATAGAGCCGCTACTGAAACCCGACGTTCCCCTGGTCGTGTGGATAGCCTGTGCAATGAAATCCTAGACCCCTACGGGTGCGGCAAGTCACCCGCCAAAACCTGAAGCGAGGCAGCCCCCTTCAGCGACGTGAATGGACCACCCAGCACTTCACGGACGACGTTCCCCTGGTCGTGTGGATAGCCTGTGCAATGAAATCCTAGACCCCTACGGGTGCGGCAAGTCACCCGCCAAAACCTGAAGCGAGGCAGCCCCCTTCAGCGACGTGAATGGACCACCCAGCACTTCACGGAATCCGGTAACTTGGGCACCCCTCCTGGGTCAACATATACCCCCTACGAGTGCGGCGAATAGCCCGCCAATTCTAGAGTAAAGCCCCCTCCGTCTCAACGCCATGAGATGCGGGCTCGTTGCCCTCTGGAACCCGGCTATCCGTGCACCCCTCCGCGGGGTAATCCTAGTACAGAAAGTAAAATGTACATACAACGGGTACATCGACAGCAACCTGGTCGTGCCATAAAATAATAATACAAACAGGCAGTGACGGCAGTCCACAGGTCGGACGCTCGCCCCGCAATAGCAAATGTACATATAAAACAAAACTGTACTACCATTGCATCCAGGCTATCCCCCACGACCGATCCGCAACATCACAGCACAACACAGAACATCAACGTGAATGTCACGTTCGCAAATCCGTCTAACTGGGCTATAGCAGTTAGACAGGATTTAACGATCGAATGACATTCACGGTCGCAGATATAATGTAAATACTGTGAACTAACATGTTTAAAATATCCGATCGAACAAATTTATCGAAGTGGGCCCCAAGCAGTACTGTAGCACTTACATAAAATCTGGGCCCAAAAAGAATATCCCAAAACCTATACTTCCAACCCAAAAGCCTACTGTTAAAATTTGGTGCGATGAATAGTAAAAAGCGCGGCGGAACCGCGGCCCAAGCATGGGTTTGGCCGCGGCTCCGCGGAGGTCTGGAGAGATCTCGCGACCAAATTTTCACAGATTTCTTAGATTTTCATGCACAGTATTCTGAAACAACCTGAAAAATTTTTGGAGCTAAAAAAAATTCGACAGAGAACAGTGCACTGAAAATACGGTTTTTGCGATTTTTGTTCGATCGGGTTTTAAACATACTAGAGCAAGCTAGGCATGGTTAATGGCCTGGCTCTGATACCATTGTAAGTCCGCGGCGGCGCCCCGACCGTCGATCCGACGCCGAAAACGCGGAAACGAAAACTTTGCAAACTAGCAAACCGGCACCACCGCGCACTTTTCACCCGGATCGGGCCATTAACCTAGCAACTAGCAAACTAGAAAAGAGTAGAGAAGTTATACCAAGCGATCCGTGTCCTTCGGTCTTCGTCTCCACTCCGATCTCCCGCGGAATTTCCGTTCATCTCCTCCTCGTCGGAAAGGGCACCACGTAGCCGGATACTTTTACGGGCTCCTACCTCTGGACCGAGGCAACTCGGTCGCGAAGTTGGCTAGCCGACGCGTCCAAGATTTGCTGTAGGCTAGTGTAGTGGGTTGTCTCTTTAGGGTTATATGAAGTTGCCATGATGGAGGAATCAATATGAACTTTGGAGAGGTGAGAAGGATTTTGTGAGCAAGCCAAAATGAGATAATGAAATTTCCCTCATACAAAAGTGAAACTTCTCTCTCACCCTCTCCTAATGTGTGGTCGGCCCCCTCATATGAAAAAATGGTGGTGGGAAAGAAATAAGGGAGGTGAGTGTAGGAGAGGAACAATGGTAACCCTAAGCCAAATCAAATCCAATCACACACCATCACAATCTAATCCATTCTTTTCTCATAATTCAAAAGATAAGAAAGAAAAAGGATCTCAAGATACTAGTCAAATCATGAAGCCATCATATGCAAGAAAACCCCTCCACAAAATGTTATTTGCAAACTGCAAATATCCCCCTCCATCGAAAGTCCGGCCGTGAAGGAACAAAGAAAAACCGGCCGGAACGGAATGCAAACTGGCAACTTCAGAAAACCGATCCCGTAATAAATTACAGGAAATCCCCTCCACTGCATATACATGCCCGCATTTGTATTCCCACTGAACACAAATGCAAAGAGACAAAACTACACTGTCAAATACCAGGATCCGGCTTAAACCAAAGCCGGCTAGTAAAAACCGTCCGATCACGATCCGTGCAATACCGCACGTATCTGATCGAACCCTGCCATATCTCCATACGGCCTCTACAGCGTTTCGCCCGAAACTTGAGTAACTGTGTGTGGTGGACTCTAAAGACTCGTCAATACTATGGCTGTGGATTTAACCACTAGCACGTCAGAGGTATTAGCCATACGTGACGGGCCACCAGCTATTGACCAAAAGGGACGTCTGTGAGCGAACTCAACCTGACACCCTACTGAGCCTGTCAATGACAATATCCGTACAGTCCGGTCCGTTCGTCTATGAGCATCGCATGGCGGGCCTAGGGGGTTGGTAAAAGTCAGACCCCCAATAGCGGTACAAGTCGTGTCGGAGTGTAGCCCAGAACACCCTGAGATACTACTGGAATACCTACCAGCAAATCTCCTGCCTTGGCCAAGGACTTTTCATATTCTGGCTCTCCTAGACACAGCGTGACCTCACCCCCAATACCGGGAGAGACGAACCCCTGCAGATCTGCTCACTGCCTCCATGTGGCTCGGGACTGTACCCACCTAAAACCTGTTTGCACGACTCCTTTGAGCCGTGGTAGAGTAGTAATCAAAGCACAGTGGGAACTCACACGAGACAAATGACGATCTCTGGTCGATGAACTAACATGTACACATGTCACCAGGGAACTGCTATCTGACATCAGGTATAATCCCAACTAGCAGGTTCCCGGCGAGTCCTGTCCGGTGTACTCATAACCCAATGAGCACCTGTATACATCTTAGGTGAACCAACTGACACCAGTGGCTTGTGAGACCGGCCACCGCCCCTCGTCGGGGTCTCGACTGTATACACTAGTCTACTCTGGAGTATCGATGCCCTGTCTCGAAACTCCCACGACTAGGGACCTTTTAAGGATGTGCTTATAGACCCCAGCTCCCACGTATATGATCGCCCTCATACTGCTGGTAGTCAAGCAAGAATCCTAGGGGCTCTATCAACGTGCAATAGCGACTCGTAAGGTCACCTAAAGAAGTACACGATGATAAAGATAAACCAGATAGCATACTATCATCTTGAGTAAGATTGTCCTACTAGGACAGGTCCTCCCTCAATCATTGCAATCACGTGCCTGTGATCCAATAATTGACTCTGAGGGCACTATCTCCAACAGATTGGCTTAAGGACTTAAATGATGGGTTTACATTAATATGATTAATGTAAAGAAAATAAACTTAAAAAGATGTTGTAGAATCGGATTTGAAAACCACTCGGCTCTTTATGAAAAAGCTATATTTCAAAATTGCGGAGCACAAGCCACTCCTTTTGAAAACCATTTGATTCTGCAACGATATAAAGTTCAAAGCGTTAAAGATTTTCTTAAAAATCATCTGCAACCCTCCGTCATTTTAGAAAGTAGAGTACTTAGTATTCGTGCTACGTTTGTTGACTTTAGTTAAGGCGAAGTGTACGGTAGCTAAGTGATGTCTTCCTACACTGCATATGATGCAGATTAATTAGGATATGCATGCGACTTTGTTGACCATAGTTAAGGGTCGTATGGGTGGGTCTAATTGATCAAGAAATGACGGGTAGAACTTGACTGGTACTTATGATTTGTTGACCATAGTTAAGGTCATAAGTATTAGGGGTAAAAATCACATCGGGAATTTCAAGTGTTGAGATTTGCAATGAGATTGCATAACTTCCATATGATGGTTGGATCCCGATCCCACTGTGGGCAATAGTTGCTCTTAGGAGAGTTTTGCAGTTTACAATTAGCTAACTCATTAGGTGTCTAGAAAGGTGTTAACGGGGCTACGCCTCTGGGAAAACGAGATTTACTTTAATTAGGTCCGTGCGAAAGCACGGGGAACCTCCCTCAAGTACCGACACTGGCCTGGCTGAACGGTTAGCGAAGTTCTAGACTGTAATTAATCCTGGCTAGTTTTCTTTTTAATGTTGGAAAGAAAAACTTGATTAAAGCAGTGGGAGACATCGATTAGACAAGATAATAACCAATCTGATCAATGCAAGAGCTTTCGCTGAGTGTATTCTTTTCTCTCTCTTAATGGCAGATACCAATGACTGGACTCAAGCTTTTACAAGATAAAAACAAACTGAATGAGACCAATTATAAAGACTGGCTGAGGAATCTGAAAATAGCCTTGACTTATGATAAAGTATCATATGTCCTCACGGCTCCAGCCCCGCCCGTCCCAGGCCCAAAATCCTCAGTTGCGGATATTGAAGTCCGCAAGACATGGGATACTGACTGTGCCACGGGAAAATGCCTCGCGCTTGCATCGATGGACAATACACATCAAAAGCAGCACGAGAATATGGACATTCAAACCATATTCCTCCATACAAAGGAGTTGTATGGAGAGCAATCCCGCGTATTACGATACGAAGCATCAAAGAAATTATTTCAGATGCGAATGGCCCCTGGCACACCGGTAGGAGACCATGTTCTGAAGATGATAGCTCTTATAGAAGTGCTTGAGGACCTTGGATGGACGATGGACAATGAACAATATACCAATATTATTCTGCAGTCCCTCCCCTCCACCTTTGCTCAGTTCATAGTTAACTTCAACATGCACGGCATGGAGAAGGAGCTACCTAAACTCCTTAATATATTAAGGAGTGCAGAGAGCACTATGAAATCAGTAAAAACTCCCGTTATGACTATTGGACAATCTTTCTCTTCTCGCCCAAAGGCTAAGGCCAAGGGAAAGAAAAAGAAGAAGCCTACCAATCCTAAGGGTGGAGTTAAAAAGGTGAAGGGAAAGGAAAAGTCCAAAGATGGAGACTCAGGGAAAGGTGAATGTTTTCATTGCCACAAGACTAGACATTAGAAGCGCAACTGTACGGAGTACTTGAACCTCAAGAAGAAGCATGGGGATGCTTCCGCTTCAGGTGTGTTTGTGACAGAAAACTGTTTTTCAATAAACTCTGCTTCCTGGGTATTAGATACCGGTTCAGGTTCTCACATTTGCAATTCTATGCAGGGGCTGAGAAATAGCAAAGTTTTGAAGACAGGTGACCATACTCTCCGCGTTGGAAATGGTTCCAATGTACATACAGTCGCAGTGGGAGAGTATCACTTGGGGTTGCCATCTGGGTGTATATTAGTTTTGAACCCATGTTATTTTGTACCAAGTATGCTATGTAATATAATATATGTTTCTTTGTTAGACAATGAAGGATATAATTTTGTATTGCAGAACAATGTTATGAACATTCACCTAAATCAAATGTTGGTTGGGTATGGTACACTTTATAACGGGATATACGTCCTAAATCAACACACAGTTTTCAGTATACAACACACTAAGAAAAGAAAACTTTCAGAAATAAATGAAGCTTTTCTTTGGCACTGTAGACTTGGTCATATTAATGAAACAAGACTGAACAAGTTACACAAAGATGTATATTTAAACCCTTTTGAATATAAATCTTATGCGACTTGCCAATCTTGTATCAAGCGTAAAATGACCAAAACTCCGTTTGCCGGACACGGAGAAAGAGCTACCGAGCTCCTAGGACTCATACATAGTGATGTATGTGGTCCAATGTCTACACAGGCTAGAGGCAGTTTTTCATACTTCATTACGTTCACTGACGATTTCTCAAGATTCGGTCATGTATTTTTATTAAAGCACAAGTCCGAAGCTTTCGAGAAATTCATTGAATATAAACAATAAGTAGAAAAACTAACCGGCTTGAGTATCAAGATGCTTCGATCAGATCGAGGTGGGGAATACCTTAGTACAGAATTTGCAAACTTCCTAAAAGAGAATGGGATTCTCTTTCAGCTCACTCCTCCTTACACACCACAGCACAACGGTGTGTCAGAACGACGGAATCGGACCCTATTAGATATGGTCCATTCCATGATGAGTGATGCTGAGTTACCCGTCTTATTTTGGGGGCATGCATTGGAGACTGCAGCGTTTCTATTGAATAGGGTTCCAACCAAAACCGTGTCTACCACGCCATATGAGATATGGCATGGGAAGAGACCATCTCTTAAGAGAATTAAGATTTGGGGTTGCCCGGCCTATGTTAAAAAGCAGAATCCGGACAAACTCGAGACACGGTCAGTCATGTGTAATTTTGTGGGGTATCCAAAGAATTCTTATGGATATCTATTCTACCACAAAGAGGAACAAAAGGTGTTTGTTTCTCAGTATGCCACATTCTTGGAAAAAGAGTTTTTCACAGATATAGATGAAGGCAAGGTGGTGGATCTAGAAGAGGTTCTAGAGACACAAACTACAAATAACGATTTGGTTGAACCAGCTGTTGCAATAGAAACTGAGGAACCTCGGCCACTCCGAAGGTCTGGTAGGACTTCTCGCCCACCGGAGAGGTACTACGGTTTCCTCATTGATGGTGACGGTGTCACGACCCGAAAGAGCACGTGACTGGCCCTCGAACCATATGAAATCTAAAGGACTCCATCTGATCCAAGTAAGCCAAAGCCCAGAAATCTAAAACCATTTTAGTAGTAAGTGAAGAAAACTGGTTTAAAGAAGTGAAGGAAAATATGTTTGAAGTCGAGGTTTTTAAATAACTAAGCCGAGGGTGCATTTTTAAAAGGTAAAGTCTTTTCTAAAAATTTCTGCAGAGTTTCTTTTGTAAATACTGGCCCCGAACGGGATACAACAAGCATAACATATATACAATGATAAAAGGCATCCCCAAGCGGGAGCTAGCTCTTCGTCAATTGACGGTCACAACCACACATGCAATATAATATACAACGCCGAAAGGCGAGGATCGATCCAAAAGAAACACAGTAAGCATGAAAACCGCAATACTACTAAGCGCGACTCTAAGGCCAAATAAAACATCACTAAAGTCTGAGTCTGAAACAATAAACAAATTTGGTTGATGGAAATTCTAGATACAAAGAATAATATAAGTACAATGGTGGTTTTGATGCAAAAGGAACCACCTACCAAATGCAATTCACCCGCAAGGAAGCAATGTGCCAGAAATGCCGCAAAGGAACCTGTACGGCAAAACCTGCAAGAACTGTGGCACAACGGGGGTGAGTTGCCAACTCGTGAATAGAGAATAACTACAAGCAGAAACCGAACGCAAGACATAATCCTAGGTCAAAACGATCAGTACAAAATCCTCAATATAAAACATGCAGCCTATAACAAGGCTAGGGTAAATATCTAACCCGAGTGTAATCTCCTGTGCCTGTGTCAGTGCCTCAGGTAGCAATATAACATAAGAATGAGGTATGAATGCATGAGAACATAATACATGTAAATGAAGAAACTGTTTTCATACATTAGTGAGATTTCCTTTGTATTTTTAAAATGAGGTATCATAATGAAATCAGCATAAAACAGTGCCTAACATCGGCACAAAACGTAATCCAAATATCCCGATATCTCTGTATCCCAATCACAAAATCTAGGGCGCCGTCAGTCCAGACCGGCCCCTACCATCAATCTCAAGACCACGACGGTATCTTCCGGATATCCGACGCGTCAGGTAAAATCACCGGTCGGTAGTGCTCCCCTGCCAGGCTCAACGTCATCACGACATTCATCTTGCCCCGGGATACCGCACCGGGTCCACCATGTACCCGAAACGGTTCATCCGTCTCCTCGAATCGGGTTTCCAAATCCATCAGCAAACTCATGGTGGACGACTCATACATCATGGGAAAACCGCACTTTTTATTTTAAAAGAGAGAAAATGTTTATCTGTGTTTTTGCGGTTTTCCTCCAAATCCAGAAAATCTCACGGAAATCCAAATCCAAAACCTCAGTAACACGTCAAATAGTGAATATATGCATAAGAATCCATGAATGCGGCATAACAATGAATATCAGTATGCATGAAGTAGCAGGTAATAACTACAATGTCTAAACTATTAGCTAATAGGTTATGTCAAGCAATAGTATTTTCTAAGGTGTACGTGACATGGCAATTACCGATGAAGATGTGTGTGAGCTGGCAAGTAAATGTACGTGGTACATACGCAACATCGGTAATGGTGCTGGTGTCCTAACAGCATGATATCAATAATGGAGTATGAAACATAATATAAGAATGCGATGCAAAGCGAACCACAAAAAAAGTGGGAGCTGAATCTAGACGCAACTATAACTAATCTGCATTAATCTAATATAAGTCCTACAAATGGTGCCTTTTGAAATATCACGAATCATGGGGTTTTGAAAATAGGGGCTACGGTGTTTTTATGAAAAGATACGCCTTTTGAAATATCCGTAGATCCCTTGACCTGTCTTTTAAAATACCCACGACCCGCTAGTTTTGAAATAGGTAGGAGTCTAATCTAATCTAACAACTACATTAAACTATACAGCTGAACTAACAAGCTGAGCTACAGGTAAGGAAACCGCCTAACATCTGAGTCGATATATATATAGATATAATAGTCGGTGATTCCGCCTCAATAGTATCGCGTACGATACAGTATATCATATGACATCCTCAAGTCATGAGTGCGGATCTATCATCAATGTAAAGCTCATACGGTAAATCGTCGTACGGCATCCCAATAGCTGGGTACGGGTCAATATCACACTATCTCATCACACTTCAGGTATCACTATCAACATATCATATAATCTGGGGTACTATTCTATGTCTAGTATAAATCGATACCATCAATAAAGTATGCATGCGGGGGTAAACACACATCCTAAGCCCGCAAGAATCACATTTCGTATCCCAAATACGAATCATATCACATCACCGATCTCGCGGCACAAAGCCCAATATCATTGACTCATTTCCAAAGTCATCCAATATCATCAACACAGTGCCAGTATAAGTAATATGCAAGGGTGTGCGTGTAGGTGTAATTCTATTCTAGGGTTCGCGACTATGAACTACACTAGTCACTTCTAACCCTACACTATCCATAATACACCTAACTATCATATATAATAACAACTACGGACTGCGGGGGTGCTATACGCCATCCACCCGACTTCCCCCAGTAGATATAATCTACTCACCTAGCGTCTTCATTTGTGGACGTCGCCACGCGCTTGCTTGTCGTCCCTAAGTCTTCATGGGGTACCTACACATCAAAATATCGTATATGCGCATTAAAACCAAATCAAAGCTAAAACGGCACATGAAATCCAAAATGATACGATAAGAGGCCTATAGGTTAAAACCCATGGCACGCCTTCAAAACCATCAACACATCCTCTATATCGTCGTATAAACGCCAAATAGTCGAGGCAAAACACAATCCACAATTGCAGAATTAAAAATACGGAATACGGAAACATGAATCTAAAACAGCAACTTAGGAAATATGTCCCAGATTTTACCCTAGGTCACTTTATACAAATCTATATATACCAGGGGTCTAAGATGAACATGTAGGAGCTACAGAACCAATACGAGCCAAAATGGTGGGACCCAGGCCGCAATTTGCGGCCAATGGGGATAAATTGGCGGCCGGGAAGAAGAAGTGGGAGCTGGGGTCTTGGGGTTAGCTTCCTGGGTGCCTGCACGTGTCACTGTCCAATCAATTTTAATTTAGGGTGTCTCGAGTGATAGAAGATTCAATATACCCTTCACAGATTTCATAAATTCCCCGATATCGGTTTCTAAAATCCGTATTATGGTTTAAGCTTCAGGTTTTGGGTTTCCAATTCATACACTAGGGTGATGGTATAACCTCTACTGACCTCAATTCCATATTACAACCCATAAATCATCACAACCCTAACTAGGTTATCCACAAGTCCACAATATCACACAATATCGATTCGATCTTAATATGAGGGTAAAGGAAATGCATAAACTAAGTTTAAGGTCCAGAAAATACCTCATTTGGCAACTCAAGAATTTTCTTGAGTTGCCCCTAGTGGCCAAAATCCTTGCTTCTTTAGCACCAAGTGTAGATCTAGGGATTGTGCACACATTTAATGAAATGGAGATTGGGTTTTGGGGTTGTTTTAGAGCTGTTTTGGAGCTTGAAGAGGGAGGGAAAGGAGGTGAGGAGCAGCAGCAGGAGAAGGGAGAAGAGGGAGGGAAATGAGGGGAGAAATGGTTAAGTCCTTACTCAATGAAGCCCATACCTCTCTCTCTCAGCAACTACCCATTTCTTTATTCTTTTTCCTTTTAAAACCCTTCTCACTCAAATAGTAAACCCAAATGAAAAGCATGGCAAGAAAATGCACAAGTGTGAAAAAGTGATATGTGCATGTGTTGCACAAAAAGCTAAAAACCGATTAGCGATTTTTAATCGCGATTAGCACTAAATTAGTGTCAAATTAATCACAAAAACTTTAAAATGTCATAATTCTCTAATTTACCCTATTTTAGAATTTTCCAAAATTTTCCAAAATTTTTCCCCATTTATTTGTATTTAATAATTCCAAAATATTAAAATATTCAATAAAATAATATTAAATTATAAAAATTCCCAAAATTAACATTTTATCTTTTTTGAAATGTTACAATCTACCCCCCTTAAAGAAATTCGGTCCCCGAATTTAAATTTAAACCCCCAATACTAAAACAATTTTTGTAATACTCCAATTTGTCGGGGCTCCGAAGACATCAATACATAGAGAATATCCTATGCGTCTGGTGCGCAAGGAATCAAAATCCATATATGTGTCATACAGGTGTACAAAACAACATCTAGGTGCAACGGGTGTGCACGAAACATCTGTCATAGGCAACGTGTGTTCCTCACAGCAACCAAATCAGGTGCATGTAACATGCACGAAGAATCCCGATTTAGTGCATCTGGCGTGCACCAAAATCGTATATCAAAACACTAAAGGTGCATGAAAACTCTGCTGGAAGTGTAAATCAAATCACTGTATAAGGTGGGCGTGAATTCACAATCAAAACCTCGAATGTAATAACTATGCGCAAAATATAAATATCCAGTGGGTGCATGAAACAAATATCATGAAACTCAGTCATCAAAACTAAATCATGCAAACAGAACGCCCAAAATACCGAAATCCAAAATGACGGATACGTGATAATCGAATCATAAAATCATAAATCATAGTACCGTCGTCGGTAGTTCCTCCTTCGAGGTCGAGAAGGAGTCGGTACATCCACTGCTAGCAGCGCAAGATATCTACTTGCCTCTTGCTCACGGTCTGGCGCCCTCTGACTCTGGGTCCTTATCTTCTCTGAGGATTACCTATCTCGCAGTCAATCGGCTCATCGGCCCTGTCAGGTGTGCTAACGGGGACGATTCCGTTCTGGCACTTCTCTGGTCACCTATCGGTCAATCCTCACGACCACTCGTGAGGCAGCCCATCACTGGCGTCGGCCTCTGGCTCTCTGAATGCACGTCACATATCTGATCCTGGGTGCAAACATCATTGCAGCAATGTCCTGGAAGGAATCCTGCTCAAGGTCTCTTCCGATCTTGCCTATGCCGAACTGTACAGAGGCTGGCCCTCCTGCATAATCTCTTCTCACTCGATAGACATCTGTGTCCTCAGCACAATATTTCTCGGAATCTGGTTGCATCCCAATGCCTCTGTAAGCATATCTGACCTCTGGTCTCGACGGGAAGCAATGACAGCTCGTCAGCGTCTCGCCCGAACCTCTGGTTCCACCTGTCTCTATCGTCGTCCACTATGACGTCACGCCATGCATATCTACGCACTGCACTGTTCTCGGCCACGGTCAATCTGAAGTCTCTCACACGGACTCGAAATCGCGTACTCTGTAGCTTCATCATTCTGTAGAAGATGTCAGGCCGAACAGGTCCTCGGGAACACGTCCCAACCATCGGAGGAATACTCAATACTCGTCCGTCCTTGATCGATTCGCAACGCATCTGGGTAAGTTCCTTTATCCGAATCTGGTCAACTACCTCGTCGACAATGCTAACTCTGGCCTGCTGGTTGTGCGCAATATGACCACTCCTGGGTCAGGTCTTCTCGTATAGTATTCCAGAAAGGTCATGTCGAAGTCTCTCTCAAATCTCATCCCTGCCGAATTGCCCAGAAGTCATCATCCCTTGCTGAAGCAAATTCTTGTTCCGGAACGGCTGCATACTTATCGCGCTTCTTTCTGGAAGATATATCCATATACAACGCCTCTGGGTGCGTATCACATCTCTAATGTCAGCGGAGTGGGACGTCATCTCGTCGAAATCTCTTGCGAACTCTTTTCTTCACTCTGCTTCAATGTCGACTGATTCGGACTCGTCTCATCGTGGCTGCATGGACTATGCTCCAACGGCTATACT
This sequence comes from Agapanthus africanus, assembly GCA_030015575.1. Taxonomy (NCBI): domain Eukaryota; kingdom Viridiplantae; phylum Streptophyta; class Magnoliopsida; order Asparagales; family Amaryllidaceae; genus Agapanthus; species Agapanthus africanus. The sequence goes on from JASDDO010000016.1 coordinate 150,897,203, forward strand.
CATATCTGGAGTCTCCCAAGCAATGCATCCCATCACATGATATCCGAATGATGTCGAAACATTCGATCGACTCGTCAGAACCCTATAATCCCCCAAGAGATCAACATCTTGAGTACAGTTTAATAGTATCGAGTACATGCCTCAGCGTCGGTGGTCCAGCCGTAGAAGGGCAAACCCAAGCCTCACTAATGGCGCTGCGGAACTGCCGTAAACCCTAAGGTTCAAAGGCTTTCACACGGTCATTAAGTCGAGTTAGGGTTTCATTCTTCTAGAGGGTCCATAGAATCACCTGCATGTCTTTCCGTATACTTTAAACTTGGAAATGGGCTCCTGACATTCGATCGTCTCAATCGAATCTCAACGAATCTGCGTGAAGTCGTCTCTAGCTGGAATCAATCTATCTGATGACCTCGCATCGGTAAACGGACGAACCAAATGTCCTAGTCATTCATCCTCAGGTGACTGGCGACTCGCTATCATCTCTCTAAGTATATGCTCACGCTGCAGCAGCTCCAACCATCTGGGCGATATCTCATCATTTGCAGCAGCAACTGGCTCATTCACCTGCACGCCGAACAGCGCCTCAATCCTCCAGGAAAGACGACGCATTGGCGGTCATCTCTGAATCGGTCTGCTCTAGATCTGAGTAAGACTCTCCACACTGGAAATCTTCAACTCAACTGGGCCCGCTCCGGTGCATAAATCGGACGAATCACCTTCGTCTCTCAAATCGAGTAGACTAGCTATAATCTGTCTCATATCTGTCTGGAAGCTCCGACAATCTAAGCTCGTAAGTTCCGAAAGCGACATCCCGTCAATCTCAGCAACAGCTGGTCCCTCTGTCTGCACGGTAGGCGACATCATAATCTCTGAGGTATGATGTACATCAACAGTCCTCTCTCAACTGGCAGCTCTAACAAAAGCCCGATCATCCGGTGCAAAACCAAGCACTCGCCTCCACTTGAGGTCACAGTCATCAATACTAACTCGAGACGTTCCCATGTCACCAGAAAACACAATGGTCAGCCCTCGTACCAGATGAGCTCGCACTGACCGTAACCCTAGCAGCAGCCCAAACTGCGCTCAAACATGGCGACAGGAACCTCAATCGAGTATCGAAGAGAGCAGATCAATGGCAAGAAAGGAAACAACAGATCCAGAGTGGATACACGATCATAAGAAGGAACAGCATCAATGAAGGTATGATCATGGACTAATAGAATCGGGGATCTCAAATGGATTTATAATCATGGATATAAAGAGAATCACTGATCTCGAAAATATGTACATCCTAAGGTTCCTTAAGCGGAGTGGCGTGTCGTAAGTATGCCGCGGAACATACCAACGGTACGTCACTCTACTTTAGTCACCTATTCCATCAACCAAGGGTCATCCTATACGACGAAAGTTCTGGTCTAATACCCCCTCGACTAAGTCTAAGTTCCGTAAGGTCAAGCCTAAGTTCCGTATATATATAAACGCCTTATGCTCCACATAGTCAAACTTAGACTCGAACCAAGGTCAACCTAGCGCTTTGATACCAACTTTGTCACGACCCGAAAGAGCACGTGACTGGCCCTCGAACCATATGAAATCTAAAGGACTCCATCTGATCCAAGTAAGCCAAAGCCCAGAAATCTAAAACCATTTTAAGAGTAAGTGAAGAAAACTGGTTTAAAGAAGTGAAGGAAAATATGTTTGAAGTCGAGGTTTTAAATAACTAAGCCGAAGGTGCATTTTTAAAAGGTAAAGTCTTTTCTAAAAATTTCGGCAGAGTTTCTTTTGTAAATACTGGCCCCGAACGGGATACAACAAGCATAACATATATACAATGATAAAAGGCATCCCCAAGCGGGAGCTAGCTCTTCGTCAATTGACGGTCACAACCACACATGCAATATAATATACAACGCCGAAAGGCGAGGATCGATCCAAAAGAAACACAGTAAGCATGAAAACCGCAATACTACTAAGCGCGACTCTAAGGCCAAATAAAACATCACTAAAGTCTGAGTCTGAAACAATAAACAAATTTGGTTGATGGAAATTCTAGATACAAAGAATAATATAAGTACAATGGTGGTTTTGATGCAAAAGGAACCACCTACCAAATGCAATTCACCCGCAAGGAAGCAATGTGCCAGAAATGCCGCAAAGGAACCTGTACGGCAAAACCTGCAAGAACTGTGGCACAACGGGGGTGAGTTGCCAACTCGTGAATAGAGAATAACTACAAGCAGAAACCGAACGCAAGACATAATCCTAGGTCAAAACGATCAGTACAAAATCCTCAATATAAAACATGCAGCCTATAACAAGGTTAGGGTAAATATCTAACCCGAGTGTAATCTCTTGTGCCTGTGTCAGTGCCTCAGGTAGCAATATAACATAAGAATGAGGTATGAATGCATGAGAACATAATACATGTAAATGAAGAAACTGTTTTCATACATTAGTGAGATTTCCTTTGTATTTTTAAAATGAGGTATCATAATGAAATCAGCATAAAACAGTGCCTAACATCGGCACAAAACGTAATCCAAATATCCCGATATCTCTGTATCCCAATCACAAAATCTAGGGCGCCGTCAGTCCAGACCGGCCCCTACCATCAATCTCAAGACCACGACGGTATCCTCCGGATATCCGACGCGTCAGGTAAAATCACCGGTCGGTAGTGCTCCCCTGCGAGGCTCAACGTCATCACCACATTCATCTTGCCCCGGGGGACCGCACCGGGTCCACCATGTACCCGAAACGGTTCATCCGTCTCCTCGAATCGGGTTTCCAAATCCATCAGCAAACTCATGGTGGACGACTCATACATCATGGGAAAACCGCACTTTTTATTTTAAAAGAGAGAAAATGTTTATCTGTGTTTTTGCGGTTTTCCTCCAAATCCAGAAAATCTCACGGAAATCCAAATCCAAAACCTCAGTAACACGTAAAATAGTGAATATATGCATGAGAATCCATGAATGCGGCATAACAATGAATATCAGTATGCATGAAGTAGCATGTAATAACTACAATGTCTAAACTATTAGCTAATAGGTTATGTCAAGCAATAGTATTTTTTAAGGTGTACGTGACATGGCAATTACCGATGAAGATGTGTGTGAGCCGGCAAGTAAATGTACGTGGTACATACGCAACATCGGTAATGGTGCTGGTGTCCTAACAGCATGATATCAATAATGGAGTATGAAACATAATATAAGAATGCGATGCAAAGCGAACCACAAAAAAAGTGGGAGCTGAATCTAGACGCAACTATAACTAATCTGCATTAATCTAATATAAGTCCTACAAATGGTGCCTTTTGAAATATCACGAATCATGGGGTTTTGAAAATAGGGGCTACGGTGTTTTTATGAAAAGATACGCCTTTTGAAATATCCGTAGATCCCTTGACCTGTCTTTTAAAATACCCACGACCCGCTAGTTTTGAAATAGGTAGGAGTCTAATCTAATCTAACAACTACACTAAACTATACAGCTGAACTAACAAGCTGAGCTACAGGTAAGGAAACCGCCTAACATCTGAGTCGATATATATATAGATATAATAGTCGGTGATTCCGCCTCAATAGTATCGCGTACGATACAGTGTATCATATGACATCCTCAAGTCATGAGTGCGGATCTATCATCAATGTAAAGCTCATACGGTAAATCGTCGTACGACATCCCAATAGCTGGGTACGGGTCAATATCACACTATCTCATCACACTTCAGGTATCACTATCAACATATCATATAATCTGGGGTACTATTCTATGTCTAGTATAAATCGATACCATCAATAAAGTATGCATGCGGGGGTAAACACACATCCCAAGCCCGCAAGAATCACATTTCGTATCCCAAATACGAATCATATCACATCACCGATCTCGCGGCACAAAGCCCAATATCATTGACTCATCTCCAAAGTCATCCAATATCATCAACACAGTGCCAGTATAAGTAATATGCAAGGGTGTGCGTGTAGGTGTAATTCTATTCTAGGGTTCGCGACTATGAACTACACTAGTCACTTCTAACCCTACACTATCCATAATACACCTAACTATCATATATAATAACAACTACGGACTGCGGGGTTCTATACGCCATCCACCCGACTTCCCCCAGTAGATATAATCTACTCACCTAGCGTCTTCATTTGTGGACGTCGCCACGCGCTTGCTTGTCGTCCCGAAGTCTTCATGGGGTACCTACACATCAAAATATCGTATATGCGCATTAAAACCAAATCAAAGCTAAAACGGCACATGAAATCCAAAATGATACGATAAGAGGCCTATAGGTTAAAACCCATGGCACGCCTTCAAAACCATCAACACATCCTCTATATCGTCGTATAAACGCCAAATAGTCGAGGCAAAACACAATCCACAATTGCAGAATTAAAAATACGGAATACGGAAACATGAATCTAAAACAGCAACTTAGGAAATATGTCCCAGATTTTACCCTAGGTCACTTTATACAAATCTATATATACCAGGGGTCTAACATGAACATGTAGGAGCTACAGAACCAATACGAACCAAAATGGTGGGACCCAGGCCGCAATTTGCGGCCAATGGGGATAAATTGGCGGCCGGGAAGAAGAAGTGGGAGCTGGGGTCTTGGGGTTAGCTTCCTGGGTGCCTGCACATGTCACTGTCCAATCAATTTTAATTTAGGGTGTCTCGGGTGATAGCAGATTCAATATACCATTCACAGATTTCATAAATTCCCCGATATCGGTTTCTAAAATCCGTATTATGGTTTAAGCTTCAGGTTTTAGGTTTCCAATTCATACACTAGGGTGATGGTATAACCTCTACTGACCTCAATTCCATATTACAACCCATAAATCATCACAACCCTAACTAGGTTATCCACAAGTCCACAATATCACACAATATCGATTTGATCTTAATATGAGGGAAAAGGAAATGCATAAACTAAGTTTAAGGTCCAGAAAATACCTCATTTGGCAACTCAAGAATTTTCTTGAGTTGCCCCTAGTGGCCAAAATCCTTGCTTCTTTAGCACCAAGTGTAGATCTAGGGATTGTGCACACATTTAATGAAATGGAGATTGGGTTTTGGGGTTGTTTTAGAGGTGTTTTGGAGCTTGAAGAGGGGAGGGAAAGGAGGTGAGGAGCAGCAGCAGGAGAAGGGAGAAGAGGGAGGGAAATGAGGGGAGAAATGGTTAAGTCCTTAGTCAATAAAGCCCATACCTCTCTCTCTCACCAACTACCCATTTCTTTATTCTTTTCCTTTTCTTTTTCCTTTTAAAACCCTTCTCACTCAAATAGTAAACCCAAATGAAAAGCATGGCAAGAAAATGCACAAGTGTGAAAAAGTGATATGTGCATGTGTTGCACAAAAAGCTAAAAACCGATTAGCGATTTTTAATCGCGATTAGCACTAAATTAGTGTCAAATTAATCACAAAAACTTTAAAATGTCATAATTCTCTAATTTACCCTATTTTAGAATTTTCCAAAATTTTCCAAAATTTTTCCCTATTTATTTGTATTTAATAATTCCAAAATATTAAAATATTCAATAAAATAATATTAAATTATAAAAATTCCCAAAATTAACATTTTATCTTTTTTGAAATGTTACAGACGGAGAAGACTGCATCATGGATGATGATGATCCTACCAGTTTTTAGCAAGCTATCATGAGTGGAGACTTTGTGAAGTGGCTGGATGCCATGAGATCCGAAATGGAGTCTATATACACCAACAAAGTATGGACATTGGACGTTGTACCCCCTGGGGTAAAACCTGTGGGATGCAAATGGATCTTTAAAAGAAAGATTGGTATAGATGGGCAGGTAGAGACCTATAAGGCAAGACTTGTGGCGAAGGGTTTTCGTCAAAGACCAGGTTTGGACTATGACGAAACTTTTTCGCCCGTAGCCATGCTTAAATCCATTCGGATCCTACTTGCTATTGCTGCTCACTACGACTATGAAATCTGGCAGATGGACATTAAAACAGCATTTCTAAATGAAGATTTAGAAGAATGCGTTTATATGGATCAGGCAGAGGGTTTCATTGACAGTGGGAGCAGCGGGAAAGCATGTAGATTGCTTAAATCCATATATGGGTTAAAGCAGGCATCACGGAGTTGGAACATCTGTTTCGATGATGTTATCAAAGAGTTTGATTTCATTAAAAATCCAGATGAACCTTGTGTTTATAAGAAGGCTGTAGGAAGAGCTGTCATATTCCTCGTACTGTACGTGGATGAAATTTTTCTGATAGGAAATGATATTCCTATGCTACAGTCGGTCAAATCTTTCTTATCACTAAGGTTCTCAATGAAGGACCTGGGTGATACCACATACATCCTGGGCATAAGGATCTATAGGGATAGATCCAAAAAGTAATTGGAATTCTCCCAAACTAGGTACATCAACACCATCCTAAAAAGGTTTATTATGGAAGACTCCAAGCGGGGTGCCTTACCCGCTTGCCATGGGGTCACTCTCTCCAAGGATTCTTGTCCAAAGATCGATGAAGAGAGAGCTCGCATGAGCATTATACCCTATGCTTCGGCAGTAGGATCTATAATGTATGCGATGTTATGTACACGCCCAGATGTAGCTTATGCACTTAGTGTTGTAAGCAGGTATCAATCCAACCCAGGGGAGAATCACTGGACAGCTGTGAAGAACATTCTTAAGTACTTACGAAGGACTAAAGAATTATTCTTGGTGTATGATAATGGAGATCTCCAAATGGAGGCCTTTACCGATTCGAGCTTCCAGAACGATAAGGACGACAGCAAATCTATCTCAGGGTTTGTATTTACCCTCAATGGAGGGGCGGTAAATTGGAAGAGTTCCAAACAGGATACCGTTGCAGACTCTACGATGGAGGCTGAGTACATTGCTGCAAATGATGCCGCCAAGGAAGCCTTCTGGATGAAGAAGTTCGTGTCGGAGCTAAGAGTAGTTCTAACCATTATTGATCCAATACCATTGTATTGTGATAATAATGGGGCTATGGCATTAGCCAAGGAGCCCAGGTCCCATCAGCGGTCCAGACACATCCTGAGGCGCTTTCATTTGATCTGGGAGATTGTAGATCGCCGTGAGATCGAGATTAAGAGAGTAGACACAAAGAATAACGCTGCGGATCCACTCACCAAGGCACTCCCTCAGCCGCAGCATGAGCGACTTTTTGAGATGTTGGGTATGAGATACGCCAATAACTGGCCTTAGTGCAAATGGGAGATTGTTGGATATATGTATGCCCTAGAGGCCATTATGTGATAGTGGATGTATTTATACATGTATATATATATATATATTCAGTGTACATTCTTGCTCGACATGATAGTATGCTATCTGGTTCTTCTTTATCTGACATGTTGATTTGATCATGCTTTTACTCATTCATACATGTTGATAAAGCCCTGAGGATATTAGCTTGACTACAGTGATTATGATAGAGATCATACTAGTGGGACATCTGTAGTTTATAAGCATATCCTGAAATGTCCCTAGTCGCAGGTGTATCGAGACGGGGCATCGATATACCAGAGTAGACTAGCGTATATGATACTAGACCCATATGATGGGCGATGGATGTTCCTACATTCATCGATGTTTGACATCAAGATCATATACGGGTGCTCAATGATGACTGGGTACACTGGAAGGACTCACCGAGAACTCCTATATGGAATTATATCCATCGTCGGATAGCAGTTCTCAGGTGACACTGGTACAGGTTAGTCTGTAGACCCGAGATTGTCATAGAGTCTTGAGTGCTCTCCCACTGTACTTTGATTGCCACCCTACCACGGCTCTAGTGAGTCATGCAAACAGGTGGCCGTTGGGTACAGTCCCGAGACACACGAAGGCGATGAGCGATAGGAGGGGTTTCGTCTCTCCCGGTATTGGGAGTTGATGCTGTGCTGTGCTCAACTGGTTATATCAGCAAGTCCCTTGCCAGGGCTGCTGAGAATTACTGATAAGTGTTATCAGTAGTTTCTCGATCTGTTATAGACCATTTACCGGCACGACTTATTGAGTTATTGGGGTGGACGTGACCATCCCTAGGCTCGATATGCAGTATATCTGACGAAGAGACCGGACTGTACGGTAGTGTTGCCGGTTGGCTCGACGGGAGTTGTAGCAGGTTCGCTTGTTTTCTTCTGATCTCTCAATACCCGGATGGTCGTAACGTTTAGCTGACCGCTTACGGCTTGGGGGTGTTTGATATGATCATCACCCACTGCCGGCGTATTGACGAGTCTTAGACTCCCACAAAGGAGTTACCTAGTCCAGGCGAAACGTTGTGGTGCGCATATGCGATATGCGCATTGACCCGGTTAAAATGCGCGTATGAGATACCGTATATTAATCGGGGGGGCTTGCTTTTGGTTAGGTCGTATGTGATATGGCCGGATTGATAAATCAAGTGTTGATTTATCATTTAACCATTAGTTTCTCACTTAAAATCCTTTCTTGTATTTTTGATGTATGCAAGCATGTATGCATTATTTCTTGATTCATGCACATATGGATGTGCAAGCACACATACATACATACATCATCCTTCATGGTTGTTTATACATTGAAAATGGTGGAAATATAAGACTCACACCATGGTTTATGTGTATGGATTATTATTTCTATTTATGTTAAAACAAAAGAAAAGAGAAAATATTAATTGATGGATTAGTTTCTACACTCTTCTTTTGACCTAAATATGTTCACCTACTTATTGACCATGATTTAATCTTGCTCTTGTGTTTTAACTAAAGTAAAATAAATATCCATAATTAATAACCATGGTTTAAGATGAAAAGGGAAAATATATATAGATATATTTTTCTATTTTCACACAAGGGTTAATCTTTTACTCTTGTTCAAAAAGCCATCATCTTCTTCCTCCTTCTTCTTTTGCTCTCTAGACTTCTATAGTGAGCATAACACTCATCAAGTTAGGTTTTTGAAGTGAGAATAGCCACCACAACATCATTCTACACAAGTCTAGCCCACTTGTTTAGAGTGTTAGCTTTATTTCTTTCTCTTGATAAAGTGAAGTCGCAAGCTTGGACAAAGGAGCTTCGGGTGGATCGTCGTGGACGCTAGAAGACCTCAAGCTAACCGTTTTCCAACTCTCAAGTGGCCAAGGAGTCAAGAATAGGGAGCTACAAAGGTTGTACTCTCAAAACCCTAGCCTTTGTTACTTGTAAAGTTATGAAACCCTAATTTTTCTAGGATTGATTCTTTGTGTGTTCACTTAGCACTCTAAAAACATAATCTTTGTGACATGTGATGCTTCCAAACCTCTCATAGGGTGCTAGGTAAACCTAACAACAACAGGAGTTGCAGCAGTAGCAACACCACACAACACACCCTCCACAACAATAACAACAACCACAACAGCAGTGGCAGGCACAACAGTAACACCAGCAGCAGGTGCAAAGCAGCAACTGCAAAGCAGCGGCATCAACCATAACAACAGCAGCAGCAGTTCAGGCAACAGCAGCACCCCTGCAGCTCCATACCCTCTTCTTCTTCTCCTTCTCCTTGTTTGTGAGGTTCCTAGTAGTGTATAACTTCTAAACTCCTTCCTTGATTGCTTAGTTGTGTAGAAATAGCTTCGGTTAGTGTAAAATATGAGATTTTGTGCTTGTTTTGGTGATATGTGTGAAGTTTTGATTAAGTGATGTTAGTGTTGGGTTGACTGGCCTAAGTAAGTGTTGTTAGGGCCAATTAACCTAGGAAAACCACAGATTACACCGAAATACCCTCAGTTTTCAAATTGTGCAAAACTTGACGTTTTTGCGCAAAACTTAGCTTTTTGAGATCTGTTGTTACCACTGTAAATTCAGAATAAAATTGAGTGGACCATAACCTACTAGTGACACCCTGACCCCACCAACAGAGCCCGACCTTACCACTCCAACCCACGGCCGCCGGAAAATTCATTCCGGCCGCAAATTGCGGCCAGACCAGGGAGTTAGGAGCTAGGGTTTTTGGTACAGGTGTCTGCTACATTTTGTAGGTCCATGGTATATATAGTATTGTAATATTCTAACCTGGGTTAAATCTGGGGCAGTATGTCGTTTTCTGGTATTTTTAGTTTGCGCGATACGCGAGTGGAATCTGTGATTCAGCATATCGCGGCGTATCGGGTCGCGTTCTGGACACACACACGTTCAGCGTATCGTGCGCACGCGCGTTAATTCATGACGCGAGTTTCTCGTTTCGTTCCGATATCGCGTTTTACGAGATTTTGATATATTGGGATTCTTGTGTAAATTCCAGGTTCGCAGGCGGGTATGTCAGACGCCGCCAGGAAAGGGAAGCAGGTGGTCGGCTATACTTAGCACGCGACCGGGCGAGTAGATTTAATATCTACGGGGAAATCGTCCGTATGGCGTTAAGCGTCAGGGCGTACTAGGATGTTAGTTTTATGTGTTCATGTAGACATACTAGAGTAGCATACCTCCTTATATATATAGATATACTGATAGTTAGAACACTGCACTGTCACTAACGGTCCAAGCACGATTTATATGCTACACTCACACCGTTAGTGATTGCCATGACACTCACCTTATATGATTGCTATAAACAGCATATTTGATTCTGCTTAATTGACGTTGTCATGATTTGCCGCATATTATCATATGGATATTCATACCATGCACACTGAATATGCACTTTTGTGAGTACCTTCATTGATATATCACTACTTGGGCACATATGCATCATATGTCTACAATAGTGCACATGTACATTGCTATATTCACTTTGTATACTTATCCATTTGCACATCCATACCTATACACATATTCATATGCTACATACATGGATGATATTGACTTGATTTAAAACTAAGGGACCGCAAGCGATATTTTCAAAACTAGATCTTTCAAAAGAGCGGTTTTCCCTTTCTTTTACTCTTAGCGTCATACGACACATTGCATGGATTACGCATTGTATTTGATTTATGTGATTTCTGGATTTGGGAACCGGAGTACTATTTTAAGAAAATACGCACTGTTTAAAAACCCGGTTTCCCTTGATATGATATTTTAGTGCGTCCACCATGAGTTTTCTCGGTTCCAGAGAGCTTGTGTGAGTATACCCGATTCGAGGAGAGGTAGGCACCGATTGCGGGTACATGGTGGACCCGGTACGGTACCCCGGGGCGAGAAGACTCGTATTGTTAGACGGTGAGCCCGGCGGAGGGACTACTACCTACCGGTGATTGGTTAGACCTGGCGATTATCCAGAGGATACCGACCAGAGTCGATAGATACAGGAAGACGCGTACTGCCGAGGGCCGAGGGCCGATTCCGCAGACGGAGCCCGTGGGAAGATCCGATGGACGGACGCCCCATACTGGAGGTTTTGCGTGTCGATGCTGGACACGGCTGATTTTATGAGATTTGGGTGCCGATGTTGGGCACTCACGATTGTACGAGATTCACAGGATTTGAGGGCCGATGTGGATGACGGCGCCTGAGTTTTACTGGGATTTGGGTGTATTGATGGACACCGGCATCTTTCCACGTTGATATTCCGTGTAGACACTATTTGTTCCCATGCTAAGCATTTAGTATTTGACATCTCATCCTATACCTATTGTACCTGATATAGTACACTTGCTATACGTGATTATTGCACACCCTGCTCATGTTATATAGGGTTGTTAGATTCCATAACAGACATGATTATTGCATATCTTGCACATCATATGGAGAGACTTTTATATTGCACTTGTTGCCTGATGTGAGCATTCAGTTCATCATATAGATGCTATCTGTTGGCATAGGTTAGAGTATCGCAGCACGTGCATACTCGCGATTACCATTATATGTTATCTACTATTCACGAGTTGGAAACTCACCCCCGTTATGCCACAGTGCTTGCAGGTTGCCCTTTGGAGTAGTCGCGGCTGGCTATTTACCGCCCCTTTTGACACAGATACCATTGCTGAGGCGTGTTAGCCCTTTTGCCATTAGGTGGGTTTTGTACGGTATCTGTTTACTTTTCAGTTGCATCTTGATGTACCTAGTACTCTCCATTTACTTTCATGTATTGACTTAGAGACAGTTGTGAGGACGATGTATGTTATTTGTACTCTGGTGTCGAGCTCGTTGTGAGCCGACTTTATTTTTGCAGTTTTACCTCTTATGATATTTGTTTTCACATTACTGCTCATTCTTCGCTTCGGCATCGTATATTTTATTGAGGTGATTTCTCCGCCGTTGGGCGCGATTCTCCTATTGAGATGCTCTATTTATTTCACATGTTACTTTTACTTATATCTCGCCTTTTACCCGATTTCGGGACAAATTTTGTTGAATGAAATGTGGTTAAAATTATTTAAATAATAACTTGGACCAAACAGGATTTCTACTAAACAACTTAAAGTTTTCTAAATGTTTCGACAAATATTCAAATAAATGTTTTAACACTCTATATTTTAATGGTTTTTGATTTCTGGGTTCGGCTTATTAGTCACGTTACGCCTGTAGACGTTGCGTGGTTAAGTGCCGGTCACGGGCCGAACTTTAGGTCGTGACATCCATACACACTACAACACAACGGTGTATCGGAAAGGAGGAATCGAACCCTATTGGATATGGTTCGTTCCATGATGAGTAAGGCTGAGTTACCGCGATCTTTTTGGGGTTATGCACTAGAATCAGCTGCATATCTTTTGAACAAGGTTCTAACCAAGACTGTGCCTACCACACCATATCAAATGTGGAGTGGGAAGAAACCCTATCTTCAGTACCTGAAGACATGAGGATGTCCAGCTTTTGTAAAAAAGCAGCATCCGGACAAGCTCGAGGCACGCTCAGTAGAGTGTAAGTTTGTGGGATATCCAAAGAACTCCATGGGATATTGCTTCTATTATGTAGATGAACAAAAGGTTTTTGTTTCTCATCATACCCGATTCTTAGAAACTGAATTTTTAGAATATCAGAAAAGTGGGAGCGCGGTAGAACTGGAAGAAATTCCAGAACCACAAGCTGTTACTGAAAGTATGGTTGAACCAGAGGTTTCAGAAGAAAGGGACATACCAGCGCCTATCCGCAGAATTAGTAGGCAGTCTCATCCGCCCGAGAGATACTACGGTTTTCTCATAGACGGGGATCGAGAAGATTGCATCATTGATAGTGATGACCCTACTAGCTTCCAGCAAGCCATTCAGAGCGGCGACTCGGTAAAATGGCTGGATGCAATGCGGACCGAAATGGAGTCTATGTACACTAACAAAGTATGGACTTTGGACATTGCTCCAGATGGGGTAAAACCCGTAGGATGCAAGTGGATCTTCAGAAAGAAGATTGGTGTAAATGGACAGGTTGAAACCTATAAGGCTAGACTTGTTGCAAAGGGTTTTCGTCAAAGACCTGGTTTGGACTATGACGAAACCTTTTTTCCACTGGCTATGCTCAAATCCATTCGGATCCTTCTTGCTATTGCTGCCTTCCACGATTATGAGATCTGGCAGATGGACGTAAAAACGGCCTTTCTAAATGGTAATTTTTGAAGAGTGCGTCTATATGGATCAGCCAGAGGAACTCATTCAGAGTGGGAACAGCGGTAAAGTATGCAAGCTGCTTAAATCCATTTATGGACTAAAGCAGGCATCGCGGAGTTGGTACATCTGTTTTGATGATACTGTCAAAGAATTCGACTTTATCAAAAATCCAGATGAACCATTCATATACAATAAGATTGTAGGGAGAGTTGTTGTATTCCTCGTCTTGTACGTGGATGACATTCTCCTAATATGAAATGATATTCCTATGCTACAGTCATTCAAAAGATTCTTGTCACAGAAGTTCTCCATGAAAGACCTGGGTGATGCCACCTACATTCTGGGGATCCAGATCTATCGTGATAGATCAAATAGGATGTTGGGACTTTCGCAGTCCAGGTACATAGACACTATATTGAAAAGATTCAGTATGGATGATTCTAAGCGCGGTAACCTACCGGCTTGTCACGGAATCACCCTCTCCAAAGCGATGTCTCCCAAGACTGATTTGGAAAGGGATCGTATGTCGATTATTGTTAGTGTATATGCCCTAGGGGCCATTATTGTATCATACTAGTTTGTTTATTACTTAATGGAAGCTTGGGATATTCACATGTATATTGTTGGAGATAGTGCCCTCATAGTCAATTATTGGATCGCAGGTACGTGATTGCAATGATTGCGGAGGACCTATCCCGGTAGGACAGTCTTACTTGAGATGATAGTATGCTATCTGGTTTGCCTTTATCAGTCGTGTACATGTTCAGGTGACTGATTGCATGTTACACTTTGATAGAGCCCTTAGGATCTTGCTTTACTACCAACTGTATGATGGCGATCATATACGTGAGAGTTGGGTAGTTTATATGCATATCCTTAATTGTGGTCCCTAGTCGTGGGAGTTTCGAGACAGGGCATCGATACTCCGGAGTAGACTAGTGTGTACAGTCGAGACCCCGACGAGGGGCGGTGGCCGGTCTCACAAGCCACTGGTGTCAGTTGGATCACCTAAGATGTATACAGGTGCTCATTGGGTTATGAGTACACCGGACAGGACTCGCCGGGAATCTGCTAGTTAGTACTATACCTATCGTCAGATAGCAGTTCCCTGGTGACATGTGTACTGGTTAGTTCATCGACCTGAGGTCGTCATTTGTCTCGTGTGAGTTCCCACTGTGCTTTGATTTCTACCCTACCACGGCTCAAAGGAGTCGTGCAAACAGGTAGCTTTTGGGTACAGTCCCGAGCCATATGGAGGCACGTGAGCGGATCGGCAGGGGATTCGTCTCTCCCGGTATTGGGGGCGAGATCGTGCTGTGTCTAGGAGAGCCATTACGCAAAGCCCTCGGCCGAGGCAGGAGATTTACTGGTAGGTATTCCAGTAGTATCTCAGGGCGTTCTGGGCTACACTCCGGCACGACTTATACTGCTAATGGGGGTCTGACGTTACTAGCCCCCTAGGCGGATATGCGATACTCATTGACGAACGGACCGGACTGTATATACATTGTCACTGTTAGGCTCAGTAGGGTTTTCGGAGGAGTTCGCTCATCGGTCTCTCTTGAGTTCGCTCCTCGGCCACCCTTGAGGTCAGTCCATGGGCAGCCGTTACGCATAGCTAGTGTCGCTGACGGTTTGTGGTTAAACCCACTGCCAGGGTGCTGACGAGTCATTAGAGTCCCCCACAGACAGTTTCCCAAGTTCGGGCGAAACGTTGTAGAGGCCGTATGGTTTTATGGCAGGGTTCGGAAAATGCACGTGCGTTTACGCACGTGTTATTTTTCGGGCAGATGATACTGGTCGGCTTTGGTTTAAGCCGGATCCGAGTATTATATTGAGTAGGTATAATATCTTTGTCTCAGTTGCATTTATATTCGGTCGTAATATAAATGCGGGTATATTTATACAGTTTCGGGGTTATCCTGAAATTCGTTTCAGGATCACTTTTGGAAGTTGCCAGTTTCCAGTTTTCTATCAGCCGTCTTTTAACATTCGGTTAAAGACGGATTTGTCTTTTCTTGAGATGAGTGTGGATTCTTCTAGAAGGTTCTAGAAGAGGTGACTAGGATTAAATGTTGTTAAGTTTTCATTGGTTGCATTTAATGGTTCATTAATGCTTGATGAGGTGTTATTAGTGATTCATGCTTTGTTATTAATGGTTTTGGATTGCTTAAGATATTTTTGAAGTGAGAAGCATTCTCTTGTGGTCACCCCCCTCTCCTACGGTCACCTCCCTCTTGCTATATATGGCTTGCCCTCTCTCTCTCCTCATTCTAACTCTCACTTGATGTTTCATTTCGGTTAGAAAAGATTATGATAGCATTCGGGGTGTATGGAATTTTACAGTTCATTTCATTCCATCACCCGATTTCCACGGCAACTTCATTAACCGATCGTCCACGGATTTGGACGAAGTGAGACAAAGTCATCTACTCATTCTCTACATCAATCTTGGTCGTCTCTTTTAGCAAACTTGACGATCGAGTTGCCTCGAGTCAGAGGCGGGAGCCCGTTTAAAGAACCGATCATGTGGTGCCACCTCGACGAGGAGATCGGAGATCGACGAGATCTGAGCAGCCGCAACGGAGCGTGGGATGATGGTTGAAGAACGAAGGACTCGAATCGTTCGGTATAACATTCCTACACTCTTTACAGTTTGTTAGTTTAGCAATAATGGCAGATCCGGGTTAAAGTATACGATAGCGCCAGTTTAAA
The DNA here is from genome assembly GCA_030015575.1 of Agapanthus africanus. Lineage (NCBI taxonomy): Eukaryota > Viridiplantae > Streptophyta > Magnoliopsida > Asparagales > Amaryllidaceae > Agapanthus > Agapanthus africanus. The sequence continues at coordinate 150,913,458 of JASDDO010000016.1, forward strand.
AGTTTTTGTTCCGCATTTGGCGTCTGTAGACGGCCGGGGCGCTAGCGTAGACTTACAGTGGTATCAGAGCCTAACCATTTTGCTATACTAACTTGTACTAACGCGTTTAAAACATCGATCCGACCGGAAAACTAAAAACTGCAAAATCCATGCCCGACAGTTTCTGTTAATTTTAAACGGTCTCAAAATTTATTTCTGGATGTCTTAAAAATCTGTGCAGGGAATTATAAGAGCCACGACAAAATTTGGGGTCGTGATCCCTCCAAGCTGCCGCGGAAGGGCGGCCAAACCCATGGTTTGGCCGCGCAACCGCGGCCACGTCGGGAGCACGTGCTCCCAAATTTTGTCAGTTGGTTCTCTGTGGGATTTTGGGGTTTTTGGTATATAAAGTTTTGGCCCAGATTTTGTTACTGTTCACCAGTAAGCAGTGGGGCCCACTTTTTGAAATTTGGTCTTTGGTCGATCGAAATTTAAACACGTTAGTTTACAGTGCTTACATTATATCTCCGACCGGGAATGTCATTTGATCGGTAAACCGCGTCTGATTGCTATAGTTCTTTTAGACGGGTTTGCGAACGTGACATTCGCGTTGATGTTCTGTGTTGCGCTGTGATGTTGCGGATTTGTCGTGGTGGATAGCAGTGTGCAATGGTAGTACAGTTTGAGTTTATTTGTACATTTGATATTGCGGGGCGAGCGTCCAACATGTGGACAGCCGTCACTGCCTGTTGTATAATATTCTTTTAGGGCACGACCAGGTTGCGGTCGATGTACCTATTGTACTATTTTTCATTACTGTACTAGGTTTTACCCCGCGACGGAGTGCACGGATAGCCGGGTTCGGGAAAGCAACGGGTCCACATCTCATGGCTTTGAGAGGCAGAGGGGCCCCACTTCAGAATTGGCAGGCTATTCGCCGCACTCGTAGGGGGTACAGGTTGACCTAAGGAGGGGTGCTCAATTTACCGGATTCCGTGAAGTGCCGGGTGTTCCATTCACTATGCTGTGGGGACTGCCTCGCTTCAGGTTTTGGCGGGTAACTTGCCGCACCCGTAGGGGTCTAGGTTTCATTGCACAAGCTATCCACACGACAGGGGAAAGTCGAGTTTCAGCAGCGGCTCTGTGAAACTCGGGGATCCCAGATTATCTGTATTGTTCTGTGATGCTTATTACTTTTCTGTAATGTTGCATACTATCACGCCTGGAGCGATTATTGTATATTGGTTTATATACTATTAGATGTTGTATATGTTTTACACCCGCGCTAGTCCAGCCCCCGCTCTGTCGTTAGTTAAGTAACCTAACGAGTGATGACGGGACCCAGTGACGAATGCGGATGGCATATACGTACATTTTATTTTCGTTCTTTTCTGGTGTGATTGAATGATGGGACTGCGTTGATTCTGATCAATGCAAAGGAAAACAAACCTGTATACAGTTGTTGGAACAATTTAAAAAGGTGTTATTACAAAGACGTTTCCTTTTGTTATGCATAGCGGTATTCGGTGTGAATATCCAGCACCTCATTCGACGAGGCAAGGGCTGATATCCCGTCACCGGGACCGACCCCTTGGACAGAAGTTTGCGTCAGGGTAATAACTTCACTATAGTCGATTACAAGTTGCTTTGCATAGCGGTATTCAGTGGAATATCCTGCACCTCATTCCACGAGGAAAGAGCCGAGATCCCTTTACCGGGAGTGACCTCTTTAGCAAAAGGTTTTCGCCACTATATTTTAAAAAGCTATCAGGTTCCTTCAGCGATATCAAGTTCACTACGCTAAAGGTTTTTCGCCAAAAACCAGCCGTAGCCCTCCGTCACTTCTTTTGGGTATTCAGTAGTATTCAAGCTATGTATTTTAGCCAAAGTTAAGGCATAGTGTTTGGTAGCTGCTGGGTATTCAATTGTTGCATAGATAGATGAGTTAGTTTGGGACAGTCGTTCTGCCGATTGGCCAAAGTTAGGGGCATGTGCGGGTGGGTTCAAATTGACAAGATAGTGATGGGTAGAACTTGGCATGTGACTTATGACATTTTGACCAAAGCCAAGGTTATAAGAGCATGGGGCAAAAACTATATCAGGAGATTCTAAAGAAACTGAAACTTGCCGAGTATGCGCATACCTTCTGGAGTATGAGTAACGTGGATGCATTCCATCACGTTATCATGCGATGAGAGTTGGATCCTGATTCCCACTGATGAGTTGGTTTACTCTTCGGGTGATCCCGATTGATTCTTCTTTAGGTTTGAAGGAGAATTTGACAGGACAGTGGGAGGTTTCCGGATTAGATAAAATGATGACCATTCTGATCTAGGTTAGAGTGCACGCAGAGTGTTTCTTTTCTCTCTCTCTCTTGGCAGCGACCTTTGACCAACCCTAGACTATGACTCAATAACCAGGTTGACCGAACCTTCTTAAAATACTGGCTTTTGGATTGTATGAGTTGCATAAGTCATTGCCACTCCTTCTTTTACCCTTTGAATTTCTCAGAACACCCGTATTACTACGGATATCCACTTCCATTGGATAGAGCCATCGTATGGTTATATACGAACTCGAAGGGACTTCTTCGAGGATGGATCAAGGTTCAGGAGAAATAGAATTGGTTTATTCAGTTGTCTTTTATTATCACCTTCTCTCAGGTTGCGAGAGCTCCTTGGTTTAGGAGAGTACACCTATTACGCCTATTGGATAGTCTTATTCCAAACCATAGGCTGGTGCCGAAAGGTAGGGAATGAAGAAAACCAATTAGCCTAAGTAGGGTGTGCAGAATGTAATATGTAAAGACAAAATAAAGGGATTAGAAAGAGGGCAAAGTAAAATGCGACTGATATCATTCACGACCAAAACCGCGTACTTCATCGCCGCTCCTATTTCACCTTTAAGAAGAATAAGGTATTATTCAGTTGTCTTTTATCATCACCTTCTCTCAGTTACGAGTACTCCTTGGTTTAGGAGAGTACACCTATTATGCTTACTGGATAGTCTTCTTCCAAACCATAGGCTGGTGCCGAACGGTAGGGAAGGAAGAAAACCAGTTAGCCTAACGATGGTATACAGAAGGTAAAGACTAAAGACAAATAAAGGGATTTGGAGAGATGGCAATAAAACATACGGTTGAAGCCATGAATTGGATTATGGAAGAGGCATTACTATGAATACCAGGATACCCCTACGAAACATTTTCATGTTTCAGTGCATTGTTAAAGGAAAAACTGTTTTCCCGATTATACACTTACTCCAAGGGTATGTATTTACCAGGTTTCATTCTCATATCTGTATGGTTTTACAGATGATGAGTGGGAGTAAGATATTGGGAATTGGGTGATCATCCTCAATATATCGGAATTCGTTGTAATTGGTGATATTTGAGGAAATCGCCAGGGTACAGTTTTCGACCTACGACGCACAGGTTTTGAGTTGTTTAACTCAGCGGACTTATACAGAGTATTGTATGTTGTCCAGTGTCCATCAGGACAAAGGGGTAGGTCCTCGTACTATGTTCTGCTTACTTATAACTTCTCTAGTATTTAGACAAGTGTTTCGTAGAAATACAAGGTCTAAGTTTTGAGAAGTTGTGGGTATAAGAATAAAGTGGAGAACCAGGTGTCACAAGTATCGGGATTCTTCAAAGAGATCGAAGATGTAGATTCTTGTGATTGGTATTCAGATGATAGTGATGGTTTTGAGAAACGTGTTTCTCTTTCAGGTTACTCATAATTGGATGGATTCCTAAGTTGAGTAATGCTGATTAGCCTCTTTCCATTAAGTTGATATGCACTGGAGACAGATGCATGGATTGAATATGGTTCCAATTAAATAAGTGCCAAAGTTTCTGTATTGGATATAGAATGGATCGTACCTTAAAAGAAATTAAGGTACGTGAAGTTGTCCAGCTTATGATTAAAACCAGACACTGGATAACTCAGGGCACGTTTCTGTAGTGGCTGTTTGTGGGTTGACCCTGGCTATGATGAGGGTTGATATTCTACCATTTGGAAGATCAATAGTGATATTGTTCTTGACTCGCCACAGTTTTAGTAAAAATGGATCTTTTTCAGAAAACAGTAGTGGGAGTATGGTAGAACTGGAAGTGATTCCAGAACCGCGAACGATTACGGAAAAATTTAATAGGACCTATACATTCAATCAGGTTTGACATTCCAATAGCCACTCCGCAGGTATGGTAGGTAACCTCAGACACCCGAGAGGTACTTCGGTAGCCTCAAGGACGGTGACAGGGAGGTTCTTATCTACCCAGACTTGACACTACTGTTGTTCCAGGATATGAGACCCGGTAGGAGGGTTGTCGTAGTCAGTGGGAGCAACAGAAGCATGGTGGGCAAGTAGCTTATGTCTATTTATAGACTTGAGCAGTTATAGCGGAGATAGATCATCTAATTTTGATGTGACAGTCATGGGTTTGACTTCAATCAGAATAGGGGATGGATCAGTTAAGAAGGTAGTAGGGTGTGATGTCATGGTATCTGGATGACATACACAGAGTAGGAAGTAAAATTCCTATACTACGATCAGTTGGACTGTGGTCGTCGCACAGTTGTTTCTCCAGACAGGATATGGATATAATATTTGACATTCTGGTTTCTGGATCTATGGCTTTAGATCTGGATTTGGGTAGTTTCCCAATGTGGGTACTTTGACAGATATTCTAATGGTTTTTAGAATAGTCGACTCCTAGCATGGTAGTGTACCTGCAGGTGATGGAGTCACCCTCTCTAAAGGTGTCGTATAGACTAAAGGGGAGAGGGATGTGCATGATTGGCAGATCACTTGCTTAGGCAATTGAGTCAATCATGTGATGTCAAGTACCACACCAAATGTTGGTTTTGCACCGAATGCAATAAGTTTGTATTAATCCAATCCTGGAGAAACATAAGGAAGCAGTTTTAGAACATTGGTACATGTTCTGTGGATTTGATAACAGCAGCCTCTTTCGGGAGACGGTTATCAATCCAGGCTTCAAAGGTGACATGGATGACAGAGTGTTTGTCAGAGTTTTAGTTTTTCCTCTGACGAGGGACAGTATTATGGACAGGTAGTTCCAGAGGATACTGTGGGTGGCATGGTGCCGGATACTGATTAGGTTCAGTGATCCATACAGTCTAAGAAGTTTGGATATGGAGTTCATTTATGAACTAAGGTCCCATCAGATATCCAGACATATTCTAAGACAGGTACTACTCAATTCGGGAGATGGCTTTCTCCGCGAACTTGAGATTAAGAGAGATACAGAAAGAAACTTCTTGGCGGATCCACTCACCGAGGCTATTTCTCGAACACAATAGTTTTACAAACGGGCTTTGTGAAACTGATTAGTAGAGGAGTTGGATGTTCGGTTTCACACGGGCTGTGAGTAGTCGACATCGCAATATTAGCCTTGAGTGCAAGTGGGAGATTGTTGGAGATAGTGCCCTCATAGTCAATTATTGGATCGCAGGTACGTGATTGCAATGATTGCGGAGGACCTATCCCGGTAGGACAGTCTTACTTGAGATGATAGTATGCTATCTGGTTTGCCTTTATCAGTCGTGTACATGTTCAGGTGACTGATTGCATGTTACACTTTGATAGAGCCCTTAGGATCTTGCTTTACTACCAACTGTATGATGGCGATCATATACGTGAGAGTTGGGTAGTTTATATGCATATCCTTAATTGTGGTCCCTAGTCGTGGGAGTTTCGAGACAGGGCATCGATACTCCGGAGTAGACTAGTGTGTACAGTCGAGACCCCGACGAGGGGCGGTGGCCGGTCTCACAAGCCACTGGTGTCAGTTGGATCACCTAAGATGTATACAGGTGCTCATTGGGTTATGAGTACACCGGACAGGACTCGCCGGGAATCTGCTAGTTAGTACTATACCTATCGTCAGATAGCAGTTCCCTGGTGACATGTGTACAGGTTAGTTCATCGACCTGAGGTCGTCATTTGTCTCGTGTGAGTTCCCACTGTGCTTTGATTTCTACCCTACCATGCTCAAAGGAATCGTGCAAACAGGTAGCTTTTGGGTACAGTCCCGAGCCATATGGAGGCACGTGAGCGGATCGGCAGGGGATTCGTCTCTCCCGGTATTAGGGGCGAGATCGTGCTGTGTCTAGGAGAGCCATTACGCAAATCCCTCGGCCGAGGCAGGAGATTTACTGGTAGGTATTCCAGTAGTATCTCAGGGCATTCTGGGCTACACTCCGGCATGACTTATACTGCTAATGGGGGTCTGACGTTACTAGCCCCCTAGGCGGATATGCGATACTCATTGACGAACGGACCGGACTGTATATACATTGTCACTGTTAGGCTCAGTAGGGTTTTCGGAGGAGTTCGCTCATCGGTCTCTCTTGAGTTCGCTCCTCGGCCACCCTTGAGGTCAGTCCATGGGCAGCCGTTACGCATAGCTAGTGCCGCTGACGGTTTGTGGTTAAACCTACTGCCAGGGTGCTGACGAGTCATTAGAGTCCCCCACAGACAGTTTCCCAAGTTCGGGCGAAACGTTGTAGAGGCCGTATGGTTTTATGGCAGGGTTCGGAAAATGCACGTGCGTTTACGCACGTGTTATTTTTCGGGCAGATGATACTGGTCGGCTTTGGTTTAAGCCGGATCCGAGTATTATATTGAGTAGGTATAATATCTTTGTCTCAGTTGCATTTATATTCGGTCGTAATATAAATGTGGGTATATTTATACAGTTTCGGGGTTATCCTGAAATTCGTTTCAGGATCACTTTTGGAAGTTGCCAGTTTCCATTTTTCTATCAGCCGTCTTTTAACATTCGGTTAAAGACGGATTTGTCTTTTCTTGAGATGAGTGTGGATTCTTCTAGAAGGTTCTAGAAGAGGTGACTAGGATTAAATGGTGTTAAGTTTTCATTGGTTGCATTTAATGGTTCATTAATGCTTGATGAGGTGTTATTAGTGATTCATGCTTTGTTATTAATGGTTTTGGATTGCTTAAGATATTTTTGAAGTGAGAAGCATTCTCTTGTGGTCACCCCCCTCTCCTATGGTCACCTCCCTCTTGCTATATATGGCTTGCCCTCTCTCTCTCCTCATTCTAACTCTCACTTGATGTTTCATTTCGGTTAGAAAAGATTATGATAGCATTCGGGGTGTATGGAATTTTACAGTTCATTTCATTCCATCACCCGATTTCCACGGCAACTTCATTAACCGATCGTCCACGAATTTGGACGAAGTGAGACAAAGTCATCTACTCATTCTCTACATCAATCTTGGTCGTCTCTTTTAGCAAACTTGACGATCGAGTTGCCTCGAGTCAGAGGCGGGAGCCCGTTTAAAGAACCGATCATGTGGTGCCACCTCGACGAGGAGATCGGAGATCGACGAGATCTGAGCAGCCGCAACGGAGCGTGGGATGATGGTTGAAGAACGAAGGACTCGGATCGTTCGGTATAACATTCCTACACTCTTTACAGTTTGTTAGTTTAGCAATAATGGCAGATCCGGGTTAAAGTATACGATAGCGCCAGTTTAAAAGTTTTTGTTCCGCATTTGGCGTCTGTAGACGGCCGGGGCGCTAGCGTAGACTTACATATATAACAGTCTTGCTAAACATGGTAGTATGCTACTTGGTTTTTCTATCTTAATATGTGAGTATACGTATTGATAGAGCTCTTAGGATCTTGCTTGACTACCAGCGTTGTGATGGCAGTCACACTAGTGGGGGCTGGGTAGTCTACAAGGACATCCTTATTCAGGTCCCTAGTCGTAGGATTATCAAGACAGGGCATCGATATTCCGGAGTAGACTAGTGTGTACGCTTCTCATCCCAGTTGGGGAGATGGTATGCCCCACAGCCGTCAGTACGTCGTACTGGAGATAGTATGCAGGTGCTCGTTAGGTTACGGGTACACCGGACAGGACTCACAGGGAACTGTTAGTTGGTTTTATACCAGTCGTCAGTAAACAGTTCCCAGGTGACATGAGTACAGCATAGTCCGCAGACTTGACATTGCTACTTCGCCTCGAGTGTGTCCCAGTGTTTTTAGATTGCTACCCTACCACGGCTCAAAGGAGTCGTGCAAACAGGAAGTAGTTGGGTGCAGTCCCGAGCACTTGGAGGCAGTGGCGGTTAGACAGGATTCGTCTCTCCCGGTATTGGGGGTTGATATCGCGCTGTGTCAGAGAGCCATTACGCAAAGTCCCTGGACAGGGCAAGCGAGATTTGCTGGTAGGTTCCAGTAGTTTCTCAGGGTGTAATGGGCTTCGCTCCGACACGACTTATACCGCTATTAGGGGACTGACGCTTGCCGCCCCCTAGGCCCGATATGCGATAGTCTTAGACGAATAGACCGGACTGTACGGATATTGTCACATCAGACTCAGTAGGAGTTCGGATGGGTTTCCTCATCGGCCTTCTTATCGACATCTACCTGGGGACCGTTACGTACAGCTAGTGCCGCTTGCGGTCTGTGGTTAAACCCACTGCCAGCGTAGTAGTCGAGTCTCTAGAGTCCCACACAGAGAGTTTCCCTACTCCAGGCGAAACGATATAGAGGTCGTATAGTTTTACGACAAGGGTTCGGACGCATACGTGTGTTTACGCACGTATGACATCCGGACAGTTTTTACTCGTCGGCTTTGGTTTAAGCCAGTTTCTAGTATCCGGTTATTGGATTTATACAGTCTAAAGTTTTTCCGTGTTTTCACAGATAGGAGGGGCGTTCTCGTAATTGCGCGAGAAGCTTCTAGAAGATGGTGACTTGGGGGGTAAGGTGGCATATGCATTAAATGAGATTAGTAAGTCATTTGAGTGATTCATCCATGTCATTAATGCATCATAAATGCTTAATGACTCATGGAGATGAATCACCCTCTTGTATTTATTAAGCATGATGATCAATCCTTCATTTTCTTTTTGTTGGATAAATCATAATGCTTGATATATATTATTATAGCTTATTATCTCATCTCATTCTCTTGCTCACTTTCTCTCTCCTCAAGCTCTCCCTCTTCAAACCCTAATCCTCCCCTCTCATGTGTTGAGACCAAGGATCAGAGTAGACTACTTAATCCTTAACCATTCTCTATATCACCTAGATTACTTAGATTAGCGATTTAAGAAACCTAGTTACCTCAAGTTAGAGGTGAAGCTTGTAGTAAAGCTCTCGGGTGGATCTTCTACTAAATAGAGAAGGCCGGAGAGGACGTGGAGAACGACAAGACGAAGGACTCGGTTCTTTAGGTATAATCACTTATCATAGTAGTTAACTCTTCTATGGTTTCTTGTTAGTTATTGTTTATGCAAAGATTCTCGGTTAGTCGATGTTTACACTTTAAACAAGATCGTTTTTCATTATTCCGCCTACCCTCAAGTTGTGGGGTGTTGTACATCGACTTACAGTGGTATCAGAGCCTCGCTAAACAATAATTAACTCATTAGCAAAGTTGTAAGAATTTCGAACGCAAAATGAACCGGAAACATCATTGAATTATCACAGTTTCTGTCGAATTTAAAACTGGCTCTAAAAATTTTTCAGGGACCTTGAGGATAACATGCATAGAATAATAGGGCTACTGAAGAAATTTGGACTCATAACTCGGCCAACTCACCGCGGAACCGCAGCGGATCCATGCGATCCGCCGCAGATCCGCGGCCGAGTTGGGGCCGAGTCAGCCCAAATTCCTTCATTAACTCTCCTGTGTTAATAGTTATGTTTCTGGGATATTTTATTTTCTGCTCAAGTCTCAGGTGCACAGAGAAGTTTTGGGAGTAGAATCTAAAGTGTTTGCTCGATCGAAATTTTAAGATATTTGCTAATATGATTATATCTGTGTTTGTATAATGTGTTCGTAAACCTCCCCTAACAGCTAGTATGTCGGTTGGCAGGGGGTTGCACATTTCTGTAATGGTTTTTTCTGTTTGTGGTTGTGAACTATATTGGACCGTTGTGATGATTAGCCGGGGTTTGAGATGGGTTGTTATATTCATTGATTCATTGTAATTGTAATATGTTGTAATATTATTTTGCGGGGCACATCCAGGTTGCGGTTGTAGCCACCGTTGTATTATTTCATTTTACTGTTTTTTGCTCCTAGGATAGACCCAAGATAGGGTGCACAAACTACCGGGTACTTTGAAGTGTTTAGTGGCCTACTCACTTTGTTGAGGGAGACCGCTTCACTTCGGGTATTTGACGGGTAGTTTGCCGTACCCGTAGGGGTCTAGGGTGGGGTAATAGCTATTCATCACAACTGTGTAATCCGTCTTTTGTTGCAGGCTCTAAACAAACGCGGATTGCTTGCAAATCCAATAAAGTTCATATGAGATCTGGAAAGCCTATTATTGCGTCTGACGAATGTACAATATCTATATATGATAGCTATTTAGACGTCACTTATGTTTTACACCCGTGCTAGCCCAGCCCTCGCTCTGCCGTTAGTTAAGTAACCTAACGGGTGATGACGGGACCCCGTGGCGAATGCGGATGGCATAAGAGGACGTTGTATTTTCGTTTTTTTCTGCAATGATAGGTTAATGATGGGACGCATTATTTATAATGCAAAGAAAATAAACCAAAAGATGAATCGTTGGAACAATTTAAAAGAAAGCACTCGGTTATTTTAAAACAGATGATATTTTTTAATTGCGGAGCTTTAACCACTCCTTCTAAAAGGCTATCAGGTTCCTTCGGTCATATCAAGTTCGCTACGTTCACGGTTTAGCCAAAACCATTCGTAGCCCTCCATCATTTCATTTGGGTATTCAGTAGTATTCAAGCTATGTATTTTGACCAACGCCAAGGCATAGTGTTTGGTAGCTGCTGGGTATTCATTTGTTGCATAGATAGATAAGTTGGTTTGGGACAGTCGTATTATCATTTTGGCCAACGTCAAGGATATGTACGGATGGGTTCAAATTACCAAGATAATGATGGGTAGAACTTGACATGTGACTTATGATATTTTGACCAACGCCAAGGTCATAAGAGCATGGGGAAAAAATATATATCGGGAATTTCTAAAGAAACTGAAATTTGCAAAGAGTTACATACCATTTGGAGTTTGATGAATGTTGGTAGGATTCCTTCAACATTATCATACGATGATATTTGGATCCCGATCCTACTGTGAGTATATGCTCCTCATCAGGATATTCGTCACTTAACGATCAATGCTATAAACCAAATAGGTGTCAAGAAAGGTGTCAGCGGGGTTACGCCCCCAGAGAAAAGAGGTTATTTAATTAAGGAACTTCGCGAAAGCGTTGGAAAACCTCCCTCGAAGTACCGACACCAGCCTGGCTGAACGGTTAAGCAAGTATTGTACAGTAAGAATAGTCCTGGCTAATTCTTCTTTTATGGTTTGAGGAAGGATTCGAGAAACAGTGGGAGCCATCCAGTTTAGATAAATTAAAAACCATTCTAAACATGCAAGAGCATCATGCTAAAGAGTTTTCTTCTCTCTCTCCTAATTGCAGCGACCCTGAAAATGATTGGACTTAAGTTACTTTTAGCGAAAAATATACTGACAGGGCCAAACTATAAAGATTGGCTGCGGAATGTCAAAATGGCTTTGACCTATGACAAATTGGGTTACGTCCTCACCGCTAAGGCACCTGCAGTCCCAGGTCCCAAATCCAGTAATGCGGATAAGGAAATCCGCAAAACCTGGGAGTATGATTGCACGAAAGCCAAGTGCATCGTGCTTGCCTCGATGAACAATGAACATCAGAGGAGGCACGAGGATATGGAACTAGATGCTATATTTCTCCATACAAAGGAACTTTATGGAGAGCAATCTCGTATAGCAAGATACGAGACCTCTAAGAACTTGTTTCGAGCGAGGTTGGCTGTCGGGTCATCGGTAGGAGAACATGTCTTAAAGATGATCGGCTATATAGAAGAGCTCGCAGACCTTGGGACGACTTTGGATAATGAGCTCTATACAGACCTTATTCTCCAGTCCCTTTCTTCCACCTACGCCCAGTTTATTCTGAACTTCAACATTCAAAGAAAAGAAGTTGAACTTTCGGAACTCCTGAACATGCTAAGGAGTGCAGAGGGCACCTTGCAGAAGGCAAGGGAAACACCCGCTATGTTTGTTAGCGGTGCTTCTTCTGCCGGGTTCAAGGCTAGTGCCAAAGGAAGGAAAAAGAAGGCCACCCCCAGACCTAGAGGAGGTGTAACTAAGGTGGGAGGGAAGGGAAAGAAAAAGTTTGCGGTACCGGTAGTGGACGAGGATGAGTGCTTCCATTGTCACAGGAAAGGGCACTGGAAGAAGGATTGCAAGGCGTGGAACGCCAAAAACCAGGAACCGAAGCAAGCTGTGGCTTCGACTTCAGGTGTGTTTATAATTGAGAATTGTCTGTCAATCAACTCTACTTCCTGGGTATTGGATACCGGATCAGGATCTCATATTTGCAATTCATTGCAGGCACTGAGAAACCGTAAAGTACTGAAGGAAGGTGATATGACCCAGATGGTTGCTAACGGAGCTAGCGTGGGAGCTGTGTCCGTAGGGGATTATCACCTGGGATTGACGAATGGACACATTTTGGTTTTACATAACTGTTTTTGTGTACCCAGCTTAACGTGTAATATCATATCCGTTTCCTTGTTATCAAATAAAGGTTATGATTTCACGTTTGGAAGTGGTGTTGTTAACATCCACCTTAATCATAGTTTGATTGGGTCCGGTACACTGGAAAACGGTATATATGTGTTAAACCAACTCCAAATTTTCAATGTCCAGAACACACTAAAAAGAAAGTCTCCAGATTTAAATAATGCTTTCTTATGGCATTGTAGACTGGGTCACATCAATGAGAGAAGGTTGACTAAGTTACATAGAGAAGGATATTTGGACACGTTCGAATATCAAACTTATGCCACTTGTCAATCTTGTCTCAAAGGAAAGATGACAAAGACTCCATTTACTGGACATGGAGTAAGAGCGAGCGAGCTCTTAGACTCATACACAGCGATGTATGTGGTCCAATGTCTACACATGAAAGAGGTGGTTTTTCCTATTTCATTACTTTCACGGATGATTACTCAAGGTACGGATTCATTTATCTGATGAAACATAAATCCGAGGCTTTTTAGAAATTCCAAGAGTTTAAGAAAGAAGTAGAAAATCAAACCTGCAAAAGTATCAAGACACTAAGATCTGATCGATGTGGTGAATACTTGAATGCCGAGTTCCTAGGTTACCTAAAAGAGAAAGGAATTCTCTCTCAGCTTACTCCTCCATACACTCCACAGCATAACGGTGTATCGGAGAGACGGAATCGAACCTTATTAGATATGGTACGTTCCATGATGAGTAATGCTGAGTTACCGCGATCTTTTTGGGGTTATGCGCTAGAATCAGCGGCATATCTTTTGAACATGGTACCTACCAAGACTGTGCCTACCACGCCATATCAGATGTGGAGTGGGAAGAAACCCTATCTTCAGTATCTGAAAATATGGGGATGTCCAGCTTTTGGTAAAAAGCAGCATGTGGACAAGCTCGAGGCACGATCAGTAAAGTGTATGTTTGTAGGATATCGAAAGAACTCCAAGGGGTATCTATTCTATTACGCAGAGGAACAAAAGGTGTTTGTTTCTCGTAATGCCCATTTTTTAGAATATCAGTTTTTAGAAAAGGAAATAAATGGGAGCGAAATAGAACTGGAAGAAATTACAGAACCACAAACTAATACTGAAAGTTTGGTAGAACAAGTAGTTCAAGAAGAACAGCACATTCCCGCACCCCTCCGCAGGAGTAGTAGGTCGTCTCATCCGCCTGAGAGATACTACGGTTTTCTCATAGATGGGGATAAAGAGGATTGCATCATAGATGATGATGAACCTACTGGCTTCCAGCAGGCCATCCAGAGCGGCGACTCGGTACGATGGCTAGATGCAATGCGGACCGAAATGGAGTCCATGTACACCAACAAAGTATGGGCTTTGGACTTTGCTCCAGATGGGGTAAAACCCATAGGATGCAAATGGATCTTCAAGAAAAAGATTGGTGTAGATGGACAGGTGGAAACCTATAAGGGTAGACTTGTTGCAAAGGGTTTTCGTCAAAGACCTGGTTTGGACTATGACGAAACTTTTTCTCCAGTGGCTATGCTCAAATCTATTCGGGTCCTTCTTGCAATTGCTGCCTTCCATGATTATGAAATCTGGCAGATGGACGTAAAGACGGCTTTTCTGAATGGAAATTTAGAAGAGTGCGTCTATATGGATCAGCCAGAGGGTTTCAATCAGAGTGGGAGCAGCGGGAAAGTATGCAAGTTGCTTAAGTCCATTTATGGACTGAAGCAGGCATCGCAGAGTTGGAACATCTGTTTTGATGAAACAATCAAAGAATATGACTTTATCAAAAATCTAGATGAACCGTGCATATATAGTAAAGTTGTAGCAAGAACTGTCGTATTCCTCGTCTTGTACATGGATGACATTCTATTAATAGGAAATGACATTCCTGTGCTATAATCTGTCAAAGGATTCTTGTCACACAGGTTCTCCATGAAATACCTGGGTGATGCCTCTTACATTCTGGGGATCCGGATCTATCGTGATAGATCCAAGAGGATGTTGGGACTTTTGCAGTCCAGGTATATCGACACTGTACTGAAAAGATTCAGTATGGAAGATTCTAAGCGCGGTAATCTACCAGATTGTCCCGGAATCACCCTATCCAAAGAGATGTCTCCCAAGACTGATTTGGAAAGGGGACGCATGTCTATTATACCCTACGCTTCTGCGGTAGGCTCTATAATGTATGCGATGTTGTGCACCAGACCAGATGTAGCTTATGCACTGAGCGTGGTAAGCCAGTATCAGTCAGACCCAAGGGAGAAGCACTGGATAGCAGTAAAGAACATTCTCAAGTACCTGAGGAGGACTAAGGAGATGTTCTTGGTTTACGGCGGAAAAGACCTCAGGATGGAGGCTTATGCTGATTCCGGCTTCCAGAGTGATAAGGACGATTCTAAGTCCATGTCAGGTTATGTCTTTACCCTCAATGGAGGGGCGGTGTGCTGGAAGAGCTCCAAGCAGGACACCGTTGCTGACTCGACGATGGAAGCGGAGTATATAGCTGCTTGCGATGCCGCAAAAGAAGCGGTCTGGATGAAGAAGTTCCTAACAGAACTTCAGGTGGTTCCTACCATTGTTGATCCAATACCTCTGTATTGCGACAAGAATGGAGCTATAGCTTTATCGAAGGAACCAAGGTCCCATCAGAAGTCCAGACACATCTTAAGGCGGTATCACCTGATCAGGGAGATCATTGATCGTCGGGAGATCGAAGTTCGGAGAGTTTCTACTGAAGAGAACATTGCTGATCCATTCACAAAGGCCCTACCTCAGATTCAGTTCGAGAGGCTACTCAAGATCGTCGGTCTTCTATATGCTAGTACATGGCCCTAGTGCAAGTGGGAGATTGGTAGTGTATATGCCCTAGGGGCCATTATCGTATCATACTAGTTTGTATATTACTTAATGGATGATTGGGATATTCACATGTATATAACCGTCTTGCTAAACATGGTAGTATGCTACTTGGTTTTTCTATCTTAATATGTGAGTATACGTATTGATAGAGCTCTTAGGATCTTGCTTGACTACCAGCATTGTGATGGCAGTCACACTAGTGGGAGCTGGGTAGTCTACAAGCACATCCTTATTCAGGTCCCTAGTCGTAGGATTATCGTGACAGGGCATCGATACTCCGGAGTAGACTAGTGTGTACGTGGGGAGATGGTCTGTCCAACAGCCGTCAGTACGTCGTACTGGAGATAGTATGCAGGTGCTCGTTAGGTTACGGGTACACCGGACAGGACTCACAGGGAACTGTTGGTTGGTTTTAAACCGGTCGTCAGTAAACAGTTTCCAGGTGACATGAGTACAGCATAGACCGCAGACTTGACACTGCTACTTCGCCTCGAGTGTGTCCCACTGTTCTTAGATTGTTACCCTACCACGGCTCAAAGGAGTCGTGCAAACAGGTAGCAGTTGGGTGCAGTCCCGAGCACTTGGAGGCAGTGGCGGTTAGACAGGATTCGTCTCTCCCGGTATTGAGGGTTGATATCGCGCCGTGTCAGAGAGCCATTACGCAAAGTCCCTGGCCAGGGCAAGCGAGATTTGCTGGTAGGTTCCAGTAGTTTCTCAGGGTGTAATGGGCTTCGCTCCGACACGACTTATACCGCTATTAGGGGACTGACGCTTGCCTCCCCCTAGGCTCGATATGCGATAGTCTTAGACGAACAGACCGGACTGTACGGAGATTGTCACATCAGAATCAGTAGGAGTTCGGATGGGTTTCCTCATCGGCCTTCTTATCGACATCTACCTGGGGACCATTACATACAGCTAGTGCCGCTTGCGGTCTGTGGTTAAACCCACTGCCAGCGTAGTAGTCGAGTCTCTAGAGTCCCACACAGAGAGTTTCCCTACTTCAGACGAAATGATATAGTGGTCGTATGGTTTTATGACAAGGGTTCGGACGCATACGTGTGTTTACGCACGTACGACATCCGGAAAGTTTTTACTAGTCGGCTTTGGTTTAAGCCAGTTTCTAGTATCCGGTTATTGGATTTATACAGTCTAAAGTTTTTCCGTGTTTTCACGGATAGGAGGGGCGTTCTCGTAATTGCGCGAGAAGCTTCTAGAAGATGGTGACTTGGGGGTTAAGGTGACATATGCATTAAATGAGATTAGTGAGTCATTTGAGTGATTCATCCATGTCATTAATGCATCATAAATGCTTAATGACTCATGGAGATGAATCACCCTCTTGTATTTATAAAGCATGATGATTAATCCTTCATTTTCTTTTTGTTGGATAAATCATAATGCTTGATATATATTATGATAGCTTATTATCTCATCTCATTCTCTTGCTCACTTTCTCTCTCCTCAAGCTCTCCCTCTTCAAACCCTAATCCTCCCCTCTCATGTGTTGAGACAAAGGATTAGAGTAGACTACTTAATCCTTAACCATTCTCTATATCACCTAGGTTACTTAGATTAGCGATTTAAGAAACCTAGTTACCTCAAGTTAGAGGTGAAGCTTGTAGTAAAGCTCTCGGGTGGATCTTCTACTACATAGAGAAGGCCGGAGAGGACGTGGAGAACGACAAGATGAAGGACTCGGTTCTTTAGGTATAATCACTTATCATAGTAGTTAACTCTTCTATGGTTTCTTGTTAGTTATTGTTTATGCAAAGATTCTCGGTTAGTCGATGTTTACACTTTAAACAAGATCGTTTTTCATTATTCCGCCTCCCCGCAAGTCGTGGGGTGTTGTACATCGACTTACAATTATACCCTACGCTTCTGCGGTAGGCTCTATAATGTATGCGATGTTATGTACCAGACCAGATGTAGCATACGCATTGAGCGTTGTAAGCCGGTATCAGGCAAACCCAGGGGAGAAGCACTGGATAGCAGTAAAGAACATTCTCAAGTACCTGAGGAGGACTAAGGAGATGTTCTTGGTGTATGGCGGAAAAGACCTCCAGATCGAGGCCTTTGCCGACTCCATCTTCCAGAGTGACAAGGATGACTCCAAGTCCATATCAGGTTATGTCTTTACCCTCAATGGAGGGGCGGTCTTTTGGAAGAGTTCCAAGCAGGAGACCGTTGCTGACTCAAGGATGGAAGCGGAGTACATAGCTGCTTGCGATGCCACAAAAGAAGCTGTCTGGATGAAGAAGTTCCTCACAGAACTACAGGTGGTTCCTACCAGTGTTGGTCCAATACCTCTGTATTGCGACAACAACGGCGCTATAGCTTTAGCGAAGGAACCCAGGTCCCATCAGAAGTCCAGACACATCTTAAGGCGGTATCACCTTGTCACGACCCGAAAGTACGGAACATGACCGGCACTTAGGCTACGAACGTCTCAAGGCGTACGTACACTAAGTAAGCCGAGTCCAGAAATCCAAACCAAGAAAAGTAGTGGAGTGAAGGAAAAACCATATGTAAATCAACCAGTTTGCAACATAATATACAACGCCTAGAGGCGAGAATCACAACAGAAAAGGAAACTCAATAGCATGAAACCCAGAGAAATATAACACGCAACTCTAAGGTCGAAAGAATAAACATCACTGGTCTCTATCTCATTAAGTTCATGTTTGGTTGATGGAACTTCTAGATACAACTGAAATATAATATACAAAGTATAATGATGGGTATGATACAAATAACCAACTTTCTAGCAAGTCACCTGAAGAAGCTGTGCCCGCAAAGCCGTAATGGAACCCGTACGGCAAACCTGCAAGAAACTGGGGCACAATGGGGGTGAGTTGCCAACTCGTGAATAGAAAACATCTACGAATAGAAAATCGTATGTATGACGCAATCCTAGGTCATACGATCATAATATATAATCCACAATTATATAACCAGCATTATATAACCATGACTAGGGTAACTATCTAACCCAAATGTAATCCCATGTACCCGTGTCAATGTCAGTGCCTCAGGTAGCAATGTATCATATGAATGATGTATGAATGCATGAAAAGTATGATCAATGTAATCAAGTCTGTATGTGATCAATATCTGTATATAGGTGGATCCCGTCCACGTGTCACCCAATGACAATAAGCATCATGCATGTAAATATGAGGATATAGTCAAAATCATGGAAACACATCATGAAACATGTGCCCAGCATCGGCACAAAACATAGCCTCAATCTCAATATCTCAATGCCTTTGATAAGCCTCACTATCTAGGGCGCCGTCAATCCAGACCGGCCCCTACCATCAATCTCAAGACCACGACGGTATCCTCCGGATATCCGACGCGTCGGGTAAATCACCGGTCGGTAGTGCTCCCCTGCCAGGCTCAACGCCATCTCCTGCGATCTTCTTGCCACGGGGTACCGCACCGGGCCCACCATGTACCCGCAATCGGTCTCATCCGCCTCCTCGAATCGGGTTTCATATGTCGATCTCAGCACCGAGAAAACACATGGTGGACGCACTGAAATATCATATCAGGGGTTACCGGGTTTTTAAACAATTACATAATCTCTTTGAAATACCACGGTTCCCAAATCCAGAATTTCATAGAAACAACATATCTCAATGCGCATAATCAGAAAACATGATGTATGTGACAGATCAATGAAGTGCAAGTATAACAGTATATCATGCAACATGGAATAATAATATGCACATACAAGGGTTATATCCTGCAGCAATAATACTACTGTGTAGTGACATGGCAATTACCGATGAAGATGTGTGTGAACTGACAAGTAAGTGTACGTGGTACATACGCATCATCGGTAATGGTGCTGGTGTCCTAACAGCATAATGTCAACAATAGAATATGAATCACAATAAGTATGCGATGCAGAGCAACAATAGTAATGTGCGGGAGCTGAATACCAAACACAATTATAGCTAAAACTGCATCTAATGTCATAAGAGTCATATAGCTACACCACTATAAGGCTGAGCTAAAGCAACAGTAAGTAAGGGCAACCGCCTAACCTCTGAGTCGATACATATAAATATATATAGTCGGTGATCCCGCCTCGATAATATCACATCCGATACCATATCTCTATAATCGGTTATCCCCATGTCAAGAGTGCGGATCAAACATCAAATTATAGCTCGTACGTAAATCCGTCGTACGGCATCCCCAAATCTGGGTACGGGTCAATATCACATTCGTCATATCTTTCATCTGGTATTCTCTATATCAAATATCATAATCTGAGTACTGACCTATGCCTAGTACAAAGCTAACAGCATCACTATAATTATGATCTGACTACTGATTGACAGTCTCATATAGATTGATATCATCAACACATATCATCACAAGGAGTAAACATCGCCGAATGCGGCCTATCATACTAATCTTGTCATATCATATCATATCATATCTCGTAACATCATCACATGTCGATCATTTTATATATATCACTATTCCTATGGCATTATCATCCAAAAATCCTGCTAAAGCATCAAGACGTATCTCAACTATGAAGTTTACCATATCACCGATATCATAATCTCGGATCAAATATCATTGACTCATCTCAATCCCATGTATCATCCTCGAAATCGTATGTGAACATATAGTCCCATACCCACGTGAACACATATCAATATAGAATCCCATAACTATATGTGTAAATAAGTATGTATGCAAGTATGTATGTGTGAATATGTATGTGTAGTGCACCCACTACCTAGGGTTTCGTAACCTTTATCAATCCAACACACCAATATCCATCTTAACATCAATAATTAATCCCAAACAACATATATTAATTGTTAGTGTGTATACGCATCCGTATACATCACTACGAACTGCGGGGGTGCTATACGCCATCCACCCGACTTCTCCCTGTAGATATAAATCTACTCACCTTTCTTTATGCGTGCCGATACCGATGTCGCCATTTGCATCTCCAACGCCTCGACGCCAAATGGGGTACCTACAAGGATATCACACGCTAAAACACATGAAAACCATGTCGGAAACCAAAATAGTGTGCCCTACGCTCATAGGTGAAAACCTGTAGCCTTGCGTGCAAACACAGCCAATATCCTTCTGCCATCGGCGTTCAAACGCCACCCGACAGAAACGAATCATCGAATACCAAAATCCATACGAAAACAAGTCGTAAATCATGCGCCAACTCAAGAAAATCATCCCAGATTCAACCCTAACTGGAATCAGTCGAAACTAGACATACCCAGGGTCAAGTTAACATGAAATAGAGCCGTGCACGCAAAACGAGGCAGTTTCACCCTGGTATGGCTGCAAATTGCGGCCAGAAGGGATATATCTGCGGCCAGGAATTTGAGGTGGGGGATAGGGTTTTGTGGGATGGTTCCAGGGTGCCTGCACAGCTTACTGCCAAGTCAATTTTATTTTAGGGTTCCCGGGGTGAAAGCAGATCTCAGAAAGGTCAAAAAGTCGACAAAATCGATAAAATACGCCAAGTTTGAAACTTTCAGGTAACCAACTGGAAATCTGGGGAAATCTTGGTTAAACTGGTCTCAAATACACCTAAAAAAGTTATACTAACCATCACAACCAACCCTTGGTCAAGTCTCACTCTAATTTGCCTAAACTAGCACTAATCCACATAATAACACTAAGTTTCAGTTAAACAACTATAACTTTGCAAGTTAGGAGTTGGGTTGTGAGATTATACCTCAAGGGAATCCTAGGATGAAGGGTAAGGGAAGGAGGAGGAAGTGAAGAGGGGTTGCTGCTGCTGTGGAGCTGCTCCTTGGCTGATTTCCCTTGTTGTTGTTGCTGTTCAGGTTGCTGCTGCTGCTTACCATTTTTCTTTTGTCTTATTTTTCTGTGTGTGAGGCAGCAGCTGAAGTGTTGTGCTGTGGCTGATATAGGGTGGAGTGTTGTAGTTGTGTGCAGCTGGTGTAGAGTATCTAGGGGGGTGTTGATGGCTGATGGCATAGTGGCAGCTGATGCTAGTTGATATGGGGGCTGATGCTTTTGTTGCTGATGTGAGTGTGTAGGTATGGGGAGAAGGTGTTAGGGGCTGATTCTTTGTTGCTGATGTTTGAGGGTATGTGAGTGAGAGGGAGAGATGTGAGAGGGATAAGCAAAAAGGCTTGAAGTGAAGCGAGGTTAACTCCTATCATCTTCACTCAACATAAATGCAAGTCATGGCACATCCATCATGCCTCCTCTCTCTCTCTCTAGCCATAAGTCAACCCTATCCTTAACCAAATGGTTCAACCCTAAGCCATCATGAGTCCATATCATGAGACAAGTGTGGAAAATGTTATGTGCACAATTTTGCACAAAAAGCCAAAAATCCAATTAGCGATTTTTGATCGCGATTAACACTAAAGTCGCATATAACTCATCATAAAAACTGTAAATGGCATATTTCCACAAAATAACCTATTTTAGAATTTCCAAAATTTTCTCCGGAATTTTCCCCATTTATCGGTATTTAATTATACCGACTATTAAAATATTCATTAAAAATTAATATTAAATTATGAAAAATCCCAAAAATAATACTTTATTTTTTTGAAATGTTACATTCTTCCCCCCTTAAAGAAATTCGGTCCCCGAATTTAAATTTAAACCTCCAAATTCTAAAACATTTCAATAAAATGTCCAAGTCAACGGGGCTCCGAAATCATCAATCCATAGAACGCATTGTAGCGCAATACATGCGCATGCGTAACGAGAAGATAATTCGAAAACAAAACTCCGTCAAGCATCTCGCAATCATCGGAGTCAAGGTGAAACACGAATGCCAAATCCAAGGCAAAACCGATATGCTAGAAATCGGAACTATATATGTAAATACCAAATCGGTATATGTAAATAACTTGAAGGGAATGCATGCCAAATTTTTTTTTTAAAGTCAATGTGTAATGCCCATAACACTGCACAGTGGCGGACGTCTTTATAAGAAAATAGCCATATACGTATATACCTTTTGTTTAACATTCACGACCCGCCGTTTTAAAAACAATTTAGAAGGGTCCCCTCGTTCTAAAAGTCTCGTGTCGCATCGGACACGTATGTAAATAATGAGACTATAGCTCACTTTTGGAAATCCCTTGAAATCTATCTATGCATGCAAAATATATCCAGGCATTGTCCTCTGACTAGTCCTGCTCAGTGCGAAAACAAATTGCAATATCATAAAACGTACTGCTCCATAAGAAATCAATCCCAAAATGTGCATAAGAATACTACGTGCGTCTGGTGCGCACGGAAATCAAAATCTATCAATGTACCATACATGCGCACAAAAACAACATCTAAGTGCATCAGGTGTGCACGAAGCATCTGTCATAGGCCACGTGTGTGCCTGACAGCAAAACAGGTGCATTTGACATGCACGAAGAATCTCTATTTAGTGCATCTGGTGTGCACCAAAATCGCATCTCATAACATGCGCCCAACATGCGCTAAAAATCCAATTCCGGTGCATCCATCATGCATGAAATCATGAAATCCAATATTGAGTGCCGAACACGCGCAAATCCAATCAGGTGTATAAAATGCACAAAACAAATATCGAGCATCACCTTCGAAATCGAAGTCCAGTGCATCCAAGTGCGCAAAATACCTGTCACTGCACTGCAAGCATATGTAACTATACAGAGTGCAAAAACCAAATCGTGTGCGTGCATACGCACAAAATCAACTCAAATGTCTAAAACCCATAAAATCACAACCATGTGAAACCAAGGCACGAAAACGATATCAAGTGCAACAACTGTGCGAAAATCGTAAATCCTCAATTGTCAAAATCAACTCATGCGAATAAATCGCCCAAAATACCGAAATCAAGTATGGCGAAATAGTCCCGCTCAAGCGCATCCTCCAAGAATCTCTGGCCAACTGTCGTGGTCACTCATAGCATATCTCGTCGACGATCCTGAACTCTGGCCTGCTGGTGTGCGTAACATGGCTACGCCTGGGTCCAAGTCTTCTCTGTGGATTACCAATCTCACGATCCATCGGCTCGTCGGCCCTGTCAGACATGCTAACAGGGACGATTCTGTTCTGGCATTTCTCTGGTCATCTCTCGGTCAATCCTCACGACCACTCGCAAAGCAGTATGTCACTGGCGACGGCCTCTGGCTCTCCGAATGCACGTGATACATCTGATCCTGGGTGCAAATATCATTGTGGCAGTGTCCTGGAAGGAATCCTGCTCACGGTCTCTTCTAAGTCTCGTCTCTGCCAATTTTCCGGGAGTCATCGTCCTTTACTATATCTGCTCCTTGTTCCGGAATGGCTACATACTCATCGCGACTCCTTCTGGAAGGTATATCCAGTACAATGCCTCGGCATGCGTATCGCATCTCTGATGTCGGCGGAGTGGAACGTCATCATATCCAGATCTTATACGAACCTCTTACTCCACTTTTCTCCAATGTCGACTGCTTCGGACTCGTCTCGTCGTGGCTGCATGGACTGAGCTCCAATGGCTATCCTCGTATCTGGAGTCTCCCAAGAAGTGCATCTCACCATCTAGCATCCGAATTAAGTCGAGCTATCCGATCAATTTGTCAAGACCTCATAATCCCCCAAGAGCTCAACATCTTGGGTACAGTATAATTGTATTGAGTACATACTACAGCATCGGTGGTCCAGCCGTAGAAGGGCAAACCCAGGCCTCACTAATGGTGCCGCAGAACTGCCCCAAACCCTAAGGTTCAAGTGCTTTCATACGGTCATTAAGTCGAGTTAGGGTTTCATTCTTCTAGAGGGACCATAGAATTTCCTGCCTGTCTTTCCGAATACTTTAAACTTGCAATAATAGGTTTATGACATTCGATCGTCTCTGTCGACTCTCAACGTCTCCGCGTGAAGTTGTCTCAGCTGGAATCAATCTATCTGATGACCTCGCATCGGGGTAGCGAACAAACCACACGTCCTAGTCATTCATCCTCGGGGACTAGCGACCTTCTATCGTCTCTTAGTATACTCGTACCGCAATAGCTCCAACATCTGGGGCGATATCTCGTCGTCCACAACAATAATCGGCTCACTCGTCTGCACGCTGAACAGTGCCTCAGTCATTATGAATAAGCCATACATCAACGGTCATCAAAATCTGGCTGGCCTCTATCAGTGGCTGAATCCTCTGGTGCCAATCCGCACGTCCGAGTAATCTCATACAGCGATCCACCCAACGCTCGTGGCGCAAAACACAATCAAAAGACACATCTCTACAATCGTGTGTCGCCAGAATCACGCCCTGGTCAGTCCTCGTTCGTAACGAGCTCATGCTGACCGCAACTCTAGCCGTAGCTCTCCCTGCCCGTAATCGTGGCAGCAAAACCATAACTGGTACCCATGAGGCTAGATCAGGAAGGGATATAATACTGAACAAGAAATGTACATCCTAAGGCTTCTTAAGTGGAGTGGCATGTCGTAAATATGCCGCGGAACATACCCACGGTACGTCACTCTACTTTAGTCACCTATTCCATCAACCAAAGGTCATCCTATACTCCGAAGGTAAAACCTAACGCTTTGATACCAACTTTGTCACGACCCAAAAGTACGGAACATGACCGGCACTTAGGCTACGAACGTCTCAAGGCATATGTACTCTAAGTAAGCCGAGTCCAGAAATCCAAACCAAGAAAAGTATTGGAGTGAAGAAAAAACCATATGTAAATCAACCAGTTTGCAACATAATATACAACGCCTAGA
Source organism: Agapanthus africanus (assembly GCA_030015575.1). Taxonomy (NCBI): domain Eukaryota; kingdom Viridiplantae; phylum Streptophyta; class Magnoliopsida; order Asparagales; family Amaryllidaceae; genus Agapanthus; species Agapanthus africanus. The sequence goes on from JASDDO010000016.1 coordinate 150,938,641, forward strand.
GGCGAGGATCACAACAGAAAAGGAAACTCAACAGCATGAAACCCAGAGAAATATAACGCGCGACTCTAAGGTCAAAAGAATAAACATCACTGGTCTCTATCTCATTAAGTACATGTTTGGTTGATGGAACTTCTAGATACAACTGAAATATACTATACAAAGTATAATGATGGGTATGATACAAATAACCAACTTTCTAGCAAGTCACCTGAAGAAGCTGTGCCCGCAAAGCCGTAATGGAACCCGTACGGCAAACCTGCAAGAAACTGAGGCACAACGGGGGTGAGTTGCCAACTCGTGAATAGAAAACATTTACGAACAGAAAATCGTATGTATGACGCAATCCTAGGTCATACGATCATAATATATAATCCTCAATTATATAACCAGCATTCTATAACCATGACTAGGGTAACTATCTAACCCAAATGTAATCCCATGTACCCGTGTCAATGTCAGTGCCTCAGGTAGCAATGTATCATATGAATGATGTATGAATGCATGAAAAGTATGATCAATGTGATCAATGTCTGTATATAGGTGGATCCCATCTACGTGTCACCCAATGACAATAAGCATCATGCATGTAAATATGAGGATATAGTCAAAATCATGGAAACACATCATGAAACCTGTGCCCACTATCGGCACAAAACATAGCCTCAATCTCAATATCTCAATGCCTCTGATAAGCCTCACTATCTAGGGCGCCGTCAATCCAGACCGGCCCCTACCATCAATCTCAAGACCACGACGGTATCCTCCGGATATCCGACGCGTCAGGTAAAATCACCGGTCGGTAGTGCTCCCCTGCCAGGCTCAACGCCATCTCTTGCGATCTTCTTGCCCCGGGGTACCGCACCGGGCCCACCATGTACCTGCAATCGGTCTCATCCGCCTCCTCAAATTGGGTTTCACAAGTCGCTCTCAGCACCGAGAAAACACATGGTGGACGCACTGAAATATCATATCATGGGTAACCGGGTTTTTAAACAATTACATAATCTCATTGAAATACCACGGTTCCCAAATCCAGAATATCATAGAAACAACATATCTCAATGCGCATAATCAGAAAACATGATGTATGTGACATATCAATGAAGTGCAAGTATAACAGTATATCATGCAACATGGAATAATAATATGCACATACAAGGGTTATATCCTGCAGCAATAATACTACTGTGTAGTGACATGGCAATTACCGATGAAGATGTGTGTGAACAGGCAAGTAAGTGTACGTGGTACATACGCATCATCGGTAATGGTGCTGGTGTCCTAACAACATAATGTCAACAATAGAATATGAATCACAATAAGTATGCGATGCAGAGCAACAATAGTAATGTGCGGGAGCTGAATACCAAACACAATGATAGCTAAAATTGCATCTAATGTCATAAGAGTCATATAGCTACACCACTATAAGGCTGAGCTAAAGCTAACAGTAGGTAAGGGCAACCGCCTAACCTCTGAGTCGATACATATAAATATATATAGTCGGTGATCCCGCCTCGATAATATCACATCCGATACCATATCTCTATAATCGGTTATCCCCACGTCAAAAGTGCGGATCAAACATCAAATTACAGCTCGTACGTAAATCCGTCGTACGGCATCCCCAAATCTGGGTATGGGTCAATATCACATTCATCATATCTTTCATCTGGTATTCTCTATATCAAATATCATAATCTGAGTACTGACCTATGCCTAGTACAAAGCTAACAGCATCACTATAATTATGATCTGACTACTGATTGACAGTCTCGTATAGATCGATATCATCAACACATTGTAGGGTTCCTAGGCACTCCCAAGAGGTCTCACAAGGCATCAACTATGCCAATTTACAACTTTAACGGTGCCGAGAAACCCTAATACGGACCGTTGGCTAGAATTTTAGGCGACAAAGCAACTAGTTAACTACTTTAACTAAGAGTACGGATATACAACCTTTGTAGATCCGGTCCTCCACCTCCACAGCTCCGTGATGAAGTCCTCTCCGCTGTACAAATCGGATCCCGGGCTCTAGTGTCGGCTTCATCGGAGAATGGACGGGCTAGGTCATCGACTACGACGCCGAAGATGATCTACGTCGAGGCATCACAAGATCAAGCTCCCACTTCACCAAGTCATGAAACTTGTGAAGAAAACACACTCTACTACTTGGCAAGAGGTAGAGGATGAAGAAATAGGAAGTGGGTTCACTTTAGAATTGGATTTCTCACTCATTTGCTCAAGTTGCCATTGTTGAAGCAAGCTTTCTTCAAGTCAAGAAGAAGAAGAAGATGAAGATAATGTTATGATAAGTATTATTCAAAAAGGAAAATAAATGAATACTTATCATAATGCAACCATGGTAAAGTGTAGAGAATAAATCATGGTTAGATGGAATGGTTAGGGTTAAGCATGAAGACCAAATGGTCACTTAGTCAAAGCTTCATGAACTTTCAATGTAAAACAAAACTAGCAACCATTTTCTTTTCTTTTGCCATTTCTTTTCCAAAATAAAATAAATGAAATAAATAAATAAATGAAAAAGAAAACCCTAACCATTACACAACCATGGTTTAATCTTTACACAAACCCTAGAGAGCATGTATCATCAAACATGATACAATCAAGTGCACTAAAAGTATATCACATATACAATGTGCACATCCGAGCGAGAAAATCCATTTAAAAGTGAACCAATACTAGTTAATGCAAAGTAATATATCAAATATATAATTATACATTAAATCAACACTTGATTTAACGATCCGGTCATATCGCATATAACCGACTAGTATCCTATGTGTCGGCTTATCGAATCAACCCTTGATTCGATAAATAGGTTATATCGCATACAACCAATCGATACATACATCGCGAGAATGAAATACGGTATCACATACACTCATTATTCTCGGTCCCGCACATATCTCATATGCGCTCCTATTTCATTTCGCTTGAGCCAGGAAACCTCTGTGTAGGACTCTAAAGACTCGTCAATACGCCGGCAGCAGATGATGATCATATCAAACACCCACAAGCCGCAAGCGGTTTGCTAAACGTAACAGCCACCCGGGTATTGAGCGATCAGAAGATCGACGAGCAAGCCCGCTCAAACTCCAGTGAATCCAACCAGTAACACTACCGTACAGTCCGGTCTGTTCGTCTGATATGTCGCATATCTCGCCTAGGGGTGGTAAACGTCAGACCCCAATAGCTCGATAAGTCGTGTCGATATGAGGTCTATAACAATTCGAGAAACTACTGGTAACACATACTAGTAAATCTCAGCAACCCTGGCCAGGGATTTCCTGTTATAGCCAATCGAACACAGCGCAACATCAACCCCCTAAACCGGGAGAGACGAATCCCTTCCTATCGCTCATTGCCTCCATGTGACTCGGGACTGTACCCAAAAACCACCGTTTTGCACGCCCTCTTGGACGTGGTAAGATGGAAATCAAAGCACAGTGGGAACCACACAAGACTCTATGACGATCTCGGGTCAACAGACTACTCTGTACCAGTGTCACCAGAGAACTGCCATCTGACGTAAGGTATAATACCATCTGGGAGTTCTCGGCGAGTCCGTCTAGTGTACCCAGTCTCTACTGAGCACCCGTATATCATCTCTGATGTCAAACACCGATGGATATGGGATCATCCATCGCCCATCTGTATGGGTCGAGAAGGTATACGCTAGTCTACTCTGGTATATCGATGCCCCGTCTCGATATACCCACGACTAGGGACTCTGAAGGATGTACTTATGGACTACCATGTCCCCACTAGTATGATCCGCATCATAGTCCAGGTAGTCAAGTACACATCCTAAGGGCTTTACCAACATGTAATAGAGAGACAATCTGTGTACACGTTAAGGTAAAGTGCAACCAGATAGCATACTATCATGTCGAGCAAGAAAGTCCTCCCTATATATGTCCTAGCATCCACTACAATATACATCCAATGTACAGTAATGGCCTCTAGGGCATACATATAACTAACAATCTCCCACTTGCACTAGGGCCATCTGATAGCAGTGGTTGTAGTATCTCATACTCAACCATCCCATAAAAGTCTCTCTCTGGGAATAGGCCTTCGTGAGTGGATCCGCCGTGTTGTCCTCTGAGTCTACTCTCCTTCCCTAGACCCCCTGGAGATCAACCATCTCCACGATCAGGTGACACTGCCTTAGAATATGTCTGGATCACTGATGGGACCGGGGTTCCCGGGCCAGAGCCACACTTCAATTGTCACACAATGGTAGGAACCTAGTTCATCTCATGAACCAATATACACCCAAACAGCCTCTTTGGTAGCATCTTAAGTAGCGATGTATTCAGCCTTTATCGTCTAGTATGTCATGGTATCTAGCTTGGAACTCTTCCAACATACCGTCCCTTTACTGAGGGTAAAGACAATGCCTGCGACTGACATTCAGTCGTCTTTATCACCCTGGAACACTTCCAGTGATTCTCCCCAGAATCAACTGATACCATCTCACTGCAACTAGTGAGTATCCTAACATCCATTTAGATCTATCTCATAGATCCAAAATCCAGGATTTAGTAGGTATCACTTTGATCCTATGTGGAGAATCATTGTGATAAGCGGAGATTGATCGAGCGTAGCATAGGAAACTCTTTCCCTATCAAGAGTATGTCATCCACGTACTCTACGAGAATCGCCACCATACTCCCTACTACCTTTTTGTATATACAAGGTTCATCTACCATTTTGATGAAGTCAAACTTTTTGACTATGACATCAAAACAGACGTTCCATCTCCGCGATGCCTGCTTTATCACATAAAACATCTTGCTCGCGTTTCCGCTGCTCCCACTGTTTACGAAGCCCTCTGGCTGTGTTCTTATAGACATTCTCTTCTAAATCATTATTTAGAAAAGCAGTCATGGCACCCAACCACCAGATATCGTAGTCATGGTATGTAGCCGTGGCAAGTAGGATCTGGATGGACTTAAGCATAGGTACTGGAAAAGGTTTCATCATTATCCACGCCTGGTCAATGACGAAAATCTTTAACAAGTCTAGCTTTGAAAGTCTCAACTTTTCCATTTACACCAAGTAATCTTCTCAAGATATACTTGCTCCTGATGGGGATTTAACCCTTCAGATATAGCAACCAAAGTCCATACTTTGTTGGTGTATAAGGATTCCATCTCAGATCGATAAACATCCAGCCATTCTTACAGAGTCTCACTCCTGATGGCCAGCTCGAAACTAGTTGGGTCATCATATCATGATGCAATCCTTGCTCCCACTGTCATAGAGAAACCGAAGTATCTCTCAGGTGGGTGAGGAACCCTACTAGATCGGCGGAGAGGCTGAGGTTCGTTGGAATCTACTGAATCCTTTGGTTGTACCAAATCATCTGCTGTAGTTTGTATAGCTGAAACACTTCCAGTTCTACATAACTGACCTTGCCTCGAGCTTGTCCGGATTTTGCTTTTTAGACATAGGCCGGACAACCCCAAATCTTAACTAGCTTAAGACATGGGCTCTTCCCTTTCCATATCACATATGAAGTGGTAGGCACTGATTTGATTGGAACCCTATTCAATAGGTATGCAACTTCATAAGTGCGTAACTCCCTAAAGGAAATAGGTAACTCAGTAATACTCATCATAGAGCACACCATATCATATAGGGTGTATCTGCTCCGCCCCGACATACCATCGTGCTATGGTGTATCCGGAGGAGTAATGCTGAGAGAGAATCTCATTTTCCTTTAGAGTAGACCAGGATTTCCGTGCTCAAGTATTCTCCTCCTTGATCTCATCATAGGACATAATACTTATACCCGTATTGGTTCTCTACTTCTATCTTATATTCTGTGAATATCTCAAAAGGTTCAGACTGGTGTCTCAACAGGAACATATGTCTGAATCTTAAGAGATCATCAGAGAATGTAATGAAGTACAAAGAACCGGTCTTGGCATGTGTAGACAGGGGACCTACATACATCAACATGTATCATCCCAAGAGTTCACTAACTCTTTCTCTGTTTCCAGTAAACGGAGCTATGGTCATCTTATCTTTGTGACATGACTGGCGAGTTTCACAAGATGTAAATTCAAACTGATTTAAATATGCATCTAAATGTAACTTAGCTAGTCAGGTCACATTGATATGACCTAGTCTACAATACCTCAAGAATGATCCGTTCATCTCTGAACTCTTCCTCTTGTGTGTGTTCTATATACTAAGAACTGTAGTATGATTTAGAACATCAATGCTTTTAGATAACGTGCCTGAACCGATCAACTTTTGATATAGGAAATGTTCAAAACATTATCCAGCAATACAAAATTTTATCATTTCTTTACTAATAAAGAGAGTGATATGATTTTGTATATCAGGTTCGGTATCTAATAACATTCATTCAGAATCAATGTATTACAATACAGGGTGACAGTGACCAACAGACTTGGCTGCAACTCTTGCCCCGTTTTCTGCCTCATGAAACTTATCACCCGTTCTCAGTTTTTCTACCCTTTTGTAGCCCTATGTAACATATTACATATCTGGGATCCTGATCCGGTATCATATACCCAGGATGCGGAGGATACTGAGAATCAGTTTTTTGTAATGAACACACCCGAATATGATGCATCAGCATGTACTTTCTTCGTTTGGGCGGCACGGGAAATCTGGTATTCCCCAATTTCCTGCTCTGTCTTATAACAATTATAAGTTGGAGCGGGACCAACGTTCCCCAACTCAGTATAACAAGCGGGTTCGGTCAATTCATCCGTATTATTATCTTGATTAAGGCATGATATGGTCGCTACCAGGAAAGAGAGAGAAGAAAACACTCAGCGTGCGCTCTTGCAAAAATAGATTGGTTTTTATTTTATCTAATCAGGATGGCTTCCACTGCTTTTTATCAAATCTTCCTTCAAACCTTAAAAGGAAAGACTAGCCGGGATTAATTACACACTACAAGTTCGCCAATCTTTCAGCCAGGCCAGTGTCGGTACTTTGAGGGAGGTCCCCCGTGCTTTCGCACGAACCTAATTAATGTAAACCTCGTTTTCCCAGAGGCGTAACCCCATTGACATCTTTCTGGACACCTACTTGATCGGCTAATTGTAATGTGTAAAACTCTCCCAGGAGTAACTCTTACTCGCAGCGGGTATCGGGATCCAACTATCTCATAGAAGGTATGCAATCTCATTGCAAATTTCAACACTTGAAATTCCCGATAATATTTTGCCCCAAGCGTCCTATGACCTTGACAGAGGTCAACAAACCATAGGCTGCTAGTCAAGTTCAACCCGTCATTTCTTGATTGAAGTAAACCCACCCGCACGACCCTTGACAGAGGTCAACAAGGTCGCACGACTACCCTAAATCAATCACATCGTATGCTTATGTAGATAAGCGCTAATCAGCTACCGCACACTATGCCTTGACAGAGGTCAACAAACGCAGCACGAATACTAACCAGTACATATCTGAAATGACGGAGGGCTACGACAGGTTTTTCTGAAAACCTATTGCGTAATGAACTTGATATCGTTGTAGAATCAAATGATTTTGAAATGGAGTGTCTTTGAGGCTTTTCTAGTTTTGCTAAAGGAGTCACTCCCGGTGAAGGGATCGTCGGTCCTTTCCTCGTCGAATGAGGTGCGGGATATATCATATATATCACTGTGCAAAGCAGAACTCTTAAAAGCAATCAAAAGACAAACCGAGTGTGTAGCATCTGCCAGTTATTGCTAAAGGAGTCACTCCCGGTGAAGGGATCTCGGTCCTTTCCTTATCGAATAAGGTGCAGGATATATCATATACACCGCTGTGCAAAGCAAGAACTGTAGCTACCTTTTTTATTTTGAAATTCGATTCTACAACATCTTAGGTTTCTTTTTACTTTCATTAATCACATTAATGAAGTCCCATCATTTAAATTACCTAAACATCACAGATAAATACGACTTACACTTATGCCATCCGCATTCTCCTCGATGTCCCCTCATGCACCGTCAGGTTAGGTAACTAACGACAGAGCGGGGCAGGGCTAGCGCGGGTGTAAAACATAAGTAACGTCTATATAATATATCATATATACTATATAAAGTATCCATCATAGAACATCACATGATCACATCACAGATATAGCAGCAGAAGAATCATATGAAATATTGGACATACTAGGAAGTCCGTGTTTTCAATACGAGCCAGTATAAAACACGGATTCCACGGTCGTGATGAATAGCCAAACCCATACCCCTAGACCCCTACGAGAGCGGCAAGCAACCCTACCAATTCTAGAGTTAGGAGACCCGGACTCGACTCCTCGAGTTGGTCTCCCACTGGACTCCAGAACCCGGTTACTTGTGCTCCCCTCCTTTGGTCTATCCTAGTGCGGAAAAGTAAATAATATACAAGGGGTGACAACTTCCGCAACCTGGAAGTGCCCCAATAAAAGAATATTACATACAAGTTTTTACATGAATGAAAATGAAAAACACTCATCTCACATAAAAACCCCCGGCTATTCAAACACGAAGATCCAATATAACATATCCAGCAACACATAACATCACATGTCATCAACGTAAGTAAATACGCGCATCCCAATTGTCGTTGACATATAGCAACGAAACCGGCGACATCACATATTACACTTACGGTCACAAAAAAGAAAGTGTAAAACTACAACAGTTGGAATCCGCAACCTCCTCAGACATCGTATGCCTGACCAAATGAATTCCTTAGACAACGCATGCGTAACAATTATAAACCCCGCATTTTAGTCTCCTTATCGAAAACACTTTTCAATATCAAGTCGGGCAATTCAACAAGATTCCCGACATCCTGATCGAATGCTCGCCGCAAACTTCAGTAGGCGGCCGCACCCCTGATACCGTCGACGAAGTGCACCAAGGCGGAACACCGGTAACGGGAGCACCCGAACGGATGCTTTCGGCGACGGGGTTCTCCTACAGTCACTTAGTCGGGGCTATGGGGCGAGGCTGTCTATTAAGTTTACCCGGCGAGTAACCGCGTACGCTACGTGATTGCGACGGACTTTTGATCACATCAAAATTCCGTGGCAACCGATCAAGTGAGACTAAAGTGCTATGTTTATAACATTCATTCAGTTATCTCATAACACTTTGTGAATTCTAATTATTGTATCACATTCCAGATAATCAGAAAATGTTAAACTTTTCGATCGAACAGTCGAACACCTAAGCTTTCCCGATATAACTCAACTCATGAAATAAGTCTAACAACATTCAGTTCGTGCCTCAGTACCAACGGTCCAGCCGTAGAAGGGTCAAGCCAACGCCTCACATGTGGCACGCCGTACTGCCCCAAACCCTAAGGTTCAAAGGGCAGTTCAAGACGGTCACATAATCGAGTTAAGGTTTGTTGTCTTCTAGAGGGTCCATCGCGTTACTTGCACTACTTAGAACGTCGTTAAACTACGGAAAAATCCAACACTTGGAAATTTCCCGACAGGGGAAAAAGTGGGTATTTATATCCGGTCGAACTTTTTAACATATTCTAAAATATACCCGGAAAAACATATAGACAAAGTTTGACAATCCGATCGAATAGTCGAATCCCCAAAACAACCCCAGAAAATTCAACTCTTGAATAATATTTAAAAATACCCAGAAAACTCAGCACCAGAAAAGTGGAATTACTGTGCAAAATAGGAAGGGTGACGTCATCAAATGGCCGCGGAATCGCCGCAGAAGCCAGGCTTCTGCCGCGGTTCCGCCGCCGTTTGCACTGTTCATGAATTAATTTTTGCGCCGTAATTCTTAGAATTCCCTGCTGAATTTTTTAAGCATTTTTAATATCGAAAAACTCCAGATTTTGGAAAAAGTCCAGAGAGCATGTTTGCGTTAGGGTTTCGGGTTCTTTCGGGTTTCAAACTTCGTCTAGACTTCGCCTAAGGCTCTAGCTAGGCTCTGATACCACTGTAGGGTTCCTAGGCACTCCCAAGAGGTCTCACAAGACATCAACCATGCCAATTTACAACTTTAACGGTGCCGAGAAACCCTAATACGGACCGTTATCTAGAATTTTAGGCGACAAAGCAACTAGTTAACTACTTTAACTAAGAGTACGGAAATACAACCTTTGTAGATCCGGTCCTCCACCTCCACGGCTCCGTGATGAAGTCCTCTCCGCTGTACAAATCGGATCCCGGGCTCTAGTGTCGGCTTCATCGGAGAATGGACGGGCTAGGTCATCGACTACGACGCCGAAGATGATCTACGTCGAGGCATCACAAGATCAAGCTCCCACTTCACCAAGTCATGAAACTTGTGAAGAAAACACACTCTACTACTTGGCAAGAGGTAGAGGATGAAGAAATAGGAAGTGGGTTCACTTTAGAATTGGATTTCTCACTCATTTGCTCAGGTTGCCATTGTTGAAGCAAGCTTTCTTCAAGTGAAGAAGAAGAAGATGATGAAGATAATGTTACGATAAGTATTATTCAAAAAGGAAAATAAATGAATACTTATCATAATGCAACCATGGTAAAGTGTAGAGAATAAATCATGGTTAGATGGAATGGTTAGGGTTAAGCATGAAGACAAAATGGTCACTTAGTCAAAGCTTCATGAACTTTCAATGTAAAACAAAACTAGCAACCATTTTCTTTTCTTTTGCCATTTCTTTTCCAAAATAAAATAAATGAAATAAATAAATAAATGAAAAAGAAAACCCAAACCATTACACAACCATGGTTTAATCTTTACACAAACCCTAGAGAGCATGTATCATCAAACATGATACAATCAAGTGCACAAAAAGTATATCACATATACAATGTGCAATCCGAGCGAGAAAATCCATTTAAAGTGAACCAATACTAGTTAATGCAAAGTAATATATCAAATATATAATTATACATTAAATCATTAAATCAACACTTGATTTAACGATCCGGTCATATCGCATATAACCGACTAGTATCCTATGTGTCGGCTTATCGAATCAACCCTTGATTCGATAACTAGGTTATATCGCATACAACCAATCGAAACATACATCGCGAGAATGAAATACGGTATCACATACACGCATTATTCTCGGTCCCGCACATATCTCATATGCGCTCCTATTTCGTTTCGCTTGAGCCAGGAAACCTCTGTGTAGGACTCTAAAGACTCGTCAATACGCCGGCAGCAGATGATGATCATATCAAACACCCACAAGCCGCAAGCGGTCTGCTAAACATAATGGCCACCCGGGTATTGAGCGATCAGAAGATCGACGAGCAAGCCCGCTCAAACTCCAGTGAATCAACCAGTAACACTACCGTACAGTCCGGTCAGTTCGTCTGATATGTCGCATATCTCGCCTAGGGGTGGTAAACGTCAGACCCCAATAGCTCGATAAGTCGTGTCAATATGAGGTCTATAACAATTCGAGAAACTACTGGTAACACTTACCAGTAAATCTCAGCAACCCTGGCCAGGGATTTCCTGTTATAGCCAATCGAACACAGCGCAACATCAACCCCCTATACCGGGAGAGACGAATCCCCTCCTATCGCTCATTGCCTCGATGTGACTCGGGACTGTACCCAAAAACCACCGTTTTGCACGCCCTCTTGGACGTGGTAAGATGGAAATCAAAGCACAGTGGGAACCATACAAGACTCTATGACGATCTCGGGTCAACAGACTACTCTGTACCTGTGTCACCAGAGAACTGCCATCTGACGTAAGGTATAATACCATCTGGGAGTTCTCGGCGAGTCCGTCCAGTGTACCCAGTCTCTACTGAGCACCCGTATATCATCTCTGATGTCAAACACCGATGGATATGGGATCATCCATCACCCATCTGTATGGGTCGAGAAGGTATACGCTAGTCTACTCTGGTATATCGATGCCTCGTCTATATATACCCACGACTAGGGACTTTGAAGGATGTACTTATGGACTACCATGTCCCCACTAGTATGATCCGCATCATAGTCTAGGTAGTCAAGTACACATCGTAAGGGCTTTACCAACATGTAATAGAGAGACAATCTGTGTACACGTTAAGGTAAAGTGCAACCAGATAGCATACTATCATGTCGAGCAAGAAAGTCCTCCCTATATATGTCCCAGCATCAACTACAATATACATCCAATGTACAGTAATGGCCTCTAGGGCATACATATAACTAACACACATATCATCACAAGGAGTAAACATCGCCGAATGCGGCCTATCATACTAATCTTGTCATATCATATCATATCATATCTCGTAACATCATCACATGTTGATCATTATATATATATCACTATTCCTATGGCATTATCATCCAAAAATCCTACTAAAGCATCAAGACGTATCTCAACTATGAAGTTTACCATATCACCGATATCATAATCTCGGATCAAATATCATTGACTCATCTCAATCCCATGTATCATCCTCGAAATCGTATATGAACATATAGTCCCATACCCACGTGAACACATATCAATATAGAATCCCATAACCACATGTGTAAATAAGGATGTATGCAAGTATGTATGTGTGAATATGTATGTGTAGTGCACCCACTACCTAGGGTTTCGTAACCTTTATCAATCCAACACACCAATATCCATCTTAACATCAATAATTAATCCCAAACAACATATATTAATAGTTAGTGTGTATACGCATCCGTATACATCACTACGAACTGCGGGGGTGCTATACGCCATCCACCCGATTTCTCCCCGTAGATATAAATCTACTCACCTTTCTTTATGCATACCGGTACCGATGTCGCCATTTGCATCTCCAACGCCTCAACGCCACGTGGGGTACCTACAAGGATATCACACGCTAAAACACATGAAAACCATGTCGGAAACCAAAATGGTGCGCGCAACGCTCATAGGTAAAACCCTGTAGCCTTGCGTGCATACACAGCCAATATCGCTCTGCCGTCGGCGTTCAAACGCCACCCGACAGAAACGAATCATCGAATACCAAAATCCATAAGCAAAAAAGTCGTAAATCATGCGCCAACTCAAGAAAATCATCCCAGATTCAACCCTAACTGGAATCAGTCGAAACTAGACATACCCAGGGTCAAGTTAACATGAAATAGAGCCGTGCACGCAAAACGAGTCAGTTTCACCCTGGTCTGGCCGCACATTGCGGCCAGAAGGGATATATCTGCGGCCAGGAATTTGAGGTGGGGGCTAGGGTTTTGTGGGATGGTTCCAGGGTGCCCGCACAGCTTACTGCCAAGTCAATTTTATTTTAGGGTCCCCGGGGTGAAAGCAGATCTCAGAAAGGTCAAAAAGTCAACAAAATCGATAAAATACGCCAAGTTTGAAACTTTCAGGTAACCAACTGGAAATCTGGGGAAATCTTGGTTAAACTGGTCTCAAATACACCTAATAAGGTTATACTAACCATCACAACCAACCCTTGGTCAAGTCTCACTCAAATTTTCCTAAACTAGCACTAATCCTCATAATAACACTAAGTTTCAGTTAAACAACTATAACTTTGCAAGTTAGGAGTTGGGTTGTGAGATTATACCTCAAGGGAATCCTAGGATGAAGGGGAAGGGAAGGAGGAGGAAGTGAAGAGGGGTTGTTGCTGCTGTGGAGCTGCTCCTTGGCTGATTTCCCTTGTTGCTGTTGCTGTTCAGGTTGCTGCTGCTGCTTGCCAATTTTCTTTTGTCTTATTTTTCTGTGTGTGAGGCAGCAGCTGAAGTGTTGGGCTATGGCTGATATAGGGTGGAGTGTTGTAGTTGTGTGCAGCTGGTGTAGAGTAGCTAGAGGGGTGTTGATGGCTGATGGCATAGTGGCAGCTGATGCTAGTTAATATGGGGGCTGATGCTTTTGTTGCTGTTGTGAGTGTGTAGGTATGGGGCTAAGGTGTTAGGGGCTGATGCTTTGTTGCTGATGTTTGAGGGTATGTGAGTGAGAGGGAGAGATGTGAGAGGGATAAGCAAAAAGGCTTGAAGTGAAGTGAGGTTAACTCCTATCATCTTCACACAACATAAATGCAAGTCATGGCACATCCATCATGCCTGCTCTCTCTCTCTCTAGACACAAGTAAACCCTAACCTTAACCAAATGGTTCAACCCTAAGCCATCATGAGTCCATAACATGAGACAAGTGTGGAAAATGTTATGTGCAAAATTTTGCACAAAAAGCCAAAATTCCAATTAGCGATTTTTGATCGCGATTAACACTAAAGTCGCATATAATTCATCATAAAAACTGTAAATGGCATATTTCCACAAAATAACCTATTTTAGAATTTCCAAAATTTTCTCCGGAATTTTCCCCATTTATCGGTATTTAATTATACCGACTATTAAAATATTCATTAAAAATTAATATTAAATTATGAAAAATCCCAAAAATAATACTTTATTTTTTTGAAATGTTACACACCTGATCAGGGAGATCGTAGATCACTGGGAGATCGAGGTAAAGAGAGTAGATACAGAGAATAACACTGCTGATCCATTCACAAAGGCCATTCCTCAGACGCAGTTCGAGAGGCTATTCGAGATGCTAGGTATGCGATATGCCAGTACATGGCCCTAGTGCAAGTGGGAGATTGTTAGTGTTTATGCCCTAGAAGGCCATTACTGTATCATACTAGTTTGTATATTACTTAATGGAAGCTTGGGATATTCACAGTTGTATTGACAGTCTTGCATGCTACTTGGTTTGTGTCTACTTTAATATGTGCATATGTTTCTTGTAACGTATCGCTTATCCATATTAGTAGAGCCCTTAGGATCTTTGCTTGACTACCAGCGTTGTGAGGGCAGTCACACTAGTGGGGGTTGGGTAGTCTATAAGCAACATCATATACAGGTCCCTAGTCGTAGGATTATCGAGACTGGGCATCGATACTCCGGAGTAGACTAGTGTGTACGCTTCTCATCCCAGTTGGGGAGATGGTCTGTCCCACAGCCATCAGTGCGTCGTACTGGAGATAGTATACAGGTGCTCGTTAGGTTACGGGTACACCGGACAGGACTCGCGGGGAACTTTTGGTTGGTATTATACCCCTCGTCGGTTAACAGTTCCCAGGTGACATAAGTACAGCATAGTCCGCAGACTTGACACTTCTACTTTGCCTCGAGTGTGTTCCACTGTTCTTAGATTGCTACCCTACCACGGCTCAAAGGAGTCTGTAACATTTCAAAAAAGATAAAATGTTAATTTTGGGAATTTTTTTAATTTAATATTATTTTATTGAATATTTTAATATTTTGGAATTATTAAATACAAATAAATGGGGAAAAAATTTGGAAAATTCTAAAATAGGGTAAATTAGAGAATTATGACATTTTAAAGTTTTTGTGATTAATTTGACACTAATTTAGTGCTAATCGCGATTAAAAATCGCTAATCGGTTTTTAGCTTTTTGTGCAACACATGCACATATCACTTTTTCACACTTGTGCATTTTCTTGCCATGCTTTTCATTTGGGTTTACTATTTGAGTGAGAAGGGTTTTAAAAGGAAAAAGAAAAGGAAAAGAATAAATAAATGGGTAGTTGGTGAGAGAGAGAGGTATGGGCTTCATTGACTAAGGACTTAACCATTTCTCCCCTCATTTCCCTCCCTCTTCTCCCTTCTCCTGCTGCTGCTCCTCACCTCCTTTCCTTCCCCTCTTCAAGCTCCAAAACACCTCAAAAACAACCCCAAAACCCAATCTCCATTTCATTAAATGTGTGAACAATCACTAGATCTACACTTGGTGCTAAAGAAGCAAGGATTTTGGCCACTAGGGGCAACTCAAGAAAATTCTTGAGTTGCCAAATGAGGTATTTTCTGGACCTTAAACTTAGCTTATGCATTTCCTTTACCCTCATATTAAGATCGAATCGATATTGTGTGATATTGTGGACTTGTGGATAACCTAGTTAGGGTTGTGATAATTTATGGGTTGTAATATGGAATTGAGGTCAGTAGAGGTTATACCATCACCCTAGTGTATGAATTGGAAACCCAAAACCTGAAGCTTAAACCATAATACGGATTTTAGAAACCGATATCGGGGAATTTATGAAATCTGTGAAGGGTAAATTGAATCTGCTATCACCCGAGACACCCTAAATTAAAATTGATTGGACAGTGACACGTGCAGGCACCTAGGAAGCTAACCCCAAGACCCCAGCTCCCACTTCTTCTTCCCGGCCGCCAATTTATCCCCATTGGCCGCAAATTGCGGCCTGGGTCCCACAATTTTGGCTCGTATTGGTTCCGTAGCTCCTACATGTTCATGTTAGACCCCTGGTATATATAGATTTGTATAAAGTGACCTAGGGTAAAATCTGGGACATATTTCCTAAGTTGCTGTTTTAGATTCATGTTTCCGTATTCCGTATTTTTAATTCTGCAATTGTGGATTGTGTTTTGCCTCGACTATTTGGCGTTTATACGACGATATAGAGGATGTGTTGATGGTTTTGAAGGCGTGCCATGGGTTTTAACCTATGGGCCTCTTATCGTATCATTTTGGATTTCATGTGCCGTTTTAGCTTTGATTTGGTTTTAATGCGCATATACGATATTTTGATGTGTAGGTACCCCATGAAGACTTCGGGACGACAAGCAAGCGCTTGGCGACGTCCACAAATGAAGACGCTAGGTGAGTAGATTATATCTACTGGGGGAAGTCGGGTGGATGGCGTATAGCACCCCCGCAGTCCGTAGTTGTTATTATATATGATAGTTAGGTGTATTATGGATAGTGTAGGGTTAGAAGTGACTAGTGTAGTTCATAGTCGCGAACCCTAGAATAGAATTACACCTACACGCACACCCTGGCATATTACTTATACTGGCACTGTGTTGATGATATTGGATGACTTTGGAGATGAGTCAATGATATTGGGCTTTGTGCCGCGAGATCGGTGATGTGATATGATTCGTATTTGAGATACGAAATGTGATTCTTGCGGGCTTGGGATGTGTGTTTACCCCCGCATGCATACTTTATTGATGGTATCGATTTATACTAGACATAGAATAGTACCCCAGATTATATGATATGTTGATAGTGATACCTGAAGTGTGATGAGATAGTGTGATATTGACCCGTACCCAGCTATTGGGATGCCGTACGACGATTTACCGTATGAGCTTTACATTGATGATAGATCCGCACTCATGACTTGAGGATGCCATATGATATACTGTATCGTACGCGATACTATTGAGGCGGAATCACCGACTATTATATCTATATATATATCGACTCAGATGTTAGGCGGTTTCCTTACCTGTAGCTCAGCTTGTTAGTTCAGCTGTATAGTTTAGTGTAGTTGTTAGATTAGATTAGACTCCTACCTATTTCAAAACTAGCGGGTCGTGGGTATTTTAAAAGACAGGTCAAGGGATCTACGGACATTTCAAAAGGCGTATCTTTTCATAAAAACACCGTAGCCCCTATTTTCAAAACCCCATGATTCGTGATATTTCAAAAGGCACCATTTGTAGGACTTATATTAGATTAATGCAGATTAGTTATAGTTGCGTCTAGATTCAGCTCCCACTTTTTTTGTGGTTCGCTTTGCATCGTATTCTTATATTATGTTTCATACTCCATTATTGATATCATGTTGTTAGGACACCAGCACCATTACCGATGTTGCGTATGTACCACGTACACTTACTTGCCGGCTCACACACATCTTCATCGGTAATTGCCATGTCACGTACACCTTAGAAAATACTATTGCTTGACATAACCTATTAGCTAATAGTTTAGACATTGTAGTTATTACCTGCTACTTCATGCATACTGATATTCATTGTTATGCCGCATTCATGGATTCTCATGCATATATTCACTATTTTACGTGTTACTGAGGTTTTGGATTTGGATTTCCGTGAGATTTTCTGGATTTGGAGGAAAACCGCAAAATCACAGATAAACATTTTCTCTCTTTTAAAATAAAAAGTGCGGTTTTCCCATGATGTATGAGTCGTCCACCATGAGTTTGCTGATGGATTTGGAAACCCGATTCGAGGAGACGGATGAACCGTTTCGGGTACATGGTGGACCCGGTGCGGTACCCCGGGGCAAGATGAATGTGGTGATGACGTTGAGCCTGGCAGGGGAGCACTACCGACCGGTGATTTTACCTGACGCGTCGGATATCCGGAGGAACCGTCGTGGTCTTGAGATTGATGGTAGGGGCCGGTCTGGACAGACGGCGCCCTAGATTTTGTGATTGGGATACAGAGATATCGGGATATTTGGATTACGTTTTGTGCCGATGTTAGGCACTGTTTTATGCTGATTTCATTATGATACCTCATTTTAAAAATACAAAGGAAATCTCACTAAAGTATGAAAACAGTTTCTTCATTTACATGTATTATGTTCTCATGCATTCATACCTCATTCTTATGTTATATTGCTACCTGAGGCACTGACACAGGCACAGGAGATTACACTCGGGTTAGATATTTACCCTAGCCTTGTTATAGGCTGCATGTTTTATATTGAGGATTTTGTACTGATCGTTTTGACCTAGGATTATGTCTTGCGTTCGGTTTCTGCATGTAGTTATTCTCTATTCACGAGTTGGCAACTCACCCCCGTTGTGCCACAGTTCTTGCAGGTTTTGCCGAACAGGTTCCTTTGCGGCATTTCTGGCACATTGCTTCCTTGCGGGTGAATTGCATTTGGTAGGTGGTTCCTTTTGCATCAAAACCACCATTGTACTTATATTATTCTTTGTATCTAGAATTTCCATCAACCAAATTTGTTTATTGTTTCAGACTCAGACTTTAGTGATGTTTTATTTGGCCTTAGAGTCGCGCTTAGTAGTATTGCGGTTTTCATGCTTACTGTGTTTCTTTTGGATCGATCCTCGCCTTTCGGCGTTGTATATTATATTGCATGTGTGGTTGTGACCGTCAATTGACGAAGAGCTAGCTCCCGCTTGGGGATGCCTTTTATCATTGTATATATGTTATGCTTGTTGTATCACGTTCGGGGCCAGTATTTACAAAAGAAACTCTGCCGAAATTTTTAGAAAAGACTTTACCTTTTAAAAATGCACCTTCGGCTTAGTTATTTAAAAATCTCGACTTCAAACATATTTTCCTTCACTTCTTTAAACCAGTTTTCTTCACTTACTCTTAAAATGGTTTTAGATTTCTGGGATTTGGCTTACTTGGATCAGATGGAGTCCTATAGATTTCATATGGTTCGAGGGCCAGTCACGTGCTCTTTCGGGTCGTGACAAAGTTGGTATCAGAGCGCTAGGTTGACCTTGGTTCGAGTCTAAGTTTGACTATGTGGAGCCTAGGGCGTTTATATATATACGGAACTTAGGCTTGACCTTACGGAACTTAGACTTAGTCGAGGGGGTATTAGACCCGAACTTTCGTCGTATAGGATGACCCTTGGTTGATGGAATAGGTGACTAAAGTAGAGTGACGTACCGTTGGTATGTTCCGCGGCATACTTACGACACGCCACTCCGCTTAAGGAACCTTAGGATGTACATATTTTCGAGATCAGTGATTCTCTTTATATCCATGATTATACATCCATTTGAGATCCCCGATTCTATTAGTCCATGATCATACCTTCATTGATGCTGTTCCTTCTTATGATCGTGTATCCACTCTGGATCTGTTGTTTCCTTTCTTGCCATTGATCTGCTCTCTTCGATACTCGATTGAGGTTCCTGTCGCCATGTTTGAGCGCAGTTTGGGCTGCTGCTAGGGTTACGGTCAGTGCGAGCTCGTCTGGTACGAGGGCTGACCATTGTGTTTTCTGGTGACATGGGAACGTCTCGAGTTAGTATTGATGACTGTGACCTCAAGTGGAGGCGAGTGCTTGGTTTTGCACCGGATGATCGGGCCATTTTTAGAGCTGCCACTTGAGAGAGGACTGTTGATATACATCATACCTCAGAGATTATGGTGTCGCCTACCGTGCAGACAGAGGGACCAGCTGTTGCTGAGATTGACGGGATGTCGCTTTCGGAGCTTACGAGCTTAGATTGTCGGAGCTTCCAGACAGATATGAGACAGATTATAGCTAGTCTACTCGATTTGAGAGACGAAGGTGATTCGTCCGATTTATGCACCGGAGCGGGCCCAGTTGAGTTGAAGATTTCCAGTGTGGAGAGTCTTACTCAGATCTAGAGCAGACCGATTCAGAGATGACCGCCAATGCGTCGTCTTTCCTGGAGGATTGAGGCGCTGTTCGGCGTGCAGGTGAATGAGCCAGTTGCTGCTGCAAATGACGAGATATCGCCCAGATGGTTGGAGCTGCTGCAGCGTGAGCATATACTTAGAGAGATGATAGCGAGTCGCCAGTCACCTGAGGATGAATGACTAGGACATTTAGTTCGTCCGTTTACCGATGCGAGGTCATCAGATAGATTGATTCCAGCTAGAGACGACTTCACGCAGATTCGTTGAGAGTCGATTGAGATGATCGAATGTCAGGAGCCCATTTTCCAAGTTTAAAGTATACGGAAAGACATGCAGGTGATTCTATGGACCCTCTAGAAGAATGAAACTCTAACTCGACTTAATGACCGTGTGAAAGCCTTTGAACCTTAGGGTTTACGGCAGTTCCGCGGCGCCATTAGTGAGGCTTGGGTTTGCCCTTCTACGGCTGGACCACCGACGCTGAGGCACTCCAAAGGGGTGTCCGTAGAGTAGGGGTACTCGATATTATTAAACTGTACTCAAGATGTTGATCTCTTGGGGGATTATAAGGTTCTGACGAGTCGATCGAATGTTTCGACATCATTCGGATATCATATGATGGGATGCATTGCTTGGGAGACTCCAGATACGAGTATAGCCGTTGGAGCATAGTCCATGCAGCCACGATGAGACGAGTCCGAATCAGTCGACATTGAAGCAGAGTGAAGAAAAGAGTTCGCAAGAGATTTCGACGAGATGGCGTCCCACTCCGCTGACATTAGAGATGTGATACGCACCCAGAGGCGTTGTATATAGATATATCTTCCAGAAAGAAGCGCGATAAGTATGCGGCCATTCCGGAACAAGAATTTGCTTCAGCAAGGGATGATGACTTCTGGGCAATTCGGCAGGGATGAGATTTGAGAGAGACTTCGACATGACCTTTCTGGAATACTATACGAGAAGACCTGACCCAGGAGTGGTCATATTGCGCACAACCAGCAGGCCAGAGTTAGCATTGTCGACGAGGTAGTTGACCAGATTCGGATAAAGGAACTTACCCAGATGCGTTGCGAATCGATCAAGGACGGACGAGTATTGAGTATTCCTCCGATGGTTGGGACGTCTTCCCGAGGACCTGTTCAGCCTGACATCTTCTACAGAATGATGAAGCTACAGAGTACGTGATTTCGAGTCCGTGTGAGAGACTTCAGATTGACCGTGGCCGAGAACAGTGCAGTGCGTAGATATGCATGGCGTGATGTCATAGTGGACGACGATAGAGACAGGTGGAACCAGAGGTTCGGGCGAGACGCTGACGAGCTTTCATTGCTTCCCGTCAAGACCAGAGGTCAGATATGCTTACACAGGCATTGGGATGCAACCAGATTCCGAGAAATATTGTGCTGAGGACACAGATGTCTATCGGGTGAGAAGAGATTATGCAGGAGAGCCAGCCTCTGTACAGTTCGGCATAGGCAAGATCGGAAGAGACCTTGAGCAGGATTCCTTCCAGGACATTGCTGCAATGATGTTTGCACGCAGGATCAGATATGTGACGTGCATTCAGAGAGCCAGAGGCCGACGCCAGTGATGGGCTGCCTCACGAGTGGTCGTGAGGATTGACCGATAGGTGACCAGAGAAGTGCCAGAACGGAATCGTCCCCGTTAGCACACCTGACAGGGCCGATGAGCCGATTGACTGCGAGATAGGTAATCCTCAGAGAAGATAAGGACCCAGAGTCAGAGGGCGCCAGACCGTGAGCAAGAGGCAAGTAGATATTTTGCGCTGCTAGCAGTGGATGCACCGACTCCTTCTCGACCTCGAAGGAGGAACTACCGACGACGGTACTATGATTTGTGATTTTGTGATTCGATTATCACGTATCCGTCATTTTGGATTTCGGTATTTTGGACGTTCTGTTTGCATGATTTAGTTTTGATGACTGAGTTTCATGATATTTGTTTCATGCACCCACTGGATATTTATATTTTGCGCATAGTTATTACATTCGAGGTTTTGATTGTGAATTCACGCCCACCTTATACAGTGATTTGATTTACACTTCCAGCAGAGTTTTCATGCACCTATAGTGTTTTGATATACGATTTTGGTGCACGCCAGATGCACTAAATCGGGATTCTTCGTGCATGTTACATGCACCTGATTTGGTTGCTGTCAGACACACACGTTGCCTATGACAGATGTTTCGTGCACACCCGTTGCACCTAGATGTTGTTTTGTACACCTGTATGACACATATATGGATTTTGATTCCTTATGCACCAGACGCATAGGATATTCTCTATGTATTGATGTCTTCGGAGCCCCGACAAATTGGAGTATACAAAAATTGTTTTAGTATTGGGGGTTTAAATTTAAATTCGGGGACCGAATTTCTTTAAGGGGGGTAGATTGTAACATTTCAAAAAAGATAAAATGTTAATTTTGGGAATTTTTATAATTTAATATTATTTTATTGAATATTTTAATATTTTGGAATTATTAAATACAAATAAATGGGGAAAAATTTTGGAAAATTTTGGAAAATTGTAAAATAGGGTAAATTAGAGAATTATGACATTTTAAAGTTTTTGTGATTAATTTGACACTAATTTAGTGCTAATCGCGATTAAAAATCGCTAATCGGTTTTTAGCTTTTTGTGCAACACATGCACATATCACTTTTTCACACTTGTGCATTTTCTTGCCATGCTTTTCATTTGGGTTTACTATTTGAGTGAGAAGGGTTTTAAAAGGAAAAAGAAAAGGAAAAGAATAAAGAAATGGGTAGTTGGTGAGAGAGAGAGGTATGGGCTTCATTGACTAAGGACTTAACCATTTCTCCTCTCATTTCCCTCCCTCTTCTCCCTTCTCCTGCTGCTGCTCCTCACCTCCTTTCCTTCCCCTCTTCAAGCTCCAAAACACCTCAAAAACAACCCCAAAACCCAATCTCCATTTCATTAAATGTGTGCACAATCCCTAGATCTACACTTGGTGCTAAAGAAGAAAGGATTTTGGCCACTAGGGGCAACTCAAGAAAATTCTTGAGTTGCCAAATGAGGTATTTTCTGGACCTTAAACTTAGCTTATGCATTTCCTTTACCCTCATATTAAGATCGAATCGATATTGTGTGATATTGTGGACTTGTGGATAACCTAGTTAGGGTTGTGATGATTTATGGGTTGTAATATGGAATTGAGGTCAGTAGAGGTTATACCATCACCCTAGTGTATGAATTGGAAACCCAAAACCTGAAGCTTAAACCATAATACGGATTTTAGAAACCGATATCGGGGAATTTATGAAATCTGTGAAGGGTATATTGAATCTGCTATCACCCGAGACACCCTAAATTAAAATTGATTGGACAGTGACACGTGCAGGCACCCAGGAAGCTAACCCCAAGACCCCAGCTCCCACTTCTTCTTTCCGGCCGCCAATTTATCCCCATTGGCCGCAAATTGCGGCCTGGGTCCCACCATTTTGGCTCGTATTGGTTCTGTAGCTCCTACATGTTCATGTTAGACCCCTGGTATATATAAATTTGTATAAAGTGACCTAGTGTAAAATCTGGGACATATTTCCTAAGTTACTGTTTTAGATTCATGTTTCCGTATTTCGTATTTTTAATTCTGCAATTGTGGATTGTGTTTTGCCTCGACTATTTGGCGTTTATACGACGATATAGAGGATGTGTTGATGGTTTTGAAGGCGTGCCATGGGTTTTAACCTATAGGCCTCTTATCGTATCATTTTGGATTTCATGTGCCGTTTTAGCTTTGATTTGGTTTTAATGCGCATATACGATATTTTGATGTGTAGGTACCCCATGAAGACTTCGGGACGACAAGCAAGCGCGTGGCGACGTCCACAAATGAAGACGCTAGGTGAGTAGATTATATCTACTAGGGGAAGTCGGGTGGATGGCGTATAGCACCCCCGCAGTCCGTAGTTGTTATTATATATGATAGTTAGGTGTATTATGGATAGTGTAGGGTTAGATGTGACTAGTGTAGTTCATAGTCGCGAACCCTAGAATAGAATTACACCTACACGCACACCCTTGCATATTACTTATACTGGCACTGTGTTGATGATATTGGATGACTTTGGAGATGAGTCAATGATATTGGGCTTTGTGCCGCGAGATCGGTGATGTGATATGATTCGTATTTGGGATACGAAATGTGATTCTTTCGGGCTTGGGATGTGTGTTTACCCCCGCATGCATACTTTATTGATGGTATCGATTTATACTAGACATAGAATAGTACCCCAGATTATATGATATGTTGATAGTGATACCTGAAGTGTGATGAGATAGTGTGATATTGACCCATACCCAGCTATTGGGATGCCGTACGACGATTTACCGTATGAGCTTTACATTGATGATAGATCCGCACTCATGACTTGAGGATGTCATATGATATACTGTATCGTACGCGATACTATTGAGGCGGAATCACCGACTATTATATCTATATATATATCGACTCAGATGTTTGGCGGTTTCCTTATCTGTAGCTCAGCTTGTTAGTTCAGCTGTATAGTTTAGTGTAGTTGTTAGATTAGATTAGACTCCTACCTATTTCAAAACTAGCGGGTCGTGGGTATTTTAAAAGACAGGTCAAGGGATCTACGGACATTTCAAAAGGCGTATCTTTTCATAAAAACACCGTAGCCCCTATTTTCAAAACCCCATGATTCGTGATATTTCAAAAGGCACCATTTGTAGGACTTATATTAGATTAATGCAGATTAGTTATAGTTGCGTCAAGATTCAGCTCCCACTTTTTTTGTGGTTCGCTTTGCATCGCATTCTTATATTATGTTTCGTACTCCATTATTGATATCATGCTGTTAGGACACCAGCACCATTACCGATGTTGCGTATGTACCACGTACACTTACTTGCCGGCTCACACACATCTTCATCGGTAATTGCCATGTCACGTACACCTTAGAAAATACTATTGCTTGACATAACCTATTAGCTAATAGTTTAGACATTGTAGTTATTACCTGCTACTTCATGCATACTGATATTCATTGTTATGCCGCATTCATGGATTCTCATGCATATATTCACTATTTTACGTGTTACTGAGGTTTTGGATTTGGATTTCCGTGAGATTTTCTGGATTTGGAGGAAAACCGCAAAAACACAGATAAACATTTTCTCTCTTTTAAAATAAAAAGTGCGGTTTTCCCATGATGTATGAGTCGTCCACCATGAGTTTGCTGATGGATTTGGAAACCCGATTCGAGGAGACGGATGAACCGTTTCGGGTACATGGTGGACCCGGTGCAGTACCCCGGGGCAAGATGAATGTGGTGATGACGTTGAGCCTGACAGGGGAGCACTACCGACCGGTGATTTTACCTGACGCGTCGGATATCCGGAGGATACCGTCGTGGTCTTGAGATTGATGGTAGGGGCCGGTCTGGACTGACGGCGCCCTAGATTTTGTGATTGGGATATAGAGATATCGGGATATTTGGATTACGTTTTGTGCCGATGTTAGGCACTGTTTTATGCTGATTTCATTATGATACCTCATTTTAAAAATACAAAGGAAATCTCACTAAAGTATGAAAACAGTTTCTTCATTTACATGTATTATGTTCTCATGCATTCATACCTCATTCTTATGTTATATTGCTACCTGAGGCACTGACACAGGCACAGGAGATTACACTCGGGTTAGATATTTACCCTTGCCTTGTTATAGGCTGCATGTTTTATATTGAGGATTTTGTACTGATCGTTTTCACCTAGGATTATGTCTTGCGTTCGGTTTCTGCTTGTAGTTATTCTCTATTCACGAGTTGGCAACTCACCCCCGTTGTGCCACAGTTCTTGTAGGTTTTGCCGTACAGGTTCCTTTGCGGCATTTCTGGCACATTGCTTCCTTGCGGGTGAATTGCATTTGGTAGGTGGTTCCTTTTGCATCAAAACCACCATTGTACTTATATTATTCTTTGTATCTAGAATTTCCATCAACCAAATTTGTTTATTGTTTCAGACTCAGACTTTAGTGATGTTTTATTTGGCCTTAGAGTCGCGCTTAGTAGTATTGCGGTTTTCATGCTTACTGTGTTTCTTTTGGATCGATCCTCGCCTTTCGGCATTGTATATTATATTGCATGTGTGGTTGTGACCGTCAATTGACGAAGAGCTAGCTCCCGCTTGGGGATGCCTTTTATCATTGTATATATGTTATGCTTGTTGTATCCCGTTCGGGGCCAGTATTTACAAAAGAAACTCTGCCGAAATTTTTAGAAAAGACTTTACCTTTTAAAAATGCACCTTCGGCTTAGTTATTTAAAAATCTCGACTTCAAACATATTTTCCTTCACTTCTTTAAACCATTTTTCTTCACTTACTCTTAAAATGGTTTTAGATTTCTGGGCTTTGGCTTACTTGGATCAGATGGAGTCCTATAGATTTCATATGGTTCGAGGGCCAGTCACGTGCTCTTTCGGGTCGTGACAAAGTCGTGCAAACAGGTAGCAGTTGGGTGCAGTCCCGAGCACTTGGAGGCAGTGACGGTTAGACAGGATTCGTCTCTCCCGGTATTGGGAGTTGATATCGCACTGTGTCAGAGAGCCATTATGTAAAGTCCCTGGCCAGGGCAAGCGAGATTTACTGGTAGGTTTTTCAGTAGTTTCTCAAGGTGTAATGGGCTACGCTCCGATGCGACTTATACCGCTTTTAGGGGACTGACGCTTGCCGCCTCCTAGGCCCGATATGCGATAGCTCTAGACGACCAGACCGGACTATAGTGAGATTGTCACAGCAGGCTCAGTAGGAGTTCGGATGGGTTTCCTCATCGGCCTTCTTATCGACATCTACCGGGGGACCTTTACGTACAGCTAGTGCCGCTTGTGGTCTGTGGTTAAACCCACTGCCAGCGTAGTGTCGAGTCTTTAGAGTCCCACACAGAGAGTTTCCCTGCTTCGGGCGAAACGATATAGAGGTCGTATGGTTTTACGACAAGGGTTCGAACGCATACGTGGTTTTACGCACGTACGACGTTTGGACAGTTTTTACTAGTCGGATTTGGTTTAAGCCAGATTCTAGTATCGGATTATTGGATTTATACAGTCTAAAGTTTTTCCGTGTTTTCACGGATAGGAGGGGCGTTCTCATAATTTGTCGGGAAGCTTCTAGAAGCATGGTGACTTGGGGGTTAAGGTGGCATTTGCATTAATTGGATAAATGAGTCATGGTGTGATTCATACATGGAGTTAATGAATCATTTATGATTTATATGACTCGTGTGATGAATCACTTAGTGTATTAATGAAACATGATGATATATCATTATTTATTATTCAATTAATTATATGATATGTTTCATATATACACAAATGATTTCATTCATCCAAAAGGATTCTCATTCTCACCTTCTCTCTCCTCAAGCTCTCTCTCTTCAAACCCTAACCCTAACCTCTCATGTGTTGAGATCAAGGGTTAGCTAGACTAATACATCCATAATCCAACTCTATATCACCTAGGTTGCTTAGATTAGCACTTTGAGTAACCTAGTTACCTCAAGTTAGAGGTTAAGCTTGGAGTAGGAGTTCTCGGGTGGATCGTCTTTGACTAGAGGAGGCCGTTGAGGTGCTGACGTTCCAAAGAGCCTACAAGGAGTGGAGGACAGTGATGAAGACCCGAAGGACAAGTAACGTGAGGTATAACTTCGAATCAGAGTAGTTAAACCTTTCGTAGTTTGCTAGTAATGGTTTAGATACGATTCATGCGCTCAAGTCCGTGTTACGAAGCTTTGATAATCGTTTTTCATATATTCCGCCTCCCCGCAAGTTCGTGGGGTGCGTGACATAGACTTACACCGCTCGTCCTCGAGCCTCCCGCCGAGCTTATCTTCCTCGGTCCCATCGACCAACCAGCGGCACCAACCGCAGGCGCATCTGCCTCACCCCCGCGAATCTCTCCATGCGCGAGATACCCGCCGGCCACGTCCCGCGTTCCACGCCATCACGATCCCCCATTAATGAGAATGTCTCGCCATTAATGCGGGATCCCGCCTATCACGCAGGCGTGACGTCGGGAGCGTAACGGCCGGCATGATTCTCACGCCCGCCTGCCCATCGCCACCACTATATAAACCCCTCCTTCAGACGGTTCAAGTAAGTCATTTTCCTCCTCACAAGGCCGCTACTCTGCTCAAATATCCAGTCTAACTTGATCGTCGGAGGGTCCTCGGTGGTACAACTACCCCGGGATTTCCTTGCACGTAGCTCGGCATCAACCACCTCAAACCCATTGAGATCCACACGCTTCAGGAGTCTACCTCTAACCCAATCTCAGCCGTTCGTCGTCGCCAACAGCAGATCTACGGAAGGTAACATCTTGACACGATCCGACATCCGTCAGCTGGCGTCGTCTGTGGGAAACTCTTGATTCCACTGAACAAAGTTCATCATACGATCTCCACTCAATGGCGAGCGATCACCGCGACGATCCAAGCACTAGCCACCGCCTCCCCCACAACGAAGGTGCAGACGAATCTCCTCCGCCGAACGTCATCAATGCCCTAGCCGCCCGGATAGATCGACCCGCTTCCGTCGTGGATGAGCCCGTCCGTGTCCAAACGGTGGGGAAAGCTCCCCAAGTCGCCATTCCCCCACCTCGGGACTGGGACCCCTATAGAGGGAGAGAAGACTTTGCTCGCGCCGGCACTGCCAACCACCACCTCACTACCTCCCACGGCCGCAGATCGCCCGGGCCAACACATTTTATAACCCACAACGCCCCAGGAGTCCAACAGCCGCTTGTTTCATACATAAATGTACCGTCACGCGGCATACATCGAGCCTTTCTCGGCGAAATCGAAACGATGTGGCTCCGGCGCTTCGCCTCCCCCATGCGTTCATGACACGTGTCACCCGCGGCTGTTCCTCTTCCCGATACTCATACCGGGAAGGTCGGACAGAACCTCACGAATCAACCGGGCAGCAACCCTGATCGGCCAGTCCTTAGCAGGCCTCTTACGGCCCCTACAACGCTAAGGATCGAAGCCCTCACCAAGAGGCAGCTGAGCGGCTACCCTGCTCGGCTATCCCTGGACGGTAGTTCCCTACCCCGCAACGCCAAGGATCAAAGCCCTCACCAAGAGGCAACCGGGATCGCCCTTGCTCGGTTATCCCTGGCTGGTAGTTCCCTACCCCGCAACGCCAGGGATCAAAGCCCTCGCTAAGAGGCAACTGAGCAGCTTCCCTGCTCGGTCCATCCTTAGCAGGCCTTTTACAGCCCCTCCCGCGCTAAGGATCAAAGCCCTCACCAAGAGGCAATCGGGCTCGCCCTTGCTCGGCTATCCCTAGCCCGTAGTTCCCTACCCCTCAACGTCAGGGATCAAAGCCCTCACCAATAGGCAACCGGGCTCGCCCTTGCTCGGTTATCCCTGGCTGGTAGTTCCCTACCCCGCAACGCCAGGGATCAAAGCCCTCACCAAGAGGCAACCTGGATCGCCCTTGCTCAGTTATCCCTGGATGGTAGTTCCCTACCCCACAGTGCCAGGGATCTAAGCCCTCGCCAAGAGGCACCGGGCAGTAACCCTGCTCGGCCCGTCCTTAAGGATCGAAGCCCTCACTAAGAGGCAGCCGAGCGGCTGCCCTGCTCGGCTATCCCTGGCTGGCAGTTCATGTCACAACCCGAATTAGCACGTGACTGGCCTTGAATCATATGAAGTCTATAGGACCTCATCTAATTCAAGTAAGCCAAAAGCCCAGAAATCTAAAACCATTTTAAATAGTAAATGAAGGAAAACTAGTTTTTAAGAAGTAAAGAGAACATGTTTTAAAAACAAGGTTTTTAAGTTAGTAAGCCGAATATACATTTTTTAAAATCTCTTGTCTTTTCTGAAAATTTCGACAGAGTTTCCTTTGAAGATACCGGCCCCGAACGGGGTACAACATGATAGAAGAATATATACAATGATAAAAGGCAGCCCCAAGCCGGAGCTAGCTCTTCGTCAATCGACGGTCACAACCACACAAACAGTAATATACAACGCCGAAGGGTGAGGATCAAAACTCAAAAGAATCTCAAAATATCAAGAAAACCATAATACTACATCGCGCGACTCTAAGGTCGAAATAATACACAACTGGTTTTCAAAGTCTGAAACAATATACATGTTTGGTTGATGGAATTACTAGATACAACTAAATAATATATATACAATGGTGGTTCTGATGCAAAAGAACCCACCTACCAAAGCAAATCACCTGTAAGGAAAGCAGTGTGCCAGAAAGCCGCAATGAAACCTGTACGGCAAAACCTGCAAGAACTGTGGCACAACGGGGATGAGTTCCCAACTCGTGAATAGAAAACATCACAGAGCAGAAATCGTATGTATGACTCGATCCTAGGTCAATACGGTCAAATATATATATAAACCTCAAATGAATAAGTCTGAAGCATGAAAAGGTAGCCAGGGTAAACATCTATACATAAGTGTAATTCCATGTGCTCGTGTCAGTGTCTCAGGTAACGACATATCATAAATATGAGGTAAGTTCAATGTAATCAACATGAATCAATGTCACTATATCATGCAGTCCATAAGTGTGTGGATATCATCCAACTATGTAATCAATGTCTGTATATATGTGGATCCCATCCACGTGTCTCCCAAAGACAATAAGCATCATGCATGTAAATATCACAAAGCATATGCATGGAAGTATGAGGACGTAAATCAACTTGTGTCGCTCGCGACATATCAAAATCATGGAACCTGAGTGTCTAGCATCGACACTCGAAAACATCATGAAACCTATGCCTAGCATCGGCATGTAAATCCTCATATATATATAGGGCTCCGTCAGTCCGGATCGGCCCATGGGCTCAGTCAGTTCGGATCGGCCCGTCTCATCTCTCAACTCTGGTCGGTATCCTCCAGATATCCGCCGAGCTCAAATACAATCACCGGTAGGTAGTACTCTCCTACCAGGCTCACCGTCTAACATATACGAGTCTTCTTGCCCCGGGGTACCTCACCGGGTCCACCATGTACCCGCGGACGGTGCCTACCGCTCCTCGAATTGGGTTTCACATGCCACTCTCAGAACCGATAAAACACATGGTGGACGCACTGAAATATCATATCAAGGGTAACCGGGATTTTAAAACAATGCATACTCTCTTTTGAAATTCCCACGGTTCCCAAATCCAGAAATATCATGGAAACAACATATCTCAATGCGTATAATCATAAAGCATGATGTATGCGACATGTAAAAGAAATGTAAGCATATCAGTATATCATGCAATCATGGAATAGTAATATGCACATATTGAGGGGAACCGCTCTTTTAAAATGAATCAGTTTTGAAAAGTATCTCGCGGTTCCCAAACCTCCAAATCAAGCCAGAATCATCTATGTATGTGCAAATACGTATGCATGCAAGAATGGGTGTACAATATGTAAGTACACAAGTATGAGTATACAATATGTGAGTACACAAGTATGAATGTACAATAGGTATGTGCACAAGTACGGGTGTACAATATGTAAGTCCACAAGTATGAATATACAATAGGTATGTGCACAAGTATGGGTGTACAATATGTAAGTACACAAGTATGAATATACAATAGGTATGTGCACAAGTATGGGTGTACAATATGTAAGTACACAAGTATGAATATACAATAGGTATGTGCACAAGTATGGGTGTACAATATGTAAGTACACAAGTATGCCACGCAAGGGATCATATCCTGATGCAACAGTCCTGCAGTGTGGTGACATGGCAATTATCGATGATGAAGTGTGTGAGCCGGCAAGCAGATGTACGTGGAACATACGCATCATCGATAATGGTGCTGGTGTCCTGACAGCATGGTTTTAATATAACAATAAACATATTTTAACATGCAATGCGATGCGAAAAGCAAGAATATGCGGCAAATGAATAATAAACACAACAGTGCAGTATCTACATCAATGTATCTATGTCATACTGTTTTGCCATTTGAAAGAAGACGAATCGGGGTTTTTAGGAAAATAAGAGCTACGGTGTTTTTAAGAAAAGTTGCGTCTTTTGAAAATATCCGTAGAATCCCTTTGCCTGTCTTAAAAATACTCCCGATTCGTTAGTTTTTGAAATAGGTATGACATCGGCCTAGCCTAACATCTACTAAGAAAACTACATATCTAACTAACAAGTCAATCGGGAGGGGTATGGAAACCACCTAATTCTGAGTCGATATATATATATATATATGTGTGTGTGTGTGTGTGTGTGTGTGTGTAAATATAATAGTCGGTGATCCCGCCTCAAAGGTACAGCGTACGATACAATATCATATGACATCATCGAGTCATGAGTGCGGATCTATCATCAAATAAAGCTCGTACGGTAAATCATCGTACGGCATCCCAAATTTGGGTACGGGTCAATATCACATTCATCTCATCAATTATCTGATATCCCTATCATCATATCTCATGATCTGGGGTACTGATCTCGTGAAGTACAACTGATACCATCTATATGGATATATGTGCGTGTATGAAAACACGCCTAAAGGCCCGCTAAAATCTTATGTCGTATCCCAAATACGAACCATATCATATCACCGATCTCATGGCACTATGCCCAATCTCATCAACTCATCTCCAAATATCATCCACTATCATCATCATCCAGGTATAAGTATAACAGATAAGTATGTGTGTGCGTGTGGGTGTAAATCTATTCTAGGGTTCGCAACTAGGAAACTATACTAGTTTACTTCTAAGCCCTAATCTATCCATAGTACACCTAATCACATCTTGAATATCCAAGTCACACATAATGCTATCATACATATATATATAGTATATATCTAGTATAATATGTATCGAACTGCGGGGGTGCTATACGCCATCCACCCGACTTCCCCCGTAGATATAATCTACTCACCTGCATCCTGCGTGTCGGTTTCGATGTCGCCTTCATCTTCTTCGCCATATGAAACCATCGTGAAGGTACCTACAAAGATAACACAATCGCAAACGCACATTAAAATCACATCGAAAAACCAAAACGACACGCTAAGGCCTATAGGTTAGAACCTATAGACTACGCTTTCAAAACTATCAAACAACCCTCGATATCGTCGTACAAACGTCAGGTGATCGAGGTAAAACACAAATACGCAAATCCAGAATTTAAAATACGAGAAACGAAACCCGAATCAAAACAGCAAGTCAGGAAAATGGTCCCAGATTTCACCCTAGATCAAATTGGTTAATTTTGCATATACCAAGGGTCTAGTTTACATAAGATAAAGCTACAGAACCAACACGAATCACATCCTCACTGGTCTGGCCACAAATTGCGGCCAGAAGGAATTTATTTGCGGCCATGGTTGAGGGTTAGGGGCTAGGGTTTTGGTGGTAGCTTCCTAGGTGCCTGCATGTCTCTCTGTGTTTGCAAAATAATTTTCAGAGTCTCCGAGTGATAGCAGATTTCATTTAACCCTCACAGAATCCATAATTTTCCGATATCGGCTTTTCTAAATCCGTATTCCGGTGTTCTAGTGTCACGACCCGAAATTGGCACGTGACGGCCCTAGTACTACGCAACGTCTACAGCCGTAACGTAGTAAAAGAAAGCCAAAACCCAGCAATCTAAACCATCAAAAGTAATAAGAAAGTGATAATTGTATTTTCAAAACCTTTGAAATCACAACCCAAATTCTTTAAAGTCTCACTTTTATTCCTTAAAATTTTGGCAGCACCTCCTTTGTAAAACAAGCCCTCAAAATGCGTACAACATAAATATAAAGTAAAGCATCCCAAACGGGAGCAAAATCCACGCCTAACGGCGGAAAACAAACACTACAACAGATATACGACGCCGTAGCGAAGAAAGAGACGATATAAAGAAAACTGCATAAAAACCTCCAAGTCACAAAATAATATACAATATCGTCCTCACACCAAGTCACTAAGTCATACATAATACTGGTAGATGGAGAGTACATGGATACAACGAATATACAATACAACATCGGATAACCACAAAACCCACCTGGGCAAAACTGCACACTGTCAGGCGAAGTGGTATCCGCAGCAATGGATGATACGAAGGATGATAATAGCCTGCCTCTGACTATCCTGAGGAACACCTGCAAACACTGTGGCACAACGGTTGCCAACTCGTGAATAGTAAATAACATATGCAGGTAATCGCGAGTATGCACGTACAACGCGAATCTAACATAAGCATTTAATATCAATGAATGGTCATATGTAATGCAATAATCATGAAAAGTACACTAGCAGGTACAATTAATACATGAAGCGATAATATGACGATAAGTATGTAGTAATCATGTAAGGTACTATATCAGTACAATAACACATGAAGAAATGATATGAATGAAGGTATGTAAATGCAACAGTCATGGAAGGTACTCTAACAGGTACTACTAATACATGAAACAGTGCATAAACAGTAAATGTGGAGTATGGAAACAACATGTCATTTCCACGGAAATCCTAACATCGTGGGAGGATCAAAATCCATAAAGACGATCCAATTCCCAATTTCCACAAATCAGCCCCCACTCTGGCTCTCATATCATGTAAATCTCATATATCCTGAATATACAATATCAAGTAGATCCCACATATCCCATATGTACAATATCAAGTATATCTCACATCTCGAATGTACAACATCAAGTAGATCTCACATATCCCGTATGTACAATATCAAGTATATCTCACATATCTCGAATGTACAACATCAAGTAGATCTCACATATCCCGTATGTACAAAATCAAATGAATTCTCAGATGTCCTAAATCCAATGTCAATGAGTCCTTTACATTCAAGGTATATTTGCATGAATAAAACGATGATGTATATAATTAATGTCAATACACATATATTAGCGTCCCATTCCACTAATATTGGTGTAAGGGCA
The DNA here is from genome assembly GCA_030015575.1 of Agapanthus africanus. Classification (NCBI taxonomy): domain Eukaryota; kingdom Viridiplantae; phylum Streptophyta; class Magnoliopsida; order Asparagales; family Amaryllidaceae; genus Agapanthus; species Agapanthus africanus. The sequence continues at coordinate 150,973,762 of JASDDO010000016.1, forward strand.
TATATAACAGCGGCCTAATCCCCTGTTATATATACAAAGGAGTAAGAAGAAATATCATGAAACCAATGTGTCAAGCATCGACACAGAAATGCTGATCTATCAGGTGCTGTCACCAAGACTGGCACCCTGATAGGTACGTATCACACGCTATCCGAAAAGCACGAGTGCCTAGCTCTGACCCCCGTCTTTCCACGTATCCATACGTACATGACTCCCAACGGTATCCCCCTGATAACCGCCGAGTCATTGTAATGTCACCGGATGGTATGGTTCCCCTGCCAGGCTCAATCGGCAAGGTCCATAAATCTTCTTGCCCCGGGGGACCTCCGGGCCGCACCATGTACCCTCATACGGCTCACGACGCCTCCTCGTATGGGGTATATATATCAGAACCGATAAATCTCATGGTGGATGCTGAAATGTCATATCAATGGAAACCGGGTTTTTCAAATAATGCATAATTTCATGAACTCCCACGGTCCCCAAATCCAGAAAACATCATGAAAAATCCATATCTCAATGCGAAAATCCAAGAATATAATATACGCATCATAAATCTGAAATGCGAGCATATAAAGGAAAAGCAGCAATTTACTGTAACAAGTTAATATAATATCATGCGGTTCCTAATCTCTCCAATTCTAAAATAACATTAAGTAAAGGTAAACATGTAGCTATAACCAGATATATGTGCAACATAAAGGTATAGCAAGATATATGTATCTACCTACAAGTAATGATGCAGTATACCCCCTGGGTATAAGTGAAGTATGTGAGCAAGGTATACCTGTAGGTATGACATAAAGTGTGTATGTACCTATCACTAATGGTATGATACCCTATAGGTATACAGGTAACTAGCATGTCAAAGCATATGTGTAAGCATGTAGGTATACAGGTATGCTATATGTCATATGCGATAAGAAATATGAATTAATGTCATAATATCCCTAACCAGACAATATCATTTCTATATGTGGGTTGTGCGTGACATGGCAATTATTGACGATGTGTGTGGCATACAATCAGTGCTCGTGCAACATGAGTCGTCAATAATAGTGCAGTGTCCTAAGGATACTAGTCCAAGCACAACACTAACTAAGCAGTAGGGTAAATGAGCAATTCTAAATCTGACATAGAATATGCGACAAATTAAGTCATTTCTAGCCTAGACGCATAACGCCATGCGGGCGATTCCCCTGTAGATGTTAAATCTACTCACTAACACTCCTGGCTAAGTGTAGCCAACCACCTGTTTTCCCTTTGTAGCTGTGTCCGTAGTTCCCGCCTGCGAACCTACAACAGTAAGACAATAAAACAAGTGTATATTAATAATAACCCTAAAACACGTACACACTACATTAGACCGACGCAACAACACAAAACATACTCTCAAGTGTTCGTATTGTGGCTAACGCACGTAGCGACACGACGAAAACAACTTAAGAGCAAAACCATACAAAGTGCACGATCCGTGTCGTATAACGTATCCCGCGAACACAAAACACTAAAACCTACCTAAGTGATCCCAGATTTTGCATACAGTGAAAACTAAACAAACAAACAAGACTAAATACACCCAAACCCCAGCATAGACCTACCCTCAAAAACCCAAAGCCCAACTCAACTGGAAGTCCGATCTCGCCGGAATTTGGCTTCTCGTCGTCGGCCCTGGCCGGTGGGGTTGGTCTCGTGTCTCAGGTGAGGTCTTATGGTCACAGGTACTACAAAACTACATTGTTTGCTTTTCTAGTAAAAATTCCGGGTCACAGCAGGTCACAGATATCGCAAATCGACGCTAAAATACAATATAATGCAAAAAACTTAACTTTAAACACTTAAAACTGAAACTAACTAGCTACATACCACAAAAACTATAAAAAGAACAGATAAGGATCATTACCTATCCAAGAGAACTCAAAGACCCAAGCTTTACCTAGCTCCAAGGCATCCAAGAGGTGAAAGACAAGATTTTGATGAAGTTTGTGAAGAATTATGGATATGTGAAGGATTTTGTGAGGAAAAGAGAGAGGGAAATTGTCAAGGGCAGAAGAGAGGGGGAGGGCTCGGCCAAGTGAGGACGTGGGTGAGGAAGTGAGTAGAGCTTCCTAGCAATTCCTTGTATTTAATGTACATAAATGCATTCACACACACACTAGCACACATGCATGCACCTTGACTTTCTTTTCTTTTTCTTTAAAACTTAATCCATATGCACAAACAAATATCTAGATAAGGTGGGAAGGGTTTTCTTAAACAAACTTAATTTAAGAAAAGTTCACTTAAGAAAAATTTCCCAAAATGTGAATACCGCATTAAAAAAAAATTAAAATTGGCAAAAATTCAAATTGAACCAAAATGTCCCATATAACCCCAAAGCTTGCGCACTAGTTTTATTTTTTGCTAAACTAGGTGCTGACAAGTCTATATGTTCATTTTATCACAATCGGCTTAAAACAGAAAAATACCGACAATTTTACCAAAAACGGAAAAAAAATTCACATAACGATTTCTAAAACGTTACATCTAGTCTCTGGTTTAGGCCTGAATTCTAGCACTAGGGGGTTTGTGTGGCCTCTACCGAGCTCAATTTCACATCACAACCTTCAATTTCCATAAACCCTAACTAGAATTTTCAAAGTTCACCCAAACCACACAATATCGGTTCTAATCTAACATGGGGGTAAAAGTAATGGAAATACTACGCTAAAGGTTCAGAAAATACCTCATTTGGCAACTCAAGAACTTTCTTGAGTTGCCCCAAGTGTCCAAAATTTGATTTCTCTTGGTCCATGTGGTAGCTAGTAAGCTCATGCATCTTTTTAATGAAATGGGACTTGGGTTTTGAAGTGTTTTTCATGGAGTTTTGGGGGTTGAAGATGGAGAAGAAGGAGAAGGGAAGCAGCAGCAGCAAGATGAAGAGAGGGGAGAGGAATGAGTGAAAGAAATGATGAGGGAATGGCTCATGACATGGGTTGACCTAAAACCCACTCTTTCTCTCTCTTACCAATACTTAATTCTTTATTCTTTTCCTTTGCCTTTTCTATTTTCCTTCTCTCATCAATAGTAACCCCAAAACAAAAGCTATGCACCCCAAATCATGTAGGAAAAATGTAACAAGTGTAAAAAGACATGGTGCATGTTTTGCACAAAACAAGCTTAAAATCCGATTAGCGATTTTTAATCGCGATTAGCATTAAATTAGCATATAATTAATCATAAAAACTTAAAATTTGCATAATTCATATAAAACAGCCTCTTTTAAGTAATTTCTATAATTTTCCAAATTTTTCACAAATTTATCGGTATTTAATTATACCGCCTTATTAAAATATTCAATATTTTATTATTTAATTATAAAAATTCCCAAAAATAATATTTTTATTTTTTTTTTGAAATGTAACAGTTCACTACCCACACGACACCAGGGATCTATGACCTCGCCAAGAGGCGACCGAGCTCGCCCTTGCTCGGTTATCCCTGGCCGGTAGTTCCCTACCCCACAACGCCAGGGATCGAAGCCCTCACCAAGAGGCAACCGGGCCCGTCCTTTCTCGGTTATCACTGACTGGTAGTTCCCTACCCTATAACGCCAGGGATCGAAGCCCTCGCCAAGAGGCAGCCGAGCGGCTACCTTGCTCTGCTATCCCTGGCTGGTAGTTGCCTACCCCACAACGCCAGAGATCTAAGCCCTCGCCAAAAGGAACCGGGCAGTAACCCTGCTCGGCCCGTCCTTAAGGATCAAAGCCCTGGCCAAGAGGCACCGGGCAGCAACCCTGCTCGGCTCGTCCTTAGCAGGTTTATTGAGGCCCCTCCCGCGCTAAGGATCAAAGCCCTCGCCAAGAGGCACCGACCAGCAACCATGCTCGGTCCGTCCTTAAGGATCTAAGCCCTCGCCAAGAGGCACCCGGGCCCTCCCTTGCTCGGTTATCTCTAGCTGGTAGTTACCTACCCCACAACGCCAGAGATCCAAGCCCTCACCAAAAGGGAGCCGGGCCCAACCTTGCTCGGTTATCCCTGGCTGGTAGTTCCTACCCCACAACGCTAAGGATCGAAGCCCTCACCAAGAGGCAACCGGGCCCTCCCTTGCTCGGTTATCCCTAGCTGGTAGTTACCTACCCCGCAACGCCAGGGATCTAAGCCCTCACCAAGAGGAAACCGGGCCTGCCCTTGCTCGGTCATCCCTGGCTGGTAGTTCCCTACCCCACAACGCTAGGGATCAAATCCCTCACCAAGAGGCAACCGGGAAGCCACCCTGCTCGGTCCATCCTTAGAAGGCATTTTACGGCCCCTCCCGCACTAAGGACCTAAGCCCTCGCCAAGAGGCACCGGGCAGTAACCCTGCTCGGCCCGTCCTTAAGGATCAAATCCCTCCCCAAGAGGCACCGGGAAGCAACCCTGCTCGGCCCGTCCTTAGCAGGCCTCTTACGGCCCCTCCCACGCTAACGATCAAAGCCCTCACCAAGAGGCAACCGGGCTCGCCCTTGCTCGGTTATCCCTGGCTGGTAGTTCCCTAACACGCAACGCCAGGGATCGAAGCCCTCGCCAAGAGGCCCCGGGTAGCAACCCTGCTCAGCCCGTCCTTAGCAGGCCTCTTACGACCCTCCCACGCTAAGGATCAATGCCCTCACCAAGAGGCAACCGGGCTCGCCCTTGCTCGGTTATCCCTGACCGGTAGTTCCCTACCCTGCAACGCCAGGTATCGAAGCCCTCGCCAAGAGGCCCCGGGCAGCAATCCTGCTCGGCCCGTCCTTAGCAGGCCTCTGACGTCCCCTACCGCGCTAAGGATCGAAGTGTTAGGTCCACATTACCCACCCCGGTCCTTTCGGGGAGGCGGAATAGGTAAAACGAAATTTTTTCCTAACTAGGTAACATGGACCGTATAAGAAGGATCGTTTCTAAACAAGAACTAACAAATATTCTACAAGTTCTAACTACTATGTAGAATGGTTATACCTTGGTCTTGAACTCCTTCTCTTCTTGTTGTTGTTCTTCCTCTTGCTTGCTCCTTGTAGTTGCTTGAACGGATCCTCCTTGTCGTCTCCTCTTTGCCATAGATGGATCCACCCGAGGGTCTCGAAATTGAGCTCCAATCTCAACCTAGAGATTACTAAGGTGTTTGGTTTGCTAAACCTAATACCTTAGATTGAGTAGAGAAGAGTGATGGTGGTTTTGTCTCAAAGGTTCATGATTTCCAACTCATGGAACACTTGAACCTTGAGAGAGGAAGAGGGAGATCCTTTTTTTCATGAGAGAGAAAGAAGATGATAGAATGAGCTCTCATAATGCAACCATCCTAAAAAAAGTGAGAATAATGATAATAATAATAATAATTAAGTATGGTGATGGTTAGTTTCAATGACCATTATCATTTCATGCAATTATTTCATTTTGTAAACAACAAGCAAGCCAAAGTCATACCCATGAAATGATAGCCATGAAATGATGATGGTCAACAAGTCCAAAATGGTCAACCGGTCAACAAAGTCAACAAATCAACATAAGTCAAACTTTCAACTCAACCATGGCACAATAATACTTAATTAATATTATTACTCATATATCATATTCTCATTAGGGTTTAGAGAAAAGTCAACCGTCAACAAGTCAACCAAAGCCAAATGGTCAACAACCCTAATGAGAATCCTCTGCTTCTGCCTCTGTCAACTGTGCATACACACCCGCATTCGTGCTCCAAGGAACACGAACACACTGAGACAAAACCAATCCCAAAACAATTACTAGGATCTGGCTTAAACTAAAGCCCGCTAGTAACTACTGTCCGTACACCAAACGTGCACAAGTGCGCGGATGTGAACGAACCCCGTCGCAAAACCATGCAACCTCTACTCTGTTTTGCCCAAAGGTGAGTAACCCTCTGTGTGGGACTCTAAAGGCTCGACACTACGCTGGCAGTGGGTTTAACCACAGGCCGCAAGCGGTACTAGCTGTACGTAACGGTCCCCAGGTAGATGCCGATAAGAAGACTAATGAGGTGACCCCATAGAACTCGTACTGAGCCTGAATTTGACAATCTCAGTACAGTCCGGTCTGTTTGTCTGAGAATATCGCATGGCGGGCCTAGGGGGCGGTAAACGTCAGTCCCCTAATAGCGGTACAAATCGTGTCGGAGTGTAGCCCAAAACACCCTGAGAATCTACTGGAAAACCTACCAGCAATTCTCGCTTGCACTGGCCAGGGACGTCAATGTGTAATGGCTCTCCTAGACACAGCGCGATATCAACTCCCAATACCGGGAGAGACGAATCATGTCTAACCGTCACTTCCTCCAAGTGCTTCGGGACTGCACCCAACTACTACCTGTTTGCACGACTCAGTAGAGCCGTGGTAGGGTAGTAATCTAAGAACAGTGGGAACACACTCGAGGCGAAGTGACAGTGTCAAGTCAGGGGACTAAGCTGTACTCATGTCACCTGGGAACTGTTAACTGAAGATAGGTATAATACCAACCAACAGTTCCCGACGAGTCATGTCCAGTGTACTCGTAACCTAACGAGCACCTGCATACTATCTCCAGTACGACGTACTGATGGCTGTGGGACAGACCATCTCCCCTGCTGGGAAGAGAAGCGTATGCACCAGTCTACTATGGAGTATCGATTCCCTGTCTCGATAGTCCTACGACTAGGGACCAAAATAAGGATGTGCTACATCCCCCACCAGTGTGATCGCCATCACAACGCCGGTAGTCAAGCAAAAATCCTAAGGGCTCCATCAATATGTATTAGCGATATGTTAAAAGAAACTTATACACATATTAAGATAGAAACAAATCAAGTAGCATACTACTATATCGAGCAAGACTGTCGTAAACTCGTATATATATCCCAAGCCTCTAAAATGTATTATACAAACTAGTACTATACAATAATGGACTCTAGGGCATACATATCTAACAATCTCCCACTTGCAACTAAGGCCAGTAATTGGTGTACCGCATACCCAACTTCTGCACTAAGGCCAGCTGCTGGCGTACCGCATACCCAATAGCTCAAAAAATCGCTCGAACTGTGTTTGAGGGAGGGCCTTTGTGAATGGATCCGCCGTATTGTCTTTTGTGTCCACTCTCCGTACCTCGATCTCCGGGCGATCAATGATCTCCCTAATTAGGTGATACCTCCTTAAGATGTGTCTGGATTTCTGATGGGACCTTGGTTCCTTTGCTAAAACTATAGCCCCATTGTTATCGCAATATAAAGGTATTGGTTCAATAATGGACGGAACCACCTGAAGTTCACTAATGAACTTCTTCATCTAGACCGCCTCTTTTGCGGCATCGCTTGCAGCAATGTATTCAGCCTCCATCGTCGAGTCTGTGACTGTATCCTGTTTGGAACTCCTCCATCATACCGCCCCTCCGTTGATGGTAAACACAAAACCCGAGACAGACTTGCTGTCATCCTTGTCGCTCTGGAAGCTTGAATCGGTAAAGGACTCGACCCTGAGGTTCCCATTACCATAAACTAGGAACATCTCCTTAGTCCTTCTCAGGTACTTGAGAATGTTCTTCACTGCTGTCCAGTGGCCCTCACCTGGGTTTGACTGATACCGGCTCACCACGCTCAGTGCGTAAGCTACATCTGGTCTTGTACATAGCATCGCAAACATTATAGATCCTACCGCCGAAGCGTAGGGTATAATGCTCATGCGAACCCTCTCCTCGTCAGTCTTAGGAGACATCTTCTTGGAGAGGGTGATTCCGTGCAATGCGGGTATATTACCGCTCTTGGAATCTTCCATACTAAATCTCTTTAGTACGGTCTCTATGTACCTGGACTGCGAAAGTCCCAGTAGTCTCTTGGATCTATCTCTGTAGATTTTGATCCCCAGAATGTACGAGGCATCACCCAGATCCTTCATGGAGAACCGTTGTGACAAGAATAGCTTGACCGATTGTAGCATAGGAATGTCATTTCCTATCAAAAGAATGTCGTCCACGTACAAGACTAGGAACACGATAGTTCGTCCTACAATCTTCTTATAGACACAAGGTTCATCTTCGTTCTTGATGAAAATTCCTTGATTACCTCATCAAAACAGACGTTCCAGCTCCGCGATGCCTGCTTCAATCCATAAATGGATTTAAGTAACTTGCACACCTTCCCGCTGCTCCCACTGTCTACGAAACCTTCTGACTGATCCATGTAAACGCACTCTTCCAAACATCCGTTTAGAAAAGCCGTTTTAACGTCCATCTGCCAGATTTCATAGTCATGGAAGGCAGCAATGGCAAGTAGGATCCGAATGGATTTGAGCATAGCCACTGGAGAAAAAGTTTCGTCATAGTCCACACCAGGTCTTTGACGAAAACCTTTTGCAACGAGTCTAGCCTTATAGGTTTCCACCTGCCCATCTACACTAAGTTTCCTTTTGTAGATTCATTTGCATCCAACGGGTTTTACCCCAGGTGGAGCAATATCCAAGGTCCATACTTTATTGGTATACATGGACTACATTTCGGATTGCATAGCATCCAGCCACTTATCAGCGTCCCTACTGATAATGGCCTGCCTGAAACTGGTAGGGTCATCTTCTTCCAAGATGCAATCCTCTCGATCCCCGTCTATGAGAAAACCGTAGTACCTCTCGGGCGGACGAGAAATCCTACGAGATCTATGGAGTGGCTGAGGATCGTCTTGGGTTATTGAATCCTGAGTTTCTGTCAAATTTTCAATTTCATTTTGTGGTCGCTGAATTTCTTCCAGTTCTACCGAACTCCCACTTGTTTCTTTTGCAAGAAATTGCCACTCTAAAAAGGTGGCGTGGCGAGATACAAACACCTTCTGTTCCTCGGTGTGGTAGAACAGATATTCTGTAGAGTTTTTAGGATATCCCATAAATTTACATAGAACTGAACGTGCCTGCAGTTTGTCCGGATTTTGTACTTTTACATAGGCCGGACAACCCCATATCTTAATACGTTAAAGATACGGCCTTTTACCATTCCATATCTCAAATGGTGTCTTAGGCACAGATTTAGACGGAACATCATTCAATAGATATGCTGCTGTTAAAAGCGCATGTCCCCAAAATGAAAGAGGCAACTCGGCACTACTCATCATGGAGCGAACCATATCCAATAGTGTACGATTCCTCCATTCTGATACACCGTTGTGCTGTGGTGTATAAAGAGGAGTAAGTTGAGAGAGAATACAATTCTCTTTTAAGTAATCTAGGAATTCCTTACTTAAGTACTCCCCTCCCCTATCCGATCGGAGGATCTTGATACTTCTGCCAGTCTGGTTCACTACTTCGTTTCTGATTCCTTGAATTTCTCAAAAGCTTCAGATTTGTGTCTCATCAGATACACATATCCGAACCTAGAGAGATCGTCAGTGAATGTGATGAAGAACGAGAACCCACACCTTGCATGTATAGACATTGGACCACATACATCACTGTGTATGAGTCCCAAGAGCTCTGCTTCCCTTTCTCCATGTCCGGTGAACGGAGATTTGGTCATCTTTCCTTTGAGACAAGACTGACAAGTTTCATAAGATGAAAACTCGAACGTATCCAAGAGTCCATCTTTATGCAACTTACTTAGTCTTTTCTCTCCGATATGACCAAGTCTACAATGCCATAAGTAGGATTCGTTCGTATCTGAACTCTTCCTCTTACGTGTGTTTTGTATATTGAGAACTGTATTCTGATTTAGAACGTAGATACCATTACACAGTGTACCTTCTGCAACCAGTACCTTATGAAGGTAGATGTTCATGATATTTCTATCAAGAACAAAGTTATATCCATCTTTATCGAGTAAAGAAACTGATATGATGTTGCAAACCATGGAAGGTACATAGTAGCAATCGTTCAAAATCATAGTATTTCCATTTGGAAACACTAGGTGATATTCACCGACGGCTGCAGCATTAACTTGTGCTCCGTTCGCTACCCTGAGCGACATATCACCATGTGCAACTCTCCTACTTTTTCTCAGTCCCTGCAATATATTACAGATATGAGATCCTGATCTGGTATCAAGTACCCAGGAGGTAGGGCTGACCGTAAAGCAGTTCTCAATTATAATAACACCTGAAGTAGATGCAAAACCATGCTTCTTCTTCAACTGGGTAACCTTGGAATCGATACAATTCTCTTTCCCTTGCTCATAATTATGACTGTTGTCATAAGTTAGAGCCAAACCAACGTTCCCCTGCCCCGAATAAGAATTCGGATCGGTCAAGCGATACATTTTATTATCTTGATTAGGGCGTGAAATGGTTGATACCTGGAGAGAGGGAAAAGAAACACTCAGCGTGCGCTCTTGCAAGATTAGATTGGTTTTTTAATTTATCTAATCAGGATGGCTCCCACTGTTTCCTCAAATTCTTCTTCAAACCTTTAAAAGAAGAACTAGTCAGGATTAATTGCACGTCACAATACTTGCTTAACCTTTCAGCCAGGCTAGTGTCGGTACTTCGAGGGAGGTTTTCCAACGCTTTCGCGACGTTCCTTAATTAAATAACCTCTTTTCCCTGGAGGCGTTGCCCCGCTAACACCGTTCTAGACACCCACTTGGTTTATAGCATTGATTGTTAAGTAAAATAATCTTCCGAGAGTAATCCAACTCATCAGTGGGATCGGGATCCAACTATCATCGTGTAATGACCTAGATGGAATCCACTCTAGTCACTACACTCCAGAAGGTATGCTAAATCTGCAAGTTTCAGTTTCTTTAGAAACTCCCGATGTGGTTTATACCCCTAGGGCCCAAGTGACGTTGACTGAGCCAACATATCAAAGGATCCTAGTCAAGTTCAACCCGTCATTTTCTTGATTGCATTAGACCCACCCGTACGAGTCCTTGACTGAGCCAAAATGAATGCACGACTGTCCCAACCAATCACATTATATGCTACAGACAAATATTACATAGCTACCGATCACTACGCCTCGGCTGAGCACGAAATACGTAGCACGAATACTAAGCAATACCAATCCGAAATGACGGAGGGCTACGGCTGGGTTTCGGCGAGAAACCCGTTAACGTAATGAACTTGATATAGTTGAAGGAACATGATTGCCTTTTTGTAAATATAGTGGCGAAAACTTTTGCTAAAGAGGTCACTCCCCGTGAAGGGATCTTGGCTCTTTCCTCGTCGAATGAGGTGCAGGATATTCCAAACTGAATACCTTGATGCAAAGCAAGAATAATCAACTATAGTGAAGTTATTACCCTGGCGCAAACTTTTTGTCCAAGGGGTCACTCCCGATGAAGCGATCTCGGCCCTTGCCTCGTCGAATGAGGTGCTGGGCATTCATAACCGAATACCTCTGTGCAAAACAAAAGAGAGCGTCCTTGCAATAACAGCTTTTTGAAAAATTGTTCCAACAACGTCCTTTATAGGTTTGTTTTCTTGCATTAATTTAATGCGTCCCATCAATTAATCCTACCATTGCAGAAAACAACGAAAATATGACGTACGCTTATGCCATCTGCATTCGCCACGGGGCCCCGTCATTACCAGTTAGGTTACTTAACTAACGACAGAGCGGGGGCTGGACTAGCACGGATGCAAAACATAAGCAACGCCTAAATAGATATCATATAGATATATACACATTCGTCAGATGCAATGATAGGAATTCCAGATCACAGATGAACACATTGGATATACTAGGAATCCGCGTTTCGTTCGAGCCTGCAACGAAAGACGGATTACACGGTCGCGATGAATAGCCAAAAACCCCACCCTAGACCCCTACGGGTACGGCAAACTACCCTCCAAATACCCGAAGTGAAGCAGCCTCCCTCAACACCGTGAGTAGGCCACTAAGTACTTCAACGTACCCGGTAGTTTGTGTACCCCATCTTGGGTCTATCCTAGGAGCAAAAAAAGTAAAAGAAATAATATACAATGGCGGCTACAACCTCATCCCGGATGTGCGGCCATACAAATAATATTACATCAATTACATATTTACATCAAATGAAAGATAAAGAAAACTCTCATCTCACAAAACCCCGGCTATTCATCCGCGACAATCCAACAAGTTCATATACACAAACCATCAACATTACAAATCACAGATATGTACAACCCCCACTAATCGACGTATAGCGATTAGCAGACGTTCAATACATATATAACCCATTAGCCAAATTCTACAGAAATTCGATCAAAATACGGATTTGTAACCACCCCAAAAACAAATTTGTTCTCTGGAAATTCTTGGCAGAAACAAACCATCCTAAAAATCACAAAACATCAATATAAGAACACTGCAGGAAACTGGACCCACAGCCGAGTTAACTCGGCCACGGATCCGCGGCAGGAGCATGCTCTTGCCGCGGTTCCACGGTGAGTTGACCGAGTTGGTGGACCATTTTTCTTGCATGTTCTTTAAAAACCCTGAGCCGATTTTTAGTACATGATTTATTATTTTTTGAGCAGAAATAAAAATTGCCAGAAAGTTAGCATTTTCGGGGTGTTTTGCGGTTTTTTTTGTCTGATCGAAATTCAAGATACTTTGCTAACATGCTAGTGTGTGTTTAGCTTGGCTCTGATACCACTGTTAGGTCCACGTTACCCACCCCGGTCCTTTCGGGGAGGCGGAATAGGTAAAACGAAAATTTTTCCTCACTAGGTAACATGGACCGTACAAGAAGGATCGTTGCTAAACAAGAACTAACAAATATTCTACAAGTTTTAACTACTATGTAGAAGGGTTATACCTTGGTCTTGAACTCCTTCTCTTCTTGTTGTTGTTCTTCCTCTTGCATGCTCCTTGTAGTTGCTTGAACGGATCCTCCTTGTCGTCTCCTCTTTGCCATAGATGGATCCACCCGAGGGCCTCGAAATTGAGCTCCAATCTCAACCTAGAGATTACTAAGGTGTTTGGTTTGCTAAACCTAATACCTTAGATTGAGTAGAGAAGAGTGATGGTGGTTTTGTCTCAAAGGTTCATGATTTCCAACTCATGGAACACTTGAACCTTGAGAGAGGAAGAAGGAGATCCTTTTTTTCATGAGAGAGAAAGAAGATGATAGAATGAGCTCTCATAATGCAACCATCCTCAAAAAAGTGAGAATAATGATGATAATAATAATAATTAAGTATGGTGATGGTTAGTTTCAATGACCATTATCATTTCATGCAATTATTTCATTTTGTAAACAACAAGCAAGCAAAAGTCATACCCATGAAATGATAGCCATGAAATGATGATGGTCAACAAGTCCAAAATGGTCAACCGGTCAGCAAAGTCAACAAGTCAACAAAAGTCAAACTTTCAACTCAACCATGGCACAATAATACTTAATTAATATTATTAGTCATATATCATATTCTCATTAGGGTTTAGAGAAAAGTCAACGGTCAACAAGTCAACCAAAGCCAAATGGTCAACAACCCTAATGAGAATCCTCTGCCCCTACCTCTGTCAACTGTGCATACACACCCGCATCCGTGCTCCAAGGAACACGAACACACTGAGACAAAACCAATCCCAAAACAATTACTAGGATCTGGCTTAAACCAAAGCCCGCTAGTAACTACTGTCCGGACACCAAACGTGCACAAGTGCGCGGATATGAACGAACCCCGTCGCAAAACCATGCAACCTCTACTCTGTTTTACCCAAAGGCGAGTAACCCTCTGTGTGGGACTCTAAAGGCTCGACACTACGCTGGCAGTGGGTTTAACCACAGGCCGCAAGAGGTACTAGCTGTACGTAACGGTCCCCAGGTAGATGCCGATAAGAAGACTAATGAGGTGACCCCATCGAACTCCTACTGAGCCTGAATGTGACAATCTCAGTACAGTCCGGTCTGTTCGTCTGAGAATATCGCATGGCGGGCCTAGGGGGCAGTAAACGTCAGTCCCCTAATAGCGGTACAAGTCGGGTCGGAGTGTAGCCCAAAACACCCTAAGAATCTACTGGAAAACCTACCAGCAATTCTCGCTTGCCCTGGCCAGGGACGACAATGTTTAATGGCTCTCCTAGACACAACGCGATATCAACTCCCAATACCGGGAGAGACGAATCTTGTCTAACCGTCACTGCCTCCAAGTGCTTCAGGACTGCACCCAACTACTACCTGTTTGCGCGACTCAGAGAGCCGTGGTAGGGTAGTAATATAAGAACAGTGGGAACACACTCGAGGCGAAGTGACAGTGTCAAGTCAGGGGACTAAGCTGTACTCATGTCACCTGGGAACTGTTAACTGACGATAGGTATAATACCAACCAACAGTTCCCGACGAGTCATGTCCAGTGTACTCGTAACCTAACGAGCACCTACATACTATCTCCAGTACGACGTACTGATGGCTGTGGGACAGACCATCTCCCCTGCTGGGAAAAGAAGCGTATGCACCAGTCTACTCTGGAGTATCGATGCCCTGTCTCGATAATCCTACGACTAGGGACCAAAATAAGGATGTGCTTATAGACTACCCAGCCCCCACCAGTGTGATCGCCATCATAACGCCGGTAGTCAAGCAAAAATCCTAAGGGCTCCATCAATATGTATTAGCGATATGTTAAAAGAAACATATACACATATTAAGATAGAAACAAACCAAGTAGCATACTACTATATCGAGCAAGACTATCGTAAACCCGTATATATATCCCAAGCCTCCAAAATGTATTATACAAACTAGTACTATACAATAATGGCCTCTAGGGCATACATATCTAACACGAAGCCCTCACCAAGAGACAGCCGAGCGGCTACCCTGCTCGGCTATCCCTGACCGGCAGTTCATTACCCCCACAAAGCCAAGGACCTAAGCCCTCGCCAAGAGGCAACCGGGCAACACCCCTGCTCGGTCTAACCTTAGAGGATAACCCCGACGTATCTTCACTACGCGATCCCCACGTCGACTTCGGGGCCATGATGATACCGACCTCTCACCGGTCTTTGTACACTTTGGCAATTGGCAAAATGGTTAAATTTAACTCGACGTGCGGTCGCGAAAAGAAATTCTCTAAGCTTGTCACCGTGCAAACAAAGATTTAACAACAAGCAAAAAAAACTACGCCAAACACCGCAAAAAACGCTTCATTCAAAAAGTCTTTACAAAGGTATTATTGGCCCCCGGCCTTACAAAAACGCACGAAGGCTTAAAAAATTCCCGAAGCAACAAAAGAAAAGAAATAAGAAGACGGGGGGTTTCAGGCCTCAGGGCCGGGCGCAACCCCGGGGATCTCAATGTCCACAACGACTGGGGCTGCATCTTGAGGATCGGCGTCCTTCGCAGGTGCCTCGGCGCCGCCCTCACCGGGAACCTCATCCCCGGCAGCGCTTCCGGGGGTATTCCCCTGCGCGTCATCCCTGCGAGGATATTCATTCCGGAGCTCTTCATCAGGGAACTCCGGCAATCGAGCTTTAACGGCGTCGAGGGAATTGTTCCAGATGAGGGTAGAGGCTGCGGCAAGGTCGGTATAAAAATGGTCTGACTTCTTGTAGTTCTCCACCGCCTTCGACGCCCTGTGCTCGGCTCGCTTCATCCCCTCTATCGCCTCCTCCAGCTCCTTCCGGAGGGTGCTCCCGACTTCTTCAGGGTGCCAACGAGCACCTTAGAGTCCTGAAGCTTGGCCTCGGCGGCCCAGGCGGCCTCACGGTGCCTGGCGACCTCCTGCTTCCCGGCCGCCATCTCCTGCATCCCGGCCGCCACCTCGTCCTCGAGGACAGCGACCCTCACCATCGCAGCCTCCAGCTCCAACTTTGAGCTCTCCTCCAACGAGGAGAACACGCCCACAGCTCTCATCGCCGGGGCAATTCCTCGTCCTCCATCTGGACGACGAGGGCGACGTGCTGGAGGACCTAAAGAAATCAGAGGGGGGTCAGAAAGAAAAGGGAGGCACCAAAGCTCACGAATGGTAAGTGTTGGAGATAGTGCCCTCATAATCAATTATTGGATCACAGGTACGTGATTGCAATGATTGCGGAGGACCTATACCGGTAGGACAGTCTTACTCGAGATGATAGTATGCTATCTGGTTTTCCTTTATCAGTCGTGTACATGTTCAGGTGACTGATTACATGTTACACTTTGATAGAGCCCTTAGGATCTTGCTTTACCACCAACAGTATGATGGCGATCATATACGTGAGAGTTCGGTGGTTTATACGCATATCCTTAATTTTGGTCCCTAGTCGTGGGAGTTTCGAGACAGGGCATCGATACTCCGGAGTAGACTAGTGTGTACAGTCGAGACCCCGACGAGGGGCGGTGGCCGGTCTCACAAGCCACTGGTGTCAGTTGGATCACCTAAGATGTATACAGGTGCTCATTGGGTTATGAGTACACCGGACAGGACTCGCCGTGAATCTGCTAGTTAGTATTATATCTACCGTCAGATAGCAGTTCCCTGGTGACATGTGTACAGGTTAGTTCATCGACCTGAGGTCGTCATTTGTCTCGTGTGAGTTCCCACTGTGCTTTGATTTCTACCCTACCACGGCTCAAAGGAGTCGTGCAAACATGTAGTTTTTGGGTACAGTCCCGAGCCATATGGAGGCACGTGAGCGGATCGGCAGGGGATTCGTCTCTCCCGGTATTGGGGGCGAGGTCGTACTGTGTCTAGGAGAGCCATTACACAAAGTCCATAGCCATGGCAGGAGATTTACTGGTAGGTACTCCAGTAGTATCTCAGGGTGTTATTAGGCTACACTCCGACACGACTTATACTGCTATTGGGGGTCTGACGTTACTAGCCCCCTAGGCAGATATGCGATACTCATAGACGAACGGACCGGACTGTATATACATTGTCACTGTTAGGCTCAGTAGGGTTTTCCGGATGAGTTCGCTCATCGGCATCCCTTGAGGTCAGTCCATGGGCAGCCGTTACGCATTGCTAGTGCCGCTGACGGTTTGTGGTTAAACCCACTGCCAGGGTACTGACGAGTCATTAGAGTCCCCCACAGACAGTTTCCCAAGTTCGAGCGAAACGTTGTAGAGGCCGTATGGTTTTATGGCAGGGTTCGGAAAATGCACGTGCGTTTACGCACGTGTTATTTTTCGGGCAGATGATACTGGTCGGCTTTGGTTTAAGCCGGATCCGAGTATTATATTGAGTAGGTATAATATCTTTGTCACAGTTGCATTTGTATTCGGTCGTAATACAAATGTGGGTATATTTATACAGTTTCGGGGTTATCCTGAAAGTCGTTTCAGGATCACTTTTGGAAGTTGCCAGTTTCCAGTTTTCTATCAGCCGTCTTTTAACATTCGGTTAAAGACGGATTTGTCTTTTCTTGAGATGAGTGTGGATTCTTCTAGAAGGTTCTAGATGAGGTGACTAGGATTAATTGGTGTTGAGTTTTCATTGGATGCTTTTAATGGTTCATTAATGCATGATGACTAGGTTTGTGAGTCATGCTTTAGCTTTAATGAGTTTTGTTAAGCTTAAGATATTTTGTGAGAAGCTTCATGTCTTATGGTCACCCTCTTTCTCCTATGGTCACCTCCCTCCTTCTATAAAGTGGCTGGCCCTCTCTCTCCTCCTCACTTCACTTGGTTGATTTCATTTTAGAGAGAAAAGATTATGATAGTATTTGGGGTGTATGGAATTTCACAGTTCATTTCATTCCATCACCCAATTCCCACGGCAACTTCATTAACCGATCATCCACGGATTTGGACGAAGTGATACAAAGTCATCCACTCATTCTCTACATCATTCTTGGTCGTCTCTTTTAGCAAACTTGACGATCGAGTTGCCTTGAGTCAGAGGCGGGAGCCCGTTTAAAGAATCGTCGATGTGGTGCCACCTCGACGAGGATATCGGAGATCGACGAGATCGGAGCAGCCGCAACGGAGCGTGGGATGATGGTTAAAGAACGAAGGACTCGGATCGTTCGGTATAACCTTTTACACTCTTTACAATTTGTTAGTTTAGCAATAATGGCTGATCCGGGTTAAAGTATACGATAGCGCCAGTTTAAAAGTTTTTGTTCCGCATTTGGCGTCTATAGACTGCCGGGGCGCTAACGTAGACTTACAGTGGTATCAGAGCCTCACCATTTTGCTATACTAACTTGTGCTAACGCGTTTAAAACATCGATCGAACCGGAAATCAAAAATCACAATTTTTTAGCTTGACAGTTTCTGTTGATTTTAAATGGCCTCCTAAAATTTTTCTGCATGTCTTAAAAATCTGTGCAGGCTTTTCTAAGAACCACGACCAAATTTGGGCACGTGTCTCCACCAAAGCGCCGCGGAAACCACGACCAAACCACTGCCTGTTGTATAATATTCTTTTGGGGCACGACCAGGTTGCGGTCGATGTACCTATTGTACTATTTTTCATTACTGTACTAGGTTTTGCCCCGCGACGGAGTGCACGGATAGCCGGGTTCTGGGGGGCAACGGGTCCGCATCTCATGGCTTTGAGAGGCAGAGGGGTCCCACTCTAGAATTGGCAGACTATTCGCCGCACTCGTAGGGGGTACAGGTTGACCCAAGGAGGGGTGCCCAAGATTACCGGATTCCGTGAAGTGCTGGGTGGCCCATTCACTATGCTGTAAGGGGGCTGCCTCGCTTCAGGTTTTGGCGGGTAACTTGCCGCACCCGTAGGGGTCTAGGTTTCGTTGCACAGGCTATCCACACGACAGGGGAACGTCGAGTTTCAGCAGCGGCTCTGTGAAACTCGGGGATCCCAGATTATCTGTATTGTTCTGTGATGCTTATTACTTTTCTGTAATGTTGCATATTATCACGCCTGGAGCGATTATTGTATATTGGCTTATATACTATTAGATGTTGTATATGTTTTACACCCGCGCTAGTCCAGTCCCCGCTCTGTCGTTAGTTAAGTAACCTAACGAGTGATGACGGGACCCAGTGACGAATGCGGATGGCATATACGTACATTTTATTTTCGTTCTTTTCTGGTGTGATTAAATGATGGGACTGTGTTGATTCTGATCAATGCAAAGTAAAACAAACCTGTTTACAGTTGTTGGAACAAATTTAAAAAGTGTTGTTACAAAGACGTTTCCTTTTGTTATCCATAGCGGTATTCAGTGGAATATCCTGCACCTCATTCGACGTGGCAAGGGCCGATATCCCTTCACCAGGACTGACCCCTTCGGCAGAAGTTTGCGTCAGAGTAATAACTTCACTATAGTCGATTACAAGTTGCTTTGCATAGCAGTATTCAGTGGAATATCCTGCACCTCATTCCACGAGGAAAGAGCCGAGATCCCTTTACCGGGAGTGACCTCTTTAGCAAAAGGTTTTCGCCACTATATTTTAAAAAGCTATCAGGTTCCTTCAGCGATATCAAGTTCACTACGTTAAAGGTTTTTCGCCAAAAACCAGCCGTAGCCCTCCGTCGTTTCTTATGGATGGTCAGTAGTATTCAAGCTATGTTTGTTGGCATACGTCAAGGCATAGTGTTTGGTAGATGCTGGGTATTCATTTGTTGCATAGATAGATGAGTTGGTTTGGGACAGTCGTATTACCTTGTTGGCATACGTCAAGGGTATGTACGGGTGAGTTCAAATTAACAAGATAATGACGGGCATAACTTGACATGTGACTTATGATTTGTTGACATACGCCAAGGTCATAAGAGCATGGGGCATAAATCATATCGGGAGTTTCTAAAGAAACTGAAACTTGCCAAGTATGCGCATACCTTCTGGAGTATGAGTAACGTGGATGCATTCCATCACGTTAACATGCGATGAGAGTTGGATCCTGATTCCCACTGATGAGTTGGTTTACTCTTCGGGTGATCCCGATTGATTCTTCTTTAGGTTTGGAGGAGAATTTGACAGGACAGTGGGAGGTTTCCGGATTAGATAAAGTGATGACCATTCTGATCTAGGTTAGAGTGCATGCAGAGTGTTTCTTTTCTCTCTCTCTCTTTGGCAGCGACCTTTGACCGACCCTAGACTATGACTCAGTGACCAGGTTGACCGAACCTTCTTAAAATACTGGCTTTTGGATTGTCTATGTTGCATAAGTCATTGCCACTCCTTCTTCCACCCTTTGCATTTCTCAGAACACCCGTATTACTACGGATATCCACTTCCATTGGATAGATCCATCGTATGGTTATATACGAACTCGAAGGGACTTCTTCGAGGATGGATCCAGGTTCAGGAGAAATAGAATTGGTTTATTCAGTTGTCTTTTATTATCACCTTCTCTCAGGTTGCGAGAGCTCCTTGGTTTAGGAGAGTACACCTATTACGCTTATTGGATAGTCTTATTCCAAACCATAGGCTGGTGCCGAAAGGTAGGGAATGAAGAAAACCAATTAGCCTAAGTAGGGTGTGCAGAAGGTAATATGTAAAGACAAAATAAAGGGATTAGAAAGAGGGCAAAGTAAATTGCAACTGATATCATTCACGACCAAAACCGCGTACTTCATCGCCACTCCTATTTCACCTTTAAAGGAATAAGGTATTATTCAGTTGTCTTTTATCATCACCTTCTCTCAGTTGCGAGTACTCCTTGGTTTAGGAGGGTACACCTATTATGCTTACTGGATAGTCTTCTTCCAAACCATAGGCTGGTGCCGAACGGTAGGGAAGGAAGAAAACCATTTAGCCTAACGATGGTGTACAGAAGGTCACGACTAAAGACAAATAAAGGGATTTGGAGAGATGGCAATAAAATATACGGTTGAAGTCATGAATTGGATTATGGAAGAGGCATTACTATGAATACCAGGATACCCCTACGAAGCATTTTCATGTTTTAGTGCATTGTTAAAGAAAAACTGTTTTTCCCGATTAGACACTTACTCCAAGGGTATGTATTTACCAGGTTTCATTCTCATATCTGTATGGTTTTACAGATGATGAGTGGGAGTAAGATATTGGGAATTAGGTGATTATCCCCATTATATCGGAATTCGTTGTAATTGGTGATATTTGAGGAAATCGCCAGGGTACAGTTTTCAACCTACAACGCACAGGTTATGAGTTGTTTAACTCAGCGGACTTATACAGAGTATTGTATGTTGTCCAGTGTCCATTAGGACAAAGGGGTAGGTCCTCGTACCATGTTCTGTTTACTTATAACTTCTCTATTATTTAGAAAAGTGTTTCGTAGAAATACAAGGTCTAAGTTTTGAGAAGTTGTGGGTATAAGAATAAAGTAGAGAACCAGGTGTCACAAGTATCGGGATTCTTCAAAGAGATCGAAGATGTAGATTCTTGTGATTGGTACTCAGATAATAGTGATGGTTTTGAGAAACGTGTTTCTCTTTCAGGTTACTCATAATTGGATGGATTACTAAGTTGAGTAATGCTGATTAGCCTCTTTCCATTAAGTCGATATGCACTGGAGACAGTTGCATGATTTGAATCTGGTTCCAATTAAATAAGTGTCAAAGTTTCTGTATTGGATATAGAATGGATCGTACCTTAAAAGATATTAAGGTACGGGGAGTTGTCCAGCTTATGCTTAAAACCAGACTCTGGATAACTCAGGGCACGTTTCTGTAATGGCTGTTTGTGGGTTGACCCTGGTTATGACGAGGGTTGATATTCTACCATTTGGAAGATCAATAGTGATATTGTTCTTGACTCGCCACAGTTTTAGTAAAATGGATCTTTTTCAGAAAACAGTAGTGGGAGTATGGTAGAACTGGAAGTGATTCCAGAACCGCAAACGATTACGGAAAATTTAATAGGACCTATATATTCAATCAGGTTTGACATTCCAATAGCCACTCCGCAGATTTGGTGGGTAACCTCAGACACCCGAGAGGTACTTCGGTAGCCTCAAGGACGGTGACAGGGAGGTTCTTATCTACCCAGACTTGACACTACTGTTGTTCCAGGCTATAAGACCCGGTAGGAGGGTTGTCGTAGTCAGTGGGAGCAACGGAAGCATGGTGGGCAAGTAGCTTATGTCTATTTATAGACTAGAGCAGTTATAGCGGAGATAGATCATCTAATTTTGATGTGATAGTCATAGGTTTGACTTCAATCAGAATAGGGGATGGATCTGTTAAGGAAGTAGTAGGGTGTGATGTCAAGGTATCTGGATGACATACACAGAGTAGGAAGTAAAATTCCTATACTACGATCGGTTGTACTGTGGTCGTCACACAGTTGTTTCTCCAGACAGGATATGGATATAATATTTGACATTCTGGTTTCTAGATCTATGGTTTTAGATCTGGATTTGGGTAGTTTCCCAATGTGGGTACTTTGACAGATATTCTAATGGTTTTTGGAATAATTGACTCCTAGCATGGTGGTGTACCTGCAGGTGATGGAGTCACCCTCTCTAAAGGTGTCTTACAGACTAAAGGGGAGAGGGATGGGCATGATTGGCAGATCACTTGCTTAGGCAATTGAGTCAATCATGAGATGTCAAGTACCACACCAAATGTTGTTTTTGCACTAGATGCAATAAGTTTGTATTAATCCAATCCTGGAGAAACATAAGGAAGCAGTTATAGAACATAAGTACATGTTCTACGGATTTGATGACGGCAGCCTCCTTCGGGAGATGGTTATCATTCCAAGCTTCAAAGATGACATGGATGACAGAGTGATTGTCAGAGTTATAGTTTTTCTCTCTGACGAAGAGGGACAGTATTAAGGACAGGTGGTTCAAGAGGATACTGTGGGTGGCATGGTGCCGGATACTGATTACGTTCAGTGATCGATACAGTCTAAGAAATTTCGATTTGGAGTTCATTTATGAACTAGGTCCCATCAGATATCCAGACATATTCTAAGACAGGTATTACTCAATTCGGGAGATGGCTTTCTCCGCGAACTTGAGATTAAGAGAGATATAGAAAGAAACTTCTAGGCGGATCCACTCACCAAGGCTATTTCTCGAACACAATAGTTTTACAAACGGGCTTTGTGATACTGATTAGTAGAGGAGTTGGATGTTCGGTTTCACACGGGCTGTGAGTAGTCGACATCGCAATAATTAGCCTTGAGTGCAAGTGGGAGATTGTTGGAGATAGTGCCCTCATAGTCAATTATTGGATCACAGGTACGTGATTGCAATGATTGCGGAGGACCTATACCGGTAGGACAGTCTTACTCGAGATGATAGTATGCTATCTGGTTTGCCTTTATCAGTCGTGTATATGTTCAGGTGACTGATTACATGTTACACTTTGATAGAGCCCTTAGGATCTTGCTTTACCACCAACAGTATGATGGCGATCATATACGTGAGAGTTGGGTGGTTTATACGCATATCCTTAATTTTGGTCCCTAGTCGTAGGAGTTTCGAGACAGGGCATCGATACTCCGGAGTAGACTAGTGTGTACAGTCGAGACCCCAACGAGGGGCGGTGGCCGGTCTCACAAGCCACTGGTGTCTGTTGGATCACCTAATATGTATACAGGTGCTCATTGGGTTATGAGTACACCGGATAGGACTCGCCGGGAATCTGCTAGTTAGTATTATATCTACCGTCAGATAGCAGTTCCCTGGTGACATGTGTACAGGTTAGTTCATCGACCTGAGGTCGTCATTTGTCTCGTGTGAGTTCCCACTGTGCTTTGATTTCTACCCTACCACGGCTCAAAGGAGTCGTGCAAACAGGTAGTTTTTGGGTACAGTCCCGAGCCATATGGAGGCACGTGAGCGGATCGGCAGGGGATTCGTCTCTCCCGGTATTGGGGGCGAGGTCGTACTGTGTCTTGGAGAGCCATTACACAAAGTCCATGGCCATGGCAGGAGATTTACTGGTAGGTACTCATGTAGTATCTCTGGGTGTTATTAGGCTACACTCCGACACGACTTATACTGCTATTGGGGGTCTGACGTTACTAGCCCCCTAGGCAGATATGCGATACTCATAGAAGAACGGACCGGACTGTATATACATTGTCACTGTTAGGCTCAGTAGGGTTTTCCGGATGAGTTCGCTCATCGGCATCCCTTGAGGTCAGTCCATGGGCAGCCGTTACGCATTGCTAGTGCCGCTGACGGTTTGTGGTTAAACCCACTGCCAGGGTACTGACGAGTCATTAGAGTCCCCCACAGACAGTTTCCTAAGTTCGGGCGAAACGTTGTAGAGGCCGTATGGTTTTATGGAAGGGTTCGGAAAATGCACGTGCGTTTACGCACGTGTTATTTTTCGGGCAGATGATACTGGTCGGCTTTGGTTTAAGCCGGATCCGAGTATTATATTGAGTAGGTATAATATCTTTGTCTCAGTTGCATTTGTATTCGGTCGTAATAAAAATGCGGGTATATTTATACAGTTTCGGGGTTATCCTGAAAGTCGTTTCAGGATCACTTTTGGAAGTTGCCAGTTTCTAGTTTTCTATCAGCCGTCTTTTAACATTCGGTTAAAGACGGATTTGTCTTTTCTTGAGATGAGTGTGGATTCTTCTAGAAGGTTCTAGATGAGGTGACTAGGATTAATTGGTGTTGAGTGTTCATTGGATGCTTTTAATGGTTCATTAATGCATGATGACTAGGTTTGTGAGTCATGCTTTAGCTTTAATGAGTTTTGTTAAGCTTAAGATATTTTGTGAGAAGCTTCATGTCTTATGGTCACCCTCTTTCTCCTACGGTCACCTCCCTCCTTCTATAAAGTGGCCGGCCCTCTCTCTCCTCCTCACTTCACTTGGTTGATTTCATTTTAGAGAGAAAAGATTATGATAGTATTTGGGGTGTATGGAATTTCACAGTTCATTTCATTCCATCACCCAATTCCCACGGCAACTTCATTAACCGATCGTCCACGGATTTGGACGAAGTGAGACAAAGTCATCCACTCATTCTCTACATCATTCTTGGTCGTCTCTTTTAGCAAACTTGACGATCGAGTTGCCTCCAGTCAGAGGCGGGAGCCCGTTTAAAGAATCGTCGATGTGGTGCCACCTCGACGAGGATATCGGAGATCGACGAGATCGGAGCAGCCGCAACGGAGCGTGGGATGATGGTTAAAGAACGAAGGACTCGGATCGTTCGGTATAACCTTTCTACACTCTTTACAGTTTGTTAGTTTAGCAATAATGGCAGATCCGGGTTAAAGTATACGATAGCGCCAGTTTAAAAGTTTTTGTTCCGCATTTGGCGTCTGTAGACTGCCGGGGCACTAATGTAGACTTACAGTAAGACACTGAGTGAAAAATCAAGTAAGGTTCGAGCACTAACCTCCACGGCCTCTTGGGCGATGGCTGCCATTTGCGCCCTGAGAGTCCCCCGAGGGATCCTGCCCCCGGCCGACCTCTCCATGTCTGTCAGCAAGCTGTCAGCAATAGAGAGCCTCGAGGGCACCTCAAAAAGGAGGTCCCCTTCGTCCACAAAGATCGAGGAGGCCGGGGTGCGCAGAACCTTCCGGTGGAACCTCTTGAGAGACAACGCCGGGGAGCCAGTCTCTATCTCCGAAGCCCGGGCCTCTTATTCCCGAACCCTCTTTCGGCTCAGCGCCTGATTGGGCTCCGCGGCATGGGCCGCACTCGAACACCCGTGTGGAGAGACTACCGAGGGAGCCGGGGCCGACGTCGGACGGGAGGAGCTGGCGCCTCCAGCCCTCGATCCCTTCTTCTGCTCATGCATGGCCGATCAAAGTTTGCTCAGGTCCATGGATTCTGCACAAGACAAGGCACAATGGAGTCAGCAACGCAAGTAGAAATGAAAATAAACGCAAGTCTAACAGATCGCCTGTAAACTCCTAACTTACCGGCGAACTGGGCGGGGCTGAGCCCAGCCCAACTAAAGGCCCGCTCAGAAAGCAGCACGTCGGCCCGAGGAATGGGCTCCCACTCCGTCACTTTCGCCGCGTCGGGATCGTTAGACTGACTCTCCCGCCGGTAACTATCCCTAGACCACTGGGTGGGCATGGGACAGTCCTCACCCTCTGGCGGCCCAACAAAGAAAAACTTCTTCTTCCAATCGTGGATGGAAGAAGGTACGACGACGACTCCCGACCCTTTAGCACTTTCCCGTTGTTTCCTAAAGGAGATGAAAACCCACCTCGGCTCGCCCGTGCGAGCGCCGGGGTGACCTTTGTAACAGAGAGAAGAGGCAAGGGTAGTCAGCCTGAAAGGGATCGACTGCAACTTCAAACGGACCAGGAACCCAACGAGAATCCTCCAGGAGTTCGGCACTAGCTGGCTCGGGGCTAACCCAAAATGATTCAGCGCTCTAACAACCTCGGGAGAGAAGGGCAGGCACATTCCGGCCCAAAAGTCTTCCAAGTACAGGGCGATCACCTTGCCTCGTACCTGATCTGCCATCTCCCCTTCCTCGGCTAAACGCAGCGTGTAGCCGGGAGGAATATGGAAATGAGCCCGAACGGTGGCGAGCTCATCCACATACCTCACCGTGGATGACACGCCAGGTGCATCCGCGACCTCCGCTCGGGGAACCGCCCCCGTCGCGTGACCCCAGGAAGAGGATCTGACCCTAACTCCCTGGGAGGCGAGCTGAGAGGGCTATAGCAGAACCAAGATACCTCGGCCTCCTGCTCGTCCCCGAGCCTCCCCCAGAGCTTATCTTCCTCCGTCCCATCGACCGACCAGCGGCACCAACCGCAGGCGCATCCGCCTCACCCCCGTAAATCTCGCCATGCGCGAGATACCCGCCGGCCACGTCCCGCATTCCACGCCATCACGATCTCCCATTAACGAGCATGTCTCGCCATTAATGCAGGATCCCGCCTATCACACGGGCTTGACGTCGGGAGCGTAACGGCCGGCGTGATTCTCACGCCCACCTGCCCGTCGCCACCACTATATAAACCCCTCCTTCAAACGGTTCAAGTAAGTCATTTTTCTCCTCATTAGGCCGCTACTCTGCTTGATGGAGGTCTTTTTCGGGTCTCCGTCAGATGTTGTCTTCCGTCGATCTCCCGGTGGATTTTGAAGGTGGTCTCCTTTTGCGTGTGGGTCTCAATGGGTTTTGAGGAGATTGGTGATTTGAGGAGTTTAGCATCGAGTACCTGCAAAGAAGTCCCTGGGTGGTTTGGAACCACCGAGGACCCTTCGACAATCAAGTTAGCACTAGATCTGAGCAGAGTAACGGCTAAGTTGGATAAAATTGTTCTACTTGACCCCTCTGTAATGGGGATTTCTATAGCGGCGGCAGCATGCAGCAGCAGGCGCGAGGATCTCGCTGGCAGTTACGCTCCCGACGTCACGCCTACGTAAAGATCGGATCGTCCATTAATGGGGATCATGGTGGCGAGGAACGTGGGATGTTGCTAGTGGAGAATCTGCACATGGAGAGATTCGCGGAGCGGCGGTTACGCCTGCGAGGGGAGTCGGTTGGTCGGAGAACCGAGGGAGACGGCCTCGGCTGGGGAGCTCGGGATGAGCGAAAGGGCCGAGGAGTCTTGGTCTTGTGGCGGCTCAGGACGAGCTGAGAGGCCGAGGGGGCCAATTTCAATGGGGCTCTGAGGAGAGCCAGCTAGGGCTTGCAGGTCGGGTACATAGGTGGCCGGGTCGGTCCTTATAGGCCCTTTCTTCTGAGTTCTTGGACACGTCATCAGCCACGTGTCGTGATCCTGGGGATCACCAATATTGAGCATCATCATTAGCCCCCCACTCTTGTCCCGACCAGCTAGTGGGTCGGGTCAGGAGTGGACTGCCGGGCCGCCCGGGGTGAGCTCCCTTCTAAGGTTTTATCGGGACGCGTCCCCGGGCTGTCGGCTGTCTTTTCTGCCAGCGAATCAGGGCGAGATCTCTACATTTAAGGAAGGTGCGCCAGTTCGTGCATCCTTCCACTGAAGCGACGGTCCACGTGTCAAGCGTCGGTTGGCCGACGCAACGTATGCAGGCCTGCGGCGTCTGATGGGATACGGCCTAGTGCGGGAACGACACTTGGAGCGATCGGAGCCGTTGGACACGAGAAGGCGCTTTGGCGGGAGATGACGGGCGTTGCTGGATGAGGTCGTTTTTGGTGATAAATAGGGGCGGGACCCATTCCAAGACCCCTACTCTTTCAAATTTCCTTTCTTTTAAGTCTTGGCTGCTCGGCGCTCTTCTTCTTTTGTGATATATGGTTCGTTCCCGCTCTTTGGGTCGCTCGTTCCAGAGGGAGGCCGGCAGTGCGGCCGTGCCGCTGGATGGCTTATGCCGTACGCCGAAAATTCTGCCGGTGACAGGGTCGCCCGCTTCGTTGACGGCTCTTGGTGATTGTTCCGGCGGCGGCCAAAGACGTCTACGGTCATCCGAGCCCCGGACGGGAGACGGAAGGGAGTGCGAGGACGGGGCCCCCTAAGAGAAAAAGGACAATTTCTCATGCTCCGCCGTCGATGGTTCCTGAGGGGATTCCCATGCAGGAGGGTGATGCCGTCTTCATGGTTCCATCTGGGCTTTCCGTCGCTGTCGGCCTGCTTGCCGGGATAGAAGAGTCGGCAGGGGGAAAGCTCCTGCGTGGCACCCTGAAGGCCCAAATGGAGGTCATAGCCCAAGGGGCGGTCCAGGTAAGAACTCCTATACGCGTTGTTTTTTTCTTTCCTTTCTTTGGCTCGAGCGCCTCCCAGTTTCTCATCCGCTTCCCGTCCGGTCCTTCAACATTGCGCCCTCGCTACCCGTATGGAGGCCTAGGGGGTGTTCCACGCACCGAGGCCAGTAGAAGCGTTTCCTTCGGAAGTTGAGGTCCTGCGGCGTGACCTGCGTCTGGTGAGAGCTAGGACCGACATCCTGGCAGCCCGTGCGGAGGCTGCGGAGCTCGCCAATTCAGCGAATCGGGGTGTCCATCGTCGCCTGAGTGCATCCAACCAGGTTGCCGAGAGGAAGCTGGCGGATCTGGCCGATCGCTTCGCGGCCATGGAGAAGGAGAGAGACGCCAGCAGGGGGGATGCCGAGGCGGCGCTTCTGGTAGCCCAGACCGCCGAGGTTCGGGCGAGGAAAGCCTTGGCCGATTACAAGGTGTGAGAGCAATTTTACGCCGAGCTCGGTGAGTATTCCGTCGTCGCGTGGAATATGTTAGTGTATATGCCCTAGAGGCCATTACTGTATCATACTAGTATGTATATTACTTGATGGAAGCTTGGGATATTCACTTTGTATTGACAATCTTGCTCAAAATAGTAGTATGCTACTTGGTTTGTTTCTGCTTTAATGTGTGCATGTGTTTCTTCTAACATATCGCCTTTACACATTAGTGGAGCCCTTAGGATCTTTGCTTGATTACCAGCGTTGTGATGGCAGTCACACTCATGGGGGCTGGGTAATCTACAAGCACATCCTTATGCAGGTCCCTAGTCGTAGGACTATCGAGATAGGGCATCGATACTCCGGAGTAGACTAGCGTATGCGCTTCTCATCCCAGCTTGGGAGACGGCCTGTCCCACAACCGTCAGTACGTCGTACTTGGGATAGTATGCGGGTGCTTGTTAGGTTACGAGTACACTGGACAGGACTCGTCGGGTACTGTTGGTTGGTATTATACCTATCGTCTGTTATCAGTTCCTAGGTGACATGAGTACAGCTTAGTTCGTTGACTTGACACTGTCACTTCATCTCGAGTGTGTTCCCACTGTACTTTGATTACTACCCTACCACGGCTCAAAGGAGTCGTGCAAACAGGTAGATTTTGGGTGCAGTCCCGAAGCACTTGGAGGCAGTGACGGTTAGACAGGATTCGCCTCTCCCGATATTGGGGGTTGATATCGCGCTGTGTCTAGGAGAGCCATTACACAAAGTCCCTGGCCAGAGCAAGTGAGATAAACTGGTAGGTTTCCAGTGTTATCTCAGGGTGTTCTGGCCTACACTCCGACACGACTTGTACCGCTAGTAGGGGACTGACGTTTACCGCCCCCTAGGCCCGCCATGCGATGTTCTTAGACGAACAGACCGGACTGTACGGAGACTGTTACATACAGGCTCAGTAGGTGTTCAGATGGGTTTACCTCGTCAGTCTTCTTATCGGCATCTACCTGGGACCGTTACGTACAGCTAGTGCCGCTTGCGGTCTGTGGTTAAACCCACTGCCAGCGTAGTGTCGAGTCTTTAGAGTTCCACACAGAAGGTTATTCTCCTTTAGGCAAAATGAGTAGAGGTCGCATGGTTTTGCGACGGGGTTCGTTCACATCCGCGCACTTGTGCACGTTTGGTGTCCGGACAGCTTATACTAGTGAGCTTTGGTTTAAGCCGGATCCTAGTATATGATTTGGGATTGGTTTTATCTCATTGTATTCGTGTTCCTCGGAACACGGATAAGGGTGTGTATGCACAGTTGACTGAGGCAGAAGCAGAGGACTTTCATTAGGGTTAATGACCATTGTCATTTTCTTAACCCTAATGTTTATGTGTGTGAAATATGATTTATTAATATTAGTTAATTATAATTGTGCATGGTTAGGGTTGTTGATTATTTGACTATACTTGACTTGTTGACCTAGGTTGGCAAGTTGACCATCATCATTCCATATGAAAGATGCTCTTTGATCCTTGCAAAAGCATTTAATGTGAAATGATAATGGTCATTTCTTGATTAACCATCACAATTATCTTTATCTAATTATTTATTTTTCATAATTCACATATATGTGAGAAGGTTGATTTATTCTTCTCACTTTTTCATTCTCATTCTCTCTCCTCCTCTTCCTCTCTCTCTCTCTAGCTCTCCCCTCTCATGAGTTGAGAACCATTTGTGCTTGAGATAAACCCCTCAAAAATACTCTCTATTGTTTCTAAGGTCCTAGGTTTAGCACACTAAGAACCTTAGTTACTTCTAGTTTGAAGTTGGAGCCAAAGGTAGAGGCCCTCGGGTGGATCTTTCTTCGGCAAGAGAAGGCGACGAGACGATCCGTTCTTTCACTCCAAGGAGCAAGAAGAGAAGGACTTGAAGACCTAGGTATAACCCCTTTTCCGAGTTGCTAAACTTTTTAGCTTGTTAGTTAGTTTTGTTTAGCAAAGATCCCTCTTTTACATAGTCCATGTTGCCTAGTGTTGTAAAAATCCGATTTTTCATAACGTTTCCGCCTCCCCGCAAACACCGGGGTGGGCAACGTAGACTTACAGTGGTATCAGAGCCTAGCTAAACACAAACTAACTAGTTAGCAAAGTATCTAGAACTTCGATCGGAAAAAATCGCAAAACACATTATCAAAAACCCTAGTTTCTGCCGATTTTTATTTCTGATTTAAAAATAATAAATCATACATGAAAAATCGGCTCAGGGTTTTCTAAAGACACCCACCAAAAACGATCCACTGAACCGATCAAAGCGCCGCGGTTCCGCGGTAAGAACATGCTTCTTGCCGCGGATCCGCGGCCGAGTTGACTCGGCCGTGGACCGAGTTTGGTGCAGTGTACTTAGTTGGAATTTTTGGGATTTTTAATATAGTTTGTTTCTGCCCAGATTTTCCAGAGAACAAGTTGGTTTTTGGGGTGGTCACAAATCCGTATTTTGATCGAATTTCTTTACACTTTGGCTAATGGGTTATATCTGTGATGTGATATATGTATTGAACGTCCGCTAATCGCTATACGTCGATTAGTGGGGGTTATACATATCTGTGATCTGTAATGTTGATGGTTTGTGTATATGAATTCGTTGGATTGTCGCGGATGAATAGCCGGGGGGGTTGTGAGATGAGAGTTTTCTTATTCTTTCAATTCTTGTAATATGTAAATTGATGTAATATTATTTGTATGGCAGCACAACCGGGTCGGGGTTGTAGCCGTCATTGTATAATTTCTTTTTACTGTTTTTGCTCCTAGGATAGACCCAAGGTGGGGTGCACAAACTACCGGGTACCTCGAAGTGTCGAGTGGCCTACTCAGGTTGTTGAGAGAGGTTGCTTCACTTCGGATACTTAGCGGGTAGTTTGCCGCACCCGTAGGGGTCTAGGGTGGGGTTTGGCTATTCATCGCGACCGTGTAATCCGTTCTTCGTTACAGGCTCGTACGAATTGCGGATTCCTAGTATATCCAATGTATTCATCTGTGATCTGGAATGGCTATCATTGCATGTGACGAATGTTTATATATATCTATATGATATCTATTTAGGCGTTGCTTATGTTTTGCATCCACGCTAGTCCAGCCCCCGCTCTGTCGTTAGTTAAGTAACCTAACGGGTGATGACGGGACCCCGTGGCGAATGCTGATGGCATAAGCGTACATCATATTTTCGTTGTTTTCTGCAATGGTAGGATTAAATGATGGGACACATTGGAATTAATGGAAGAAAAAATAAACTAAGTAAATGTCGTTAGAACACTTTCAAAACCACTCGGTTCTTTTCAAAACCAAATTTTAAATGCGGAGCTTGAGCCACTCCTTTTGAAAGCTATCTCGTTCCATCGATTATATCAAGTTGACTACGTTCACGGTTTTGCCAAAACCATTCGTAGCCCTCCGTCGTTTCACATGAATGGTCAATAAGTATTCAAGCTATGTATGTTGGCCAAAATCAAGGTAAGTGATTGGTACCTATTGGTTATTCATGTGCAGCATAGATAGATGTGTTGGTTTGGGGCAGTCGTTCTACTATGTTGACCAAACTCAAGGGTATGTGCGGGTGGGCTCAAATTAACCTGGAGAATGACGGGTAGAACTTGACATGTGACTTATGATATTTTGGCCAAAGTCAAGGTCATAAGAGCATGGGGCAAAAATCCACATCGGGAGTTTCAAAAGAACTGAAACTTGCTAGCGTTGCATACCATTTGGAGTGTGATGATTCTGGTAGGATTCCTTCAGTTTTGTCACGCGATGATATTTGGATCCCGATCTTACTGTGAGTATATGCTACTCCTCCGGAACTTTCTCACTTAACGATCAATGCTATAAACCAAGTAGGTGTCTAGAAAGGTGTTAGCGGGGCTATGCCCACAGGGAAAAGAGGTTACTTAATTAAGGAACTTCGCGAAAGCGTTGGAAAACCTCCCTCGAAGTACCGACACTGGCCTGGCTGAATGGTTAAGCAAGTATTGTACGGTGAGATTGATCCCGACTAGTTCTTCCTTTATGGTTTGAGGAGGGATTCGAGAGACAGTGGGAGCCATCCTGTTTAGACAAATTAAAAACCACTCTAAACTTGCAAGAGCGTCATGCTAAAGTGTTTCTTCTCTCTCTCCTAATTGCAGCGACCATTTATCATGACTGGACTTAAGTTACTTCTAGATAAAAACATACTGACAGGGCCAAACTACAAAGATTGGCTCAGGAATGTCAAAATGGCCATCACTTATGACAAGTTGGGGTATCTTCTTACCACGAAAGCTCCCCCTGTCCCAGGTCCAAAAACCAGCGTCGCGGATAAGGAAATCCGTAAGACCTGGGAAATCGACTGCGCGAAGGCCAAGTGCCTCGTGCTTGCCTCTATGGACAACGAACATCAGAGGCGGCACGAGAATATGGACCTCGAATCCATATTTCTCCATACAAAAGAACTGTATGGAGAGCAATCTCGTATCGCCAGATACGAAGTGTCGAAGAAGTTATTTTCAGCAAGATTGGCCATCGGATTATCGGTAGCGGAATACGTGCTTAAGATGATTGGCTACATAGAGGAGCTCGCGGACCCTGGGACCACGTTGGAGAATGAGCTCTATACGGACTTGATTCTTCAGTCCCTTCCTTCCACTTACGCCCAGTTCATCCTGAACGTCAACTTGCAGGAAAAGGAAGTTGAACTTTCAGAACTCCTCAACATGCTGAGGAGTGCGGAGGGCACTCTACAGAAAGGTAGGGAAACATCCACTTTGTTTGTAGGAGGATCTTCATCTTCTAGGTCCAGGGCGAAAGCCAAGGGAAAGAAGAAGAAAACCCCCGCCAAACCAAGGGGCGGTGTTAGTAAGGTGGATACAAAGGGAAAGGCAAAAGCAACAAAGGTAGCGGGGAAGCTTGTGGATAAGGAAGAATGCTTTTACTGTCACAAGAGTGGACACTGGAAGAAAGATTGCAGGGCTTGGAAATCCAGAACATAGGATCTGAAGCAGGTTGCGGCTTCAGCTTCAGGTGTGTATGTTATTGAAAACTTTCTATCAATAAACTCTACGTCCTGGGTATTGGATACCGGATCAGGATCTCATATCTGTAATTCTTTGCAGGCGTTGAGAAAGCGTAGGTTTTTGAAAGCAGGTGACATGACCCTCAAAGTTGCAAACGGAGCTAGCATGGATGCTGAGGCCGTGGGGGACTATCACCTGGGAATGTCAGATAGACATGTTTTGGTTTTACGTAATTGCTTTTTTGTACCCAATGCAACTTGTAATATCTTTTCTGTATCTTTAATTTCTAAAGAAGGTTATGAATTTGCGTTTGTAAGTAATGTTGTAAACATTCACCTTAATCAAGTTCTGATTGGGTCAGGTACATTAAGCAATGGTATATACGTATTAAACCAACCACAGATTTTCAATGTCCAGAATACACACAAAAGAAAGTCTCCGGAAACAAATCAGACTTTCTTATGGCATTGTAGACTGGGTCACATCAATGAGAGAAGGTTGACGAAGTTACATACAGAAGGATATTTGGATCCGTTCGAATATCAATCATATCCAACTTGTCAATCCTGTCTCAAAGGAAAGATGACAAAGACTCCGTTCACTGGACACGGAGTGAGAGCGAGCGAGCTCTTGGGACTCGTACACAGCGACGTGTGCGGTCCAATGTCTACGCATGCGCGAAGCGGTTATTCTTACTTCATTACTTTTACGGATGACTTTTCAAGGTACGGATATGTCTTCTTAATGAAACATAAATCCAAAGCCTTTGGAAAATTCCAGGAATACATGAATGAAGTAGAAAAACAAACAGGCAAAAGTATCAAGACACTGAGATCTGATCGAGGTGGTGAATACTTGAGTGCCGAGTTCCTGGATTACTTAAAAGAGAATGGAATTCTCTCTCAGCTTACTCCTCCATACACTCCGCAACAAAACGGTGTATCGGAGAGACGGAACCGAACCCTATTTGATATGGTACGGTCCATGATGAGTAACGCTGAGTTACCGCGATCATTCTGGGGATATGCACTAGAATCAGCTGCATACCTTTTGAACCGAGTTCTAACTAAGACTGTGCCTACTACACCATATCAGATGTGGTATGGAAAGAGACCCTATCTTAATCACATTAAGACATGGGGATGTCCAGCTTTTCTCAAAAAGTAGCATGCGGACAAGCTCGAGGCATGCTCGGTACAGTGCAAGTTTATGGGATATCCAAAGAACTCCAAGGGATATTTCTTCTATTGCGAAGAGGAACAAAAGGTTTTTGTTTCTCGTCATGCCCACTTCTTGGAAACTCATTTTTTGGAAAAACAGATAAGTAGGAGCGCAATAGAACTGGAAGAAATTCCCGAACCACGAGCTATTACTGAAAGCTTAGTAGAACCAGAGGGTTCAAAAGATCAGGACATTCCTGCGCCGCTCCGCAGAAGTAGTAGGCAGTCTCATCCGCCCGAGAGATACTACGGTTTTCTCATAGACGGGGATAGAGAGGATTGCATCATTGATAGTGATGAGCCGACTAGCTTCCAGCAGGCCATTCAGAGCGTTGACTCGGTAAAATGGCTGGATGCAATGCGGACCGAAATGGAGTCCATGTACACCAACAAAGTATGGACGTTGGACATTGCTCCAGATGGGGTAAAACCCGTAGGATGCAAGTGGATCTTCGAAAGGAAGATTGGTGTAGATGGACAGGTTGAGACCTATAAAGCTAGACTTGTTGCAAAGGGTTTCCGTCAAAGACTTGGCTTGGACTATGACGAAACCTTTTCTCCAGTGGCTATGCTGAAATCCATTCGGATCCTTCTTGCCATTGCTGCCTTCTACGATTATGAGATTTGGCAGATGGACGTAAAGACAGCTTTTCTAAATGGAAATTTAGAGGAGTGTGTCTATATAGACCAGCCAGAGGGTTTCATTCAGAGTGGGAGCAGCGGAAAGGTGTGCAAGTTGCTTAAGTCCATCTATGGACTAAAGCAGGCATCGCGGAGTTGGAACATCTGTTTTGATGAGACGGTCAAAGAATTTGGCTTTATCAAAAATCAAGATGAACCATGCATCTATAGTAGATTTGTAGCAAGAACTGTTGTATTCCTCGTATTATATGTGGATGACATTCTCTTGATAGGAAATGACATTCTTATGCTACAATCTGTCAAAGGGTTCTTGTCACATAGGTTCTCCATGAAAGACCTGGGTGATACCTCATACATTCTGGGGATCCGGATCTATCGTGACAGATCCAAGAGGATATTAGGACTCTCACAGTCCAGGTACATCGACACCATACTGAAAAGATTTAGTATGGAAGATTCCAAGCGCGGTAATCTTCCGGCTTGTCACGGGATCACCCTCTCCAAAGAGATGTCTCCCAAGACTGATTTGGAAAGGGATCGCATGTCTATTATACCCTACGCTTCTGCGGTAGGCTCTATAATGTATGCGATGTTGTGTACCAGACCAGATGTAGCTTATGCGCTGAGTGTGTTAAGCCGGTATCAGTCAAACCCTGGGGAGAAACACTGGATAGCGGTAAAGAACATTCTCAAGTACCTGAGAAAGACTAAGGAGATGTTCTTAGTGTATGGTAGAAAAGACCTCCAGATCGAGGCCTTTGCTGACTCCAGCTTCCAGAGTGACAAGGATGATTCCAAGACCATGTAGGGTTATGTCTTTACCCTCAATGGAGGGGCGGTCTGTTGGAAGAGTTCCAAACAGGAAACCGTTGCTGACTCGACGATGGAAGCAGAATATATCGCTGCTGCAGATGCCGCAAAAGAAGCAGTCTGGATAAGGAAGTTCCTAACAGAACTTCAGGTGGTTCCGTCCATTGTTGATCCAGTACCTCTGTATTGCGACAACAACGGGGCTATAGCTTTAGAGAAGGAACCCAGGTCCCATCAGAAGTCCAGGCACATCTTGAGGCGGTATCACCTGATCAGGGAGATCGTGGGTCGCCAGGAGATCGAGGTTCGGAGAGTTGCTATGGAAGATAACACTGCTGATCCATTCAAGAAGGCCTTACCCCAGACACAGTTCGAGCGGCTGATCGAGATGATAGGTCTTCGATACGCCAGTACATGGCCTTAGTGCAAGTGGGAGATTGTTAGTGTATATTCCCTAGAGTCCATTAGTGTATCATACTAGTATGTATATTACTTGATGGAAGCTTGGGATATTCACCTTGTATTGACAATCTTGCTCAAAATAGTAGTATGCTACTTGGTTTGTTTCTGCTTAATGTGTGCATGTGTTTCTTTTAGCATATCGCCTTTACACATTAGTGGAGCCCTTAGGATCTTTGCTTGATTACCAACGTTGTGATGGCAGTCACACTCGTAGGGGCTGGGTAATCTACAAGCACATCCTTATGCAGGTCCCTAGTCGTAGGACTATCGAGATAGGGCATCGATACTCCGGAGTAGACTAGCGTATGCGCTTCTCATCCCAGCATGGGAGACGGCCTATCCCACAGCCGTCGGTATGTCGTACTTGGGATAGTATGCGGGTGCTCGTTAGGTTACGAGTACACTGGACAGGACTCGTCGGGAACTGTTGGTTGGTATTATACCTATCGTCAGTTATCAGTTCCCATGTGACAAGAGTACAGCTTAATCCGTTGACTTGACACTGTCACTTCGCCTCGAGTGTGTTCCCACTGTACTTTGATTACTACCCTACCACGGCTCAAAGGAGTCGTGCAAACAGGTAGTTTTTGGGTGCAGTCCCGAAGCACTTGGAGGCAGTGACGGTTAGACAGGATTCGTCTCTCTCGGTATTGGGGGTTGATATCGCGCTGTGTCTAGTAGAGCCATTACACAAAGTCCCTGGCCAGGGCAAGCGAGATAAACTGGTAGGTTTCCTGTGTTATCTCAGGGTGTTCTGGGCTACACTCCGACACGACTTGTGTAAGTGCACGGCGGCGCCCCGGCCGTCAATCCGACGGCCAAAATGCGGAAGCGGTGATAAACTTTAATTTTGCGAACTTAGCAAACCGGCACCACCGCGCACTAAAACCCGGATCGAACCATTAACTAGTCCTAGCTAACTACAAGATGGGGAAGAGAGATATACCGACTGATCCGAGTCCTCCGGTCTTCTCGTCGTCGTCCCGATCTCCTGCGGAAGCTCCGGTCTCCACCTCGTCGCCGGAAGTGCACCATATCGCCTACTTCTTTTACGGGCTCCCACCTCAATGCCGAGGTAACTCCGGCACGAAGCTGGCTAGTCGACGTGCCCAAGATTTGCTGTAGAATGTATAGTAGAACTTGTGTCTCATTTTGGGGTAGTAGAGGTTGCCATTGGTGGAGGGATTGAACTTGGAGTTTTTGGAGATTGATCTTGTGGGATTTTTGCAACATGAAATGAGCCAAAAAAAACCCCACCAACAATTTGGGACAGCCCCTCTAGGAGCATGGCCGGCCACTACTTGTGTGGGGAGGGAAAATGTGAGTGGAGAGAGATAGAATGAGAGAGCCATCCAATCAAACAATGGAGAGAGAGAGAAGGCTATCATCCAAAAAGAATCATCACAAAATCAAACCCACACACAACCAACAACCATCTCTCATCATCAACAATCATGTCTACAAAAGTCATGCCATCATGACAAGAAGTCAAGTCAAAAGGTCAAGGTATGGAGCAACCATGATGAAGTCAAAAAGTCAAGTGAAAAGCTATCATGATACAAATATATGCAAAGAACCCCCCCCCACAAATACTTATTTGCAACAATGCAAATAAGCCCTCCTCCACCAATCTTCGGCCAATGAACGATACAAAGGAAATCGGCCGAAACGAAAAGCAAACTGGCAACTCCAGAAAACTGGTCCCGTAATAAATTACAGGAAAACCCCGATACTGTGCATACACACCCGCATTTGTATTCTGACCGAAATACAAATGCAATGAGACAAAATCTACACTGTACAATACTAGGATCCGGCTTAAACCAAAGCCGGCTAGTAATATCCGTTCGATCCTGATTCGTGCAATACCGCACGTATCTGATCGAACCCTGCCATATATCCATACGGCCTATAGTACAAACTGTCCGATCCTGATCCGTGCAATACCGTACGTATCTGATCGGACCTTGCCATATCTCCATACGGCCTCTACAACTTTTCGCCCGAAAGCTGAGTAACTGAATGTGGGGGACTCTAAAGACTCGTCAACACCTTGGTTGTGGATTTAACCACTAGCACGTCAGAGGTATAAGCCAATACATAACGGGCTACCAGGTACTGACTAAAAGGGACGTCTGTGAGCGAACTCATCCTGACAACCCTACTGAGCCTGTCAGTGACAATATACGTACAGTCCGGTCCGTTCGTCTATGAGCATCGCATGGCGGGCCTAGGGGGTTGGTAAAAGTCAGACCCCCAAAAGCGGTACAAGTCGTGTCGGAGTGTAGCCCAGAACACCATGAGATACTACTGGAATACCTACCAGTAAATCTCCTTGCCTCGGCCGAGGGCTTCGTGTAATGGCTCTCCTAGCC
Source organism: Agapanthus africanus (assembly GCA_030015575.1). Taxonomy (NCBI): domain Eukaryota; kingdom Viridiplantae; phylum Streptophyta; class Magnoliopsida; order Asparagales; family Amaryllidaceae; genus Agapanthus; species Agapanthus africanus. The sequence goes on from JASDDO010000016.1 coordinate 151,013,119, forward strand.
ACAGCACGACCTCACCCCCAATACCGGGAGAGACGAACCCCTGAAGATGTGCTCACTGCCTTCATGTGGCTCGGGACTGTACCCAACTAAAACCTGTTTGCACGACCCCTTTGAGCCGTGGTAGGGTAGTAATCAAAGTACAGTGGGAACTCACACGAGACAAATGACGATCCCCAGGTCGATGAACTAACCTCTACACATGTCACCAGGGAACTGCCATCTGACGTCTGGTATATGACCAACTAGCATGTTCCCGGCGAGTCCTGTTCGGTGTACTCATAACCCAATGAGCACCTGTATACATCTTAGGTGATCCAACTGACACCAGTGGCTTGTGAGACCGACCACCGCCCCTCGTCGGGGTCTCGACTGTATACACTAGTCTACTCTGGAGTATCGATGCCCTGTCTCGAAACTGACACGACTAGGGACCATTTTAGGATATGCTTATAGACTACCAGCTCCCACTTATATGATCGCCCTCATACTGCTGGTGGTCAAGCAAGAATCCTAGGGGCTCTACCAATGTGCAATAGAGACTTGTCAGGTCACCTAAAGCAGTACACGATGATAAAGGTAAACCAGATAACATACTATCATCTCGAGTAAGACTGTCCTATAGGGATAGGTCCTCCATCAACCATTGTAATTACGTGCCTGTGATCGAATAATTGAATCTGAGGGCACTATCTCCAACAATCTCCCACTTGCACTCAAGGCTAATTATTGCGATGTCGCATACTCACAGCACGTGTGATACCGAACACCCAACTCCTCTACTAGTCAGTCTCACAAAGCTCGCTTGCGAAACTGTTGCGTTCGAGGAATAGCCTTAGTGAGTGGATCCGCCTTGATGTCTCTTTCTATGTCTCTCTATATCTCAAGTTCGTGGAGAAACCCATCTCCCGAAATGAGCAATACCTGTCTTAGAATGTGTCTGGATGTCTGATGGGACCTAGCTTGTAAATGAACTCCAAATCCAAACTTCTTAGACTGTATCGTCAACTGAACTTAATCAGTATCCTGCGCCATGCCTCCCTCAGTATTGCCTTGGATCACCTATCCAAAATACTGCCCCTCGTCAGAGGGAAAACTATAACTCTGACAACCTCCTGTCGTCCATGTCACCTTGGAAGCCTGGAATGATAACTGTCTCCCGAATGAGGCTGTCGTTATAATATCCCTAGAACATCCACTTATGTTCTAAAACTGCTTCCGACTGTTTCTCCAGGATTGGATCAATGTCAACTTATTGCATCTAGTGCAAGAACAGCATCTGGTGTGGTACTTTACATCTCATGATTGACTCAATTGCCTGAGCAAATGATCTGTCAATCATGCACATCCCTCTCGCCTTTAGTCTGTAAGACACCTTTAGAGAGGGTGACTCCCTTACCTGCAGGTATACTACCGTGCCAGGAATCGTCCATTCTAAATACTCTTAGAATGCTGTCTAAGTACCCTGATTGGGAAACCACCCAAATCTAGATCTAAAACCATAGATCTAGTAACCAGTATGTCTGATACAAAATCCATTTCCTTTATGGAGAAACCACTGTGTGACGACCAAAGTATAACCGATCTTAGTATAGGAATATCACTTCCTACTCTGTGTATGTCGTCCAAATACCATGACATCACACCCTACTACCTTCTCAACAGATCCATCCCCTATTCTGATGAAGTCAAACCTATGACTGTCACATCAGAAATTGATGATCTATCTCCGCTATATCTGCTTTAGTCTATAAATAGACATAAGCTACCTGTCCACCAATGCTTCCGCTGCTCCCACTGACTACGACAACCCTCTGGCAGAGTCATATACACGTACACTTCTGAAGCCAGTTCAGAACGACCCTATACTCATCCTCCTGCTGGGTCTCGCAGTCTGGAACAGCAGCAATGGCAAGTGTGGGTAAACAAGAACCTCCCTGCCACCGTCCTTGAGGCTACCGGAGTACCTCTCGGGTGCCTGAGGTTACCCACCTTATCTGCGGAGTGGCCAATGGAATGTCAAACCAGATTGAATCTTTAGGTTCCTATCAAATCTTCAGTAATCGTTTGTGGTTCTGGAATCACTTCCAGTTCTACCATACTCCCACTACTGTTTTCTGAAAAAATCCATTTTTAATAAAACTGTGGCGAGTCTAGAACAATATCGCTATTGATCCTCCAGATGGTAGAAAGTCAACCCTCGTCATAGCCTGGGTCAACCCACAAACAGCCATTACAGAAACGTGCCTTGAGTTATCCAGAGTCTGGTTTTAAGCATAGGCCGGACAACTCCCCGTTCCTTAACATCGTTAAGATATGAACTGTTCTATATCCAATATAGAACCAGAGGCAATGATTTAATTGAACCAGATTCAAATCATGCAGCTGTCTCCAGTGCATGTCAACTAAATGGAAGGAGGCCGATCAGCGTTACTCAACTTAGGAATGCTTCCAATTATAAGTAACCTGAAAGAGAAGCAAGTTCTCTTAGTCATTACTATCAACTGAAAACCATACACAAGTATCTACATCTTCGATCACTTTGAAGAATCCCGATACTTGCGATACCTGGTTCTCTACTTTATTCAAATACCTATAACTTCTCAAAAATTCGGACCCTGTGTTTCCACGAAACACTTGTCTAAAAACTAGAGAAGTCATAAGTAAACCGAATATAGTACGAGGACCAACCCCTCTGTCCTGATAGACCCTGGACAACTGTTCATATCAGATTTTTACATTTTCATACCGCCCAATTTTTATCACATTGCATATCGGTAGATACTCTTGAGCCGTGTTTGCTAGTCAATTGCAGGATACAGGTTCTCGGTTCGAAAACGGTGAAATTCATGGAAAACACGACAAGATCCGAGTTCCTGCTAACCACAGATAAAACACAGTCTCCGCTCTTCATCCGTATGCTGCCAGATACCAGTTTAGGGAGACAAAATGTCAAATCAATGTCGTTTTCAGGCACAAAGCTCAATGGTAGCACAAAATCCAAGAGATCTACGCGGAGCTCGAGGCAATCATCACAAAATCTTGACAAAAAGTCCACCTTTTTTATCAGCAGAATTCTGGAAAATTCGTGAAGCAATTATGTGAAAATACATATTCCAGAATGCAGTACACACCATAACAGGCCACCACAAAAAAACACTGGACCCAATTCCCCTAAACGGCCGCGCAACCGCAGCCAAAGGGGGGTCCAGGCCGCGGTTGCGCGGCCGTTATAGCGCCAAACGTGGAGAATTTTCAGGGGTAGTTTGGTCTTTGTATTTGGGGTCTGGTGGTTGCCCTAGGTTTTCATTTTGTGTCCTATAAATACTCCAGAATTCTGTGAAGGAAGGGTCCAATTCTTGTATCTCTTTTGCTAGGTTTTATTTTACATGTTCTTCTTCCTCTTCTCACCTCTTCTCCATTAAACTTGTAAGTGAGCTTTTGAGTGAAGAGTGATGAATAAAGAAGACCATTTTATTATCATGCTTGTCTCCTTATTTTTATGCTTGTTGTAATTTTAATTCGTTAAGTAGTTGTTGTTATTTGCTTGTTGTTTCTTTCTTCTTTCTTTTTCTTTATCCTTACATATGACAATGATACTTACGCTTGATCCTCGCCAAGGTGAGGTCGCAAATAGTTAGTCGTATTCTTCTAGTCTCCTTCTTTCTATCTTCCTCTTTTGTTTGTTTTATTTTTCCGTATTACGAAGTGTGAGTAGTTCTATACTTGTTAGGGTAGGATAAGGGAAGTTTGAGAGAAGGAAATCTCTCTCACTCTTTCCTTGCCCAACAACTTAAATCAACTCCCGTTAATTGTGTTAGTTGTATGTATGTCCTAGAGGCCAGTATTGTACAGATGTTGTATATTATATTGGATGCTTGGACATATATAGAGATGACTTTCTTGCTCGATATGATAGTATGCTATCTGGTTACTCTTTATCTTAACATGTACACTAGTCTCTTTATACTGTCTTGTAGTTACATGTTGGTAAAGCCCTTAGGATGTGTACTTGACTACCTGGACTATGATGCAGATCATACTAGTGGGGACATGGTAGTCCATAAGTACATCCTTCAAGGTCCCTAGTCGTGGGTGTATCGAGACGGGGCATCGATATACCAGAGTAGACTAGCGTATACGCTTCTCGACCCATGTGATGGGCGATGGATGATCCCATATCCATTGGTGTTTGACATCAGAGATGGTATACGGGTGCTCAGTGGAGACTGGGTACACTGGACGGACTCACCGAGAACTCCCAGATGGTATTATACCTCACGTCAGATGGCAGTTCTCAGGTGACACTTGTACAGGTTAGTCTGTAGACCCGAGATCGTCATAGAGTCTTGTGTGATTCCCACTGTGCTTTGATCTCCACCTTACCATGTCTATGAGGGCGTGCAAAACGGTGGTCTTTGGGTACAGTCCCGAGTCACATGGAGGCAATGAGCGATAGGAAGGGTTTCGTCTCTCCCGGTATTGGGGGTTGATGTTGCGCTGTGCTCGATTGGCCGTAACAGGGAAGTCCCTGGCCAGGGCTGATCAGAGATTTGCTGGTAAGTGTTACCAGTAGTTTCTAGACCCGTTATGAGCCTCACATCGGCACGACTTATCGGGTTATTGGGGTCTGACGTTTACCATCCCTAGACTTGATATGCGATATATCAGACGTAGAGACCGGACTGTACGGTAAGTGTTACTGGTCGGATTCGCAGGAGCATGAGCGGGCTAGCTCGTCGATCTTCTGATCGCTCAATACCCAGGTGGCCGTTACGTTTAGCAGACCGCTTGCGGCTTGTTGATGCTTGATATGATCATCATCTGCTACCGGCGTATTGACGAGTCTTTAGAGTCCTACACAGAGGTTTCCTGGTTCAAGCGAAACGAAATAGGAGCGCACATGAGATATGTGCAGGACCGAGAATAATGCGTGTATGTGATACCGCATTTCATTCTCGCGATAAATGTTTCGATTGGTTATATTCGATATGACCTAGTTATCGAATCATTGATTCGATAAATCGATACATTGCATACTAGTCGGTTATGTGCGACATGACCGGATCATTGAATCAAATGTTGATTTAATGATTTAATGTATAATTATATATTTGATATATTACTTTGCATTAACTAGTATTGGTTCACTTTAAACGGATTTTTCTCATTTGGATTGCACATTGTATATGTTATATACTTTTGTGCATTTTTTGTATCATGTTTGATGATACTTGATCATATGGTTAAGTGAATAGAATTAAACCATGGTTATTATGATAATTAGGGTTTTGCATATTTATTTATTTATTTATATTTTCATTTGTTTATTTGGAAATGATTTAAAAAGGATGGTGGCTTTCTTTGTCATTTAGTTGAAGCTTCATGAAGCTTTGACTTCTTATCCTTTCTTATCATCTTGCTTAACCCTAACCCATCCATTAACCATGGTATATTCTCTACACTTAACCCTAGTAAGTATTATGATAAGTATTGCTTTTTCTTTTTATTTTAAAAAGACTTATCACAATACTAGATCATCTTCTTCATCTTCTTCTTCTTCTTCAAGCTTGCTACTCCAATGGCAACTTGAGTATTAGTGAGAGAAATCCAAATCTAAAGAGAACCCACCTCCTATTTCTTCACCCTCTACCTCTTGCCAAGTTGTTTTGGGTGTTAACTTCACAAGTTTCACAAGTTTGTGAAGTCGGAGCTTGAACTAGTGCAACCTCGACGTAGATCGTCTTTGACACAAAACCGACGACCTATTCCGCACATTATTCCGATGAAGCCGACGAATGAGTCGAGGGTTCGTGATGGACAGCGAGGGCATGATCACGTGGAGCTAAGGAGGTGGAAATCCGGATCTACAAAGGTTGTAGCATCTAACCAATAGTTAAATAGTTAACTAGTTTTCCGTTTCGCCTAAAACTTCTAGTCTAAAGATCCGTAGTCTAGGGTTTCTCGGCACCAAAAATTTTAAATTGGCATGTCCGATGCCTTGTGAGACCTTACTAGAGTGCCTAGGAACCTTTCACTGGTATCAGAGCCTAGCTAGAGCCTTAGGCGAAGTCCAGACGGAATTTGAAGTCCGAACGAACCCGAATCCCGATCGCAAAATTGCTCTCTGTCCCGATTTTAAAAATGTGGATTTTTGTGTATTAAAAGTGTCCAGGAAATTCAGTAAACAATTCTAAGGATTACGGTAAAAACTCAGGCGCATGATTCAATTAAACGGCGGCGGAACCGCAGCAGAAGCCCTGCTTCTGCGGCGGTTCCGCGGCGGTTTGTTGACATCATCATTCATTGTTTTTTCTGTAATTCATTAATTCTGGTGCTGGATTTTCTGGAATTTTTTAATATTTATTCAAGAGTTGAATTTTCAGCAGTTGTTTTGGGGATTCGGTGTTTCGATCGGGTTATCAAATTTTGTCTATTTGGTTTTCCGGATAAATTTTAGAATATGTTAAAAAGTTCGATCGGATATAAATACCCAAATTTTCCCCTGTCGGGAAATTTCCAAGAGTTGGATTTTTCCGTAGTTTAACGACGTTCTAAGTAGTGCAAGTAACGCGATGGACCCTCTAGAAGACAACAAACCTTAACTCGATTATGTGACCGTCTTGAACTGCCCTTTGAACCTTCGGGTTTGGGGCAGTACGGCGTGCCACATGTGAGGCGTTGGCTTGACCCTTCTACGGCTGGACCGTCGGTACTGAGGCACGAACTGAATGTTGTTAGACTTATTTCATGAGTTGGACTGTATCGGGAAAACTTGGGTATTCGACTGTTCGATCGGAAAGTTTAACATTTTCTGTTTATCCGGAATGGGATACAATAATTGGAATTCACAAGTAGTTATGTGATAACTGGATGAATGTTATAAATTTAGCAGTTTAGTCCCATATGATATTGAAAAGAGTTTTCGATAATGAGACTAAAATGCGAGATTTATATCTGTTAGGCAAGGGATGTCTAAGTATTTCATTTGATTAGGCATGCGATGTCTAAAGGAGTTGCGGATTCCAATTGTTGTAGTTTTACACTTTCTTTTATGTGACCGTAAGTGTAGTATGTTCATATCGCCGGTTTCGTTGCTATACATCAACGACAATTGGGGTATGCATACTTACTTACGTTGATGACATGTGATGTTATGTGTTGCTGGATATGTTATATTGGATCGTCGTATTCGAATAGCCGGGGGTTTTTATGTGAGATGCGTGTTTTTCATTTTCATTCATGTAAAAACTTGTATGTAATATTCTTTTATTTGGGGCACTTCCAGGTAGCGGAAGTTGTCACCTTTTGTACATTATTTACTTTTCCGCATTAGGATAGACCCAAGGAGGGGAGCACAAGTAACCGGGTTCTGGGGTCCAGTGGGAGACCAACTCGAGGAGTCGAGTCCGGGTCTCCTAACCCTAGAATTGGCAGGGTTGCTTGCCGCTCTCGTAGGGGTCTAGGGGTGTGGGATTGGCTATTCGTTACGACCTTGGAATCCGTGTTTTATACTGGCTCGTATTGAAAACACGGACGTCCTAGTATATCCAATATTTCATATGATTATTCTGCTGCGATATCTGTGATGTGATTCTGTGATGGATTTAGTATATGATATATTATATAGACGTTACTTATGTTTTACACCCGCGCTAGCCCTGCCCTGCTCTGTCGTTAGTTACCTAACCTAACGGTGCACGAGGGGACATCGAGGCGAATGCGGATGGCATAAGTGTACGTCATATCTATCTGTGATGTTTAGGTATTTAAATGATGGGACTTCATTAATGTGATTAATGAAAGATAAGAAACCTAAGATGTTGTAGAATCAGATTTTAAATAAAACGGGTAGCTACAGTTTTTTGCTTTGCATAGCGGTATATATGATATACCCCGCACCTCATTCGACGAGGAAAGGACCGAGATCCCTTCACCGGGAGTGACTCCTTTAGCAATAACTGGCAGATGCTACAGACTCGGTTTGCTTTTGACTGCTTTTAAGAGTTTTTGCTTTGCACAGCGATATATATGATATATCCCGCACCTCATTCGACGAGGAAAGGACCGAGATCCCTTCGCCGGGAGTGACTCCTTTAGCAAAACTAGAAAAGCCTCAAAATCACTCCATTTCAAAACTTCATTTGATTCTACAACGATATCAAGTTCATTACGCTCATGGTTTTTATGAAAAACCTGCGTAGCCCTCCGTCATTTCAGATAAGTAGTAGTTAGTATTCGTGCTGCGTTTGTTGGCCTTTGTCAAGGCGCAGTGTGCGGTAGCTAACTGGTGCTTATCTATTTATGCATATGATGCAGATTGGATTAGGGTAGTCGTGCGACCTTGTTGGCCTTTGTCAAGGGCCGTGCGGGTGGGTTTATTTCGATCAAGAAATGACGGGTTGAACTTGACTAGCATCCTATGGTTTGTTGGCCTTTGTCAAGGTCATAGGAGGTTAGGGGCAAAATATTATCGGGAATTTCAAGTGTTGAAATTTGCAATGAGATTGCATACCTTCTATGAGATAGTTGGATTCCGATACCCACTGCGAGTAAGAGTTACTCCTGGGAGAGTTTTACACATTACAATTAGCCGATCAAGTAGGTGTCTAGAAAGGTGTTAACGAGGTTACGCCTCTGGGAAAACGAGGTTTACATTAATTAGGTTCGTGCGAAAGCACGGGGGACCTCCCTCAAAGTACCGACACTGGCCTGGCTGAAAGATTGGCGAACCTGTAGTGTGTAATTAATCCCGGCTAGTCTTTCCTTTTAGGGTTTGGAGGAAGATTTGATAAAAAGCAGTGGGAGCCATCCTGATTAGACAAGATAATAACCAATCTGATCTTGCACGAGCATACGCTAAAGTGTTTTCTTCTCTCTCTCTCCAGGTAGCGACCAGTTCATGCCTTAATCAAGATAATAATATGGATGTATTGACCGAACCCGCATGTTATACTGTGCTGGGGAACGTTGGTTCCGTTCTTTCCTATAAGAGTTATAGAAATGAACAGGATATAGGGGAATGCCAGGATTCCCATGCCACCCGAATGAAGAAAGTACATGTTGATGCATTTTCTTCGGGTGTATTCATTACTGAGAACTGTTTCTCTATTTGCTCTACGTCCTGGGTATTGGATACCGGGTCGGGATCCCATATATGTAATCAGTTACATGGGCTAAGGAAAGGTAGAGAACTTGGAGAAGGTGATTAAGACATTAGAGTTGGGAATGGTGCAATTATTGCAGCTAAGACTGTCGGGGATTATCACCTTGTATTACCAACTGGTAATACATTGGTTCTGAACGAATGCTATACATGCCAAACCTGATATGCAACATTATATCGGTTTCTTTATTAAGTAAAGAGGGATATAATTTTGTATTACAGGACAATGTTATGAACATTTTCCGTAACCAAAAGTTGGTTGGATCAGGCATGTTATGCAATGGCATTTATGTTCTTAATCAATCAACAGTTCTGAGCATAACAAACACACACAAGAGGAAGAGTTCTGAACTCAACGAATCCTTCTTGTGGCATTGTAGACTGGGTCACATCAATGCGACACGACTTGCTAAGTTGCATAAAGATGGATATTTAAATCCGTTTGAATTTTCATCTTATGACACTTGCCAGTCATGTCTCAAAGGCAAGATGACCAAAACTCCGTTTACGGGACACGGAGAAAGAGTTACCGAACTCTTGGGACTTATACATAGTGATGTATGTGGTCCCATGTCTACACATGCCAGGGATGTTTCTTCATACTTCATTACATTCACTGACGATCTCTCTAGGTTCGGGTATGTGTTCCTGATGAAACACAAATCAGAAGCTTTTGAGAAATTTAGGGAATATAAACAAGAAGTTGAGAACCAAACCGGAAAAAGTATTAAAATCCTACGATCTGATCGAGGAGGGGAATACTTGAGCAATGAATTCCTGGACTTCCTAAAAGAGAATGGGATTCTCTCTCAGCTGACTCCTCCATATACAACACAGCACAACGGTGTATCTGAACGGAGAAACCGCACCCTATTAGATATGGTGCGCTCAATGATGAGTACAGCTGAGTTACCTATTTCCTTCTGGGGTTATGCGCTGGAGACAGCAGCATACCTTTTGAATCAAATTCCATCTAAATCTGTACCTACCACACCATATGAGATATGGAGTGGGAAGAGACCATGTCTTAAACGAGTTAAGATATGGGGTTGCCCGGCCTATGTCAAAAGACAAAATCCGGACAAACTCGAGGCACGGTCAGTTCTATGTAAGTTTGTGGGATATCCCAAACATTCACATGGATATCTTTTCTACCATACAGAGGAACAAAAAGTGTTTGTTTCTCGACATGCCACCTTTTTGGAAAAGGAATTTCTTGCAAAAGAAATTAGTGGCGGTGAGGTAGAACTGGAAGAAATTCCGGCTACACAAACTCAAACTGAAGATTTAGTGGAACCAGAGGATTCAATAGTACCCGACGAACCCCAGCCTCTCCGCCGATCTAGTAGGGTTCCTCGCCAACCTGAGAGATACTACGGTTTTCTCATGGACGGTGGGAGCGAGGATTGCATCATGGAGGATGATGACCCAACTAGCTTCGAGCAGGCCATCACGAGTGGGGACTCAGTGAAATGGCTGGATGCTATGCGGTCTGAGATGGATTCCATGAACACCAACAAAGTATGGACTTTGGAAGTTGCTCCTGAAGGGGTAAAACCCATTGGGAGCAAGTGGATCTTTAAGAAGAAACTTGGTGTAGATGGGAAAGTGGAGACTTTCAAAGCTAGACTTGTAGCAAAGGGTTTTCGTCAAAGACCAGGTGTGGACTATGACGAGACCTTTTCTCCAGTGGCTATGCTTAAATCCATCCGGATCATGCTTGCCATCGCTGCATATCATGATTACGAAATCTGGCAAATGGATGTTAAGACCGCCTTTCTAAACGGTGATTTAGAAGAGTGCGTGTACATGACTCAGCCAGAGGGCTTCGTAGACAGTGGGAGCAGCGGGAAGGTGTGCAAGCTGCTTAAATCCATTTATGGATTAAAGCAAGCATCGCGGAGTTGGAACATCTGCTTTGACGTCGTTATCAAAGAGTTTGATTTCGTCAAAAATCCAGATGAACCTTGTATCTACAAGAAGGTGGCAGAGAGTAAGGTTGTCTTCCTCGTATTGTACGTGGACGACATACTCTTGATAGGAAATGACATTCATATGCTGCAATCGGTCAAGCTCTTCTTATCACAAAGATTCTCAATGAAAGATCTTGGTGATGCCTCCTGCATATTGGGAATTAGGATCTATAGAGATAGATCCAAACGGATTTTGGGATTGTCCCAATCCAGGTACATTGACACCATACTAAAGAGGTTTAGTATGGAAGAGTCCAAGCGTGGGAACTTACCCACGATCTCTGGAGTCACTCTCTCCAAAGAGATGTCTCCCAAGACTGATTTGGAGAGAGCTCGCATGCAAGGGATCCCTATGCTTCGGCAGTAGGCTCTATCATGTATGCGATGCTATGTACCAGACCCGATGTAGCATACTCACTAAGTATAGTGAGCAGGTATCAAGCTGATCCTGGAGAGAGTCACTGGACAGCTGTGAAGAGCATTCTCAAGTACTTGCGAAGGACTAGAGATATGTTCTTGGTGTATGGTAACGGAGAACTCCAAGTGGAGTCCTTTACCGATTCGAGCTTCCAGAGTGATAAGGACGACTCTAAGTCGCAGTCGGGTTTTGTCTTTACCCTTTTCGGAGGGGCGGTTAGCTGGAAGAGTTCCAAGCAGGAAACCGTGGCAGACTCGACGATGGAGGCTGAATACATCGCTGCAAACGATGCTGCTAAAGAAGCTGTCTGGATCAAGAAGTTCATTTCTGAACTTGGAGTGGTTCCATCCATTGAGCATCCAATACCTTTGTATTGCAATAACAATGGAGCGGTGGCTTTGGCCAAGGAACCCAGGTCCCATCAGCGATCCAGGCATATTCTGAGGCGGTATCACCTGATCCGGGAGATAGTTGATCGCCGGGAGATCGAGGTCAGGAGAGTTGACACGAAGAACAACACGGCGGATCCACTCACGAAGGCCATTCCCCAGACACAGTTTGAGAGACTCTTCGGGATGCTCGGTATGCGATACTACAGCAGCTGGCCCTAGTGCAAGTGGGAGATTGTTAGTTGTATGTATGCCCTAGAGGCCAGTATTGTACAGATGTTGTATATTATATTGGATGCTTGGACATATATAGAGATGACTTTCTTGCTCGATATGATAGTATGCTATCTGGTTACTCTTTATCTTAACATGTACACTAGTCTCTTTATACTGTCTTGTAGTTACATGTTGGTAAAGCCCTTAGGATGTGTACTTGACTACCTGGACTATGATGCAGATCATACTAGTGGGGACATGGTAGTCCATAAGTACATCCTTCAAGGTCCCTAGTCGTGGGTGTATCGAGACGGGGCATCGATATACCAGAGTAGACTAGCGTATACGCTTCTCGATCCATGTGATGGGCGATGGATGATCCCATATCCATTGGTGTTTGACATCAGAGATGGTATACGGGTGCTCAGTGGAGACTGGGTACACTGGACGGACTCACCGAGAACTCCCAGATGGTATTATACCTCACGTCAGATGGCAGTTCTCAGGTGACACTTGTACAGGTTAGTCTGTAGACCCGAGATCGTCATAGAGTCTTGTGTGATTCCCACTGTGCTTTGATCTCCACCTTACCACGTCTATGAGGGCGTGCAAAACGGTGGTCTTTGGGTACAGTCCCGAGTCACATGGAGGCAATGAGCGATAGGAGGGGTTTCGTCTCTCCCGGTATTGGGGGTTGATGTTGCGCTGTGCTCGATTGGCCGTAACAGGGAAGTCCCTGGCCAGGGCTGATCAGAGATTTGCTGGTAAGTGTTACCAGTAGTTTCTCGACCCGTTACGAGCCTCACATCGGCACGACTTATCGGGTTATTGGGGTCTGACGTTTACCACCCCTAGACTTGATATGCGATATATCAGACGAAGAGACCGGACTGTACGGTAAGTGTTACTGGTCGGATTCGCAGGAGCATGAGCGGGCTAGCTCGTTGATCTTCTGATCGCTCAATACCCGGGTGGCCGTTACGTTTAGCAGACCGCTTGCGGCTTGTGGATGCTTGATATGATCATCATCTGCTACCGGCGTATTGACGAGTCTTTAGAGTCCTACACAGAGGTTTCCTGGTTCAAGCGAAACGAAATAGGAGCGCATATGAGATATGTGCAGGACCGAGAATAATGCGTGTATGTGATACCGCATTTCATTCTCGCGATAAATGTTTCGATTGGTTATATTCGATATGACCTAGTTATCGAATCATTGATTCGATAAATCGATACATTGCATACTAGTCGGTTATGTGCGACATGACCGGATCATTGAATCAAATGTTGATTTAATGATTTAATGTATAATTATATATTTGATATATTACTTTGCATTAACTAGTATTGGTTCACTTTAAACGGATTTTTCTCATTTGGATTGCACATTGTATATGTGATATACTTTTGTGCATTTTTTGTATCATGTTTGATGATACTTGATCATATGGTTAAGTGAATAGAATTAAACCATGGTTATTATGATAATTAGGGTTTTGCATATTTATTTATTTATTTATATTTTCATTTGTTTATTTGGAAATGATTTAAAAAGGATGGTGGCTTTCTTTGTCATTTAGTTGAAGCTTCATGAAGCTTTGACTTCTTATCCTTTCTTATCATCTTGCTTAACCCTAACCCATCCATTAACCATGGTATATTCTCTACACTTAACCCTAGTAAGTATTATGATAAGTATTGCTTTTTCTTTTTATTTTAAAAAGACTTATCACAATACTAGATCATCTTCTTCATCTTCTTCTTCTTCTTCAAGCTTGCTACTCCAATGGCAACTTGAGTATTAGTGAGAGAAATCCAAATCTAAAGAGAACCCACCTCCTATTTCTTCAACCTCTACCTCTTGCCAAGTTGTTATGGGTGTTTACTTCACAAGTTTCACAAGTTTGTGAAGTCGGAGCTTGAACTAGTGCAACCTCGACGTAGATCGTCTTTGACACAAAGCCGACGACCTATTCCGCACATTATTCCGATGAAGCCGACGAATGAGTCGAGGGTTCGTGATGGACAGCGAGGGCATGATCACGTGGAGCTAAGGAGGTGGAAATACGGATCTACAAAGGTTGTAGCATCTAACCAATAGTTAAATAGTTAACTAGTTTTCCGTTTCGCCTAAAACTTCTAGTCTAAAGATCCGTAGTCTAGGGTTTCTCGGCACCAAAAATTTTAAATTGGCATGTCCGATGCCTTGTGAGACCTTACTAGAGTGCCTAGGAACCTTTCAAATTGAACCACAATCCGCTCCTTACGGCACCCTATCCTACATGATAGCGGTGATTCCGTAGTGAGACCGGTTGTGGTTGAATTAACCGGAGGTTATGGATAAGAGCCAAGAACGGACGGACAAGCACCAAAAGGAAGGACTATGCGTTGGAAAGCCTAGCTTATACTCGCAAGTTCCTTCCTAGTCGTGCTAATCCCCGTTGTTGCCGATTACCGTAACACCGATATTAAGTGGGGCAACGAAAGATGTGGAGACTCCTAACTCAAACTAACCTAATCCTAACCCTAACAAGCTCTCTTTAAATATCAACTTACACTTAGATAACCACAACAAAATCTGAAAACCGGACTTAACTCGTTAAAACACCTTGAAAAAGACTCCCATCTCCCTGCGGACGACCCGTACTCAATCGGCTAGCTACAAGCGAAACCGTCTTGATTGCGGTATTTAAAACTAAACTTGACACGCACGTATCTTATCAATCAAATGGCGCCGTTGCCGGGGAGACGGTAGTTTGTTTCTTTGTGAAATTTCGGGTTAATTTGTAAGTATAAAAAAAACGAAAAAAAAAATACATACTTTGTAAAAAACCATCCTGTTATTCTTGATTAGTTTTTGTGCAAGTGCGCAGGAAAATACGAAGTTCAAGATCGGCGCCAAAGACGTCGGATAATACGGAGTTCAAGTACAGTGCCAAAGACGTGGGAAGATAGACCCACATTTTTCGCGGCTACACCGCGACGGACAAAAACAAAGCATCCGGTCTACGGCAAAAATCTCTCTGTAAGTCCCGCTGCCTCTCTCCACTCCTCTGAACTCCACTGAACTGTGTTTTCTGCAGCCTTCTTTGCGCAAACTCTTCTCCCCCTTCCAATAAACTGTTCTTGTGCAGGATTCTTTGCGCCGCAGATAAAAATTGTTTGCTGTTGTGTAACGTTTTGAAAATCGTTTCGGTGAAATTTCGGAAAATCGGTAAAATAAGGGGGTTTTATGTAAAAAGTCAAAATGCAAATATCTTATTATAAAAATTAAATATACATATTCTAGCTATGTAATTACTAGTATTTTGTGTTTATTGAGCCACTGGTGAAATTTCAAATTTTCTGAAAAAAATTATTTTTATTATTATTTTAAGCCGTCACTAATACATTTAATTAGGGAAAATTACAAATTGGAATGAGTTGAAAAAAATTTTGTGCATCATAAAACTTTAAATAAAATTTTATCATGTGGTTTTTGAAACGAAATCGTTTGCCAAAACGATTTAGAAATTATTGAAGAAAAAAGGCTTAAATAGTGAAGTTAATGTAAATCGAAATTGGGGTATAATATTTATCATGTTTCCTCACACACACACACCTCACACTCTCTCTCCCTCCTCTCTTTTTCTGGCCTGCACATGGGCAGCAGCCCCTCACCCAATTTACCACTCAAATTTAAGAAAAAGAAAGCAAAGGACATAGAATAGAATAAAGAAAAGAAGCATGGATGTATACATGTGAGGTATGGGTCTTATTTTCTTCATTTGACCTCCCAAACTCACCCACACCTCTCTCTTTCCCTCCCTAGAAGCTGCTGGCCAAGCCCCTCCCCTTCTTGCTGCCCCAAATTTTCCCCACCCCCTTTTCACTCCAAAATTCTTCATTTATGCCTCAAAAATCATCACAAAGTCACATTAATTCATCATTAAACCCTATCCATTATTCTTGGATCAATCAAGCATGGATTTTGGAGCATGACACCATTGTTGGAGGCTAAGATTTTTGCAAGTTTGATCTCAAGCTTGTGAGGTATAATCATAACCTTATGCTTAATTTGTTGTTTAATTACTTGAATTTAGCTAATTATAAGCTTAATTAGGTTTTAATTTCAAAACTTGGAAATTCAAGAATGGGGTTTAAATGATAATTAGGGTTTTGGGTATTTGGATCATGGTTGTGTGTTGTATTTAAGATCTTAAGACATGTAAAGGCAAAGCTAGTTACTAGTTGCTAATTGTTAGTTTAAAAATTTTGCGAATTATGCTAACTTTGCAAACTATGTTTTTGGAAATTGATTAAATGATTGACATAAAAATCTAATTAGGGTATGCATGACATTATTAACATTATAAGTTATAGTTTAATACTTTAGATCATTCAAAACCAAGCTAAATTGTTGTTTGTGCATTTTTTACTATGAAATTGTTAAAATTGGATATATTTGCAAACTAGAATTTTGGGTTTAATGAAAATTGATGAGATTAAATTATGGAAATGGTTTGGGTGGATTAATCAAGATATTTAGTGAACATTGTAGCCGCTGGAAATGTTAAAACATCTAGATTTGAACTAAATTGGCAATTGTTGCTTACTAGAGTTTCGGAAAAATAGCTTTTAAAGCGAATTTGAAGTTTTGATGATTTAAACCCTATTTCATATATATATTTAGTGTGTTGTGAAACCACGATTGGTGCATTTGAGTTTTTCTCGATCACTCGGCATTTGTACGCCGACGTCGAGGGTTTTTGGGTTGATTTGTGAAAGCAATCATAGGTTTTGACCTATGTGGGATTCGTGCGTCGTTTTGATCATGAGTCGGATTTTAATGAGATATGGTGCGTTATGATATGTAGGTACCCCCATGTGGACTTCGAGACGACAAGCAAGCGCATGGCGACGTCGGCACCGGCTAGCGAGGACCAGGTGAGTAGATTTATATCTACGGGGAGAAGTCGGGTGGATGGCGTATAGCACCCCCGCAGTCCGTGGTGGTGTATACGGATGCGTATACACACCAACAATTATTATATGTTATTTAGGATTAATAACGATGCTTAGGATGGATATTGGTGTGTTGGATTACTTTAGTGTTGCGAACCCTAGGGTAGTGTTACACACACATACACACATACATACTTGCATACATTCCTATTGATATGTACTCATGGGATTCTTTATAGTTATGTGTTCACATGGGTATGGGACTATGTGTTCACATACGGATTGAGGATGATACTTGGGGTTGAGCTGAGTCGATGAGATTGGATCGAGGCCGTGAGATCGGTGATATAGCAGGGTTCGTATCTTAGATACGACATGACGTTGTAGCGGGTCCTTGACGTAGTGTTTCACACACTCCATGCTTACGTAGGCGGTATCAGTATGGTACTAGACGTAGATCAGTACCCCGATCATGATATTTGATAAAGAGGATACCAGGTGAGTAGTATGATGAATGTGATATTGACCCGTACCCAGATTTGGGATGACGTACGACGGATTTACGTACGAGCTATATTTTGATGTTTGATCCGCACTCTTGACTTGGGATGTCTGATTATAGATATGGTATCGGATATGATATTATTGAGGCGGGATCACCGACTATACATATACAGGTAGGTATATGTATCGACTCAGATAATAGGCGGTTTCCTTACCTGTAGTTCAGCTTGTTAGTTCAGCCGTATAGTTTAGTGTAGTTGTTAGATTAGATTAGACTTCTTACCTATTTCAAAAACTAACGAATCATGGGCATTTTTAAAGACAGCTCAAGGGAATCTACGGATATTTCAAAAACGACGTATCTTTTCATAAAAACACCGTAGCCCCTATTTTCAAAACCCCATGATTCGTGTTATTTCAAAAGGCACCATTCGTAGGACTTATATTAGATTATTGCAGATTAGTTATCGTTGTGTCTAGTATTCAGCTCCCGCACATTATTGCTGTTCGCTCTGCCTCGCATATTTATTTTGCTGCATATTCCATTATTGATATCATGCTGTTAGGACACCAGCACCATTACCGATGATGCGTATGTACCACGTACACCTACTTGCCGGCTCACACACATCTTCATCGGTAATTGCCATGTCACGTACACTTTAGAGAATATAATTGCTTGACTTAGATTGCTAGCTGGTAGTCTTGACATGATATTAGTGTACTTCCCTTATATGCCATATTAGACATTGTAGTTATTACCTACCACTTCATGCATACTGTTATTCAGTTGGTTCATGCCTAGTTCATTATCATTGACATATGCACTTGTGATGATTTCTTGAGATTTATGATATTTCTGGATTTCGGAGAAAGCCGCAAAATTTACAACTTATGATCTTTTGAAATATAAAATGTTGCGGTTTTCTAGTGATGTAAAGTGTCGTCCACCATGAGTTTGCTGTGGTTTTGGAGATCCGTGTCGAGGAGTGGAGAAACCGTCACGGGTACATGGTGGGCCCGGTATGGTACCCCCGGGGCAAGAGGAATGTGGTGTTGACGTTGAGCCTGGCTGGGGAGCACTACCTACCGGTGATATTACCCGACGCGTCGGATATCCGGAGGATACCGTCGTGGTCTTGAGATGGATGGTAGGGGCCGGTCCGGACTGACGGCGCCCTAGATATTGAGCTTGAGACATGATATTTCGAGACAGTGAGATTATGTTTTGTGTCGATGCTAGACACTGTTGATACTGATTTCATTATGATACCTCAGTTTAAAAATACGAAGGAAATCTCACTAATTTATGAAAACAGTTTCTTCATTTACATGTATCTGTTTCATGCATTCATCACCTCATTCATATGATATATTGCTACCTGAGGCACTGACACGGGCACATGAAATTATACTCGGGTTAGATATTACCCTAGTTATTGTTATAGGCTGCCTGTTATACTTATATGTGAGGATATATTATGATCATTGACCTAGGTTGCGTTATTTATGCGATTTCTGTGCGTAGATGTTTTTCTATTCACGAGTTGCAACTCACCCCGTTGTGCCCCAGTTTCTTGCAGGTTTGCCGTACAGGTTTCATTACGGCTTTGCGGGCTCAGTTTCATATCGGGTGACTTGCTAGTGGGTGGGTTTTTCTTGTATCGTACCCATCATATTACCTTGTATAATACTATTCCGTTGTATCTAGTAAATTCCATCAACCAAACATATATTTTTTTTGAGATAGAGACCAGTGCTGTTTATTCTTTCGACCTTAGAGTTGCTCGTTATATTTCTGGTGGTTTTGAGTTCCTTTTGAGTTTTGATCCTCGCCGTTGGCGTTGTATATTATATTGCTTGTGTGGTTGTGACCGTCGATTGACGAAGAGCTAGCTCCCGCTTGGGATGCCTTTTTATTGATTTCGTATACTATTCATGTTGTATCCCGTTTGGGAGCCAGTTTTTACAAAGGAGACTCTGCCGAAATTTTTAGTAAATTTTGATGTTCTTAAAAACCGCATAATTCGGCTTATGCTATTAAAACTACTTGTTTTAAATTGGTTTTCCTTCACTCTACTTCTTTTCTTGGTTTGGATTTCTGGGTTTTCGGTTTACTTAGATTACGTACGCCTCGAGACGTTTCGTAGTTTAAGTGCCGGTCATGTTCCGTACTTTCGGGACATGACATGTTGATTTGTTACTGTTTTGCATTCTTTAATACGGACTTAAGGGGCTTGAAACCAATCCAGATTGGGTGGGGATTTCATCACCCTTCCCAGGACCCCAAAAATCACTAAAGCATATGCATTGTCCATTGTAAATTAAAAAATACTAGACTTCATCCCTAAGGACTTCGCGCCTCATTAGGAGAAGATAAACCGTGTTTAGAACCTCGCTTAACCGTATATTGATTACGGGGTGTCTAGGAAAGTGTTAAAGGCGCAACCCGCCGAAAGAGAAAGGGTTATTTAATTAAGGAACTTCGCGAAAGCGTTGGACAACCTCCCCTTATCTCTGCACTTACCTGGCCCCGTGATCGGTGTATTTTTAAGCCTGTTCTCTGACACTGTTTAACTTCGAAAATCAAGTTCAGGAGCAGGTCTAGTAGACCTAGGCGACCGTAGATCTAGGTGTGATTGTGCATATCTTGTTTGTGATTGCTTAAGCCGTATTTCCGTACATACTTCTGTAAATCTCTTTCTAAAAAAAAAAAATCAAAAACTTTTATAAAAACTTGCCCTTTTGTCGCCAAATCCATTTTCATCCACCACCCATCGCCTTTCTCCATTGACGTTTTTTACCCGCACCTTCTCCGCTTTGACTATACTAAACTCGTTTAGTGTATGTCCGCTTGGACTCGGGACACTAGCGCCCGTCTAGTCCGCATTACGTTAGTCGCTACCGACTACGCGATCGACTCCGAAGTCGATACTCCGTCCACTCCTCTTTCACCCCTTCCTTTGCCGGCCAACTCCGACGTTGACCGAAATTCTGTTCATACATCTTCACCTTCACCTTCACCTTCACCAACCTCTTCTTCCGCGATGTCGGGATTTAATCCGAACATCTCTTTGACCACCGCTGGATTGGCTCCACCTCCTACGGAGACCAATCTTCCACCCCCTCCGCCTGTTGTAGCGCCGCAGCGAATTGCGCTCCAGGATCGTTTCTACCCTACCCGTTCTGCACTTCCCACCTGCCTTTCTCTTCCTCCGGCCAATGGGGACAACTTTGAAATTAAGCCCCATTTCATCAACATGCTTCCACGTTTTCATGGGCTTGAAACTGAAGATGCCTATATCTTCATCAATAAATTTCAAAATGTCTGTGCCATGATGAAAACCACCCAGCTGTCGGACGATGCTATACGCCTACGGGTCATTCCGTTTACTTTATGCGATCTCGCTGAAAAATGGCTGTATAGCACCGCTTCCCACTCAATCACCAGCTGGGACGAGTTTGTTAAAGCGTTTCTGAAAAAATTCTATCCAAATCATAAGACCGCAAGAATTCGAAATGAAATCAACCAATTCTCCCAGCTTCCTTCTGAACCCTTCTGGAAGTGCTTTGACCGGTACAAAGACCTTCGTGTTCAGTGTCCTCACCACGGTATAGAGAAATGGCAACTCTGCCAAACCTTATACGAGGGACTGAACCCAGCAACGAAGCAGTTGCTGGAAACCATCTGTCAGGGCCACTTCCTATCGAAATCTGACGAGGAAGCGTGGCAGTTCTTTGATGATCTTGCGGAGCAAACGCTACAGTGGGAGAGCACCAGACCGACTTCTTCTTCTTCTACCTCCACTTCTACTGGTCAGTCTAGGGTAGGAATCCACCAACTTGACGTCTCTATTGCGATGAAAGCTGAAATGGCTGCAATAACAAGAAAGCTTGAAGCAATAGAGAGCAAATTTTCTGCTCCTGCTCCTGCCCCTGTTCTCCCCCTTCGTACCATCTGCGCTTGTTGTTCTGATCCTTCTCACTTGACCGAAGAGTGTCCTTACAATCCACCCTCGCAAGGACAGGATCAGGTTAATGCTGCCTTCCAGCAAAGACCGAGGAATGATCCATACTCTTCCACCTACAATCCCGGTTGGAGGAACCACCCCAATTTCGCCTGGAATCAGAATCAGAATCAATTCCAGGGCAACAATTTCCAAAGGGCCCCTCCACCGCAACAACAAGCGCAACAACAAACTCAGTATCAGCAGCCCTTCCAACCCCAACCTTACCAAAACCAGACGAACAATTTTGCACCAAACAATTCTTTTCCACCAAATAACAACTTTGTTCCGTCAAACACTGATAAGGTTTCCTCACTCGAGCGAAGTCTGGAGGCGTTTTTTAAACAATCGACTCAATCCACCGCCAACATCCAGTCTTCGATCCAATCTTTAGTGCAACACACCGCCGCACACGGGCAGAGCATCAAAACCATCGAGGCCCAGATTGCACAGCTGAACGCGGCCTTGAGCGAGCGAGAAAAGGGGAAGCTTCCATCCCAGCCACTGCCAAATCCCGGTCACCCACATAATGCACATGTTGCTCTTGAACAACAAAACCATAATGTGAGTGCCGTGACTACGCTGAGATCGGGAAGGATGCTGCAAAACAACATTGGCAAGCAAATCAACGATGGCACCCCGGCCGCCGCTTCTTCTTCGTCTTCCGAGCCTATTTTCCGTTCTTCAACAGGCTCTCCTTCCTCTTCTTCTGCTCTGAACGGACCCACTTCTCACTCCACGAAAACACCTATTCTGGGATCCGTTCCAACTCCAAAATCTCCTCCTCCAGCATTAGACTCAACCAATTTTCAAAATGTTCCATTTCCAAACCGGTTGAGGTCTAATAAACAAAATCCTCAAATGGAGAAGATTTTGGAGTTATTCAAGCAAGTTAACATTAATATTCCTCTTTTAGATGCTGTCCAACAAGTCCCGTCCTACGCGAAAATCTTAAAGGGCTTGTGCACGAAAAAGAGAAAGTCTCAGGTACCCAAGAAAGTTTTCTTGGCTAGTGCTGTGAGTGATGCCCTTACCCAATCTTTACCACAAAAACGGAAGGACCCTGGCTGTCCTACGATTTCAATTACCATTGGGGATAAGAACATCAACCGCGCACTATTAGATCTTGGTGCCAGTGTTAATTTGCTTCCGTATTCAGTATACGAGCAATTAGGCGTCGGAGAGTTGAAACCCACACACTGCACTCTCCAAATGGCCGACCGATCGATCACCCATCCTAGGGGTGAGCTAGAGGATGTGTTAATCAGAGTCGGGGACTTCATATTCCCCGTCGACTTCATTGTATTAGATACACAGCCTGTAGCTAACCCCCGGAATCAAATTCCGGTGATACTCGGTCGCCCATTTCTCGCAACCTCAAATGCTGTGATCAATTGTCGCAACGGTTCGATGAACCTCTCTTTTGGAAATATGACGATTGAACTCAACATTTTTAGGTTGGGGAATCAACCCGCCGAACCTAATGCTCATATACTGGACGTCTGCTCGATCCAGGAGATCACACCAGAAGAGTGTGAATTCGAGGAGTTTTTATTTGACCACGATAATCTTGACGCCACTAGTGCGTTTCTCTTCGAACCTGCTGCTGCTTCCGCGCCCAACTACGACTATGAGTGTTTTACGTTTTCACACAATCTTAGCCGCTCACCACCCGAGTTTGAATCGTTTGACTTTTCGGATGAGTTACCTGAACCATCCAACTCGGTGGCTTACACTCGTTTCGAACCTTTGTTGGAATCCTTTGAGTTCGAGACCTTTTCTCCTATCCTTCCTTCTATCATTTCACCTCCAATTCTCGAACTCAAGCCTTTGCCATCTCACCTTAAGTACGCTTACTTAGGTGAGAACGAGACCCTCCCAGTTATCATTTCGGCTTCTCTAGCTCCTGAGCAAGAGAAAGCCCTTCTTTCGGTCTTGCACGGCAATAGGCAAGCTTTTGGCTGGTCCATGGCGGACATTAAGGGGATTAGTCCCCTGATCGTAGAGCATCATATACATCTGATGGATGATGCCAAACCAGCCCGGGATCCACAAAGACGTCTCAATCCAGTCATGAAGGAGGCTGTGAAGAAGGAGATCGTCAAATGTCTAGATAGTGGTATCATTTACCCTATCTCTGATAGCCAGTGGGTTAGCCCCATTCATGTTGTCCCCAAGAAGTCGGGCATTACGGTCATCACCAATGAGGCAAACGAGTTAATCCCTACTCGCACCCAAACTGGGTGGCGAGTATGCATTGATTACCGAAAACTCAACGCCGCAACGCGGAAAGACCACTTTCCGCTACCTTTTATTGACCAGATGCTCGAACGATTGGCCGGACACGAGTACTATTATTTTCTAGATGGCTACTCTGGCTATAATCAAATTCCCATCGCCGAAAAAGACCAGGACAAGACCACTTTCACTTGTTCTTTCGGCACGTTTGCATATCGTCGCATGCCCTTTGGGTTATGCAATGCGCCCGCTACCTTCCAGCGGTGTATGATGGGAATTTTCTCAGACATGGTGGAGAAATTTCTGGAGATCTTCATGGACGACTTCTCCATCTTTGGCGATTCTTTTGACGAGTGTCTGCTGCATCTCGACGCTGTCCTTACCAGATGTAAGGACAAGAATCTCACTTTGAACTGGGAGAAATGCCACTTCATGGTGCGCGAAGGTATTGTCTTAGGACATATCATCTCGCAGAAAGGCATTGAGGTAGACAAAGCTAAGATTGAGGTCATTTCCAATCTTCCTCCTCCCCGATGCGTCCGAGATATCCGAGCCTTCCTTGGCCACGCCGGTTTTTATAGACGGTTTATCAAGGACTTTAGCAAGATTGCTAGGCCCTTGACTCTTCTCCTGGCCAAGGACACGCCATTCGACTTCAGCTCAAGCTGTGCGGCTGCTTTTGAATCATTGAAACACTCACTCACTTCTGCTCCCGTTCTCTCTTCTCCTGACTGGACGCACCCATTCGAGATTATGTGCGATGCATCCGACTTTGCCATCGGTGCTGTCCTTGGACAGCACATCAATAAGATGCCGCACGTGATCTACTACGCTAGCCGAATCCTGAACGACGCCCAACTTAACTATACAACAACTGAGAAGGAATTCTTAGCTGTTGTATTTGCTTTAGAAAAGTTCAGGCCCTACCTCATCGGCTCTCCAGTCATTGTCTATACGGACCATTCAGCTCTGCGCCATCTTTTTGCGAAGAAAGATGCCAAGTCTCGGTTAATACGTTGGATCCTCTTGCTTCAAGAGTTTGACCTTGTCATTAAGGACAAACGAGGATGTGAAAACGTGGTTGCCGACCATCTCTCACGACTTCCTTCTTCGCCTTCGCTTCCAATTCCGATAAACGACGTTTTCCCGGATGAACAACTCTTGACAGTATCTTGCGAACCCTGGTTCGCAGATATTGTGAACTATTTGGCCACGGGATTACTACCAACCGAATGGTCTAGTCAGGACAGACTTCGCTTCTTGTCCCAAGTAAAACACTTTTACTGGGATGAACCCTACTTGTTCAAGTACTGTCCTGACCAGATTATTCGTCGGTGTTTCCCCGATGAGGAATTCAAGAGTGTGCTGTCATTTTGCCACGATCAAGCGTGTGGGGGGCATTTTGGGCCCAGAAAGACAGCTGAGAAGATCTTGCAATGTGGTTTCTACTGGCCACAACTTTTCAAAGACGCTCACGAATATTGCAAGACTTGCTCCCGGTGCCAACACATGGGCCGGATATCCCGGAGAAACGAGATGCCGCTCCAACCGATCTTGGTTGTGGAGATTTTCGATGTTTGGGGGATAGACTTCATGGGGCCGTTCCCCAACTCTTTTGGGAACTTGTACATTCTTCTAGCTGTTGATTACGTCTCTAAATGGGTCGAGGCTGTGCCCAGCCGGACTAACGACAACAAGGTTGTCGTTAGGTTCCTTAAAGAAAACATTTTCTCCCGGTTTGGGCACCCCCGAGCGATCATTAGCGACAATGGAAGTCATTTCTGCAATAGGACTTTCGAGGCCTTGATGCGGAAGTATTCCATCAATCATAAGCTTTCTACGCCCTACCACCCCCAAACCTGCGGGCAGGCCGAAGTTTCAAATCGGCAAATCAAGCAGATATTGGAGAAAACGGTTTCCAAGAACCGTAAGGATTGGTCTTTGAAACTCACTGATGCCCTTTGGGCATTTAGAACCGCTTATAAGACCGACCTTGGCATGTCTCCCTATCGGCTTGTGTACGGAAAAGCCTGCCACCTTCCTGTCGAAATCGAGCATCGCGCGTTTTGGGCGATAAAGGAGCTGAATCTTTCTCTGGAGGACGCGGGCAGCCATCGGAAGCTGCAGCTGAACGAACTGAGCGAGCTTAGGGATGAGGCTTACGACAACGCGGTTGTCGTTAAGAATCGAACGAAGGTGTTTCACGATAAACACCTTTTGCGCAAAACCTTCGTACCTGGTCAACAGGTACTTCTTTACGACACCCGACTTCATTTCCATCCTGGAAAGCTCCGATCTCGCTGGAAAGGGCCATATTTTGTGCGGAATGTGTATCCGCAGGGCGCTGTGGATTTGGAAAATCCAAAGGATGGTTCACTCTTCAAGGTAAATGGACACCGATGCAAACCGTACCTTAGCGCCGAACCAACAGAGGAGCTTCTGTTCCTACAGGAGCCGGTTTACCTTGAATGATCTTCCTCTGCCTACCTCCAAACTTCGGTTATCCAGCCAAGAACAGAGGACACTGTTCCAAATAAGTTTGGGGGTATGTACAAACCATTTTGTTTATATTCTTTTTCTTTTCTTTAAAAACAAAAAAAAAACAAATAAAAATTGTGTATCACTAACCGACAATTTTGAACCTTCCAACTGCTCTCTTCATGCCACGACAGTGAGGACACTGTCCAGTTTAAGTTTGGGGGTACGCTCGGTACGCATTTCTTACCTTCGCATTCATATGTATATTTTGCATCTGCATAAAAATCCATAAAATCCATAAAAATTTGAAAATTTTCTAAAAAAATATAAAAACTTTTTTGTCAAGTTAGCTTGTGGAAGAACTTTGATTCAACATTTCGACGGTTTTTGTTTGAAAAAATAGGAATAACTAGATCTTATGTTTGGATTTTGAAAACCTGAAAGATAACTCTCCTTTGAAGTTAACTATAGTTGATATACGTCTTTACATCACACTACACGTGTCGTAAGATTTTGGGAATTAGATGACAAGTCTTTCATGTTTAAACTTTTAAACAGATAAATAATTTTCTGAGGATCAAATAGGTTTGTTCTGAAATAAGTAATGTCAAGAATAGTTTATGAAGTAAAGCAAATATGAAGGAATGTTATTGATGCCGTAATTGGAGCTAAGTCTGAAAAATAACCCATCTAAAACTTGTTTGGAATGATTACACACCAAACCCACTAGACACGTCTTTTATCCAAAAAAATATTTGAACTGCCGGTTATATCTCCGTTCGTATTAAATCATCTGATTTTCACGCCAATCTGTCTTTTGTTTTTGGACCTAGGTAACTTGAGTAATTAAGTCCGCTGGGGTGTTTTTATACCTAATGCCCTAAAACCAACTGGTTTGGGTGCATTGGCCCAAAGCTCGCTAAGAAGCCTAGAAAGTCCAGTTTTAAAACAAAGTCAAGCAAGTGTTCTCTCCGAGTTAAAATTCCTAACGGTTCTTTGTGTGAGAATAATCTTGATAAAAGACAGGCTTTAAAAAAAAATTAACGGAGATATGAAGGTTTTACTCTTTGATAAAGACTATTGCACGTTCACAGAGGTGTGTATGAAATCAAAACAAGAAAAAGGTGGAGTGAAAAATACGACTTAGTTTCCTGTTAAGGAAGATAGAAATTCTGAAGTTAAAACCTTACTGGGAAACAAAAACTTGAAAAATGCTTAACTCTTTATAAAACTTGTGTGATCCTTTTAAAATTGTTATCTGGGCTTTATTGTGCGACATGATAACTTTAATCGATCTTTCGGGAACTTAACGACACTATTTGCACTGCACGTAAAGACATATAAAATCTGTAGTTAAATAAGAAGCGAGGTGTGAAAAATAAAGGTTCGATGGTCTAGACTTAGGATTATAGAATTGTTATTTTCTAAAACAAAACTTTAGGGTTTGAAGCTTAGTTATTTTACAAAACCAGCTTGACCGGATTTTGTGGGTAGTATCCGCTGAAAACCCTCAGGAGACAACACTCCTCCTACTAGGGACATCTAGAGGTTTAACGGCTTGTTGCACATGCTCAGTGCAATCGCGTTCCCTGCGAAAGTGAGGTTAGGAAATTTTTTGTGAATAAATGGACTTTGCTCGGGACGAGCAAATGATAAGTTTGGGGGTATTTGTTCATATCAGATTTTTGCATTTTCATACCGCCCAATTTTTATCACATTGCATATCGGTAGATACTCTTGAGCCGTGTTTGCTAGTCAATTGCAGGATACAGGTTCTCGGTTCGAAAACGGTGAAATTCATGGAAAACACGACAAGATCCGAGTTCCTGCTAACCACAGATAAAACACAGTCTCCGCTCTTCATCCGTATGCTGCCAGATACCAGTTTAGGGAGGCAAAATGTCAAATCAATGTCGTTTTCAGGCACAAAGCTCAATGGTAGCACAAAATCAAAGAGATCTACGCGGAGCTCGAGGCAATCATCACAAAATCTTGACAAAAAGTCCACCTTTTTTATCAGCAGAATTCTGGAAAATTCGTGAAGCAATTATGTGAAAATACATATTCCAGAATGCAGTACACACCATAACAGGCCACCACAAAAAAACACTGGACCCAATTCCCCTAAACGGCCGCGCAACCGCGGCCAAAGGGGGGTCCAGGCCGCGGTTGCGCGGCCGTTATGGCGCCAAACGTGGAGAATTTGCAGGGGTAGTTTGGTCTTTGTATTTGGGGTCTGGTGGTTGCCCTAGGTTTTCATTTTGTGTCCTATAAATACTCCAGAATTCTGTGAAGGAAGGGTCCAATTCTTGTATCGCTTTTGCTAGGTTTTAGTTTACATGTTCTTCTTCCTCTTCTCACCTCTTCTCCATTAAACTTGTAAGTGAGCTTTTGAGTGAAGAGTGATGAATAAAGAAGACCATTTTATTATCATGGTTGTCTCCTTATTTTTATGCTTGTTGTAATTTTAATTTGTTAAGTAGTTGTTGTTATTTCCTTGTTGTTTCTTTCTTCTTTCTTTTTCTTTATCCTTACATATGACAATGATACTTACGCTTGATCCTCGCCAAGGTGAGGTCGCAAATAGTTAGTCGTATTCTTCTAGTCTCCTTCTTTCTATCTTCCTCTTTTGTTTGTTTTATTTTTCCGTATTATGAAGTGTGAGTAGTTCTATATTTGTTAGGGTAGGATAAGGGAAGTTTGAGAGAAGGAAATCTCTCTCACTCTTTCCTTGCCCAACAACTTAAATCAACTCCCGTTAATTGAACCACAATCCGCTCCTTACGGCACCCTATCCTACATGATAGCGGTGATTCCGTAGTGAGACCGGTTGTGGTTGAATTAACCGGAGGTTATGGATAAGAGCCAAGAACGGACGGACAAGCACCAAAAGGAAGGACTATGCGTTGGAAAGCCTAGCTTATACTCGCAAGTTCCTTCCTAGTCGTGCTAATCCCCATTGTTGCCGATTACCGTAACACCGATATTAAGTGGGGCAACGAAAGATGTGGAGACTCCTAACTCAAACTAACCTAATCCTAACCCTAACAAGCTCTCTTTAAATATCAACTTACACTTAGATAACCACAACAAAATCTGAAAACCGGACTTAACTTGTTAAAACACCTTGAAAAAGACTCCCATCTCCCTGCGGACGACCCGTACTCAACCGGCTAGCTACAAGCGAAACCGTCTTGATTGCGGTATTTAAAACTAAAATTGACACGCACGTATCTTATCAATCAACAACATACAATACTCTGTATAAGTCCCTTGTGTCTGATAACTCAATCACTGTGTGTCGTAGGTTGAAAACTGTATCTTTGGTTATGAAGAATTACACCGTTGTTCAATGCTCCTTACCTAACCATCCACTGATATAGGTAAATGTCGTAAACATAATTTCAAAAGGGTATATCTCACTCTATGAAAATAGACGTACAGATATATCGATTTGAAATTGGTGCATAATAACGGATATTCAAAACCAAATATTTGCCGACCGGCAAACTGCCCAGGTGATTTCCTCAAATATCACCGATTACAACGAATCCCGATATAATGAGGATGATCACCCAATTCCCAATAACTTACTCCCACTCATCATCTGTAAAACCATACAGATGTGAGAATCATACCTGGTAAATACATACCCTGGAGCAAGTGTCTAACTGGGAAATCAGTTTTTGTTTAACAGTACACGGTGAAACTGAAACATTGAAATGTTTCGATGGGGTATCCCGGTATTCCTATTAATGCCTCTTCCAGATTCACGACTGGAACCGTATAATTCTTTGCCACCTCTCCAAATCCCTTCATATGTCTTTAGTCTTTACCTTCTGCACACCCCTTAGGCCAAATGGTTTTCTTCCTTCCCTACCGTTCAGCACCAGCCTATGGTTTGGAAGAAGACTATCCAATAAGCATAATAGGTGTACTGTCCTAATCCTAGGAACACTCGCAATGCGAGAGGAGGTGAGGATAAAAGACACCTGAATAAACCTTATTCCTATTTCTCCTGAACCAGAATCCATCCCCGAACTGGAACAAGTTCCTTTCGAGTTCGTATATAACCATACGATGGAGTATCCAATAAACTGTGGATCTTCGTAGTAATACGGAGTGTCCTGGAGAAATACAAAGGTGATTTAGGATTGGCGAAGGAATACTTGGTTTGGTCGTGAATAGCAGTCGCAATTTACTTTGCCCTCTTACTAATCCCTTGCTTTGTCTTAACTCAATACCTTCTGTACACCATCGTTAGGCTAATTGGTTTTCTTCATTCCCCACCGTTCGGCACCAGCCTAAGGTATGGAAGAAGACTATCCAATTTGCGTAATAGGTGTACTATCTCCAAAACCAAGGAGTACTCGCAACCTGAGAGAAGGTAAAAGGAAAAGACAACTGAATAATCCTATCCGTTTTCTCCAGAACCGGAAACCATCCTCGAATAAATTCCTTCGAGTTCGTATCTAACCATACGATGGTTTTGTCCAATGGAAGTGGACGTTCGTAGTAATAGGGGGTGTCCTGGAGAAAAGGGTAAAAGTAGGAGTGGCAATGAGGTTTGCAACTCTGACAATCCAAAAGCCAGTGTTAAGAAGGTTCGGTCAACTTGGTCACTGAGTCATAGTCTTAGGGTCGTGTCAATGGTCGCTGCCAAAGAGAGAGAGAAAAGAAACACTCAGCGTGCACTCTAACCTAAATCAGAATGGTTACCAATTTATCTAATCTGGAAACCTCCCACTGTTCCGTCAAATTCTCCTCCAAACCTGAAAGAAGAATTAGTCGGGATCACCCGAGGAGTATACCAACTCATCAGTGGGAATCGGGATCCAACTATCATCGCATGATAACATGACGGAATCCGCTCACGTCATCACACTCCAGAAGGTATGCGCATATCTGGCAAGTTTCAGTTTCTTTAGAAACTCCCGATGTGGATTTCTACCCCATGCTCTTATGACCTTGGCGTGAGGTCAAAATATCATAAGTCACATGTCAAGTTCTACCCATCATTATCCAGGTTAATTTGAATCCACCCGTACATACCCTTGACGTTGGCCAAAATAGTAGTACGACTGTCCCAAACCAACGCATATATCTATGCAACAGATAAATACCCGGCAGCTACCAATCACTATGCCTTGGCGTGAGGTCAAAATACATAGTTTGAATACTAGCGAATATTTAACTGAAATGATGGAGGGCTACGAATGGTTTCTGGCGAAAACCTTTAACGTAAAGAACTTGATATCGTTGAAGGAACGGATAGCTTTTTAAAATATAGTGACGAAAACCATTGCTAAAGAGGTCACTCCGTGTGAAGGGATCTCGGCTCTTTCCCCGTAGAATGAGGTGCAGGATATTCCAACTGAATACCACGGTGCAAAGCAAAAGTAATCGGCTATAGTGAAGTTAATGCCCTGACGCAAAATTCTGTCCAAGGGGTCACTCCCGGTGAAGGGATCTCGGCCCTTGCCTCGTCGACTGAGGAGCAGGATATTCCAACTGAATACCACGATGCTAAACAAAAGTGAACGTCCTTGCAATAACAGCTTTTTGAAAAGTGTTCCATCAACATCAGATTAGGTTTGTTTTTAACTTGCATTGATCCGAATCAACGCAGTCCCATCAATTGATCACACCACAAAGAACGAATATATACTGATGTACGTATATGCCATCCGCATTTGCCACTGGGTCTCGTCATTACCCGTTAGGTTAGCTAACTAACGACAGAGCGGGGACTGGACTAGCGCGGATGTAAAACATATACAACATCTACTAATATATATACCAATATATTATATTTCGCTCATGGCGTGAAAAAAATGCAACATCACAGAAATGTACAGCATCACAGAACAATACAGATATCTGGGATCCCCGGGTTTCACAGAGCCACTACTGAAACCCGACGTTCCCCTGGTCGTGTGGATAGCCTGTGCAATGAAATCCTAGACCCCTACGGGCGCGGCAAGTCACCCGCCAAAACCTGAAGCGAGGCAGCCCCCTTCAGTACCGTGAATGGACCACCCAGCACTTCACGGAATCCGGTAACTTGGGCACCCCTCCTGGGTCAACCTGTACCCCCTACGAGTGCGGCGAATAGCCCACCAATCCTAGAGTGAAGCCCCCTCCGTCTCAATGCCATGAGATGCGGGCTTGTGGCCCTCTGGAACCCGGCTATCCGTTCACTCCTCCGCGGGGTAATCTTAGTACAGAAAGTAAAATATACATACAACGGGTGCATCGACCGCAACCTGGTCGTGCCCCAAAATAATAATACAATCAGGCAGTGACGACAGTCCACATGTCGGACGCTCGCCCCGCAATATCAAATGTACATAATACAACCACAACTGTACTAGCATTGCATCCAGGCTATCCCCCACGACCGATCCGCAACATCACAGCAAAAACAGAACATCAACGTGAAAGTCACGTTCGCAAATCCGTCTAACCGGGCTATAGCAGTTAGACCGGATTTACCGATCAAGTGACATTCACGGTCGCAGATATAATGTAAATACTGTGAAATAATGTGTTTAAAATATCCGATCGATCAAATTTTAACAAGTGGGCCCCAAGCATTACTGTAGCAGATCAAGAAATTTTGGGCCCAATGTTATTATTCCAAAACCCCTATTTTGCCCCAAAAAGATACTGTACAAATTTGGTGCAGCGAACACATCATTGTGCGGCGGAACCGCGGCCCAAATGGGTGTTTGGCCGCGGTTCCGCGCTCCAACAGTGGACTTAGTGCATCAAACTTTCACAGAACTCTTATTTTTTCTAGTAGATTACTTTTCTGTAACCTGAAAAAATTTTCGACACCAAAAAAATTCAACAGAAAACTG
Source organism: Agapanthus africanus (assembly GCA_030015575.1). Taxonomy (NCBI): domain Eukaryota; kingdom Viridiplantae; phylum Streptophyta; class Magnoliopsida; order Asparagales; family Amaryllidaceae; genus Agapanthus; species Agapanthus africanus. The sequence goes on from JASDDO010000016.1 coordinate 151,046,312, forward strand.
ATGCAAGAAAAAATGCGGATTTTGGAATTTTGGTCGATCGGAAATGCAAAACACATTAAACAAAGCTAGATTAAGTTAATGGCGAGGCTCTGATACCACTGTAAGTGCACGGCGGCGCCCCGGCCGTCAATCCGACGGCCAAAATGCGGAAGCGGTGATAAACTTTAATTTTGCGAACTTAGCAAACCGGCACCACCGCGCACTAAAACCCGGATCGAACCATTAACTAGTCCTAGCTAACTACAAGATGGGGAAAAGAGATATACCGACTGATTCGAGTCCTCCGGTCTTCTCGTCGTCGTCCCGATCTCCTGCGGAAGCTCCGGTCTCCACCTCGTCGCCGAAAGTGCACCACATCGCCTACTTCTTTTACGGGCTCCCACCTCAATGCCGAGGCAACTCCGGCACGAAGCTGTCTAGTCGACGTGCCCAAGATTTGCTGTAGAATGTATAGTAGAACTTGTGTCTCATTTTGGGGTAGTGGAGGTTGCCATTGGTGGAGGGATTGAACTTGGAGTTTTTGGAGATTGATCTTGTGGGATTTTTACAACATGAAATGAGCCAAAAACCCCCACCAACAATTTGGGACAGCCCCTCTAGGAGCATGGCCGGCCACTACTTGTGTGGGGAGGGAAAATGAGAGTGGAGAGAGATAGAATGAGAGAGCCATCCAATCAAACAATGGAGAGAGAGAGAAGGCTATCATCCAAAAAGAATCATCACAAAATCAAACCCACACACAACCAACAACCATCTCTCATCATCAACAATCATCTCTACAAAAGTCATGCCATCATGACAAGAAGTCAAGTCAAAAGGTCAAGGTATGGAGCAACCATGATGAAGTCAAAAAGTCAAGTGAAAAGCTATCATGATACAAATATATGCAAAGAACCCCCCCCCCACAAATACTTATTTGCAACAATGCAAATAAGCCCTCCTCCACCAATCTTCGGCCAATGAACGATACAAAGGAAATCGGCCGAAACGAAAAGCAAACTGGCAACTCCATTAAACTGGTCCCGTAATAAATTATAGGAAAACCCCGATACTGTGCATACACACCCGCATTTGTATTCTGACCGAAAGACAAATGCAATGAGACAAAATCTACACTGTACTATACTGGGATCCGGCTTAAACCAAAGCCGGCTAGTAATATCCGTTCGATCCTGATTCGTGCAATACCGCACGTATCTGATCGAACCCTGCCATATATCCATACGGCCTATAGTACAAACTGTCCAATCCTGATCCGTGCAATACCGCACGTATCTGATCGGACCTTGCCATATCTCCATACGGCCTCTACAACTTTTCGCCCGAAAGCTGAGTAACTGAATGTGGGGGACTCTAAAGACTCGTCAACACCTTGGTTGTGGATTTAACCACTAGCATGTCAGAGGTATAAGACAATACGTAACGGGCTACAAGGTACTGACTAAAAAGGAGTCTGTAAGCGAACTCAGCCTGACAACCCTACTGAGCCTGTCAGTGACAATATACGTACAGTCCGGTCCGTTCATCTATGAGCATCGAATGGCGGGCCTAGGGGGTTGGTAAAAGTCAGACCCCCAAAAGCGGTACAAGTCGTGTCGGAGTGTAGCCCAGAACACCCTGAGATACTACTGGAATACCTACCAGTAAATCTCCTTGCCTCGGCCGAGGGCTTCGTGTAATGGCTCTCCTAGACACAGCACGACCTCACCCCCAATACCGGGAGAGACGAACCCCTGAAGATGCGCTCACTGCCTCCATGTGGCTCGGGACTGTACCCAACTAAAACCTGTTTGCACGACTCCTTTGAGCCGTGGTAGGGTAGTAATCAAAGTACAGTGGGAACTCACACGAGACAAATGACGATGCCCAGGTCGATGAACTAACCTGTACACATGTCACCAGGGAACTGCCATCTGACGTCTGGTATATGACCAACTAGCATGTTCCCGGCGAGTCCTGTCCGGTGTACTCATAACCCAATGAGCACCTGTATACATCTTAGGTGATCCAACTGACACCAGTGGCTTGTGAGACCGGCCACTGCCCCTCGTCGGGGTCTCGACTGTATACACTAGTCTACTCTGGAGTATCGATGCCCTGTCTCGAAACTCACACGACTAGGGACCATTTAAGGATATTCTTATAGACTACCAGCTCCCACTTATATGATCGCCCTCATACTGCTGGTGGTCAAGCAAGAATCCTAGGGGCTCTACCAACGTGTAATAGCGACTTGTTAGGTCACCTAAAGTAGTACACGATGATAAAGGTAAACCAGATAGCATACTATCATCTCGAGTAAGACTGTCCTATCGGGATAGGTCCTCCATCAACCATTGTAATAACGTGCGTGTGATCGAATAATTGAATCTGAGGGCACTATCTCCAACAACTTGTACCGCTAGTAGGGGACTGACGTTTACCGCCCCCTAGGCCCGCCATGCGATGTTCTTAGACGAACAGACCGGACTGTACGGAGACTGTCATATACAGGCTCAGTAGGAGTTTAGATGGGTTTACCTCGTCAGTCTTCTTATCGGCATATACCTGGGGACCGTTAGATACAGCTAGTGTCGCTTACGGTCTGTGGTTAAACCCACTGCCAGCGTAGTGTCGAGTCTTTAGAGTGCCACACAAAGGGTTATTCACCTTTAGGCAAAATGAGTAGAGGTCGCATGGTTTTGCGACGGGGTTCGTTCACATCCACGCACTTGTGCACGTTTGGTGTCCGGACAGCTTATACTAGCGGGCTTTGGTTTAAGCCGGATCCTAGTATATGATTTGGGATTGGTTTTATCTCATTATATTCATGTTCCTCGGAACACGGATACGGGTGTGTATGCACAGTTGACTGAGGCAGAGGCAGAGGACTTTCGTTAGGGTTGATGACCATTGTCATTTTCTTAACCCTAATGTTTATGTGTGTGAAATATGATTTATTAATATTAGTTAATTATAATTGTGCATGGTTAGGGTTGTTGATTATTTGACTATACTTGACTTGTTGACCAAGGTTGACAAGTTGACCACCATCATTCCATATGAAAGATGCTCTTTGATCCTTGCAAAAGCATTTAATGTGAAATGATAATGGTCATTTCTTGATTAACCATCACAATTATCTTTAGCTAATTATCTATTTTTCATAATTCACATATATGTGAGAAGGTTGATTTATTCTTCTCACTTTTTCATTCTCATTCTCTCTCCTCCTCTTCCTCTCTCTCTAGCTCTCCCCTCTCATGAGTTGAGAACCATTTGAGTTTGAGATAAAACCCTCAAAAATACTCTCTACTCTTTCTAAGGTCCTAGGTTTAGCACACCAAGCACCTTAGTTACTTCTAGTTTGAAGTTGGAGACAAAGGTAGGGGCCCTCGGGTGGATCTTTCTTCGGCAAGAGAAGGCGACGAGACGATCCGTTCTTTCACTCCAAGGAGTAAGAAGAGAAGGACTTGAAGACCTAGGTATAACCCCTTTTCCGAGTAGCTAAACTTTTTAGCTTATTAGTTAGTTTTGTTTAGCAAAGATCCCTCTTTTACATAGTCCATGTTGCCTAGTGTTGTAAAAATCCGATTTTTCATAACGTTTCCGCCTCCCCGCAAGCACCGGGGTGGGCAACGTGGACTTACAGAATAAGGCTCTAGATGCCGTGAAGGAGCAGCTTCCCGGGTTCGCCGACGGCGAGCTCCGCGCTCGGGTCCCACTCCCGGTGGCAGGGCCCCCCGGCAGATAATGACGAGGGAAGCGAGGTGCGCCTCTGGTGGCAAAACCACCGGTGGTGAAGCCCTCGGCAGGCCGCGATGCCAGTGATGAGGGGAGCGAAGCGCATGGGGGGGTTTGCGACTTAAGACTTTTTGATGTTTCCTAGTCCCACTTTGTAAGCCTCCGGGCAGTTTGTAAGGCTGGGGAGCCCAAAATACCCTTTGTAAAGATTTTGCCTTTGGTAATAAAACTTTTCCTTTGGTTTCATCGTTTTGCACTTTTATCCTCTGTTTGTGAGGAGTGCTCGTAAAATATTCCTGCTTGCGCTGTTGAGAAGGAGGCATCTCCATGGCCCCGATGTCGAGGGGGGATTGCTCAGACCCGGATAGACCTGATGCCCCTTATTGGGGCTTCGGATCCACTGCGTGTGATGGGCAGAGGGATGTCCGCCATATTCGTGCCGAGAAGATTCCCGGCTTGTTCCTGCCCAACGGTCTGAGATAGCTGAGCAGGATAGCTGCTGAGCTGTCTCTAAGGAGGACTTGGATCCTTAGCGTGCCGTAGGAAGCTCACCAAGGATTTCCGGGCAGTGAAGCTGCGCAGTTGCCTCTTGGCGAGGGCTTTGATCTCTGGCGTCGTGGGTAGGCAACTACCATCCTGGGATGATTGAGCGGGGTAGCCTCTTGCGAGGGCCTCGATCCCTGGCATCACGGGTAGGGAGCTTCCAGCCGGAGATGACGGAGCAGGGTAGCTGCTAGGTTGCCTCTTGCGAGGGCTTTGCTTTCTGGCATCATGGGTAGGAAACTACCAGCCTGGGATGACCGAGCGGAGTAGCTGCTCGGGTGCCTCTTGTGAGGGCCTCGATCCCTAGCGTCATGGGTAGGGAGCTACCAGCCGGAGATGACCGAGCAGGGTAGCTGCTCGGTTACCTCTTGTGAGGGCTTTGATCCTTCAAGACGGGGACCGAGCAGGGTTACTGCCCAGTGCCTCTTGGCAAGGACTTGATCCCTGTCGGTTGTGGTATGAAGCTACCAGCCGGGGATAGCCGAGCAAGGACTCGACTGCCTCTGGGAGGACTTTGGTCCTTAGCGCGGGAGGGGCTGTAAGAAGCCTACCAAGGACCCTTGGCCGGGCAGGGTTACTGTCTGGTGCCTCTTGGCGAGGGCTTTTGTCCTGAAGGATAGCCGAGCGAGGGATCCTCGGGCACGACTGCCTCTAGGAAGGCTTTTTGATCCCTGTCGGTTGTGGTAGGAAGCTACCAGCCGGGGATAGCCGAGCAAGGACTCGACTGCCTCTGGGAGGACTTTGTGATCCCTGTCGGTTGAGGTAGGAAGCTACCAGCCGGGAATAGCCGAGCAAGGACTCGACTGCCTCTGGGAGGACTTTGGTCCTTAGCACGGGAGGGGCTGTAAGAAGCCTACCAAGGACCCTTGGTCGGGCAGGGTTGCTGCCCGGTGCCTCATGGAGAGGGATTTGGAGGGTGACCGGGCAGTGAAGCCGCGCGGGTGAGGGCTTTGGATCGTGAAGACAGAACTCTATTTGCAATATTTCGACGTTTCTTTATTCGAATGGAAAGGATATTTAGAAAGAGTTTGCATCGTCTTTGTGAAAGGAGGGGCACACACTTGTTGGTCTTGGCCTCATTGGTATAGCTTGAGCTTCTCGGCGTTGTAAGGCCGTTGGAGCTTGCGTCCGTCTGCGCCTTATAGGCGATAGGCTCCGCCGGGGAGCGCCTCAGAGACGAGGAAGGGACCATACCACTTTGGGGAGAACATGTGAAGCCTGCCTTGATCAATGAACTTGTTTCGCCGCAGGACCAGATCCCCGGTCTGGAAGGAGCGGTGCTTGACCCGAGCGTTGTAGTATCGGGCCGTTTGTTGTTGATAAGCGGCAGCCCTGATCTGAGCCTGGTCCCTCTTCTCCAGCAAGATGTCTAGGTTGGTCCGTATTGCTGAGGTGTTCGCATCATCATCGAAGTGCTCGACCTGATGACTGGGTAGCCCGATCTCCACTGGGATCATTGCCTCGGTCCCGTAACAGAGGCTGAAGGGGGTTTTCCCTGTGGGAGTCTTCTTTGACATGCGCAGGGCCCATAAGACCCAGGGCAGTTCTTTGACCCAGCTGCCTTGTCGCCCTTCTAGGCGGGTCCAGAGACCTCGGAGGCCATCTCGGTTAGCGACTTCGGCCTGCCCGTTACATTGGGGGTGCGCGACCGTGGTGAACTTCATGAGTATATGGTATTCTTTGCAGAAGTCCTTCACTTTCTCGTTCTTGAAGTTCGTCCCGTGGTCGGTGATGGTACATCTCGAGATGCCGAACCGGTGTATCCGGTTGTTTTGTAGGAACTTGATGGTTGTGGCGGCATTCAGTTTTCTGATGGGGACGGCCTCGATCCATTTGGTGAAGTAATCTACCATGACGAGAACATATTTGTGCCCGCCAGTGCCGGTAGGGAACTGGACGATCATGTCCAATCCCCATTGGGCGAACGGCCATGGGGATGTTAGGGCGGTCAGATCGGTAGCGGGGAGGCGAGGGAAGCTGCCGTGGAGTTGGCAACTCTTGCACCTTCTGACTATCTTCTGGGCATCCTCGCGAATGGTGGGCCAGTAGTACCCCTGGAGAAGCGCCTTTTGGATCAAGGTTCGGGCCCCTTGGTGCGCACCGCCGACCTCCTCATGGATCTCACGGAGGACGTAGTCGGCTTCGTAGGGGTCGATGCACCGGAGCAGGGGCTGAGTGGAGGATTTCTTATAGAGGTTCCCATTGCTCCAGATGAAGTGGCAGGCTTTGGACCAGAGACGGCGGGCGGCTCCCCGGTCCTCCGAGAGCGTACCGTCCTTCAGTAATTCCATGAGGGGCTTCCTCCAATCTTGGTCACCTTCTTGCGCCGCATACACGTGGAGCGTGGCCGCTCCGTCTTCCACACTCGGCTTAGGCAAGGTTTCGAAGAGGATAGACCGCTTATTATTGGCTGAGTATGATGAAGCCAGCTTGCTCAGGGCGTCGGCTTGGGCATTCAGCTGCCTGGGTATTTGTTCTACTTGGACCTCTTCGAAGTTCCTCCGGAGATTCCTCACCCCGTCCAGGTACTTCACCATCAGTGGCTCCCGAGCTTCAAAGCGGCCGGTTACTTGGCCGACGACAAGGGCCGAGTCACTGCGGATTCGAATTGTCTTCAGCCCCAACCCAGCGGCCATGCGCAGTCCAGCCAAGAGGGCCTCATACTCTGCGCGTTGTTTGAAGCCTTGAAACCGAGCTTCAGGGAGTACTCCATCTCCGACTCGTTCGGACCTCGGATAATGAGGCCGGCACCGCAGCCTTCCTCGGTTGAAGGCCCGTCGACGTAGATGACCCACTAAGGAACCGAGCCGAGCCTTTCCTCGATGGGACACTGAGTTGCGAGGGGTGGTGTGGACTTTGGTTCCTTGCTAGGGATGGTGCATTCAACGATGAAATCCGCCAGGGCCTGCGCTTTGATGGCCTGCCTCGGGCGATATTTTATGTCAAACAGAGACAGTTCCCACCTCCACTTTTCTAAGCGGCTCGAGGATTCCGGTGATGCAAGAATAGCCCCGCAACGGGCGTTCGGTGAGGACGATGATGGTGTATGCTTGGAAGTAGTGCCGCAGCTTCCTCGAGGCCACCATGAGATCTAAGACAATCTTCTCTATGGTTGGATACCTCGTTTCTGCGTCCTTAAATACGTGGCTCACATAGTACACCGGCTTCTGCGCTCCCTCGAACTCTCAGACGAGCACCGAGCCTGCTGCCTGGCCGGATACCGCCAGATACAGCGAAAGCTCGTCTCCTTCAATTGGTCGGGTGAGCGGTGGTGGTGTCGCGAGGTGGTTCTTTAATTGGTTGAAGGCGACCTGGCACTCCTCCGACCATTCGAACCTCGGGATCTTCCTCAGAGCTTTGAAGAAAGGGAGGCATTTCTCCCCCGACCTGGACATGAAACGGCTCAGAGCGGCGACCCGTCCTATGAGCCGCATGATCTCGACGTTGGTCTTTGGCGCGGCCATGTTGAGGATGGCGTCGATTTTCTCTGGGTTAGCTTCGATTTCGCGGTGGGTGACCATGAAACCGAGGAACTTTCCCCCGGTGACTCCGAATGCGCATTTGGCAGGGTTTAGCTTCATCTTGAACTTGCGGAGCACTTCGAAGGCCTTGCCCAGATCCTTGGCGTGGTCGGCCGACGAGACAGATTTGACGAGCATATCGTCAACGGAGACCTCCATGTTCCTGCCGATCTGTGGCTTGAACATGCGGTTGACCAACCGTTGGTACGTGGCCCCGGCGTTCTTGAGGCCGGAGGGCATCACCTTGTAGCAGTATACCCCCCGGTCTGTTGTGAATGCGGTAAGGTCTTCATCTCCCGGATTCATACGGATCTGATTGTAACCGGAGAAAGCATCCATAAAGCTCAACAGTTCGTGGCCGGCCGAGCTGTCGACGAGCTAATCTATCCGAGGGAGAGGATAGATGTCCTTGGGGCAGGCCTTATTGAGGTCGGTGAAGTCGACGCACATGCGCCACTTTCCGCTTGACTTCTTGACCAGAACCACATTTGCCAGCCACTCCAAGTACGGTACATTCCGGATGAAGTTGGCGGCGAGAAGTCGATCAACCTCATCCTCGATAGCCTTCTACTTGACCGGGGCGAAGCTTCACTTTTTAAGTATGACGGGTCGGGCCGTAGGATCAACTCCGAGCTTGTGAGAAATGATTTTGGGGTCGATCCCGGGCATGTCGGCGGGCGCCCAGGCGAATACGTCGGAGTTATTTCTGAGGAAGCTGACCAGGTCCTCTCGCCGAGCCCCTGTCAGGAGTGATCCGACCTGGACGGTTTTTTCATCGTCCCCTTCTGTTAGGGGCACCTCGATCAGTGGTTCGACCGGCGTCCCCCGGACCTCCTTCTGCTCGTCTCGGGTGTCCATAGAACCCTTGATGTCGTCTTTTTCCTCAGCGTCGTTAGCCGGTTGCTCGGACGGAGATGTTTCGGTAAGGCATACCTTCGCGACCCGCTGGTTTCCGTAGACTCGACCTATCCTGTCCTGATCGAGAGGGAACTTCATCACCAGGTGGTAGGTCGATATCTGGGCCTGGAGGGAGTTGAGCGTCGGGCGGCCGAGGAGGACGTTATAGGCCGATGGGACCTTTGCTGCGATGAAGTCCACAAGCAACGTACGGGTGCGGCCGGGCTCACCGATGCTGAACTGCAGGGTGACCACCCCTTGCGCGGGAATGGGGTGGTTGGTGAACCCTGAAAGAACGTGGGAAGTTGTCTTCAGGTCTGCTGGGGCAAGCCCCATGCATAGGAAGCGGTCGTGGAAGAGGATGTCTGCCGAGCTGCCCGAGTCGACAAGTATCCGGTGGACCTCGTACCGGTAGATTCGGGCCGTGATCACCAGAGTGGGTCATTGTGGGGCACGGATATGCCGTGGAAGTCTCCGTCGCCAAAGGTGATAGGCTCGTGTCCCCTGTCCTTTTTGCTCGGGCGGCCGTCGGCGTTTGTTGCCGGCGTGGGGTGCCGTGTCTCGCATGGGCTCGACTGGCCCCTGTCATCATGACCATAGTTCTCGATGGGCCCCAGTTCCTTCCGGCGAGGTCCTTTGGGCCCTACGGTAGGGTGGTCCTCGGGCTGCCTTGGCGGGCCCCGCGGGAGCGACCCCGTCGAGGGAGGGGATGCCGGTCATGCCTGGGAGCAGGCGAGCTGACCGCCACCGCCTCGGTTGGAACAGGGATGCGGCAAGGGTCGAGGCGAGGCTACCTACAATGGCAACAAGGTTTCGGGAGGCATCATTCATGCCAAGTTAAAATTTTGCCATTATAGATAACCCTAAACCTAGGATCTTAACTAGAGAATTAAACCAAACAAGCATGTTAAACACTTTAACATCCAAGAGTTAGGGATTACAACCTTTGTAGTCCGTTCCTTCGCTTCATAAGCTCCATGTTGAGGTCCCTTCACTGCGATCATCAAGTACCCGGACTCTAGAGAGGCTCCATGAAGAGAACGATGCACCCTTACTTAAAGACTTCACTAATCCAAAATGATCTACCTTGAAGAATCTCAAACTGTCACGACCCAAAATTGGCCCGTGACGGCCCTAATACTACGCAACGCCTAAAGACGTAGCGCAGTAAAGGAAAGCCAAAACCCAGAAATCTAAACCATAAAAATACGGAAAAGATAATATAAATTTTTGAAACATTTGAAATCGCAACCCAAATTCTTTAAAAGTCCTACTTTATTTCTTTAAAATTTTAGCAACACCCCTTTTTGTAAAAACTAGCCAAGATGAATACAACACAAAAATATGAAGCTATAGCGAAGAAATAAGGACAATAGAGAGAAAGCTGTATATAAAAGACAACAAACCCACAAATAATATACAGTAACGTCCTCACCAAGTCTCTAAGTCAACAACATAATAGTAGATGGAGAGTACAAGATACAACGAATGTACAATACAAAATACAGATGACCACCAAAACCCACCTAAGCAAAATAGTACTGTGAGCTGATACAGTATCTGTAGCAAAAGATGATAGCTGAAAAGCTGAATAACCTGCCTCGACTATTCTGGGGAACAACCTGAAACACCTGTGGCACAACGGGGGAGATTTGCCAACTCGTGAATAGTAGATAACATATGCAGGTAATCGCAGGAATGTACGTACAGCATGAATCTAAGATATGCAATTACAGTAATAACATGTCATGCAAATACAAAATAATGGAAAGTACACTAATAGGTACAATCAATGTGTGAAGCGATGGTGACATGATAATAGTATGCAATAGGAATATGAGAAAGTAGATGTAACGTCTTCAAAATAATAAAATATGATTTTTGGGAAATTTTATAATTTAATATTATTTTAATGAATATTTTAATATTCTGGTATAATTAAATACAGATAAATGGGGAAAAATTATGGAAAATTCTAAAATAAGGTATTTTAAGGAATTGCTTCGTTTTCTGTGCATGCCCCCATTTCCTCTAGTTTTGACCCTGAGTATGTCTAGTTTTGACTGATTCCATCTAGGGTGAAATCTGGGTTGATTTTCCTATGTTGGTGTATAATTTGGGACTTGTTTTAGCATGGATTTTGGTATTTGGTGATTCATTCCTGTCGGGTGGCGTTTGGACGTCAACGACAAGTGGATTTTGATTGTGTTTACATGCGAGTCGATAGGTTTTTACCTATGCGGGTAGCGTGTGCTATTTTGGTTTCCGATGTGATTTTCATGTGCTTTAGCATTGTGATATACTTGTAGGTACCCCGCGTGATGTTGAGGCAAAGGAGGTGAAGATAGCGACATCGGCTTTGGCACACGAGGAGCAATGTGAGTAGATTTATATCTGTGGGGAGAAGTCGGGTGGATGGCGTATAGCACACCCGCAGTCCGTGGTGATGTATACGAATACGTATACACACGAATATTTTTTATGCGTTGTTTAGGGTTATTGATGGTAATAATGATATTTTGATGATAAGAATATATTGGTTTAGTTTAGTGCGAACCCTAGAGTAGTGGTTGCACTCACACATACATTTACACACATACTTGCATTCATTCTTTCATTTATTAGAGTGCATATGATGGTGCGTATATCTACACATGGGTATGGGACTATGTGTTTATATACTGGATTTGAGGATAGTATTTGGGATTTGAGATGAGTCGATGAGATTGGGCTTGAGGCCAGGAGATCGGTGATGTGATTTGGTTCGTATTGAGATACGACACGATGTTTTAGCGGGTCTTTTGACGTAGTGATTCTTACACCTGCATGCATACATAGAGGGTATCAATATTGTACTAGACGTAGATCAGTACCCCGATCATGACATTTGATAAAGAGGATACCAGATAAATAGTATGATGAATGTGATATTGACCCGTACCCATATTTGGGATGCCGTACGACGGATTTACGTACAAGCTATATTTTGATGATTGATCCGCACTCTTGACTTGGGATGTCTGATTATAGATAAGGTATCGGATATGATATTATTGAGGCGGGATCACCGACTAATATATATACATGTATGTATATGTATCGACTCAGATGTTAGGCGGTTTCCTCACCCATAGCTCTACTTGTTAGTTCAGCCGTATAGTTTAGGATGGTTGTTAGATTAGATTAGACTCCTACCTATTTCAAAAACTAACGAATCGTGGGTATTTTAAAAGACAGCCCAAGGGATCCTACGGATATTTCAAAAGACGTATCTTTTCATAAAAACACCGTAGCCCTTATTTTCAAAACCCCATGATTCGTGTTATTTCAAAAGGCACCAATTGTAGAGGTTATTTTAGATTAATGCAGATTAGTTATAGTTGCGTCTAGTATTCAGCTTCCGCTCATTATTGTGGTTCGCATCGCATCGCATGCTTATATTATGTTTCATACTCCATTATTGATGTTATGCTGTTAGGACACCAGCACCATTACCGATGATGCGTATGTACCACGTACACTTACTTGCCGGCTCACACACATCTTCATCGGTAATTGCCATGTCACGTACACCTTAGAAAATATTATTGCATCGACATAGGTTGTTAGCTAATAATTTAGACATGATATTAGTGTACTTGCATTATATGCTAGATTAGACGTTGTAATTATTAGTTGTTACATCATGCATGTTATTATTCTTGGATTTTTATGCCTGTATGCACTGTTTACATGCTATTGAGGATTGGATTCGGATTTCCATGAGATTTTCTGGATTTGGGGGAAAACCGCAAAACTTATATAAACTTCTTTTCTCTCTTTAAAATAAAAAGTGCGGTTTTCCCATGATGTATGAGTCGTCCACCATGAGTTTGCTGATGGATTTGGAAACCCGATTCGAGGAGACGGATGAACCGTTTCGGGTACATGGTGGACCCGGTAAGGTACCCCGGGGCAAGAAGCGCGTGGTGATGACGATGTGAGCCTGGCAGGGGAGCACTACCTACCGGTGATTTTACCCGACGCGTCGGATATCCGGAGGATACCGTCGTGGTCTTGAGATGGATGGTAGGGGCCGGTCTGGACTGACGGCGCCCTAGATATTATGATTGAGACATTGGGATTTCGAGATTTCGAGGTACAGAGATTGTGATACAGAGATATCGAGATATTGGGATTACGTTTTGTGCCGATGCTAGGCACTGTTTTATGCTGATTTCATTATGATACCTCAACTAAAAATACAAGGGAAATCTCACTAAATTATGAAAACAGTTTCTTCATTTACATGTATTCTGCTTTCATGCATTCATACCTCATATTCATGACATACTATTACCTGAGGCACTAGCACGAGCACTTGGCACTACATTCACGTATAGAGATTACATTGCCAGTTTAGCATGCTTCAGCTTTATTCATATTGAGGTTTCTTTATATCTGATCGTATTGACCTAGGTTGGGTCATGCATTCGATCTCTGCTTGTAGATATCTTTCTATTCACGAGTTGGCAACTCACCCCCGTTGTGCCCCAGTTCTTGCAGGTTTGCCGTACAGTTCTATAGCGGCATTTCTGGCACACTGCTTCCTTTTGGGTGATTTGCTTGGATAGGTGGGTTCTTTTGTATCAGAACCGCCGTTGTATTTATATTATTCATTGTATCTAGAATATCCATCAACCAAAACTCGTATATTGTTTCAGACCTAGACTAGTGATGTATTATTCGACCATAGAGTCGCGCTTAGTAGTGTTGCGGTTTTCTTGTTGCTTTTGAGCTTTCTTTTGGATTTGATCCTCGCCACTTGGCGTTGTATATTATTGTTGCATGTGGTGGTGACCGTCGATTGACGAAGAGCTAGCTCCCGCTTGGGGATGCCTTTATCATTGCATATATTGTTATCCTTGTTATACCCCATTCGGGGCCAGTTTTACAAAAGAAACTCTGCCGAAATTTTTAGAAAAGACTGTACTGTTTTTAAAAATGCATATTCGGCTTAGTTATTTAAAAACCTTGATTTCAAACATGTTTTTCTTCACTTTTTTAAACCAGTTTCTTTACTTATTCTTAAAAATGTTTTTAGATTTCTGGGCTTTTGGCTTACTTGGATCAGATGGAGTCCTATAGACTTCATATGGTTCAAGGGCCAGTCACGTGCTCTTTCGGGTCGTGACAGTAGATATGCAACTATCATAAGGGTACATTAACAGGTACTACCAATATATGAAACTGTGCATAAAATAGGTAAGTGTGAGGTATGGGGTGGAATATGTCATTTCCACGGAAACCTGACATCGTGGTAGGATCACAATCCATCAAGACGCTCAAATCCCAAATCCTCAAATCAGCCCCCAAACTGGGGTCTCACATCATATAATTCTCACATCACCTCAATGTACAATATCGAGTAATGCCCTATATCTCGAATGTACAAATCAACAATCTCCTTCATATCCATTATCCAATCTCAATGAATCACATATATCCCAAGTCGAATCTCAAGTAAGTTTCTAACATCCTAAGTTATATATATATTTGCAGAAATAAATATGATGGGGGCAATACACATATATTAGCGTCCCATTCCACTAATATTGGTGTAAGGGTATATATAACAACGGCTAATCCCCTGTTATATATACAAAGGTATTACAAGAAATATCATGAAAACAATGTGCCAAGCATCGACACAGAAATCCTGATAGGTACGTATCATACGCTGTCCCGAAAGCACGAGTGCCTAGCTCTGACCCTCGACTTTCGACGTATGCATACGTGCATGACTCCCAACGGTGTCTCCATGACCCCCGCCGAGTCATCAGTACTGTCACCGGTAGGTACTAGCCCGTCTCCAGGCTCAATCGGCAAAATCCATCGATCTTATTGCCGAGGGGAACCATACCGGACCCCACCATGTACCCTCTACGGCCTCGACGCCTCCTCGTAGGGGTATATACATATCAGCACTGATAAAGCTCATCGTGGATGCGCAAATATCATATCAAGGAAACCAGGTTTTCAATGTATGCATAATTTCATGAACCCCCGCGGTTCCCAAATCCAGAAAACATCATCTAAAATCCCAATAACAATACGCAAATCCAGGAATAAATATATGCGATATATCTGAAATGCGAGCATATAAATGAGAATATGTAGCTGAAACCAGATGTATGCGAAACCAATAAGGTACAGCTAAGTAACACCAGTAAAGGTAAATATGTAACTGCAACTGAATATGTGTGTAACATACAGGTGTAGAAATGTATATATATCTACCTATAAGAACTGATGTCGTATACCCCCCTGGGTATAAGTAAAATATGTAGGATACCCCCACGGTATAACTAAAATATGTGCAAGGTATACCTGTAGCTGTATCGCAAGGTGTATGTATACATATCACTAAAGGTATGATACACTATAGGTATACCGATAAGCTAGATGTCATGTGTGGTAAGCAATAGTATCTATAATGGTTAGTGTGTGACATGGCAATTATTGACGGTGTGTGTGTAGCATACAATCCGTGCTCGTGCAACATAAACCGTCAATAATGTGTGCAGTGCCCTACGGCTGCTAGTCACAGTACCACTATATCAAGGAAATACAGTAAAGGCGCAATTCTAACAATGACGTAGAATATGCGACAGGTATTGAATCCTAGCCCAGACGCATAACGCCATGCGGGCGATTCCCCTGTAGATGTTAAATCTACTCACCTACGCTCCTCGCTAGGTGAATCCTACCATCTGTTCCCCCCTGTAGTAGTGTCCGTAGTCCCTGCCTGCAAACCTGCAAATAAGACATGGAAACATATATAAACCAAATATCTCGCAAAACGCGATATCGAACCAAAACGAGAAACTCGCGTCGCGAACTAAACGCGCGTGTGCACGATACGCTGAAACTTGTGTGTACGCGTCTAAAACCATCGCGACACGCCGCGATACGCTGGATCACAGAACCTTCTCACGTATCGCGCGTATCGCGCGTATCGCGCAAACACAATGAACATCAAATACGATATATAGTCCGAGATTTTCCTACAGGTAAAATATTACAAAACTAGACATGCAAAAGCCCTATACAACCCTTCAGACAACCCTAGCCAAGACCTCAACACCCCTGCCCCCTACTTGGCTGCAAATTGCGGCCAAACCTAATAAATCTGCGGCCTCAGTTCGGAATGGGGGTCTCGTGTTCTTGTGGTGTTGTCTAATCCTAGTGAGCATGCTCCAGTTTCCTCAATTTTAACCTGAAGGTACCGGGTCCAAAGCAGATCACAAAAATGCTAATATATCGCTTTAAAATCACCAATTTGCACTAAAAGGAAACCCTATGGTATTTTAGTGTAATCTAGGGTTAAACTCAGTTAAAGTGACCCTAATAACACTTAAATAGGTAGGGTTAAACAACACAATCACCACATAATCAAAGTTCCACACAAATCACCATAATTAGCACTAAACTAGCTATTTACACTAATCGAAGCTAATCGATGCACAACTTAAGCAACTAGGGGATTGGATTAGGAAGTATACCCTAAAGAACCCTAGAGAGCAGGTGAAGAAGTGGAGAAGAGCTGCTGTAGGTTGCTGGAGCTCCTGCTACTGCCATTGCTGTTGTTGTTGCAGTTGTTGCTGATGTTGTTGTTGTTGCTGCCACTGCTGCTTGCTGCTGCTTCTGTTGTTGTTGTGTTTGAGTGTGTGTGTGTTTGAGAGAGAGAATGAGAGTGAGAAGTTGTGAAAAGAGTGCAAGGCAAAAGACCGCTCCCTCTCACCTTCTCTCTCCTCATTAAAGAGGCATGGTTCACACCATGCACCCCATGCTCTCTCTCCCTCACACAAAGTCAACCATGAATAATAGAACCAATATTAAAACCTTTTTTTCAAATTCATTTTATTTAAAAACAACCATGCACACTATTAAACCCAAAACTCCAAAACAATTAATAAAACAAGCTCAAAGGAAAATGGTTAGCTAACCATGATTGCTAATCATGATTAACCTCCCAATTAGCACCCTAGTTAACATGCACAAGTGTTTGTGTGCCTAGGAAAAATATAATAAAATATTCATTAAATAGGATAAAATATTTAAAACTTAATTTGGTAAACTTTTTATTAACTACCATACATTAAAATATAATTAGCTACAAAACACATTCTAAGATATTACAATCTCCCCCCTTAAAAGAAATTCGTCCCCGAATTTAAAAATATACCGATACGCGTACCTTCAAAGAGAAGATTAAAATCCTCAAATCTCGCTCGCAGCCTCCCAAGTGACTACTTCACTATACGGCTACGTCCAAGGAAACCCTTCACAGATGGCAAGACCCTTGACCGACGTTTCTCCACCTGCCGAGCCATCAACACACATGGCTGCTGGTGACCGAAAGATCGCGCCCAAGCTAATTGGTCTGGTGCCAAATCATGTGAGAAAGGTCATGAAGGTAATTGTAAAGCATCATCATAAGGAATACGGGGTGAAAATCAAATAATCTGGGCGGAAGAGCCAAATTAAAGGCAACGAAACTAACTCGCTTATAGGATCTCAGAAAGACCTAAATCCTGGGACAAGCTTCCCAAAATCCAACACGTCATTCATCGGAAAGTCCGCAGGAATACATGATCTGTCCCTGTGAGCTCGAGTCTATGACCAACACAGTCAGCACAAGACCTCAGTTCGCAATGGGTAATTCCCATTCTGACCTAACACAACTGGACCATCTCCGAAGTCTCTAGACATAGATGGGGTCCCAATCCTACTTACGCCGAGTCAGAAAAACAACAGACTGGTGATCGACACGACCTAACCCCTAAGCCTAAAGGTGGCCAATTGGAGTGTCTCCTGATAACAGCGATCGAAGGAGAACCCTAACGATGGCGAGTGATGATCCCCAACTGCTAACAACAAACAATACAAACACACAACTTAACAAGAAACAACTGAGCACATTGAGTAAAACCGGATGACAAGCATACGAATGGAGTCACACCCTGACTAAAATTGGGTAGAAACCATAACGAAATTCGTGGAGACCTGCTCCCATTCCTACCTCGGAACGGTAAAAGGTTGCGACTCTCCAGCCGACCTCAGATACTCGACTCAAGCACACAACAAGACTGACACCTTGAAACGAAACCTGAAACTTCTCTTTACATCCTTGTCCACTCGTAACTATCTCACAAGTCACGCCAAAGCTGGTGGAACTTGAATGAATACAGAGAGTTGACTGAGGTGCTTACTCTAGGATTGCATGTCTCTACCTGATAATGTCAGGTACACAAATGTGTCCCTAACTTAGCACACCATTGTCACAAATCAAGGTCTCTGAATCATTACCCAGCCGAGTATGCTCAAGTATTTCTGACGAACGAGCATCGGCGGGCAGTGTCTCGCGAAAACGATTTAAGAAAAGTGGTCGGGCGCGGACATGAGCAAGCTGTCCCCTCCGTAGAGACGAACTTAAGCTATACTCAACGATCACACAAAAACTGTAAATCTGCAGAAGACTAACACAACAATCAAAATCCGCTGCAGGAAGATGTTCATTAAGCTCTGGTAATCCGTGAAAATCTGACATGACTCTCGAACAGGTAGTGTCTCCAAATCTCCAATGCAAAACCACCGCGGCCATCTCCAGATCATGAGTGGAATATCCTTCTCGTACTTCCTCCAAATGTAGGGAAGCAAAAGCGATGACTCTGTAGTGTTACATCAGTACACACTCGAGCCCACTCAAGAAACATTACAGTTAAACAACAAAGTCGCCCGAACCAAAGGCAAAGAAAGAACTGATGCAGTTGTTAACCGAATCTCCAACTGCCGAAAACTCCGTACACATGCCTCAGTCTTCTCAGAAAAGAAACCTCCCCTCCGGTCCATTCAGTCGACGGTGCAGCACTACTCTAGCAATCCTGCATGAAACGGCGGTAAAACCTGCTAAGCCCAACAATATGCGGATCTCCGTCCAGCACACAAGTCTGGGCCTAAGCTGTACGGTCACGATCTCCCTCGGGACCATACAAAACCATCTCCTGTGACTACCAGACGTAGGAGTCAACACAAAACAAGCCTGAAGAAACACTCCGAGAATTTAGCAAACAGCTGGTGCTCTCCCAGTATCTGCATAACAAATTCTCAAGTGTTACTCCTGTTCCTCAAGACACGTTAAAAAGACTAGAATGTCGTATATAACACAACAAAACTTGTCGAGGAACGGCCTGCAGAAATCTGGTTCATCATATCTACGAATGCTGCTAGGGCATCAGGGAATCCAACGACTCACTGATACACACAAAGCCCGTAGCACGCATAAGGCAGTCTTCGGAATGCCATCACCCCGAATCCGCAATAATGATGACCTGATCCCAAACAAACTTGGAAAATGTCTCGCACTCTGGAGCTGATCGAAGAAATCGTCACGGTGAGGTGAAGGATATCTATCCGCACCGTAAGCCGGTTCAATTAACGATCCGTCGATACGCAACCCTAAACTGCCGTCTTTCTCCGTGACGAATAGAAATAGGAGCTTCCAAAAGCGAAACACTCAGACGCACAAAACTCCCCAAACCACAACTCTGCAGCTGATCCCTTAGCTCCTAAGCTTCGCCGGCTCATCCGGAACAACGTCGGAAAACTCTCACACGGAAGTAACCCGGTCCAACAATCCCACTATGGCTCGGTATCATGAATGAACGCCAAGAATCCACGACATCTCCTCAGTAGACGACTAGCGAAAAAGGCTGAATTCAAACTGTGAGAGGCGGCACAACTATCCACCTGCACAACAAGAACTGACTTGCCGGGGAAAACGAAACCTAACTTGTTTTCTCACGGTAGTCCACAGACGCCTAGCACGTAGTTAACCAGTCCGTGCCTAGGAGAAAGTCAAACCCAACATCTCTAGAAGAATCGAGACGATGGACGAATCTATATCTCCTATCTGATTGGCACACAACTGAAATACGTGTCGCGCAACAAAAGAATCGCTGACAGAAGTTAGCACAACTACGACTAATCTACCCATCCACGGTACAAGCATAAAAAACAAACGGATACACCAAAAGAACAAGCGAATTAAGGATACCTGAGAACTCCACATTGGACGTCTGCGCGTCCCGATGAGTAGAAGCAAACTCCTGTGTCTGCCCCCTACCCGCAGCTGGCTGAACTCCTCTGGTAGACTGAGCCCTCTGAGCAAATCTTCCACATCCACGGCCTCTCTAAAAACGATCATGACGAGGTGCTAAGGAACAATCCCTGACGAAGTGCTGAAGGCTTCCGCATCGAAAGCATCCACGCGCTGACTGCTGACCATCCTGGGGATGAGAGCTGAATGATTGTTCTCGTCCTAAGCCTCTGCTACTCCCGCGACGGCCACGAAATCTGTCCCGACGACCAAACCTCTGTCTCTGGGCTGGTACACTGGTACGAGTCCTCCACTGTCGTGGAACTCTCTGAGCCTCTGGAATATGCGCCTCATCAACTGGAGCTGCAACCACTGGTGCTATGTAAGTGACGGACTGCTGCATGCTGATCGCAAGTGACAACTGAGTAACAGGGGTGACAACCTCCTATCGTAGCTCCCGAACGACATCAACCAATGAACTTATAGTCTGGCGGAAATCCTGCATCTCTACCAAAAGTCTATCCATAGTATAAGTCGTAGGCTGATCCGTCTGCACCTGTGCAACTAGAGTGCCATCCTGGTCAGTACTCATCTCACCCGAGCCAACTCTGACCTCGGCCCTCGCTGCATCACTCTGAGTCCCCATAGTCATCGGCGGCAAGGTTATAAATAGATATAAGATTCGATGAGAATAAGGAATCGAATCTCAAGGATATGAATCATCAAGGAAGGAATTTCAAGCAATTTGTACTTAGGAAACTTAATGCAAAGTACCGTATCGTGGGTATGCTGCAAACATACACACACTACGTTCCTTTGATTAAGCTACCTACTCCATCATACTAAGGTCATCCTACACTCCGAAAGGTAAAACCTAGCGCTCTGATACCAACTTTGTCACGACCCAAAATTGACCCGTGACGGCCCTAATACTACGCAACGCCTAAAGACGTAGCGCAGTAAAAGAAAGCCAAAACCCAGAAATCTAAACCATAAAAATACGGAAAAGATAATATAAGTTTTTGAAACATTTGAAATCGCAACCCAAATTCTTTAAAAGTCCTACTTTATTTCTTTAAAATTTTAGCAACACCCCTTTTTGTAAAAATTAGCCAAGATGAATACAACACAAAAATATGAAGCTATAGCGAAGAAATAAGGACAATAGAGAGAAAGCTGTATATAAAAGACAACAAACCCACAAATAATATGCAGTAACGTCCTCACCAAGTCTCTAAGTCAACAACATAATAGTAGATGGAGAGTACAAGATACAACGAATGTACAATACAAAATACAGATGACCACCAAAACCCACCTAAGCAAAATAGTACTGTGAGCTGATGCGGTATCTGTAGCAAAAGATGATAGCTGAAAAGCTGAATAGCCTGCCTCGACTATTCTGGGGAACAACCTGAAACACCTGTGGCACAACGGGGGTGAGTTGCCAACTCGTGAATAATAGATAACATATGCAGGTAATCGCAGGAATGTACGTACATCATGAATCTAAGATATGCGATTACAGTAATAACATGTCATGCAAATGCAAAATAATGGAAAGTACACTAATAGGTACAATCAATGTGTGAAGCGATGGTGACATGATAATAGTATGCAATAGGGATATGAGAAAGTAGATATGCAACTATCATAAGGGTACACTAACAAGTACTACCAATATATGAAACTGTGCATAAAATAGGTAAGTGTGAGGTATGGGGTGGAATATGTCATTTCCACGGAAACCTGACATCGTGGTAGGATCACAATCCATCAAGACGCTCAAATCCTAAATCCTCAAATCAGCCCCCAAACCGGGGTCTCACATCATATAAGTCTCACATCACCTCAATGTACAATATCGAGTAATCCCCTATATCTCGAATGTACAAATCAACAATCTCCTTCATATCCATTATCCAATCTCAATGAATCACATATATCCCAAGTCGAATCTCAAGTAAGTTTCTAACATCCTAAGGTATATATATATTTGCAGAAATAAATATGATGGGGGCAATACACATATATTAGCGTCCCATTCCACTAATATTGGTGTAAGAGTATATATAACAACGGCTAATCCCCTATTTTATATACAAAGGTATTACAAGAAATATCATGAAAACAATGTGCCAAGCATCGACACAGAAATCATGATTGGTACGTATCATACGCTGTCCCGAAAGCACGAGTGCCTAGCTCTGACCCTCGCCTTTCGACGTATGCATACGTGCATGAGTCCCAACGGTGTCTCCATGACCCCCGCCGAGTCATCAGTACTGTCACCGGTAGGTACTAGCCCGCCTCCAGGCTCAATCGGCAAAATCCATCGATCGTCTTGCCGAGGGGAACCATACCGGGCCCCACCATGTACCCTCTACGGCCTCGACGCCTCCTCGTAGGGGTATATACATATCAGCACCGATAAAGCTCATGGTGGATGCGCAAATATCATATCAAGGAAACCGGGTTTTTCAATGTATGCATAATTTCATGAACTCCCGCGGTTCCCAAATCCAGAAAACATCATCTAAATTCCCAATAACAATGCGCAAATCCAGGAATAAATATATGCGATATATCTGAAATGCGAGTATAAAAATGAGAATATGTAGCTGAAACCAGATGTATGTGAAACCAATAAGGTACAGCTAAGTAACACCAGTAAAGGTAAATATGTAACTGCAACTGAATATGTGTGTAACATACAGGTGTAGCAATGTATATGTATCTACCTATAAGAACTGATGTCGTATACCCCCATGAGTATAAGTAAAATATGTAGGATACCCCCCGGTATAACTAAAATATGTGCAAGGTATACCTGTAGCTGTA
The DNA here is from genome assembly GCA_030015575.1 of Agapanthus africanus. NCBI lineage: Eukaryota > Viridiplantae > Streptophyta > Magnoliopsida > Asparagales > Amaryllidaceae > Agapanthus > Agapanthus africanus. The sequence goes on from JASDDO010000016.1 coordinate 151,068,977, forward strand.
TCGCAAGGTGTATGTGTACCTATCACTAAAGGTATGATACACTATAGGTATACCGATAAGCTAGATGTTATGTGTAGTAAGCAATAGTATCTATAATGGTTAGTGTGTGACATGGCAATTATTGACGGTGTGTGTGTAGCATACAATCCGTGCTCGTGCAACATGATCCGTCAATAATGTGTGCAGTGCCCTACGGCTGCTAGTCACAGTACCACTATATCAAGGAAATACAGTAAGGCACAATTCTAACAATGACGTAGAATATGCGACAGGTATTGAATCCTAGCCCAGACGCATAACGCCATGCGGGCGATTCCCCTGTAGATGTTAAATCTACTCACCTACGCTCCACGCTAGGTGAATCCTACCATCTGCTCCCCCCTTTGTAGTAGTGTCCGTAGTCCCTGCCTGCAAACCTGCAAATAAGACATGGAAATCATATATAAGCCAAATATCTCGCAAAACGCGATATCGAACCAAAACGAGAAACTCGCGTCGCGAACTAAACGCGCGTGTGCACGATATGCTGAAACGTGTGTGTACACGTCTAAAACCATCGCGACACGCCGCGATACGCTGGATCACAGAACCTTCTCACGTATCGCGCGTATCGCGCAAACACAACGAATATCAAATACGATATATAGTCCCAGATTTTCCTACAGGTAAAATATTACAAAACTAGACATGCCAAAGCCCTATACCACCCTTCAGACAACCCTAGCCAAGACCTCAACACCCCTGCCCCCTACTTGGCCGCAAATTGCGGCCAAACCTAATAAATCTGCGGCCATAGTTGGGAATGGGGGTCTCGTGTTCTTGTGGTGTTGTCTAAACCTAGTGAGCATGCTCCAGTTTCCTCAATTTTAACCTAAAGGTACCGGGTCCAAAGCAGATCACAAAAATGCTAATATATCGCTTTAAAATCACCAATTTCCACTAAAAGGAAACCCTATGGTATTTTAGTGTAATCTAGGGTTAAACTCAGTTAAAGTGACCCTAATAACACTTAAATAGGTAGGGTTAAACAACACAATCACCACATAATTAAAGTTCCACACAAATCACCATAATTAGCACTAAACTAGCTATTTACACTAATCGAAGCTAATCGATGCACAACTTAAGCAACTAGGGGATTGGGTTAGGAAGTATACCCTAAAGAACCCTAGAGAGCAGGTGAAGAAGTGGAGAAGAGCTGCTGTAGGTTGCTGGAGCTCCTGCTACTGCCATTGCTGTTGTTGTTGCAGTTGTTGCTGATGTTGTTGTTGTTGCTGCCACTGCTGCTTGTTGCTGCTTCTGTTGTTGTTGTGTGTGAGTGTGTGTGTGTTTGAGAGAGAGAATGAGAGTGAGAAGTTGAGAAAAGAGTGCAAGGCAAAAGACCCCTCCCACTCACCTTCTCTCTCCTCATTAAAGAGGCATGGTTCACACCATGCACCCCATGCTCTCTCTCCCTCACACAAAGTCAACCATGAATAATAGAACCAATATTAAAACCTTTTTTTCAAATTCATTTTATTTAAAAACAACCATGCACACTATTAAACCCAAAACTCCAAAACAATTAATAAAACAAGCTCAAAGGAAAATGATTAGCTAACAGTGATTGCTAATCATGATTAACCTCCCAATTAGCACCCTAGTTAACATGCACAAGTTTGTGTGCGCCTAGGAAAAATACAATAAAATATTCATTAAATAGGATAAAATATTTAAAACTTAATTTGGTAAACTTTTTATTAACAACCATACATTAAAATATAATTAGCTACAAAACACATTCTAAGGTGTTACACAAACCCAAGCTCTTGCTTCACTAATCAAGTATTAGTAAAGCAAACACGCTAATCTAAGTGGCTAGAATAGACGAGGATGATGAAGTAGGAATTTTGCTCTCTTTTTTTTTCAATTTCTCACTTTAAATCATCACAAATAAAAAATCAAGCAAGCTTTTGTGAGCTTGAAGAAGATGAAGAAGAAAAGTGATGAATGAATTATTCTTGAGGTTAGAAATGCAACCATAGTTTAATATGTGTCATGGCTAACTCATGTAGAGAATTAACCATAGGCTAGGGTTAAACTTGGGTTAACAAATATCAAGGATAAAACAAAAAGGGTGGATAAAGTCAAAGGAACAAGAACCTTCCTCAAAGCTCATCCAAAAGAAAATGAATTATCCTTAATAAAATGTTAATCCTAATCTAAAACCCTAGCATGGTTTAAACTCTAAACCCTAGTTGCATTTGTAACCCTCACAGGTTACAATATTATATATCACATATACAATATTTTGTAACAAAAGAAAATAATACAATTAACATATATCGCATATACATCAATGTATTATCCGAGTGAGAAAAAGAATCTTTAAGTGAGCTTATATTAGTTAATGTAATGTAATATATCAAATATATAATTATACATTAAATTATCGAATCAACACTTGATCCGATAATCCGGCTATTTCACAAATAACCGACTAATATAAAATGTATCAGTTCATCGAATCAACACTTGATCCGATGACCCGGCTATATCACATATACCCGGCCGATATCACATATCGCGAGAATCTAGTACGGTAACACATACACGTATTATTCTCGGTCCCGCATATATCACATATGTGCTCATACTCCGTTTTGCCTGAGCCGGGAAACCTCTGTGTAGGACTCTAAAGAATCGTCAATACGCCGGCAGTAAGTGATGATCATATCAAACACCCACAAGCTGCAAGCGGTCAGCTAAACGTAACAGCTACCCAGGTATTGAGCGATCAGAAGATCAACAAGCAAGCATGTACATTCTCCTGCGAATCCAACCAGTAACACTCCCGTACAGTCCGGTCTCTTCGTCAGATATGTCGCATATCCAGTGTAGGGGTGGTAAACATCAGACCCCAGTAACCGATAAGTCGTGTCGATATGAGGTCCATAACAGTTCGAGAAACTACTGATAACACTTACCAATAAATATCAGCAACCCAGGCCAGGGATGTCCAGTTATGGCCAATCGAACACAGCGCAACATCAACTCCCAATACCAGGAGAGACGAAACCCCTCCTATCGCTCATCGCCTCCATGTGACTCGGGACTGTACCTAAAAGCCACCATTTTGTACATTCTCTTGAACGTGGTAAGGTGGAAATCAAAGCACAGTGGGAATCACACAAGACTCTATGACGATTTTGGGTGTACAGACTAACCTGTACCAGTGTCACCAGAGAACTGCCATCTGACGATAGGTATAATACCATCTGAGAGTTCTCGGCAAGTCCGTTCGGTGTACCCAGTCTCTACTGAGCACCCGTATACTATCTCTGATGTCAAACACCAATGGATATAGGATCATCCATCGCCCATCTACATGGGTCGAGAAGCATACGCTAGTCTACTCTGGTATATCGATGCCCTATCTCGATACACCTACGACTAAGAACATTTGAAGGATGTACTTAGCGACTACACTGTCCCCAATAGTATGATCTACATCATAGTCCTGGTAGTCAAGTACACATCCTAAGGGCTTTATCAACATGTAACATAGAGACAATCAGAGTACATGTTAAGATAAAGAGCAACCAGATAGCATACTATCATGTCGAGCAAGAAAGTCCTCCATATATATGTCCAAGCATCCACTACAATATACATCGTATGTACAGTAATGGCCTCTAGGGCATACATATCTCTAACAATCTCCCACTTGCACTAGGGCCATCTGTTGTAATATCTCATTCCCAACAATCAGCTGTGTATGAAGTATCTCATACTCAACCATCCGATAAAAGTCTCTACTAGGAAAAAGGCCTTTTGTGAGTGGATCCGCGCTGTTGTCCTCTGTATCTACTCTCCTGACCTTGATCTCCCTGGAGATCATCCATCTCTATGATCAGGTGATACTGCCTAAGAATATGTCTCGATCCTTGATGGGACGGGGTTCCTAGGCATAAGCCACAACTCCATTGTCACACAATGGTAGGAACGAAGTTCATCTCATGAACTTATATATATCCAGACTGCCTCTTTGGTAGCATCCTTGGTAACAGTGTATCTTGCCTTTAATCGTCTAGTTTGCCACGGTATCTAACTTGGAACTTTTCCAACATACCATCCCTTCACTGAGGGTAAAGACAATGCCTCTAACTGACATTCAGTCGACCTTACCACCCTGGAAGCTTTCCAGTGATTCTCCCCAGGATCGATTGATACCATCTCACTTCACCTAGTGAGAACCCTAACGTCCAATTAGATCTATCTCATAGATCCAAAACCCAGGATTTAGGAGGTATCACCTTGATCCTATATGGAGAATCTTTGTGATAAGAGAAGATTGATCGAGCGTAGCATAGGAAACTCCTTTCCTATCAAGAGTATGCCATCCACGTACTATACGAAGATCACCACCATACTCCCTACTACCTTTTTGTTTATACAAGGTTCATCTACCATTTTGATGAAGTCAAACTCTTTGACTACCACATCAAAATAGACATTCCAACTCCGTGATGCCTGATTTATACCATTAAACAACTTGCACACATTTCCGCTGCTCCCACTGTCTACGAAGCCCTCTGGCTGTGTACTTATAGACGCTCTCTTCTAAATCACTATTTAGATAAGCAATCATGACACCCAACCGCCAGATCTCGTAGTCATGGTATGTAGCAGTGGCAAGTAGGATCTGGATGAACTTAAGCATAGTTTTGAAAGTCTCAACTTTTCCATGTACACCAAGTAATCTTCTCAAGATATACTTGCTCCTGATGGGGATTTAACCCTTCAGATAAAGCAACCAAAGTCCATACTTTGTTGGTGTATATGTATTCCATCTCAGATCGCTTAGCATCCAGCCATTCTCACAGAGTCCCCACTCTTGATGGCCTGCTCGAAACTAGTTGGGTCATCATCTCATGATGCAATCCTCGCTCCCACTGTCATAGAGAAAACCGAAGTATCTCTCAGGTGGATGAGGAACCCAACTAGATCGGCGGAGAGGCTGAGGTTCGTTGGGAGCTATTGAATCCTCCGGTTCTACCAAATCATCAGCTGCAGTTTGTATAGCTGAAACTCCTTCCAGTTCTACCTCATGACCACTAATTCCTTCACAAGAAATTCCCTTTTTCTCAAAAAGGTGGCACGCCGAGAAATAAAACACCTTTTGTTCCTCAGTTCGGTAGAAGATATTCCCTTGCGAATGGTTGGGATATCCAACAAACTTCCACAGAACTGACCTTGCTCGAGCTTTTCCGGATTTTGCTTTTAGACATTGGCCGGACAACCCCAAATCTTAACATCATTAAGAGATGGGCTCTTCCCATACCATATCACATATGGAGTGGTAGGCATCTGATTTGATTGGAACCCTATTCAATAGGTATGCAGCTTCTCAAGTGCATATCCCTAAAAGGAAATAGGCAACTCAGTAGTACTCATCATAGAGCACACCTTATCAGATTGGGTGCGATTGCTCTGCCCCGATACACCGACGACTATGGTGTATACGGAGGAGTAATGCTGAGAGAGAATCTCATACTCCTTTAGAATAGTCCAGGATCTCCGTGCTCAAGTATTCTCCTTCCTTATCTCATCATAGGACATAATACCCATACCCGTTTTGGTTCTCTACTTCTAACTTATATTCTTTGAATATCTCAAAAGGTTCAGACTTATGTTTTATCAAGAACATATATCCGAATCTTGAGAGATCATCAGTGAATGTAATGAAGTACAAAGAACCGTTCCTGGCATGTGTAGACAGGGGACCTTACATACATCATCATGTATCAATCCCAAGAGTTCAATAACTCTTTCTCTATTTCCAATAAACGGAGCTATGGTCATCTTATCTTTGTGACATGACCGGCAAGTTTCACAAGATGTAAATTCAAACAGATTTAAATATGCATCTAAATGTAACTTAACTAGTCGGGTCGCATTGATATGACATATTCTACAATGCCTCAAGAAGGATTTGTTCATTTCTGAACTCTTCCTCTTGTGTGTGTTCTGTACGTTAAGAACTGTAGTTTGATTTAGAACGTATATGCTTTTAGATAACGTGTCTGAATCGATCAACTCTTGATATAGGAAATGTTCAAAACATTATCCAACAATACAAAATTATATCCTTCTTTACTAAATAAAGAGACTGATATGATGTTGTATATCAGTTTCGGTATCTAATAATATTTGTTCAGAATCAATGTATTTGGTAATACAGGGTGATAACTGCCAACAGACTTGGCTGAAACAATTGCACCGTTTCTAACTCTTAAAACTTATCACCCATTCTCAGTTCTCTACTTATTTGTAGCCCATGTAACATATTACATTTGTAGGATCCTGATCCGGTATCTCATACCCAAGACGTAAAGAATACTGAGAAACAGTTCTCTGTAATGAACATACCCGAAGAAGATGCATCATCATGTACTTTCTTCGTTTGGGCGGTACGGGAATTCTGGTAATCCCCTATTTCTTTCTCGGTCTTATAACAATTATAAGTTGGAGCGGGACCAACGCTCCTTAGCGCAGTATAACAAGCGGGTTCGGTCAATACATCTGTATTATTATCTTGATTAAGGCATGACATGGTCGCTACCAGGAGAGAGAGAGAAGGAAACACTCAGCGTATGCTCTTGCAAGATTAGATTGGTTATTAATTTATCTAACCAGGGTGGCTCCCACTACTTAGTCAAATCTTCCTTCAAACCTTAAAAGGAAAGACTAGCCGGGATTAATTACACCCTACAAGTTCGCCAATCTTTCAGCCAAGCTAGTGCCGGTACTTTGAGGGAGGTTCCCCGTGCTTTCGCACGGACCAAATTAAAATAAACCTCGTTTTCCCAGGGGCGTAACCCCGATGACACCTTTCTAGACACCTACTTGATTAGCTATTTGTAATGTGTAAAACTCTCCCAGGAGTAACTCTTACTCGCAGAGGGTATCGGGATCCAACTATCTCATAGAAGGTATGCAATCTCATTGCAAATTTCAACACCTGAAATTCCCAATAATATTTTACCCCTAGCAGCTATATGACCTTAACATGTCAACAAATCATAAGTTCTAGTCAAGTTCAACCCGTCATTTCCCAATTGAATTAAACCCACCCGCACGACCCTTAACATAGTCAACAAAGTCGCACAACTACCCTAATCCAATCGCATCATATGCTTATACAGATAAGCACTAATCAGCTACCGCACACTACGCCTTAACATAGTCAACAAACGTAGTACGAATACTAACTAGTACTTATCTGAAATGACGGAGGGCTATGACAGGTTTTTAAGAAAACACTTTGCGTAATGAACTCGATATCGTTGTAGAATCAAATGATTTAAATGAAGTGTTTTTGAGGCTTTTACTAGTTTTGCTGAAGAGGTCACTCCCGGTGAAGGGATCGTCGGCTCTTTCCTTATCGAATAAGGTGCAGGATATTCACAATGCCACTATGAAATGCAAGAACTAGAAAAGCAATCAAAAGACAAAACCGAGGGTTGTAGCATCTGCCAGTTTATTGCTAAAGAGTGTTGGAGATAGTGACCTCAGAGTCAATTATTGGATCACAGGCACGTGATTGCAATGATTGAGGGAGGACCTATCCCGGTAGGACAGTCTTACTCAAGATGATAGTATGCTGTCTGGTTTACCTTTATCATCGTGTACTGCTTTAGGTGACCTGACACGTCGCTATTACACGTTGATAGAGCCCCTAGGATTCTTGCTTGACCACCAGCAGTATGAGGGCGATCATATAAGTGGGAGCTGGGGGTCTATAAGCTTATCCTTAAAAGGTCCCTAGTCGTGGGAGTTTCGAGACTGGGCATCGATACTCCATTAGTAGACTAGTGTATACAGTCGAGACCCCGACGAGGGGCGGTGGCCGGTCTCACAAGCCACTGGTGTCAGTTGGATCACCTAAGATGTATACAGGTGCTCATTGGGTTATGAGTACACCGGACAGGACTCGCCGGGAACATGCTAGTTGGTCATATACCAGACGTCAGATGGCAGTTCCCTGGTGACATGTGTGCAGGTTAGTTCATCGACCTGGGGATCGTCATTTGTCTCGTGTGAGTTCCCACTGTACTTTGATTACTACCCTACCACGGCTCAAAGGAGTCGTGCAAACAGGTTTTAGTTGGGTACAGTCCCGAGCCACATGGAGGCAGTGAGCGGATCTTCAGGGGTTCGTCTCTCCCGGTATTGGGGGTGAGGTCGCGCTGTGTCTAGGAGAGCCATTACACGAAGACCTTGGCCAAGGCAAGGAGATTTACTGGTAGGTATTCCAGTAGTATCTCAGGGTGTTCTGGGCTACACTCCGACACGACTTGTACCACTTTTGGGGGTCTGACTTTTACCAACCTCCTAGGCCCGCCATGCGATACTCATAAACGAACGGACCGGACTGTACGGATATTGTCACTGACAGGCTCAGTAGGGTGTCAGGATGAGTTCACTCATCGACGTCCCTTTTTAGTCAATAGCTGGTGGCCCGTTACGTATTGGCTTATACCTATGATGTGCTAGTGGTTAAATCCACAGCCATAGTATTGACGAGTCTTTAGAGTCCACCAAACTTTCAGTTACTCAAGCTTTCGGGCGAAACGCTGTAGAGGCCGTATGGAGATATGGCAGGGTCCGATCAGATACGTGCGGTATTGCACGGATCAGGATCGGATAGTTTTGTACTAGTGGCCGTATGGTTATATGGCAGCGTTCGATCAGATACGTGCGGTATTGCAAGGATCAGGATCGGACGGATATTACTAGCCGGCTTTGGTTTAAGCCGGATCCTAGTATAGTACAGTGTAGATTTTGTCTCATTGCATTTGTATCCGGACGGAATACAGATGCGGGTGTGTATGCACAGTATGGGGGTTTTCCTGTAATTTATTACGGGACCAGTTTTCTGGAGTTGCCAGTTTGCATTCCGTTCCGGCCGGTTTTCCTTTGTTCTTTCCCGGCCGGACTTTTCCGATGGAGGGGGTTATTTGCAATTGTGCAAATAACATGTTGTGGAGGGGGTTTCTTGCTATTGTGTTGATTATGATATCTTTCATCCATGCTTTTGCATTAATGAGATATGATGTGATTAAGATGTAAGCATGGTTGATGTTTTCTTGTCTAGGATGTGGTCACCTCTTTTCACTTCCTACACTCACCTCCCTTCATGCTTCATATACATTCTTTCCTCCACCATTTATTGGATAAGGAATGATAAGTTTTTCATGAGAAGAAAAGAAAGAGAGAAGAAGAAAAGAGAAGAAAATGAGAGAGCTTCATCTTCATCTTTGAGAGAGTAGCTTAGACTTTGCAAACCGGCACCACCGCGCACTAAACACCCGGATCGTAACCATTAACAAGTCTAAGCTACTCTCTCAAAGATGAAGATGAAGCTCTCTCATTTTCTTCTCTTTTCTTCTTCTCTCTTTCTTTTCTTCTTCTCTCTTTCTTTTCTTCTCATGAAAAACTTATCATTACTTATCCAATAAATGGTGGAGGAAAGAATGTATATGAAGCATGAAGGGAGGTGAGTGTAGGAAGTGAAAAGAGGTGACCACATCCTAGACAAGAAAACATCAACCATGCTTACATCTTAATCACATCATATCTCATTAATGCAAAAGCATGGATGAAAGATATCATAATCAACACAATAGCAAGAAACCCCCTCCACAACATGTTATTTGCACAATTGCAAATAACCCCCTCCATCGGAAAAGTCCGGCCGGGAAAGAACAAAGGAAAACCGGCCGGAACGGAATGCAAACTGGCAACTCCAGAAAACTGGTCCCGTAATAAATTACAGGAAAACCCCCATACTGTGCATACACACCCGCATCTGTATTCCGTCCGGATACAAATGCAATGAGACAAAATCTACACTGTACTATACTAGGATCCGGCTTAAACCAAAGCCGGCTAGTAATATCCGTCCGATCCTGATCCGTGCAATACCGCACGTATCTGATCGAACGCTGCCATATAACCATACGGCCACTAGTACAAAACTGTCCGATCCTGATCCGTGCAATACCGCACGTATCTGATCGGACCCTGCCATATCTCCATACAGCCTCTACAGCGTTTCGCCCGAAAGCTTGAGTAACTGAAAGTGTGGTGGACTCTAAAGACTCGTCAATACTATGGCTGTGGATTTAACCACTAGCACATCAGAGGTATAAGCCAATACGTAACGGGCCACCAGCTATTGACTAAAAAGGGACGTCGATGAGTGAACTCATCCTGACACCCTACTGAGCCTGTCAGTGACAATATCCGTACAGTCCGGTCCGTTCGTCTATGAGTATCGCATGGCGGGCCTAGGGGGTTGGTAAAAGTCATACCCCCAAAAGCGGTACAAGTCGTGTCGGAGTGTAGCCCAGAACACCCTGAGATACTACTGGAATACCTACCAGTAAATCTCCTTGCCTTGGCCAAGGTCTTCGTGTAATGGCTCTCCTAGACACAGCGCGACCTCACCCCCAATACCGGGAGAGACGAACCCCTGAAGATCCGCTCACTGCCTCCATGTGGCTCGGGACTGTACCCAACTAAAACCTGTTTGCACGACTCCTTTGAGCCGTGGTAGGGTAGTAATCAAAGTACAGTGGGAACTCACACGAGACAAATGACGATCCCCAGGTCGATGAACTAACCTGCACACATGTCACCAGGGAACTGCCATCTGACGTCTGGTATATGACCAACTAGCATGTTCCCGGCGAGTCCTGTCCGGTGTACTCATAACCCAATGAGCACCTGTATACATCTTAGGTGATCCAACTGACACCAGTGGCTTGTGAGACCGGCCACCGCCCCTCGTCGGGGTCTCGACTGTATACACTAGTCTACTAATGGAGTATCGATGCCCAGTCTCGAAACTCCCACGACTAGGGACCTTTTAAGGATAAGCTTATAGACCCCCAGCTCCCACTTATATGATCGCCCTCATACTGCTGGTGGTCAAGCAAGAATCCTAGGGGCTCTATCAACGTGTAATAGCGACGTGTCAGGTCACCTAAAGCAGTACACGATGATAAAGGTAAACCAGACAGCATACTATCATCTTGAGTAAGACTGTCCTACCGGGATAGGTCCTCCCTCAATCATTGCAATCACGTTCCTGTGATCCAATAATTGACTCTGAGGGCACTATCTCCAACAATCTCCCACTTGCACTCAAGGCTAATTATTGCGATGTCGCATACTCACAGCCCGTGTGATACCGAACACCCAACTCCTCTACTAGTCAGTCTCACAAAGCCTGTTTGCGAAACTATTGCGTTCGAGGAATAGCCTCAGTGAGTGGATCTGCCTTGATGTTTCTTTCTATGTCTCTCTATATCTCAAGTTCGCGGAGAAAGCCATCTCCCGAAATGAGCAATACCTGTCTTAGAATGTCTGGATGTCTGATGGGACCGAGTTCATAAATGAACTCCAAATCCAAACTTCTTAGACTGTATCGTCAACTGAACTTAATCAGTATCCTGCGCCATGCCACCCTCAGTATTGCCTTGGATCACCTGTCCAAAATACTGCCCCTCGTCAGAAGGAAAACTATAACTCTGACGATCACCCTGTCGTCCATGTCACCTTGGAAGCCTGGAATGATAACTGTCTCCCTAATGAGGCTGTCGTTATCATATCCCTAGAACATCCACTTATGTTCTAAAACTGCTTCCGACTGTTTCTCCAGGATTGGATTAATGTCAACTTATTGCATCTGGTGCAAGAACAACATCTGGTGTGGTACTTGACATCTCATGATTGACTCAATTGCCTGAGCAAGTGATCTGCCAATCATGTACGTCCCTCTCCCCTTTAGTCTGTAAGACACCTTTAGAGAGGGTGACTCCATCACCTGCAGGTACACTACCGTGCCAGGAGTCGTCCATTCTAAATACTCTTAGAATGCTGTCAAGTACCCTGATTGGGAACCACCCAAATCTAGATCTAAAACCATAGATCTAGTAACCAGTATGTCAGACATAAAGTCCACGTCCCATGTGGAGAAACCACTGTGTGACGACCAAAGTACAACCGATTGTAGTATAGGAGTTTCTTTTCCTATTCTGTGTATGTCATCCAAATACCAGGATATCACACCCTACTACCTTCTCAACAGATCCATCTCCTATTCTGATGAAGTCAAACCTATGACTGTCACGTCAGAAATAGATGATCTATCTCCGCTACATCTGCTTTAGTCTATAAATAGACATAGGCTACCTTTCCACCAATGCCTCCGCTGCTCCCACTGACTACGACAACCCTCTGGCAGAGTCATATAGACGTACACTTCTAAAGCTAGTTTAGAACGACGCTATACTCATCCTCCCGCCGGGTCTCGCAACCTGGAACAACAGCAATGGCAATTGTGGGTAAACAAGAACTTCCCTGTCACCGTCCTTGAGGCTACCGGAGTACCTCTCGGGTGCCTGAAGTTACCCACCTTATCTGCGGAGCGGCCAATGGAATGTCAAATCAGATTGAATCTTTAGGTTCCTTATCAAATCTTCAGTAATCGTTTGCGGTTCTGGAATCACTTCCAGTTCTACCATACTCCCACTACTGTTTTTGAAAAAATCCATTTTTAGTAAAACTGTGGCGAGTCTAGAACAATATTTCTATTGATCAGCCAGATGGTAGAAAATCAACCCTCGTCATAGCCTGGGTCAACCCACAAACAGCCATTACAGAAACGTGCCTTGAGTTATCCAGAGTCTGGTTTTAATCATAAGCCGGACAACTCCCCGTACCTTAACAACGTTAAGATATGAACTGTTCTACATCCAATATAGAACCAAAGGCACTGATTTAATTTAACCAGATTCAAATCATGCAGCTGTCTCCAGTGCATGTGAACTAAATGGAGAGAGGCCAATCAGCGTTACTCAACTTAGGAATGCTTCCAATTATGAGTAACCTGAAAGAGAAGAAATTTCTCTTTATCATTACTATCAACTGAATACCAAACATAAGTATCTACATCTTCGATCACTTTGAAGAATCCCGATACTTGCTACACCTGGTTCTCTACTCTATTCAAATACCTATAACTCCTCAAAACTTAGACCCTGTGTTTCAACGAAACACATGTCTAAGAACTAGAGAAGTTAAAAGTAAACAGAATATAGTATGAGGACCAACCCCTCTGTCCTAATGGACACTGGACAACATACAATACTCTGTATAAGTCCACTGAGTCTAATAACTCTTTCACTGTGTGTCGTAGGTTGAAAACTGTACTTATGGTTAAGAAGAATTACACCGCTGTTTAATGCTCCTTACCTAACCATCCACTGATATAGGTAAATGTCATCGACATAATATCAAAAGGTATATCTCACTCTATGAAAATAGACGTACAGATATATCAATTTGAAATTGGTGCACAACAGCGGATATTCAAAACCAAATATTTGCCGACCGGCAAACAACCCAGATGATCTCCTCAAATATCACCGATTACAACGAATCCCGATATAATGAGGATGATCACCCAATTCCCAATAACTTACTCCCACTCACCATCTGTAAAACCATACAGATGTGAGAATCAAACCTGGTAAATACATACCCTGGAGCAAGTGTCTAATCAGGAAATCAGTTTTCTTTTAGCAGTACACAGTGAAACTGAAACATTGAAATGTTTCGGTGGGGTATCCCGGTATTCTTAGTAATGCCTCTTCCATTATCCAGATTCACAACTATAACCGTATAATTCTTTGCCACCTCTCTAAATCCCTTCATATGTCTTTAGTCATTACTTTCTGCACACCCCTTTAGGCCAATTGGTTTTCTTCCTTCCCTACCGTTCGGCACCAGCCTATGGTTTGGAAGAAGACTATCCAATAAGCATAAAGGGTGTACTGTCCTAATCCTAGGAGCACTCGCAACGCGAGAGAAGGTGAAGATAAAAGACACCTGAATGTACTTTATTCCTATTTCTCCTGGACCAGAATCCATCCCCGAACTGGAACAGGTTCCTTTCGAGTTCGTATATAACCATACGATGGAGTATCCAATAAACTGTGGATCTTCGTAGTGATACGGAGTGTCCTGGAGAAATACAAAGGTGATTTAGGATTGGCGAAGAAATACTTGGTTTGGTCGTGAATATCAGTCGCAATTTACTTTGCCCTCTTACTAATCCCTTGCTTTGTCTTAATCTTAATACCTTCTGTACACCGTTTAGGCTAACTGGTTTTCTTCATTCCCTACCGGTCGGCACCAGCCTATGGTTTGGAAGAAGACTATCCAATTTGCATAATAGGTGTACTACTCCTAAACCAAGGAGTACACGCAACCTGAGAGAAGGTGAAAAGAAAAGACAACTGAATAATCCTATTCGTTTTCTCCAGAACCAGAAACCATCCTCGAATTCCTTCGAGTTCGTATCTAACCATACGATGGTTTTGTCCAATGGAAGTGGACGTTCGTAGTAATACGGGGTGTCCTGGAGAAAAGGGTAAAAGTAGGAGTGGCAATGAGGTCTGCAACTCTGATAATCCAAAAGCCAGTGTTAAGAAGGTTCGGTCAACTTGGTCACTGAGTCATAGTCATAGGGTCGGGTCAATGGTCGCTGCCAGAGAGAGAGAGAAAAGAAACACTCAGCGTGCACTCTATCCTAGATCAGAATGGTTACCAATTTATCTAATCTGGAAACCTCCCACTGTACCTCAAATTCTCCTCCAAACCTGAAAGAAGAATTAGTCGGGGTCACCCGAGGAGTAAACCAACTCATCAGTGGCAATCGGGATCCAACTATCATCGCATGACAACGTGACGGAATCCGCTCACGGTATCACACTCCAGAAGGTATGCGCATATCTGGCAAGTTTCAGTTCTTTTGAAACTCCCGATGTGATTTCTGCCCCATGCTCTTATGACCTTGACTAAGGCCAACAAATCATAAGTCACATGTCAAATTCTACCCGTCATTGTCCAGGTTGATTTGAACCCACCCGTACAAGCCCTTGACTAAGGCCAACAAGGCTATACGACTGTCCCAAACCAACGCATCTATCTATGCAACATATGAATACCCAATAGCTACCAAACACTGTGCCTTGACTAAGGCCAACAAACACAGCTTGAATACTATTGACTACCCATATGAAACGACGGAGGGCTACGAATGGTTTCTGGCGAAAACCTTTAACGTAATGAACTTGATCTCGTTGAAGGAACGGATAGCTTTTTAGAAAATATAGTGACGAAAACCTTTACTAAAGAGGTCACTCCCGGTGAAAGGATCTCGGCTCTTTCCCCGTAGAATGGGGTGCAGGATATTCCAAATGAATACTACGATGCAAAGCAAAAGTAATCGGCTATAGTGAAGTTAATGCCCTGACGCAAACTTCCGTCCAAGGGGTCACTCCCGGTGAAGGGATCTCGGCCCTTGCCTCGTCGACTGAGGAGCAAGATATTCCCAATGAATACCACGATGCAAAACAAAAGAGAACGTCCTTGCAATAACAGCTTTTTGAAAAGTGTTCCAACAACATCAGAATAGGTTTGTTTTTAACTTGCATTGATCAAAATCAATGCAGTCCCATCAATTGATCACACCACAAAGAACGAAAATATACTGATGTATGTATATGCCATCCGTATTCGCCACTGGGTCCCATCATTACTCGTTAGGTTAGCTAACTAACGACAGAGCGGGGACTGGACTAGCACGGATGTAAAACATATACAACATCTACTAATATATATACCAATATATTATATTTCGCTCAAGGCGTGAAAAGAAATGCAACATCACAGAAATGTACAGCATCACAGAACAATACAGATATCTGGGATCCCCGGGTTTCACAGAGCCGCTACTGAAACCCGACGTTCCCCTGGTCGTGTGGATAGCCTGTGCAATGAAATCCTAGACCCCTACGGGCGCGGCAAGTCACCCGCCAAAACCTGAAGCGAGGCAGCCCCCTTCAGCTCCGTGAATGGACCACCCAACACTTCACGGAATCCGGTAACTTGGGCACCCCTCCTAGGTCAACCTGTACCCCCTACGAGGGCGGATGGTTACGATCCGGGTGTTTAGTGCGCGGTGGTGCCGGTTTGCAAAGTCCGCAAAATTAAAGTTTATCACCGTTTCCGCGTTTGGCCGTCGGTTTGACGGCCGGGGCGCCGCCGTGCACTTACAAAGAGGTCACTCCCGGTGAAGAGATCTCGGCTCTTTCCTTATCGAATAAGGTGTTGGATGTCCTACAAGGAACACCGCTATGCAAAGCAACAACTAGAGCTACCTGTTTTTGAAAACTCGATTCCACAACATCTTTAGGTTTCTTTTATTTCATTAATCTAATTAATAAAGTCCCATCATTTAAGTTTACCTAAACATCACAGATAAATACAACGTATGCTTATGCCATCCGCATTCGCCTCGATGTCCCTTCGTGCACCGTTAGGTTAGAGCGGGGCAGTGCTAGCGCGGGTGTAAAACATAAGCAAAGTCTATATAATATATCACATATACTATATCCTGTATTCATCTCAACATATCAAATGATCACATCACAGATATCGCAGCAGAAGAAACATATGAAATATTGGATATACTAGGAGGTCCGTGTTTTATTGCGAGCCTGTATAAAACACGGATTCCACGGTCGTGATGAATAGCCAATCCCACACCCCTAGACCCCTACGACAGCGGCAAGCAACCCTACCAATTCTAGAGTTAGGACACCCGGTCTCTACTCCTCGAGATGGTCTCCCACTAGGCCCTAGAACCCGGTTACTTGTGCTCCCCGCCTTGGGTCTATCCTAATGCGGAAAAGTAAATAATATACAATGGTGATATCATCCTCAACCCGGAAGTGCCCCAATAAAAGAATAATACATACAATGAATTTTACATGAATGAAAATAAAAACGCTCATCTCACATAAAACCCCCGGCTATTCAAAAACACGACGATCCAATATAACATATCCAAGCAACACATAACATCACATGTCATCAACGTAAGTAAATATGCGTATCCCAATTGTCGTTGATGTATAGCAACGAAACCAGCGATACACCACATATTACACTTACGGTCGCAGAAAAGAAAGTGAAAAACTACAACAGTTGGAATCCGCAACCACCTTAGACATCGCATGCCTAACCAAATGAATTCCTTAGACATCGCATGCGTAACAATTATAAACCCCGCATTTTAGTCTCAATATCGAAAACACTTTTCAATATCTAGTCGGGAAATTCAACAAGATTCCCGACATCTTGATCGAATGCTCGTCGGAATCTTTAGTAGACGGCCGCACCCCCGATGCCGTCGATGAAGTGCACTAAGGCGGAACAGCGCTGCCGCGAGCACCCGAACAGATGCTTTTGGCGACAGGGTTCTCCTACAGTCACTTGGTCGGGGCTATGGGGGCGTGGCTATCTATTAAGTTTATCTGGCGAGTATCCGCATACGCTATGTGATTGCGACGGACTTTTAATCGCATCAAAATCCCGTGGCAACCGATCGACTGAGACTAAACTGCTAGATTTATAACATTCAAATTAGTTATCTCATAACTACATTTGTGGATTCCAAATATTGTATCACATTACAGAAAAAGCTAGACGATGTTAAACATTCCGATCGAATCAACAAACACTCAAAATTTTCCTGTAGCTCAACACTTGAACTTAGTTTAAAAGCATCCATCACATGCCACAGTACCAATGGTCCAGCCGTAGAAGGGTCAAACCAACGCCTCACTTGTGGTACCGCTAAACCATCACAAACCCTAGGGTTTATTGACAGTTTTGACGGTCACAAAATCGAGTTAAGGTTTCGTTCTTCTAGAGGGTTCACCGCGTTACTTGCACGATATTTGAATGTTCTTTAACTAAGGAAAAATCCAACACTTGGAAATTTTCCGATAGGGGAAAAAGTGAGTTATTGATATCCGTTCGAACTTTTTAACACTGTCTAAACAATCATGAAACCAAGCTAGAATTGCGAATGTGAAACACTCCGAATTACCTTTTGAGTAAATAAACATCTCATGCAAATTTAACAAAAATAAACAACACCAAAAATACAAAACCCCAGAGACTAGACCATGACCCAAACCTGGAACCCAGAACACTCTGGGGGGCCGGCCTGCTCGGATTTTATGGCCATGTGCTCGGCCTAAATCTGAGAGGGGGGTTTGGGCTATGGTCTACATGTATCTCATATATGATTCTGCACATGTTTGAAAAATTTTTAGAGCTCAATTTAAATTCGACAGAAACTAGGGTTTGATATCGCGTGTTTCGGAGTTGTTTCGGTTTCGTAATCCTACACTTATCCGTCTAATTCTCTAGCTAGTCTCTGATACCACTGTTGGGATACCTACAATGGCAGCAAGGTTTCGGGAGGCATCATTCATGCCAAGTTAAAATTTTGCCATTATAAATAACCCTAAACCTAGGATCTTAACTAGAGAATCAAACCAAACAAGCATGTTAAACACTTTATCATCCAAGAGTTAGGGATTACAACCTTTGTAGTCCATTCCTTCACTTCATAAGCTCCGTGTTGAGGTCCCTTCGCTGCGATCATCAAGTACCCGGACTCTAGAGAGGCTCCATGAAGAGAACGATGCACCCTTGCTTGAAGACTTTACTAATCCAAGATGATCTACCTTGAAGAATCTCAAACCCAAGCTCTTGCTTCACTAATCAAGTATTAGTAAAGCAAACACCTTAATCTAAGTGGCTAGAATAGATAAGGATGATGAAGTAGGAATTTTGCTCTCTTTCGTTTTCAATTTCTCACTTTAAATCATCACAAATAAAAAATCAAGCAAGCTTTTGTGAGCTTGAAGAAGATGAAGAAGAAAAGTATGAATGAATTATTCTTGAGGCTAGAAATGCAACCATAGTTTAATATGTGTCATGGCTAACTCATGTAGAGAATTAACCATAGGCTAGGGTTAAACTTGGGTTAACAAATATCAAGGATAAAACAAAAAGGGTGGATAAAGTCAAAGGAACAAGAAGCTTCCTCAAAGCTCATCCAAAAGAAAATGAATTATCCTTAATAAAATATTAACCCTAATCTAAAACCCTAGCATGGTTTAAACTCTAAACCCTAGTTGCATTTGTAACCCTCACATGTTACAATATTATATATCACATATACAATATTTTGTAACAAAAGAAAATAATACAATTAACATATATCGCATATACATCAATGTATTATCCGGGTGAGAAAAAGAATCTTTAAGTGAGATTATATTAGTTAATGTAATGTAATATATCAAATATATAATTATACATTAAATTATCGAATCAACACTTGATCCGATAATCCGGCTATTTCACAAATAACCGACTAATATAAAATGTATCAGTTCATCGAATCAACACTTGATCCGATGACCCGGCTATATCACATATACCCGGCCGATATCACATATCGCGAGAATCTAGTATGGTAACACATACACGTATTATTCTCGATCCCGCACATATCACATATGTGCTCCTACTCCGTTTTGCCTGAGCCAGGAAACCTCTGTGTAGGACTCTAAAGAATCGTCAATACGCCGGCAGTAAGTGATGATCATATCAAATACCCACAAGCAGCAAGCGGTCAGCTAAACGTAACAGCTACCCAGGTATTGAGCGATCAGAAGATCAACAAGCAAGCCTGTACATTCTCCTGCGAATCCAACCAGTAACACTCCCGTACAGTCCGGTCTCTTCGTCTCATATGTCGCATATCCAGTGTAGGGGTGGTAAACATCAGACCCCAGTAACCGATAAGTCGTGTCGATATGAGGTCCATAACAGTTCGAGAAACTACTGATAACACTTACCATTAAATCTCAGCAACCCTGGCCAGGGATGTCCAGCTTTGGCCAATCGAACACAGCGCAACATCAACTCCCAATACCAGGAGAGACGAAACCCCTCTTTTCGCTCATCGCCTCCATGTGACTCGGGACTGTACCCAAAAGCCACCGTTTTGCACGTTCTCTTGAACATGGTAAGGTGGAAATCAAAGCACAGTGGGAATCACACAAGTCACTATGACGATTTTGGGTCTACAGACTAACCTGTACCAGTGTCACCAGAGAACTGCCATCTGACGATAGGTATAATACCATCTGAGAGTTCTCGGCAAGTCCGTTCGGTGTACCCAGTCTCCACTGAGCACCCGTATACTATCTCTGATGTCAAACACCAATGGATATAGGATCATCCATCGCCCATCTGTTAGTTGTATGTATGCCCTAGAAGCCAGTATTGTACAGATGATGTATATTATATTGGATGCTTGAACATATATAGAGGGGACTTTCTTGCTCGATATGATAGTATGCTATCTAGTTGCTCTTTATCTTAACATGTATACTTGTCTCTTGATACTGTCTTATAGTTACATGTTGGTAAAGACCTTAGGATGTGTACTTGACTACCTGGACTATGATGCAGATCATACTAGTGGGGACAGAGTGGTCCGTAAGTACATCCTTTATTGTTCCTAGTAGTAGGTGTATCGAGACAGGGCATCGATATACCAGAGTAGACTAGCGTATACGCTTCTCGACCCATGAGATGGGCGATGGATGATCCCATATCCATTGGTGTTTGACATCAGAGATCGTATACGGGTGCTCAGTGGAGACTGGGTACACTGGACGGACTCGCCGAGAACTCCCAGATGGTAGTATACCTCACGTCAAATTGCAGTTCTCTGGTGACACTTGTGCAGGTTAGTCTGTAGACTCGAGATCATCATAGAGTCTTATGTGATTCCCACTGTGCTTTGATTTCCACCTTACCACGTCCAAGAGGGCGTGCAAAACGGTGGTTTTTGGGTACAGTCCCGAATCACATGGAGGCAAAGAGCGATAGGAGGGGTTTCGTCTCTCCCGGTATTGGGGGTTGATGTTACGCTATGCTCGATTGGCCATATCCCTTGTCCAGGGCTGATTTAGAGATTTACTGGTAAGTGTTACCAGTAGTTTCTCGACCCATTATGAGCCTCATATCGGCACAACTTATCAGTTATTGGGGTCTGACGTTTACCACCCCTAGACTTGATATGCGACATATCAGACGAGGAGACCGAACTGTACGGGAAGTGTTACCGTTAGGCTTTTACAGGAGTTGGAGCGGGCTTGCTTGCTGATCTTCTGATCGCTCAATACCCAGGTAGCCGTTATGCCCAGCTAGTACCGCTGACGGCTTATGGGTGCTTGATGTGATCATCACCTACTACCGGCGTATTGACGAGTCTTTAAAGTCCTACATAGAGGTTTTACTGGCTCAGGCAAAACGAAATAAGAGCGCATATGTGATATGTGCAGGACCGAGAATAATGCGTGTATGTGATACCATATTCTATTCTCGTGACTTTTTGTATCAGTCGGTTATATGTGATATAGCCGGTTTATCGAATCAAGTGTTGATTCGATAAGTCGATACATTGGATGTTAGTCGGTTATATGAGATATAACCGGATTATTAAGTCAAGTGTTGATTTAATAATTTAGTGTATAATTGTATATATGATATACTAATTTACATTAACTAACATTTGTTCACTTAAGGATTTTTCTCACATTTGCACAACTTTAATATATATATGTGATATATATTAAAATGTGTTTTCTTTTTGTGTCATGGTTGTGTAAGTCCATGTCACGCACCCCACGAACTTCCGGGGAGGCGGAATATAAGAAAAACAATTATCAAAGCTTCGTAACACGGACTTGAGCGCACGAATCGTATCTAAACCATTACTAGCAAACTACAAGAGATTTAACTACTCTAATTTGAAGTTATACCTCACGTTACTTGTCCTTCGGGTCTTCATCACTGTCATCCACTCCTTGTAGGCTCTTTGGAACGTCGGCACCTCAACGGCCTCCTCGAGTCAAAGACGATCCACCCGAGAGCTCCTACTCCAAGCTTGACCTCTAACTTGAGGTAACTAGGTTTCTCAAATTGCTAATCTAAGCAACCTAGGTGATATAGAGTTGGATTATGGATGTATCAGTCTAGCAAACCCTTGATCTCAACACATGAGAGGTTAGGGTTAGGGTTTGAAGAGAGAGAGCTTGAGGAGAGAGAAGGTGAGAATGAGAATCCTTTTAGATGAATGAAATCATTTGTGTATATATGAAACATATCATATAATTAAATGGATAACAAATAATGATATATCATCATGTTTCATTAATACACTAAGTGATTCATCACATGAGTCATATAAATCATAAATGATTCATTAACTCCATGTATGAATCACACCATGACTCATTTATCCAATTAATGCAAATGCCACCTTAACCCCCAAGTCACCATGCTTCTAGAAGCTTCCCGACAAATTACGAGAACGCCCCTCCTATCGGTGAAAACATGGAAAAACTTTAGACTGTGTAAATCCAATAATCCGATACTAGAATCTGGCTTAAACCAAAGCCGACTAGCAAAAACTGTCCGAACGTCGTACATGCGTAAACACACGTATGCGTCCGAACCCTTATTGTAAGACCATACGACCTCTATATCATTTCGCCTGGAGCAGGAAAACTCTCTGTGTGGGACTCTAAAGACTCGACACTACGCTGGCAGTGTGATTAACCACAGACCGCAAGTGGCACTAGCTGTACGTAACGGTCCCCAGGTAGATGTCGATAAGAAGGCCGATGAGGAAACCCATCCGAACTCCTACTGAGCCTGCTGTGACAATCTCCGTACAGTCCGGTCTGTTAATCTAGGACTATCGCATATCGGGCCTAGGGGGCGGCAAGCGTCAGTCCCCTAAAAGCGGTATAAGTCATGTCGGAGCGTAGCCAATTACACCTTGAGAAACTACTGGAAAACCTACCAGTAAATCTCGCTTGCCCTGACCAGGGACTTTGCGTAATGGCTCTCTGACACAGCGCGATATCAACTCCCAATACTGGGAGAGACGAATCATTTCTAACCGCCACTGCCTCCAAGTGCTCGGGACTGCACCCAACTGCTACCTGTTTGCACGACTCCTTTGAGCCATGGTAGGGTAGAAATCTAAGAACAGTGGGACACACTCGAGGCGAAGTAGCAGTGTCAAGTCTGCGGACTATGTTGTACTCATGTCACCTGGGAACTGTTAACTGACGACGGGTATAATACCAACCAATAGTTCCCCGTGAGTCATGTCTGGTGTACCCATAACTTAACGAGCACCTGTATACTATCTCTAGTACGAAGTACAGATGGCTGTGGGACAGACCATCTCCCCAACTGGGATGAGAAGCGTACACACTAGTCTACTCCGGAGTATCGATGCCCTGTCTCGATAATCCTACGACTAGGGACCTGTATAGGATATTACTTATAGACTACCCTGCCCCCACTAGTGTGACTGCCATCACAACGCTGGTAATCAAGCAAAGATCCTAAGGGCTCTACTAATATGGATAAGCGATACGTTACAAGAAACATATGCACATATTAAAGTAGACACAAACCAAGTAGCATACTATCATTTTTAGCAAGACTGTCAATACAACTGTGAATATCTCAAGCTTCCATTAAGTAATATACAAACTAGTATGATATAGTAATGGCCTTCTAGGGCATAAACTAGGGCCATATACTGGCATATCGCAGACCTATCATCTCAAATAGCCTCTCGAACTGCGTCTGAGGAATGGCCTTTGTGAATGGATCAGCAGTGTTATTCTCTGTATCTACTCTCTTTACCTCGATCTCCCGGCGATCTACGATCTCCCTGATCAGGTGATACCGCCTTAAGATGTGTCTGTACTTCTGATGGGACCTGGGTTCCTTCGCTAAAGCTATAGCGTCGTTGTTGTCGCAATACAGAGGTATTGGACCAACACTGGTAGGAACAACCTGAAGTTCTGTGAGGAACTTCTTCATCCAGACAGCTTCTTTTGCGGCATCGCAAGCAGCTATGTACTCCGCTTCCATCGTTGAGTCAGCAATGGTCTCCTACTTGGAACTCTTCCAACATACCGCCCCTCCATTAAGGGTAAAGACATAACCCGACATGGACTTGGAGTCATCCTTGTCACTCTGGAAGCTGGAGTCGGCAAAGGCCTCGATCTGGAGGTCTTTTCCACCATACACCAAGAACATCTCCTTAGTCCTCCTCAGGTACTTGAGAA
Source organism: Agapanthus africanus (assembly GCA_030015575.1). Classification (NCBI taxonomy): domain Eukaryota; kingdom Viridiplantae; phylum Streptophyta; class Magnoliopsida; order Asparagales; family Amaryllidaceae; genus Agapanthus; species Agapanthus africanus. The sequence continues at coordinate 151,093,129 of JASDDO010000016.1, forward strand.
TGTTCTTTACTACTATCCAGTGCTTCTCCCCTGGGTTTGCCTGATACCGGCTTACAACGCTCAATGCGTATGCTGCATCTGGTCTGGTACATAACATCGCATACATTATAGAGCCTACCGCAGAAGCGTAGGGTATAATCGACATGCGATCCCTTTCCAAATCAGTCTTGGGAGACATCTCTTTGGAGAGGGTGATTCCGTGACAAGCCGGTAGGTTACCGCGCTTAGAATCATCCATACTGAATATTTTCAATATAGTGTCTATGTACCTGGACTGCGAAAGTCCCAACATCCTCTTTGATCTATCACGATAGATCTGGATCCCCATAATGTAAGTGGCATCACCCAGGTCTTTCATGGAGAACTTCTGTGACAAGAATCTTTTGACTGACTGTAGCATAGGAATATCATTTCCTATTAGGAGAATGTCATCCACGTACAAGACGAGGAATTCAACAACTCTCCCTACAATCTTACCGTATATGCATGGTTCATCTGGATTTTTGATAAAGTCGAATTCTTTTACAGTATCATCAAAACAGATGTTCCAACTCCGCGATGCCTGCTTTAGTCCATAAATGGACTTAAGCTGCTTGCATACTTTACCGCTGCTCCCACTCTGAATGAATCCCTCTGGCTGATCCATATAGACGCACTCTTCCAAATTACCATTTAGAAAGGCCGTCTTTACGTCCATCTGCCAGATCTCATAATCGTGGAAGGCGGCAATAGCAAGAAGGATCCGAATGGATTTGAGCATAGCCACTTGAGAAAAGGTTTCGTCATAGTCCAAACCAGGTCTTTGACGGAAACCCTTTGCAACAAGTCTAGCCTTATAGGTTTCAACCTGTCCATCTACACCAATCTTCTTTCTGAAGATCCATTTGCATCCTACGGGTTTTACCCCACCTGGAGCAATGTCCAAAGTCCATACTTTGTTAGTGTACATGGACTCCATTTCGGTCCGCATTGCATCCAGCCATTTTACCGAGTCACCGCTCTGAATGGCTTGCTGGAAGCTAGTAGGGTCATCATTATCAATGATGCAATCTTCTCGATCCCCATCTATGAGAAAACCGTAGTATCTCTCGGGCGGATGAGACTGCCTACTAGTTCTGCGGATAGGCGCTGGTATATCCCTTTCTTCTGAAACCTCTGGTTCAACCATACTTTCAGTAACAGCTTGTGGTTCTGGAATTTCTTCCAGTTCTACTGCGCTCCCACTCTTCTGATTTTCTAAAAATTCAGTTTCTAAGAAGCAGGCATGACGAGAAACAAAAACCTTTTGTTCCTCTGCGTAATAGAAGCAATATCCCATGGAGTTCTTTGGATATCCCACAAACTTACACTCTACTAAGCGTGCCTCGAGCTTGTCCGGATGCTGCTTTTTTACAAAAGCTGGACATCCCCATGTCTTCAGGTACTGAAGATAGGGTTTCTTCCTACTCCACATCTGATATGGTGTGGTAGGCACAGTTTTGGTTGGAACCTTGTTCAAAAGAAATGCAGCTGATTCTAGTGCATAACCCCAGAAAGATCGCGGTAGCTCAGCCTTACTCATCATGGAACGAACCATATCCAATAGGGTTCGATTCGTCCTTTCCAATACACCGTTGTGTTGTGGTGTGTATGGAGGAGTAAGCTGAGAGAGAATTCCATTCTCTTTTAAGTAACCCAGGAACTCGGCACTTAAGTATTCACCACCTCGATCAGATCTCAGTGTCTTGATACTTTTGCCTGTTTGGTTTTCCACTTTATTCTTGTATTCCTGGAATTTCTCAAAAGCCTCGGATTTATGCTTCATCAAGAAGATATGTCCATACCTAGAGAAATCATCCGTAAAAGTAATGAAGTAGGAATAACCACCTCGCGCATGTGTAGACATTGGACCGCACACGTCACTGTGTACGAGTCCCAAGAGCTCGCTCGCTCTTACTCCGTGTCCAGTAAACGGAGTCTTTGTCATTTTTCCCATGAGACAAGATTCACAAGTAACATAAGATTGATATTCGAACGGATTCAAATATCCTTCTCTATGTAACTTAGTTAATCGTGTTTCATTGATGTGACCTAGTCTGCAATGCCATAAGAAAGCCTGATTTATTTATGGAGACTTTCTTTTAAGTGTGTTCTGGACATTGAAAACCTGAGCTTGACTTAATACGTATATACCGTCATCTAATGTACCGGACCCAATCATAACTTGATTTAGGTGGATGTGAACTACATCGCTTACGAATGTAAAATCATATCTCTCTCTCGAAAGTGAGGACACTGATATGATATTACAAGTCAAACTAGGTACATACAGACAGTTACGTAGAATCAATATCTGCCCACTTGTCAAACCTAGGTGATATTCTCCTACGGATTCAGCGTTCACACTTAGTCCGTTTGCAACTCTGAGAGACAAATCACCTACCCTTATAACTCTACGGTTTCTCAAAGCATGTAATGAATTACAGATATGAGATCCTGCTCAGGTATCTAGTACCCAGGAAGTAGGGTTAATTGACAAACAGTTCTCAATTACAAACACACTTAAGGCCGAAGCCACAACATGCTTCGTATCCTGGCTACAGGCTTCCAAAGACCTGCAATCCTTCTGCCAATGCCCGTTCCCATAACAATAGGAACATCCCTCATCAGCTACACCAAGTCCCGAAACTTTTGCTCTTCCCTTTCCTCCTACTTTATTGACACCGTATATCGGCTTTGTAGAGGTCTTCTTCTTTTCACCCTATGCTTTCGCCCTGGATGTAGAAGAAGAAGGTCCCACATTAAGCAGAGCTTGTGTCTCCCTGGTTTCTTTCAGGGTGTATGTAGAGGGTAGGGACTGTGGAAATAAGTCAGCGTATGACCTGTTTCCCAACGTGGTCTCCAGGTCCTTGAGCTCATAAATATAGCTAGTCATTGTAAGGACGTCGTCCCCTACAGATGACCCGACAGCCAACCTCGCTTGAATTAATTCGTTCGAGGTCTCATATCTTGTGATATGAGATTGCTCTCCATATAAATCTTTGTTATGGAGAAAGATGGAAACTAAGTCCATCTTCTCGTGCTGCTTCTGGTATACACCATCAACTGAAGCCAACACGACGCACTTGGCTTTCGCTTTATCCTTTTCCCTTGTCTGACGGGTATCCATATCCGCGACGGTGGAAACTGGACCTGGGACGGCGGGATCTTGAGTAGTAATAGGGTGGTCCAGCTTGTCATAGGCAATGGACATCTGGACAGACCTTTGCCAGTCATATAAGTTAGATTCAGTCAACTTGTTGTCTAGATGTAACCTAGTCATGGTCACAAGGTCGCTGCAATGAGCGAGAGAGAAGAAAACATTTTAGCATGATGCTCTTGCAAGTTTAGATTAGTTTTTAATTTATCTAAACTGGATGGCTCCCACTGTTTCTCGAATCCTTCCTCAAACCATAAAAGAAGAATTAGCCAGGACTATTCTCACTGTACAATACTTGCTTAACCATTCAGCCAGGCTAGTGTCGGTACTTCGAGGGAGGTTTTCCAACGCTTTCGCGAAGTTCCATAATTAAATAACCTCTTTTCTCTGGGGGCGTAGCCCCGCTGACACCTTTCTCGACACCTACTTGGTTTATAGAATTGATCGTTAAGTGATGAATCTCCTGATAAGTAGCATATACTCACAGTAGGATCGTGATCCAAATATCATCGTATGATAATGTTGAAGGAATCATACCAACATTCATCAAACTCCAAATGGTATGCAACACTAGCAAGTTTCAGTTTCTTTAGAAACTCCCGATGTGGATTTTTGCCCCATGTTCTTATGACCTTGACGAAAGCCAACAAATCATAAGTCATATGTCAAGTTCTGCCCATCATTATCTTGTTAATTTGAACCCACCCGTACATACCCTTGACGAAAGCCAACAAGGTAATACGACTGTCCCAAACCAACTCATCTATCTATGCAACAAATGAATACCCCAGCAGCTACCAAATACTGTGCCTTGACGAAAGCCAACAAACATAGCTTGAATACTACTGACCATCCATAAGAAATGACGGAAGGCTACGACTGGTTTTGGCGAAACCGCGAACATAGTGAACTTGATATAATCGAAGGAACCTGATAGCTTTTTAAAAGGAGTGGTTAAAGCTCCGCAATTAAAAATTCTTCTCTTTTAAAATAACCGAGTGGTTTCTTTTAAATTTGTTCCAACGATTCAACTTTGGTTTATTTTCTTTGCATTAAAATAATGCATCCCATCATTTAACCTATCATTGCAGAAAACAACGAAAATACAACGTCCTCTTATGCCATCCGCATTCGCAACTGGGTCCCGTCATCACCCGTTAGGTTACTTAACTAACGACAGAGCGGGGGCTGGGCTAGCGCGGGTGTAAAACATAAGTGACGTCTAAATAGCTATCATATATAGATATTGTACATTCGTCAGACGCAATAATAGGCATTCCAGATTACTGATGAACATTATTGGATATACAAGCAATCCGCGTTTGCTTTGAGCCTGCAACAAAAGACGGATTACACAGTTGTGATGAATAGCCATTACCCCACCCTAGACCCCTACGGGTACGGCAAACTACCCGCCAAGTGCACGAAGTGAAGCGGTCACCCTCAACAACGTGAGTAGGCCACTAAACACTTCAACGTACCTGGTAGTTTGTGTACCCCACCTTGGGTCTATCCTAGGAGCAAAAAACAGTAAATGAAATAATACAACGGTGGCTACAACCGCAACCTGGATGTGCCCCGCAAAGAATATTACATCATATTACAATTTACATCGAATGAATGAATATAAAACCCATCTCAAACCCCGGCCCATCATCACAACGATCAAATCAAGTTCATATACACAAACAGTAAATATTACAGAAATGTGCAACTCCCTGCCAACCGACATACTAGCAGTTAGGGGAGGTTTACGAACACATTAAACATTACAGATAAAAACCCGATTAGCAAATAACTTAGAATATCGATCGACAACCTTTTTCCGTGTCTACCCCAAATGCAAGCTAGCACAGAAGTAACCTGGGCAAAAACAGAATATACAGGAAAACAAAACACCATAAAATATGAATTTCTGTGAAACTCCGAGTCAACTCGGGGTTGACTCGGCGGCGGATCCGCGGCCAAAAGCACCATTTGGCCGCGGTTCCGCGGCCGTCTTGCCGAGTTGTGTCTTCGTATTTTCCCAGAATTCTTATAACACACTGCTGTGAATTTTAAGGCATATCAAATATTTTTTTCGACACTTTTAAAATTAACAGAAACTGATTGGGTTTCGGGGTGTTGTTTTCGCGTTTTTCTGACGATCGAAGTTCTAATTAATTGCTAACAAGCTAGTAAAGGTTTAGTTGGCTCTGATACCACTGTAAGTCCATGTCACGCACCCCACGAACTTGCGGGGAGGCGGAATATATGAAAAACAATTATCAAAGCTTCGTAACACGGACTTGAGCGCACGAATCGTATCTAAGCCATTACTAGCAAACTACGAGAGGTTTAACTACTCTGATTTGAAGTTATACCTCACGTTACTTGTCCTTCGGGTCTTCATCACTACCCTCCACTCCTTGTAGACTCTTTGGAACATCGGCACCTCAACGGCCTCCTCGAGTCAAAGACGATCCACCCGAGAGCTCCTACTCCAAGCTTGACCTCTAACTTGAGGTAACTAGGTTTCTCGAAGTGCTAATCTAAGCAACCTAGGTGATATAGAGTTGGATTATGGATGTATTAGTCTAGCTAACACTTGATCTCAACACATGAGAGGTTAGGGTTAGGGTTTGAAGAGAGAGAGCTTGAGGAGAGAGAAGGTGAGAATGAGAATCCTTTTGGATGAATGAAATCATTTGTGTATATATGAAACATATCATATAATTAAATGAATAACAAATAATGATATATCATCATGTTTCATTAATACACTAAGTGATTCATCACATGAGTCATATAAATCATAAATGATTCATTAACTCCATGTATGAATCACACCATGACTCATTTATCCAATTAATGCAAATGCCACCTTAACCACCAAGTCACCATGCTTTTAGAAGCTTCCCGACAAATTACGAGAACGCTCCTATCCTTGAAAACACTGAAAAACTTTAGACTGTAAAAATCTAATAATCCGATACTAGAATCTGGCTTAAACCAAAGCCGACTAGTAAAAACTGTCCGAACGCCGTACGTGCGTAAACACACGTATGCGTCCGAACCCTTGTCGTAAAACCATACGACCTCTATATCGTTTCGCCTGGAGCAGGGAAACTCTCTGTGTGGGACTCTAAAGACTCGACACTACGCTGGCAGTGTGTTTAACCACAGACCGCAAGTGGCACTAGCTGTACGTAACGGTCCCCAGGTAGATGTCGATAAGAAGGCCGATGAGGAAACCCATCCGAACTCCTACTGAGCCTGCTGTGACAATCTCCGTACTGTCTGGTCTGTTCGTCTAGGACTATCGCATATCGGGCCTAGGGGGCGGCAAGCGTCAGTCCCCTAAAAGCGGTATAAGTCGTGTCGGAGCGTAGCCCATTACACCTTGAGAAACTACTGGAAAACCTACCACTAAATCTCGCTTGCTTTGGCCAGGGACTTTGCGTAATGGCTCTCTGACACAGCGCGATATCAACTACCAATACCGGGAGAGACGAATCCTGTCTAACCGGCACTGCCTCCAAGTGCTCGGGACTGTACCCAACTGCTACCTGTTTACACGACTGCTTTGAGCCGTGGTAGGGTAGAAATCTAAGAACAGTGGGACACACTAGAGGCGAAGTAGCAGTTTCAAGTCTGCGGACTATGCTGTACTCATGTCACCTGGGAACTGTTAACTGACGACGGGTATAATACCAACCGATAGTTCCCCGCGGGTCATGTCCGGTGTACCCGTAACCTAACGAGCACCTGTATACTATCTCCAGTACGACGTACTGATGGCTGTGGGACAGACCATCTCCCCAACTGGGATGAGAAGTGTACACACTAGTCTACTCCGGAGTATCGATGCCATGTCTCGATAATCCTACGACTAGGGACCTGTATAGGATGTTGCTTATAAACTACCCAGCCCTCACTAGTGTGACTGCCATCACAACGCTGGTAATCAAGCAAAGATCCTAAGGGCTCTACTAATATGTATAAGCGATACGTTACAAGAAACATATGCACATATTAAAGTAGACACAAACCAAGTAGCATACTTCCATTTTTAGCAAGACTGTCAATACAGCTGTGAATATCCCAAGCTTCCATTAAGTAATATACAAACTAGTATGATATAGTAATGGCCTTCTAGGGCATAAACACTAACAGGTTGTTGATACGACATGCATGGGTGTATGAGACTTACACCATTCTATTTGTTGTGTTGGGTTTAATATTTAAAGTAATTACAAAATTAGTGGAAGATTAGAAAATTGCATGAAGCTTGTGGAAGCTTGTGGATGCATTGACTAAGTCCACTAAGTTTTTTTTTCTTTGGATATTTGTTAACCTAACCATCACACTTAGCCATGATTATGTCTCTACATGAGTTAGTATATGATACTCACTCACCCATGGTTAGTGAACTCACTTGATCATTATCTTTCTCGTTTTATTTCTTCATCTTCTTCCATGAGCTAAAAAGCTCTCTAGGGTTTGATCCAAAGTGAGAAACATTGTGAGAAAATAAATTCTAAAGTGAACCCACTTACTATTTCTCCATCATCTACTAGACAAGCACTTTAGTTTAGGGTGTTTGCTTCACTTATTCTCTAATTAGTGAAGTAGTAGCTTGAGTTGGTATTCCCTCAACGTAGATCATCTTCGGCCTCGAAGACTTCAAGCAAGGACGCTTCTTTCGCCTCGTAAAACCATGCAAGAGCCAGGGAGAACCATGATCGCAGCGAAGGGACTACGACAAGGAGCTTTAGAAGTGAATGACCGATCTACAAAGGTTGTATTTCGTATTCACTTAGTCGTAAATGTTATTTACTTGCATGTGAAACCCTAATAATCTAGCAAAGATCTTGTCTAGAGTTGTTCGTGTTAGTGTATATGCCCTAGAGGCCATTACTGTATCATACTAGTCTGTATATTACTTAATGGAAGCTTGGGATATTCACAGTTGTATTGACAATCTTTCTCAAAATAGTAGTATGCTAGTTGGTTTGTTTCTACTTTAATGTGTACATGTGTTTATTTTAGTATATCACCTATACACATTAGTGGAGCCCTTAGGATCTTTGCTTGATTACCAACGTTGTGATGGCAGTCACACTAGTGGGGGCTGGGTAATCCACAAGCACATCCTTATGCAGGTCCCTAGTCGTAGGACTATCGAGACAGGGCATCGATACTCCAGAGTAGACTACCGTATGCGCTTCTCATCCCAGCAGGGGAGACGGTCTGTCCCACAGCCGTCAGTACGTCGTACTTGAGATAGTATGCGGGTGCTCGTTATGTTACGAGTACACTGGACAGGACTCATCGGGAACTGTTGGTTGGTACTATACCTATCGTCAGTTATCAGTTCCCAGGTGACATGAGTACAGCTTAGTCCGCTGACTTGACACTGTCACTTCTCCTCGAGTGTGTTCCCACTGTACTTAGATTACAACCCTACCACGGCTCAAAGGAGTCGTGCAAACAGGTAGTAGTTAGGTGCAGTCCCGAAGCACTTGGAGACAGTGACGGTTAAACAGGATTCGTCTCTCCCGGTATTGGGGGTTGATATCGCGCTGTGTCTAGGAGAGCCATTACACAAAGTCCCTGGCAAGGGCAAGCGAGATATACTGGTAGGTTTCCAGTGTTATCTCAGGGTGTTCTGGGCTACACTCCGACACGACTTGTACCGCTATTAGGGGACTGACGTTTACAGCCCCCCTAGGCCTGCCATGCGATATTCTCTGACGAACAGACCGGACTGTATGCAGATTATCACATTCAGGCTCAGTAGGAGTTCAGATGGGTTTCACCTCGTCAGTCTTCTTATCGGCATCTACCTGGGGGCCGTTACGCACAGCTAGTGCCGCTTTCGGTCTGTGGTTAAACCCACTGCCAGCGTAGTATCGAGTCTTTAGAGTCCCACACAGAGAGCTATTCGCCTTTAGGCAAAAGAGTAGAGGTCGCATGGTTTTGCGACAGGGTTCGGTCACATCCGTGCACTTGTGCACGTTTAGTGTCCGGGCAGTTATCACTAGCGGGCTTTGGTTTAAGCCAGATCCTAGTGTATGTTTTGGGATTGGTTTTATCTCGTTTGTATTCGTGTTCCTCGGAACGTGGATGCGGGTGTGTATGCACAGTTGACAGAGAGACAGAGGCAGAGGATTCTCATTAGGGTTGTTGACTGTTGACTTTTGTTAAACCCTAATGAGAATAAGAAATATGATTAACAATAATATTAATTAAGTATTATTGTGACATAGTTTTTGATGGTTGACTTGTTGACTTAGTTGACCGGTTGACTAGGTTGGACTTGTTGACCATCATCATGACAATGGCTATCATTTCTTGACATTGACCTTGGCTTGCTTATTTGTTCACACATTGCATTTAATGCAAGAAATGATATGGCCACTTGATATGATAACAACCATCAAATAATACTCAATTATTATTATGTGTTATGATGATTTTGGATTATGAGAGCAAGGGTGAGAAAAGTCTTGCTCATTCTATCATTCTCATTCTCTCTCATCCTCAAGCTCTCCCTCTTCCTCTTGCTCTCTCTCTAGTCCATGGTTCTACTTGTCTCATGTGTTGAGAAGCAAGAACCATAGAGATAAAACCCAACACACTCCTCTACTCATCCTAGTACATAAGGTTTAGCAAACCAAGTGTTCTAGTTTCCTCAAGATTGAGCTTGAAGCCAAAGGTAGAAGCTTTCAGGTGGATCCATCTTCGGCAAAAAGAGACGACGAGGAGAGAACCATCCGACCACCACAAGGAGACCAAGAGAAGGAGTTCAAGTTAAGGTATAACCCCTAACCGAGTAGGTAAAACTCTTGTTAGGTTTGTTAGATAGTTGTTTAACAAAGATCCGTATTTTGAGTCCATGTTACCACCAAAAGAAAAATCGTTTTTTATCATTTCCGCAAGCCCGTAAGTATCGGGAAAGGTAACGTGGACTTACAGTGGTATCAGAGCCTAGTTAAACACTATCTAACATGTTAGCAAAGTACCTAGAAGTTCGATCGGAGAAAAAGTCACGAAACACGCCCGAAATGTATAGTTTCTGCCGATTTTTTTTTCCTGTTCAAAAAATAATTAATCTTGCACTAAAAATCGGCTCAGGCTTTTTAAAACACACCCAAGAAAAATAGTCCATCGACTCGGTCAAAGCGCCGCGGAAACGCGGCGGGAGCATGCTCCCGCCGCGGATCCGCGGCCGAGTTGACTCGGGCGTGGGCAATGTTTCCTGCAGTGTGTTCAGTAGGGTGTTTTGGGATTTTTGGAATGTGATTTTTCTGCCCAGATTTTCCAGAAAGAAAAATTTGTTTTTGGGGTCTAAAAATCCGTATTTTGATCGAACTTGTAAAGACTTAAGCTAACGGGTTATATCTGTGATGTAATATATGTATTGAACGTCTGTTAATCGCTATACGTCGATTAGTGGGGGTTATAAATATCTGTGATCTGTAATGTTGATGGTATGTGTATATGAATTCATTAGATTGTCGCGGATGAATAGCCGGGGGTTGTGAGACGAGATTTTTCTTTTTCTTTCAATTCATGTAATTTGTAATTGATATAATATTATTTATATGGCCGCACAACCAGGATGGGGTTGTAGCCGTCATTGTATAATTTCTTTTACTGTTTTTGCTCCTAGGATAGACCCAAGGTGGGGTGCACAAACTACCGGGTATCTCGAAGTGCCGAGTGGCCTATTCACGGTGTTGAGGGAGGTTACTTCGCTTCGGGTACTTGGCGGGTAGTTTGCCGCACCCGTAGGGGTCTAGAGTGTGGTCTTGGCTATTCATCGCGATCGTGTAATCCGCTCTTCGTTACAGGCTCGTACGGATTATGGATTCCTAGTATATCCAATGTGTTCATCTGTGATCTGGAATGGATATCATTGCATGTGACGAATGTGTATATCTATATATGATATCTATTTAGGCGTTGCTTATGTTTTGCATCCGCGCTAGTCCAGCCCCCGCTCTGCCGTTAGTTAAGTAACCTAACGGGTAATGACGGGGCCCCGTGGCTAATGCGGATGGCATAAGCGTACGTCATATTTTCGTTGTTTTCTGCAATGGTAGGATTAAATGATGGGACGCATTAAATTAATGCAAGAAAATAAACCAAAGTTGAGTCGTTGGAACACTTTCAAAACCACTCGGTTTCTTTTCAAAAATATCTTTTAAAACGTGAAGCTTAAGCCACTCCTTTTAAAAGCTATCTTGTTCCATCGATTATATCAAGTTCGCTACGTTCACGGTTTCGCCAAAACCATCCGTAGCCCTCGATCATTTCAGTTAAATATTCGGTAGTATTCAAGCTATGTATTTTGACCTCACGCAAAGGCATAGTGATTGGTAGCTACCGGATATTTATCTGTTGCATAGATAGAATGCGTTGGTTTGAGACAGTCGTACTGCCATTTTGGCCTACGTCAAGGGTAGGTACGGGTGGGTTCAAATTAACTTAAATAATGATGGGAAGAACTTGACATGTGACTTATGACATTTTGACCTCACGCCAAGGTCATAAGAGCATGGGGCAAAAATCCACATCGGGAGTTTCGAAAGAAACTGAAACTTGCTAGCGCTGCATACCATTTGGAGTGTGATGATTCTGGTAGGATTCCTTCAGTTTTGTCACGCGATGGTATTTGGATCCCGATCCTACTGTGAGTATATGCTACTCCTCGGAAAATTTCTCACTTAACGATCAATGCTACAAACCAAGTAGATGTCTAGAAAGGTGTTAGCGGGGCTACGCCCACAGGGAAAAGAGGTTATTTAATTAAGGAACTTCGCGAAAGCGTTGGAAAACCTCCCTCGAAGTACCGACACTAGCCTGGCTGAACGGTTAAGCAAGTATTGTACGGTGAGATTGATCCTGACTAATTCTTCCTTTTTAGTTTGAGGAGGGATTCGAGAGACAGTGGGAGCCATCCTGTTTAGACAAATTAAAAACCACTCTAAACTTGCAAGAGCATCATGCTAAAGTGTTTCTTCTCTCTCTCCTAATTGCAGCGACCAAACATCATGACTGGACTTAAGTTACTACTAGATAAAAACATACTGACAGGGCCAAACTACAAAGATTTGCTCAGGAATGTCAAAATGGCAATAACTTATGACAAGTTAGGGTATCTCCTTCCCACCAAAGCTCCCCCTGTCCCAGGTCCCAAAGCCAGCGTCGCAGATAGGGAAATCCGTAAGACCTGGGAAATCGATTGCGTGAAGGCCAAGTGCCTCGTGCTTGCCTCTATGGATAATGAACATCAGCGGAGGCACGAGCATATGGACCTTGAATCCATATTTCTCCATACAAAAGAACTGTATGGAGAGCAATCCCGTATCGCCAGATACGAAGTCTCGAAAAAGCTGTTTTCGGCGAGATTGGTCGTCGGATCATCGGTAGCGGAACACGTGCTTAAGATGATTGGCTTCATTGAGGAGCTCGCGGACCTAGGGACCACGTTAGAGAACGAGCTCTACATGGACTTGATTCTCCAGTCCCTTCCTTCCACTTACGCCCAGTTTATCCTGAACTTCAACTTGCAAGAAAAAGAAGCTGAACTTTCAGAACTCCTCAACATGCTGAGGAGTGCAGAGGGCACCCTACAGAAAGGTAGGGAAACATCCACTTTGTTTGTAGGTGGATCTTCCTCTTCTAGGTCCAAGGCGAAAGCCAAGGGAAAGAAGAAGAAAGCCCCCGCCAGACCAAGGGGCGGTGTTAGTAAAGTGGATACGAAGGGAAAGACAAAGGCAACAAAGGTAGCGGGAAAGCTTGTGGAAAGGAAGAATGCTTTTACTGTCATAAGAGTGGACACTGGAAAAAGGATTGCAGGGCTTGTAAGGCCAGAACCCAGGATCTGAAGCAAGTTGCGGCTTCAGCTTCAGGTGTGTATGTTATTGAAAACTGTCTATCAATAAACTCTACATCCTGGGGATTGGATACCGGATCTGGATCTCATATCTGTAATTCTTTATAGGCACTGAGAATGCGTAGGGTTTTGAAGGCAGGTGATATGACCCTCAGAGTTGCAAACGGAGCTGGCATGGATGCTGAGTCCGTGGGGGACTATCACCTGGGGTTGTCAGATGAACACGTTTTGGTTTTGCGTGATTGTTATTTTGTACCCAATGCAACCTGTAATATCATATATGTATCTTTATTATCTAAAGAAGGTTTTGAATTTGCATTTGTAAGTAATGTTGTGAACATTCACCTTAATCAAGTTTTGATTGGGTCAGGTACATTAAGCAATGGTATATACGTATTAAACCAACCACAGATTTTCAATATCCAGAATACACACAAAAGAAAGTCTCCGGAAACAAATCAGGCTTTCTTATGGCATTGTAGACTGGGTCACATCAATGAGAGAAGGTTGACGAAGTTACAAACAGAAGGATATTTGGATCCGTTCGAATATCAATAATATGCAACTTATCAATCCCGTCTCAAAGGAAAGATGACAAAGACTCCGTTCACTGGACACGGAGTAAGAGCGAGCGAGCTCTTGGTACTCGTACACAGCGACGTGTGCGGTCCAATGTCTACACATGCGCGATGCGGTTATTCTTACTTCATTACTTTTACGGATGACTTTTCAAGGTACGGATATGTCTTCTTAATGAAACATAAATCCAAAGCCTTTGGGAAATTCCAGGAATATAAGAATGAAGTAGAAAAACAAACAGGCAAAAGTATCAAGACACTGAGATCTGATCGAGGTGGTGAATACTTAAGTGCCAAGTTTCTGGATTACTTAAAAGAGAATGGAATTCTCTCTCATCTTACTCCTCCATACACTCTGCAACTTAACGGTGTATCGGAGAGACGGAACCGAACCCTATTGGATATGGTACGGTCCATGATGAGTAACTGTCATGACCCGAATATTTCAACTCGTGACCGGCACTTAACCACGCTACGTCTACAGGCGTAACGCGACTAAGTAAGCCGAACCCAGAAATCAAAACCATTTAAAAGTAGCGAGTGTTGAAAACATTTAATTAAAACATTTAGAAAACCTTAAATAGTTCAATAAGTTCTTTTAAAGTTACGTCATCATTTAAATAATTTTGGCAGCATTTCCTTTGTAAAAGTAGCCCCGAGACCGGGTAAAAAACAGAATATGAGTGAAAATGGGATATAATGAAACAAAACATTCCCAAACGGGAGCAATCACGCCCAACGGCGGAAACCATCATCACAAGAGTAATATACGACGCCGTAGCGAAGAATAAGCAATAAGTAAACATCACAGAAATATAAACTGCATATAAAAACAGTCGGCTCCCACGAGCTCAACACCAGAATCCAAAATGTACATCATCGTCCTCACACAGTATCTAAGTCCAGTACATAAATGGTAGATGGAGAATACTAGATACAAAAAGGGTACAATAAAAGTAATCTGATACCACAACCCACCTAAAAGCAAAACAGCTCTCGCACCAACTGTAGTGGTATCTGTAGCCAAAAGATGCAAAAGGCAGCCTGCCGCGACTACTCTGAAGGGCAACATGAAAATACTGTGGCACAACGGGGGTGAGTTGCCAACTCGTGAATAGAGATAACATATAAAGGTAATCGCGAGCATGCACGTACTGCGCTACTCTAACATATGCCAGCAAGTAAGATCTATATGCGACAAGCAGTAGGTGCAATAATCATGCAAATGCTCTGTCTGGTAAAAACGACTACAGGATGAAATGCATGATAAACAATGCTGAGCATGGGATAAACAACATCTACATGGAAGTATCAACATGGAAAAACAATCGGTGCTCCAAACTGCACCCAAATCCCAAATAAACTCAGGCGCCGGCACCCTCCTCGGCCCTTAAATCCTGTAAATCTCTGAGAATCACGAGTGCCCAACATCGGCACTCAAAATATCATAAAATACTCGTGTCCAGCATCGACACGCAAATCCTTATATATCGGGCTCCGTCAGTCCGGATCAGCCCACGGGCTCCGTCTGCGGTATCGGCCCTCGGCCCCAGCAGTACGGATCATCCCGCATCCATCTCTCGACTCTGGTCAGTATCCTCCGGATAACCTCCAGGTCCAACCAATCACCGGTAGGTACTCGCCACCCTGCCAGGCTCATCGTCTACTCTACGAAAAACATTTCTCGCCCCGGGGAACCATACCGGGTCCACCACGAACCCGCAAACGGATCATCCAACTCCTCGAATCGGGTTTCAAGCACACGTCTCAGCACCGAGAAAACGCGTGGTGGACGCACCAAAATATCATATCACGAAGGACCGGGTTTTCAAATAGTGCATCTTTTCTTTAAATAATTCCACGGTCCTCAAAACCAGAAGTTTCATGGAAATCCAACACCAATGAGTGAATCAAATGCGATGTGCTATGTACATCAAATCATAATGTAGGTACAAGGGAGAACCGCTTTTTAAAATAGTTTCAGTTTTCAAAGACATCTTGCGGCTCCCAATTTCTATGAAAATCATAACGAATCATATATGAAATGAACTACAGCAATGTAATCATGGCAATTCTACAGTGAGTGTGTCATGGCAATTACTAACGGTGTGTGTGTAACATGCAGATTAGTGCTCGTGCAACAGGAACCGTTAGTAATAGTGCGGTGTTCTATCAATTCTAAGTTTACATACATATGGTAGGGAATGCAGTATGCAACAATAGTATACATGACAGTCAATGTAGGTAAATGCAATAAATAACTATAAGGTCCTATCAACCCTGACGCATAACGCCATGCGGGCGATATCCCCGTAGATGTTAAATCTACTCACCGAAGTCTCGCGCTAAGTGTAGCCGACGACTTGCTTCCCTTTCTTCGCAGCGTCCGTCTCACTCGCCTGCGAACCTAGAATCACACAATATATCACACATAAGCTCAAATCCACAAAAACGTGACATTAAGGTCAAACTAGAAACCCGTGTCGCAAACCAAGCGCGCGTGTGCGCGATACGTAAAAACGTGTGATTAAGCGCCTGAAACTACCCCGACGCGTTGCGATACGCAGAAACCCCAAACCCACACACGTATCACGCGTGTCGCGAAGGTTTAAAATACGAGAAACAGGTATATAGTTCCAGATTTTTCTATAGCAAGAATCAAATAAAATTATACATGCCAGGAGTCTAAGGGTCGCAGCAGACACCTATAGGACCAAACCCCAACCAAAACCCTCCCCATCTGGCCGCAATTTGCGGCCAGATCGAATTTTCCGGCGGCATGTACATGAAGTATGGGGGTCGGGTTCTACCTGGGGGATCAGCACCAAACAACTATACTGCAGTCTTCTCAAAAATATTCTGAACTCACCGGGTCGATAGCAGTTTACAGAAAGCCAAAATTTGCTTAAAAACGATGAATTTGCATCAATTAGGAATCTGGTGGTATTTTAGTTCAATTGGGGGCTAAGCTGGGTTAACATGGCCCTAACAACACTCCAGCAACTTACTAACACCAAATCATACTTCACTTGGTCATGGTTCCCACTAATCACCACATATCGCACTAAAACGCACCAATAACCACTAATCGAAGCTAAGTTACACTAATTAAGCAAACTAGGGGGTAAGTTCAGGAAGTATACCCCACACTCGACCCTAGGGAGCTGGAGGAAGAAGAAGAAGTGGAGGGAAGGAGCTGCAGCTGGAGTTGTGGCTGCTGCTACTCACTGCTGCTGCTGCTCTCACTGTTGCTGCTGCTGTTTACTGCTGCTTGCTGCTGCTGTGCTGCTTGCTGCTGCTGTGCTGCTTGCTTCTGCTGCTGCTGCTGCTGTGGAGAAGTAAGTGTGTGTGTGTAAGTGTGAGAGTGAGGTTGAGAGAAAAGAACACAAGAATGAGAGGGAATCATAACCCCAAATGTCAACCCCTCCACTCTCTCTCTTCATTAAATGCAAGCATGGCTTTTGCCATGATGCATACTCTCTCTCTCATTCTCACCAAGTCAACACTCAAAAAGGGAAATTCAAATTAAAGCAACCCTTAATTAACTAATTAAACTTAATTAAAACCCAAAAGACTTAATCCCCATGATTAAACCCACCATGGTTGCTAATCATGGTATTACCTCATTTTAAAACCCTAGTTTACATGCACATGTGTGTACAAGCCTAGGAAAATTCTAGAAAAATATTTATTAAATTTGGAAAAATATTTGAAACTCAATTTGGTAAACTTTTTATTAAAATCCCTTTATTTAAATATAAATAGCCACTAAACACATCCTAAGGTATTACAATCTCTCCCCCTTAAAGAAATTCGTCCCCGAATTTCAAAATCTAACTACACATACCTTCGAAAAGACGGGGGTATTTCTTCCTTATCTCTCTTTCGGTCTCCCAAGTGACCTCCTCGCTGCTCGGACTACGCCAAAGTACCTTGACTGATGGAATGTCTTTCGATCTCAATTTCTTCACTTGTCGATCCAAGATCATCACCGGCTGCTCTGCATAGGAAAGGTCGCGCTTAAGCTGGATCGTCGGGTGCTGAATCGCATGCGAAGGATCATGAAAATATCTATGGAGCATCGAAACGTGAAATACAGGGTGCACATCTGGAAAACTAGGCGGAAGGGCTAACCGGTATGCAACTGCACCAACTCGCTCGAGGATCTCGAAGGGGCCCACATATCTGGGACTGAGCTTCCCCTTCTTCCCAAACCTCATCACACCTTTCATTGAAGAGACCCTCAAGAAAACATGATCACAAACAGAAAACTCAAGTCTGCGCCGCCGACGGTCCGCATAAGATCTCTGCCTACTCTGGGCTGCTCTCATCCTATCGCGAATCAACTGGATCTTCGCGGTCGTCTCCTCAACAATCTGTGGCCCTAAGATACTGCTCTTACTGAGCTCTGTCCAACAGGCGGGCGATCTGCATCTCCTCCCATAAAGAGCCTCAAATGGTGCCATCAGAATGGTCTCCTGGTAGCTGTTATTATAGGAGAACTCTACTAAGGGTAAGTGATGATCCCAGCTACCTCCGAAATCTAATACACACGCTCTGAGCATGTCCTCGAGAGTCTGAATAGTCCGCTCTGACAGTCCGTCGGTCTGCGGATGAAATGCTGTGATGAAACTCAAGCGAGTGCCCAAAGCCTCCTGAAGCCTCTGCCATAGTCGACTGGTAAACTGGGTGCCTCTGTCGGACACGATACATGTCGGGACTCCGTGCAATCGTACTATCTCGTCGATGTAAATCGGGCGTACTGAGCAAATCCGAAAGTCGTCTTCACTGGCAGGAAGTGAGCCGCTTTCGTCATACGATCTACGATCATCCAAATGGAGTCATACCCTCGCCTAGTCCTGGGTAGACCCACAAAGAAATCCAACGAAATCTGCTCCTATTTCCACTCCGGAATAGGTAACGGCTGTAGCTGTAACTCCATGCTACAGCTCCCGGTACTTACGGGCTTGTGGAAATAACGAAAAACGATTTTTCTAAAGGAGGTAACATGGACTCAAAACGGATCTTTGTTAAACTATCTACCTAACAACCTAACTAGGAGTTGTTAACTACTCGGTTAGGGGGTTATACCTTTCTTTCTTGAACTCCTTCGTCTTCAACTCTCGATGGTGTACGGATCGGCTTCACCTCGTCGTCTCCTTGCGCCGAAGATCGATCCACCCGAAAGCTTCTACCTTTGGTTTCTTCTTCGAACTTTGAAGAAACTAGTTCACTCGGTTTGCTAAACCTTGTGAACTAGAGTGAGTAGAGGAGAGTGTGTCGGGATTTTTCTCTATGGTTCTTGCTTCTCAACACATGAGACAAGTGAACCATAGACTAGAGAGAAGGAGAGCAAGAGGAAGAGGGTGAGAGCTCAAAACAAGAGAGAGAAAGGAAATGGGAGAATGAGTAAGACTTTTCTCCCTTTGGCTCTCATAATCCAAAGTCATCATAACAAAAATACCAATCAAGTATTATGTGATGGTTTAAGTCAAAATAGCCATATCATTTCATGCACTCATTTTGCACAACATAAACAAGCAAGCAAAAGTCTTTGCCATGAAATGATAGCTATTGTCATGATGATGGTCAACTAGTCCAACCTAGTCAACCGGTCAACAAAGTCAGCAAGTCAACAAAGTCAACCCCTCAACAACCATGTCACTATAATACTTAATTAATATTAATGTTAATCAAATATCATATTCTCATTAGGGTTGAGCAAAAAGTCAACAGTCAACAGTCAACAACCCTAATGAGAATCCTCTGCCTCTGTCTCTCCGTCAACTGTGCATACACACCCGCATCCGCGTTCCGAGGAACACGAATGCATACGAGATAAAACCAATCCCAAAACGTACACTAGGATCTGGCTTAAACCAAAGCCCGCTAGTGTTAACTGTCCGGACCACTAAACGTGCGCAAGTGCACGGATGTGACCGAACCCTGTCGCAAAACCATGCGACCTCTACTCTTTTGCCTAAAGGCGAAGAGCTTTCTGTGTGGGACTCTAAAAACTCGACACTACGCTGGCAGTGGGTTTAACCACAGACCGCAAGCGGCACTAGCTGTGCGTAACGGTCCTCAGGTAGATGCCGACAAGAAGACTGACGAGGTGAAACCCATCTGAACTCCTACTGAGTCTGACTGTGACAATCTCCATACAGTCCGGTCTGTTCGTATGATACATCGCATGGCGGGCTTAGGGGGCGGTAAACGTCAGTCCTCCAATAGCGGTACAAGTCGTGTCGGAGTGAAGCCCTGAACACCCTGAGTTAACACTGGAAACCTACCAGTATATCTCGCTTGCCCTGGCCAGGGACTACTCGTGTAATGGCTCTCCTAGACACAGCGCGATGTCAACCCCCAATACCGGGAGAGACGAATCATGTCTAACCATCACTGCCTCCAAGTGCTTCGGGACAGCACCCAACTACTACCTGTTTGCACGACTCCTTTGAACCGTGGTAGGGTAGTAATCTAAGTACAGTGGGAACACACTCGAGGCGAAGTGACAGTATCAAGTCAGCGAACTAAGTTGTACTCATGTCACCTGGGAACTGATAACTGACGATAGGTATAGTACCAACCAACAGTTCCCGACGAGTCATGTCCAGTGTACTCGTAACCCAACGAGCACCCGCATACTATCTCCAGTACAACGTACTGATGGCTGTGGGACAGACCATCTCCCACACTGGGATGAGAAGCGCATACGCTAGTCTACTCCGGAGTATCGATGCCCTGTCTCGATAGTCCTGCGACTAGGGACCTGCATAAGGATGTGCTTATAAATTACCCAGCCCCCACTAGTGTGACTGCCATCACAACGCGGGTAATCAAGCAAAGATCCTAAGGGCTCCACTAATGTGTATAGGCGATATACTAAAACAAACACATGTACACATTGAAGTAGAAACAAACCAAGTAGCATAATACTATATTGAGCAAGATTGTTTATACAAGGTGAATATCCCAAGCTTCCATTAAGTAATATACAAACTAGTATGATACAGTAATGGCCTCTATGGCATATACACTAACAGTAGCTCTCCCGCGGGCCTCTGGTGCTCGGCCTTGACTTGCTGACAAGTCAGGCATCTCGATACGAAATCTGCGATGTCCCTCTTCATTCCGTCCCACCAGTAAACATCTCTCATATCATGATACATCTTGGTGGAACCGGGATTAACACTTTATACTGATCAATGTGCCTCCTTAAGAATCTCGCGCCGCAGTCCCTCATCATCCGGTACGCACAGTCTAACCCCAAATCGTAGTACCCCCTGATCATCGATCACGAACTCGGAAAATCTGCCTTGTCAAATCTGTGCCATGATCTCCGAACATCGGTCATCACGGCGCTGTGCCTCATGTATGCAGTCAAGTAACTGTGGGCGTGCACGAACATGCGCGATCTGTCCTCTAATCGGCGTGAACTCGAACTGTATCCGGCTGTCGCATAATATCTGCCGATCTGCCGACGGCTGCCCCTGCACTGCGCTCAAACAAGATAGACTACCCCCGGGCCTCCTGCTCAAAGCATCCGCCGCCACATTCGCCTTGCCCGGGTGATACAAGATCTCGCAGTCGTAATCCTTCACTAACTCCATCCATCGGCGCTGTCTAAGGTTCAGGTCTCGCTGCTGAAATATATACTTTAAACTCTTTTGATCCGTAAATATCTGGCACGACTTGCCGTATAGGTAATGTCGCCAGATCTTAAGTGCAAAGACCACTGCAGCCATCTCCAAATCGTGAGTGGGGTAGCTCTGTTCATGTTTCTTCAATTGTCGCGAAGCATACGCGATCACCCTGTCATGGTGCATCAATATGCACCCCACTCGAGAAGCATCACAATAGACCACAAATCCGCCTGATTCGGAAGGTAACGATAATACCGGTGCCGTAGTCAGCCGAGTCCGTAGCTGCTGAAAACTGTGCTCGCACTCCTCCGTCCAATCGAAAGGAACTCCTTTCCGGGTCAACCCGGTCAAAGGTGTAGCAATACTGGAGAAGTCCTGCACAAATCGCCTGTAGTAACCGACCAACCCCAAAAAGCTGCGAATCTCCATAACTGATGTGGGTCTGGGCCAACGCTGAACGGCCTCGATCTTCCTCGGGTCTAGACATATACCGTCTCGTGAGATCACATGCCCCAAGAAGTCTACGCTGTCCAGCCAAAAAGCACGCTTGGAGAATTTCGCGTAAAGCTGGTGCTCCCTCAAGGTCTGCAGTGTAATCCGCAGGTGCTGCTCATGCTCCTCACCACTCCGGGAATACACCAAGATATCGTCAATAAACACTATGATGAACAGATCCAAATATGGCCGGAAAATACGGTTCATCAAGTCCATGAATGCTGCTGGCGCATTGGTGAGTTCGAACGACATCACCAAAAACTCATAATGGCCGTAGCGCGTACGGAAAGCTGTCCTAGGAATGTCCTCCTGTCGAACCCGCAGCTGATGATAGCCCGATCGTAAATCGATCCTCGAAAAGTATCCTGCCCCCTGAAGCTGGTCGAACAAATCGTCGATATGTGGCAAGGGATATCTGTTCCGCACTGTCACCCTGTTCAGCTGGCGGTAGTCGATACACAGACGCAAACTGCCGTCCTTCTTCTTGACGAACAGGACTGGAGCACCCCAAGGAGAAACACTGGGTCGAATAAGTCCCTTATCCAGCAAATCTTGCAACTGACCCTTCAACTCTCGAAGTTCCGCCGGGGCCATCCGATAAGGCAGCATGGAAATAGGCCCCGTGCCAGGAACCAGATCAATACAGAAAGAAATGTCGCGCTCGGGCGGTAGCCCAGGCTCGTCGAGGAACACATCAGGAAACTCGCTAACAACCGAAACCTGGTCCAATGGAACCTCTGTAGCGCTAGCATCGCAAACATAGGCGAGAAATACCTGACATCCCTTCCTCAAAAGCTGTCCAGCGCGAAAAGAAGAAATCACACTGTGAGGGGCGGCACCACGGTCCCCCAACACAATAAAAACCGACTCGCCGGGGAAACAGAATCTAACTGTCTTCTCACGGTAGTCCACAGAAGCATAGCACGTGGCTAACCAATCCATGCCTAAAAGAACGTCGAAGTCCAACATCTTAAGAAGGATCAAGTCGACAGGCAACTCCCTCTCACCAATACAGACAGTACAGGATCGGAACACGTGCCAAGCAACAAATGACTCTCCCATAGGAGTGGTCACAACAAGCGGCTGATCAAGCAAACCGGACTCTCTACCCAAACTCGGCACAAAGTGTGTGGATACGTACGAGTGTGTGGATCCGGGATCGAACAACACGTGTGCATCAACAGAACATACTGAAAGGATACCTGAAACCACCGCATTGGACGCCTGTGCGTCCTGATGCGTCAAAGAAAAGACCCGCGCCTGTCCTCCACCGGTGACTGACTGTCCTCTACCTCTGTCATCCCGTCCTCTCTGAGCAACTCCTCCATGCCCACGACCTCTCTTAGTATGAGTCTGACGCGGAACAACGGTAGGTACAACAAGCAATGCCCTCTGGGGTGGTGAAGGTGGTAAAGTAACATGCGGTGCTGCCGTCTCCCTCCGGTGTATCTCAGGACAATCTCTAACGAGGTGAAGTAGACTGGCGCATCTAAAGCAACCCGCGACGACTGCTGACTCTCCCGGGGATACGAACTAAACATCTGGCCTCACCCCGAATCTCTGCCACTCCCCGCACCTGAACGATACCTGTCGCGGAGTCTGAATGACTGTCTCCGTGCGGATATACTAGTACGAACTTTCTTCGGCTCTGGAACTACCGAAGTCTCAGCAAGGCGCTCCTCGACTAATAGAGCTACGTCTACAGCTGCTGCGTATGTCTCGTAATGCTGCGCGCGGATCGCAAGAATAGTGGTGTAAGCAAGCCTCGAACAAATCTCTTGACTCGCATCTCCTCGGTAACCACCAGGTACGGAGCATAAACTGCTAGCTCTGTAAACAGCACGTCATACTCTGCCACTGACATCTCCGGAGTCTGGCGTAAGGACTCGAACCTGCGTGCCCTAGCATCTCTGACACTCAGTGGAAGAAAGCGGGCAAGGAATAGTGCCACGAACTTTGTCCAGGTCATAGGAGGAAGACCTGCCGCTCTGCCCTTCTTAACTGAATCACACCACTTCTGCACAAGACCTTCCAAGCGAAAGCTTGCGAACTCAACCCATCTCGCATCTGCGCATCTGAGGGAACGGCATATCCAGGCCATCCTATCAATGAAAGACTGTGGGTCCTCGGCTGTATCGGTGCTGTGAAGACCGAAGGCTTCAGCCTCATAAACTCTGATAGCGATACTGTAATCACATCCGTGGCTGCAGGGGCAACTGGCTGTGCGGTAGATACCATCGCGGTCTCTGGAACGGGTGGAGCTACCTCTGGTCGCTGCGCTCGAAGCGTCTCAATGAGCGATCCTATCATCTGATGCATCTCCGGCATGCTGGATCCCACCGTCTGGCGCATCTCCGGCATACCAGCCCCTAGCGTGGCGATCTGATCTGTCACGGGAGGAACAGTCTGCTCGGGTACAACGGGTGCACTGCCCGGATCAGTCCTCGTCTCGGACGAGTCAACTCTAATCTCGGCCCTTGCGGCCGCTCTCTGTGTTGGAGATAGTGCCCTTAGAGTCAATTATTGGATCGCAGGTACGTGATTGCAATGATTGCGGAGGACCTATACCGGTTAGACAGTCTTACTCGAGATGATAGTATGCTATCTGGTTTGCCTTTATCAGTCGTGTACAGGTTCAGGTGACTGATCACTGTTACACTTTGATAGAGCCCTTAGGATCTTTCTTTACTACCAACAGTATGATGGTGATCATATACATGAGAGTTGGGTGGTTTATAAGCATATCCTTAATTGTGGTCCCTAGTCGTGGGAGTTTCGAGACAGGGAATCGATACTCCGGAGTAGACAAGTGTATACAGTCGAGACCCGACGAGGGGCGGTGGCCGGTCTCACAAGCCACTGGTGTCAGTTGGATCACCTAAGATGTATACAGGTGCTCATTGGGTTATGAGTACACCGGACAGGACTCACAGGGAACCTTCTAGTTGGTATTATACATATCTTCAGATAGCAATTCCCTGGTGACATGTGTACAAGTTAGTTCATCGACCTGAGGTCGTCATTTGTCTCGTGTGAGTTCCCACTGTGCTTTGATTTCTACCTTACCACAGCTCAAAGGAGTCGTGCAAACAGGTAGTTTTTGGGTACAGTCCGAGCCACATGGAGGCACGTGAGCGGATCGGCAGGGGATTCGTCTCACCCAGTATTGGGAGTGAGATCGTGCTGTGTATAGGAGAGCCATTACACAAAGCCCACGGCCGTGGCAGGAGATTTACTGGTTGGTACTCCAGTAGTATCTCAAGGTGTTATTGGGCTACACTCCGACACGACTTATACTGCTTTTGGGGGTCTGACGTTACCATCCCCCTAGGCAGATATGCGATACTCATAGACGAACGGACCGGACTGTATATACATTGTCACTGTTAGGCTCAGTAGGGTTTCCGGATGAGTTCGCTCATCGACCTCCCTTGAGGTCAGTACATGGGCAGCCATTACGCACAGCTAGTGCCGCTGACGGCTTGTGGTTAAACCAACTGCCAGGGTACTGACGAGTCATTAGAGTTCCCCACAGACAGTTTCCCAAGTTCGGGCGAAACGTTGTAGAGGCCGTATGGTTTTATGGCAGGGTTCGGAAAATACATGTACGTTTACGCACGTGTCATTTTTCGGGCAGATAATACTGGTGGGCTTTGGTTTAAGCCGGATCCGAGTATTATATTGAGTAGATATAATATCTTTGTCTCACTTGCATTTGTATTCGGTCAAAATACAAATGCGGGTATTTTTATACAGTTACGGGGTTATCTTGAAATTCGTTTCAGGATCACTTTGGAAGTTGCCAGTTTCCATTTTTCTATCATCCGTATTTAACATTCGGTTAAATACGGATTTATCTTTTCTTTGGATAAGTGTGGATGCTTCTAGAAGGTTCTAGAAGAGGTGATTCGGCTTGTGACTCACTTGTTCATTAATGGTGCTTTAATGGTGCATTTATTGTGTTCATACTTTGTGTTCACACTTTGTGTTCACACTAGATATTTTCTCTTGTTGTCATCTCCCCCTCTCCTACACTCACCCCCCCACCTCCTTATATGTGGCCGGCCCCCTCCTCTCTCACATACACTTGATTGATTCATTTGGTTAAAAGATTATGATAGTTTTGGGGTGTATGGAAATTTCATAGCTCATTTCATTCCATCACCCGAATTAATTAGCAACTTCATTAACCGATCGTCCACGACTTTGGAAGAAGTGAGACAAAGTATTCTACTCATTCTCTACATCATTCTTGGTCGTCTCTTTTAGCAAACTTGACGACCGAGTTGCTTCGAGTCAGAGGCGGGAGCCCGTTTAAAGAACCGTTGACGTGGTGCCACCTGGACGAGCAGATCGGAGATCGACGAGATCGGAGCAGCCGCAACGGAGCGTGGGATGATGGTTAAAGAACGAAGGACTCGGATTGTTCGGTATAACCTTTCTACTCTCTTTACAGTTTGTTAGTTTAGCAATAATGGCAGATCCGGGTTTTAGTATACGATAGCGCCAGTTAAAAAGTTTTTGTTCCGCATTTGGCATCTGTAGATGGCCGGGGCGCTACCGTAGACTTACAGTGGTATCAGAGCCTCACCATTTTGCTTTACTAACTTGTGCTAACGCGTTTAAAATATCGATCGGACCGAATATCAAAAACTACAATTTTTCAGTTCACAGTTTCTGTCGATTTTAAATCAATTCCAAAAATTATTTTTCATATCACAGAAAGCTGTGCGGGGTTTTCTAAGCACGTGGTACAAATTTAGGCACGTGACCCAACAAGACAGCCGCGGAATCACGGTCAAACCTATGGTTTGACCGCGCATCCGCGGCCATTCTGTGAGATCATTGCTCCAAATTTGCACAGTAGCTTATTCACTGGAAATTGTGGTTTTTGGTATATATCTTTTGGGCCCAGATTTTGTTGCTGTACAGCAGATGTACGTGGGGCCCACTTCGTGATATTTAGTCGATCGAAATTTAAACATGTTAGTTTACAGTGCTTACATTATATCTCCGACCGTGAATGTCATTTGATCGGTAAACCGCGTCTGATTGCTATAGTTCTTTTAGACGGGTTTGCGAACGTGACATTCGCGTTGATGTTCTGTGTTGTGCTGTGATGTTGCGGATTTGTCGTGGTGGATAGCAGTGTGCAATGGTAGTACAGTTTGGATTTATTTATACATTTGACATTGCGGGGCAAACGTCCAACATGTGGACTGCCGTCTCTGCCAGTTTGTATAATATTCTTTTGGGGCACGACCGGGTTGAGGTCGATGTACCCGTTGTACATATTTTTCATTTCTGTACTAGGTTTTACCCCGCGACGAAGTGCACGGATAGCCGGGTTCTGGAGGGCAACGGGTCCGCATCTCATGGCTTTGAGAGGCAGAGGGGCCTCACTCTGGAATTGGCAGACTATTCGCCGCACTCGTAGGGGGTACAGGTTGACCCAAGGAGGGGTGCTCAAGCTACCGGATTCCGTGAAGTGCAGGGTGGTCCATTCACTTTGCTGTAGGGGGCTGCCTCGCTTCAGGTTTTGGCGGGTAACTTGCCGCACCCGTAGGGGTCTAGGTTTCATTGCACAGGCTATCCACACGACCAGGGGAACGTCGGGTTTCAGCAGCGGCTCTATGAAACTCGGGGATCCCAGATTATCTGTATTGTTCTGTGACGCTTATTACTTTTCTGTAATGTTGCATATTATCACGCCTGGAGCGATTATCGTATATTGGTATATATATACTATTAGATGTTGTATATGTTTTACACCCGCGCTAGTCCAGTCCCCGCTCTGTCGTTAGTTAAGTAACCTAACGGGTGATGACGGGACCCAGTGATGAATGCGGATGGCATATACGTACATTTTATTTTCGTTCTTTTCTGGTGTGATTGATTGATGGGACTGTGTTGATTCTGATCAATGCAAAGGAAAACAAACCTGTTTGGATGTTGTTGGAAATTTAAAAAGTGTTATTACAAAGATGTTTCCTTTTGTTTTGCATAGTGATATTCGGTTGGAATATCCTGCACCTCAGTCGACGGGGCAAGGGCCGATATCCCTTCACCGGGACTGACCCCTTGGGCAGAAGTTTGCGTCAGGGTAATAACTTCACTATAGTCGATTACATGTTGCTTTGCATCGTGGTATTCAGTTGGAATATCCTGCACCTCATTCCACGAGGAAAGAGCCGAGATCCCTTCACCGGGAGTGACCTCTTTAGCAAAGGTTTTCGCCACTATATTTTTATAAAAAGCTATCAGGTTCCTTCAACGAGATCAAGTTCATTACGTTAAAGGTTTTTCGCCAAAAACCAGCCGTAGCCCTCCGTCATTTCTTTTGGGTATTCAGTAATATTCAAGCTATGTATTTTGACCAACGCCAAGGCATAGTGTTTGGTAGCTGCTGGGTATTCATTTGTTGCATAGATAGATGAGTTGGTTTGGGACAGTCGTTCTGCCATTTTGGCCAACGTCAAGGGCATGTGCGGGTGGGTTCAAATTGACAAGATAGTGACGGGTAGAACTTGGCATGTGACTTATGACATTTTGACCAACGCCAAGGTCATAAGAGCATGAGGCAATAATAATATCGGGAGTTTCTAAAGAAACTGAAACTTGCCGAGTATGCGCATACCTTCTGGAGTGTGATAACGTGAGTGGATTCCGTCACGTTATCATGCGATGAGAGTTGGATCCTGATTCCCAATGATGAGTTGGTTTACTCTTCGGGTGATCCCGATTGATTCTTCTTTCAGGTTTGGAGGAGAATTTGACAGTACAGTGGGAGGTTTCCGGATTAGATAAAGTCATAACCATTCTGATCTAGGTTAGAGTGCACGCAGAGTGTTTCTTTTCTTTCTCTCTCTGGCAGCGACCTTTGACCGACCCTAGACTATGACTCAGTGACCAAGTTGACCGAACCTTCTTAAAATACTGGCTTTTGGATTGTCTGAGTTGCATAAGTCTTTGCCACTCCTTCTTCTACCCTTTGCATTTCTCAGAACACCCCGTATTACTACGGACATCCACTTCCATTGGATAGATCCATCGTATGGTTATATACGAACTCGAAGGGACTTCTTCGAGGATGGATCAAGGTTCAGGAGAAATAGAATTGGTTTATTCAGTTGTCTCTTATTATCACCTTCTCTCAGGATATGAGTACTCCTTGGTTTAGGAGAGTACACCTATTACGCTTATTGGATAGTCTTCTTCCAAACCATAGGCAAGTGCCGAAAGGTAGGGAATGAAGAAAACCAATTAGCCTAAGTAGGGTGTGCAGAAGGTAATATGTAAAGACAAAATAAAGGGATTAGAAAGAGGGCAAAGTAAATTGCGACTGATATCATTCACGACCAAACCGCGTACTTCATCGCCACTCCTATTTCACCTTTAAAAGAATAAGGTATTATTCAGTTGTCTTTTATCATCACCTTCTCTCAAGATGTGAGTACTCCTTGTTTTAAGAGGGTACACCTATTATGCTTACTGGATAGTCTTCTTCCAAACCATAGGCTGGTGCCGAACGGTAGGGAAGGAAGAAAACCATTTAGCCTAACGATGGTGTACAGAAGGTAACAACTAAAGACAAATAAAGGGATTTGGAGAGATGGCAAAGAAATATACGGTTATAGTCATGAATTGGTTTATGGAAGAGGCATTATTAGGAATACCAAGATACCCCTACGAAACATTTTCATGTTTCAGTGCATTGTTAAAAGAAAACTGTTTTCCCGATTAGATACTTACTCAAAGGGTATGTATTTACCAGGTTTCATTCTCATATCTGTATGGTTTTACAGATGATGAGTGGGAGTAAGTTATTGGCAATTAGGTGATCATCCTCATTATATCGGAATTCGTTGTAATTGGTGATATTTGAGGAAATCGCCAGGGTACAGTTTTCCACCTACGACGCACAGGTTTTGAGTTGTTCAACTCAGCGGACTTATACAGAGTATTGTATGTTGTCCAAGTGTCCATCAGGACAAAGGGGTAGGTCCTCGTACTATGTTTTGCTTACTTGTAACTTCTCTAGTTTTTAGACAAGTGTTTCATAGAAATACAAAGTCTATGTTTTGAGAAGTTGTGGGTATAAGAATAAAGTAGAGAACCAGGTGTCACAAGTATCGGGATTCTTCAAAGAGATCGAAGATGTAGATTCTTGTGATTGGTATTCAGATGATAGTAATGGTTTTGAGAAACGTGTTTCTCTTTCAGGTTGCTCATAATTGGATGGATTCCTAAGTTAAGTAATGCTGATTAGCCTCTTTCCATTAAGTTGATATGCACTGGAGATAGCTGCATGATTGAATATGGTTCCAATTAAATAAGTGCCAAAGTTTCTATATTGGATATAGAATGGTTCATACCTTAACGATGTTAAGGTACGGGGAGTTGTCCAGCTTATGCTTAAAACCAGACTCTGGATAACTCATGGCACGTTTCTGTAATGGCTGTTTGTGGGTTGACCCTGGCTATGACGAGGGTTGACTTTCTACCATTTGGAAGATCAATAGTAATATTGTTCTTGACTCGCCACAGTTTTAGTAAAATGGATTTTTTCAGAAAACAGTAGTGGGAGTATGGTAGAACTGGAAGTGATTCCAGAACCGCGAACGATTACGGAAAATTTAATAGGACCTATAGATTCAATCAGGTTTGATATTCCATTAGCCACTCCGCAGATATGATGGGTAACCTCAGACACCCGAGAGGTACTCCGGTAGCCTCAAGGACGGTGACAGGGAGGTTATTGTTTACCCAGACTTGACACTACTGTTGTTCCAGACTGTGAGACCCGGCAGGAAGTTAAGTATAGCGTCGTTCTAAACTAGCTTTAGAAGTGCACGTATATATTTTTCTGCCAAAGGGTTGTCGTAGTCAGTGGGAGCAGCAGATGCATAGTGGGCAAGTAGCTTATGTCTATTTATAGACTAGAGCAGATATAGCGGAGATAGATCATCTAATTTTGATGTGACAGTCATAGGTTTGACTTCATCAGAATAGGGGATGGATCAGTTAAGAAGGTAGTAAGGTGTGATGTCATGGTATTTGGATGACATGCACAGAAAAGGAAGTAAAATTCCTATACTACGATCGGTTGTACTGTGGTCGTCACACAGTTGTTTCTCCAGACAGGATATGGATATAATATCAGACATTCTGGATTCTAGATCTATGGTTTTAGATCTGGATTTGGGTAGTTTCCCAATGTGAGTACTTTGACAGTATTCTAATGGTATTTAGAATACATGACTCCTGGCATGGTGGTGTACCTACAGGTGATGGAGTCACCCTCTCTAAAGGTGTCTTACAGACTAAAGGGGAGAGGGATGTGCATGATTGACAGATCACTTGCTTAGGCAATTGAGTCAATCGTGAGCTGTCAAGTACCACACCAAATATTGTTTTTGCACTAGATGCAATAAGTTTGTATCAATCCAATCCTGGAGAAACATAAGGAAGCAGTTTTAGAACATAAGTGCATGTTCTACGGATTTGATGACGGCAGCCTCCTTCGGGAGACGGTTATCATTCCAGGCTTCAAAGGTGACATGGATGACAGAGTGATTGTCAGAGTTACAGTTTTCCCTCTGACGAGGAACAGTATTGTGGACAGGTGGTCCAAGAGAATACTGTGGGTGGCATGGTGCCGGATACTGATTAGGTTCAGTGATCGATACAGTCTAAGAAGTTTGGATTTTGAGTTCATTTATGAACTAGGTCCCATCAGATATCCAGACATATTCTAAGACAGGTATTACTCAATTCGGGAGATGGCTTTCTCCGCGAACTTGTGATTAAGTGAGATATAGAAAGAAACATCTAGGCGGATCCACTCACTGAGGCTATTTCTCGAACACAATAGTTTTACAAACGGGCTTTGTGAAACAGATTAGTAGAGGAGTTGGATGTTCGGTTTTACACGGGCTGTGAGTAGTCAACATCGCAATAATTAGCCTTAAGTGCAAGTGGGAGATTGTTGGAGATAGTGCCCTCAGAGTCAATTATTGGATCGCAGGTATGAGATTGCAATGATTGCTGAGGACCTATACCGGTTGGACAGTCTTACTCGAGATGATAGTATGCTATCTGGTTTGCCTTTATCAGTCGTGTACAGGTTCAGGTGACTGATCACTGTTACACTTTGATAGAGCCCTTAGGATCTTGCTTTACTACCAATAGTATGATGGCGATCATATACGTGAGAGTTGGGTGGTTTATAAGCATATCCTTAATTGTGGTCCCTAGTCGTAGGAGTTTCGAGACAGGGCATCGATACTCCGGAGTAGACTAGTGTATACAGTCGAGACCCCGACGAGGGGTGGTGGCCGGTCTCACAAGCCACTGGTGTCAGTTGGATCACCTAAGATGTATACAAGTGCTCATTGGGTTATGAGTACACCGGACAGGACTCGCCGGGAATCTGCTAGTTGGTATTATACATATCGTCAGATAGCAGTTCCCTGGTGACATGTGTACAGGTTAGTTCATCGACCTGAGGTCGTCATTTGTCTCGTGTGAGTTCCTACTGTGCTTTGATTTCTACCCTACCACGGCTCAAAGGAGTCGTGCAAACAGGTAGTTTTTGGGTACAGTCCCGAGCCACATGGAGGCACGTGAGCGGATCGGCAGGGGATTCGTCTCTCTCGGTATTGGGGGTGAGATCGTGCTGTGTCTAGGAGAGCCATTACACAAAGCCTACGGCCGTGGCAGGAGAATTACTGGTAAGTACTCCAGTAGTATCTCAGGGTGTTATTGGGCTACACTCCGACACGACTTATACTGCTTTTGGGGGTCTGACGTTACCAGCCCCCTAGGAAGATATGCGATACTCATAGACGAGCGGACCGGACTGTATATACATTGTCACTGTTAGGCTCAGTAGGGTTTCCGGATGAGTTCGCTCATCGGCCTCCCTTGAGGTCAGTACATGGGCAGCCATTACGCACAGCTAGTGCCGCTGACGGCTTGTGGTTAAACCCACTGGCAGGGTACTGACAAGTCATTAGAGTTCCCCACAGACAGTTTCCCAAGTTCGGGCGAAACGTTGTAGAGGCCGTATGGTTTTATGGCAGGGTTCGGAAAATACACTTGCATTTACGCACGTATCATTTTTCGGGCAGATAATACTGGTGGGCTTTGGTTTAAGCCGGATCCGAGTATTATATTAAGTAGATATAATATCTTTGTCTCAGTTGCATTTGTATTCGGTCAAAATACAAATGCGGGTATTTTTATACAGTTACGGGGTTATCCTGAAATTCGTTTCAGGATCACTTTTGGAAGTTGCCAGTTTCCATTTTTCTATCAGCCGTATTTAACATTCGGTTAAATACGGATTTATCTTTTCTTTGGATAAGTGTGGATGCTTCTAGAAGGTTCTAGAAGAGGTGATTAGGCTTGTGACTCACTTGTTCATTAATGGTGCTTTAATGGTGCATTTATTGTGTTCATACTTTGTGTTCACACTTTGTGTTTACACTAGATATTTTCTCTTGTTGTCACCTCCCCCTCTCCTACACTCACCCCCCACCTCCTTATATGTGGTCGGCCCCCTCCTCTCTCACATACACTTGATTGATTCATTTGGTTAAAAGATTATGATAGTTTTGGGGTGTATGGAAATTTCATAGCTCATTTCATTCCATCACCCGAATTAATTGGCAACTTCATTAACCGATCGTCCACGGCTTTGGACGAAGTGAGACAAAGTATTCTACTCATTCTCTACATCATTCTTGGTCGTCTCTTTTAGCAAACTTGACGACCGAGTTGCCTCGAGTCAGAGGTGGGAGCCCGTTTAAAGAACCGTTGACGTGGTACCGCCTGGACGAGCACATCGGAGATCGACGAGATCGGAGCAGCCACAACGGAGCGTGGGATGATGGTTAAAGAACGAAGGACTCGGATCGTTCGGTATAACCTTTCTACTCTCTTTACAGTTTGTTAGTTTAGCAATAATGGTAGATCCGGGTTTTAGTATACGATAGCGCCAGTTAAAAAGTTTTTGTTCCGCATTTGGCGTCTGTAGACGGCCGGGGCCCTACCGTAGATTACACTCTGCGTCCTCATAGTCTTTGGCGGCATAATGGCTGAAAGGAAATTAGGATTCGATAAGAATACGAAAATCGAATCACAAGAATATATATACTCAAGAAGGAATTTAAATCAATAAGTCCTAAGGTCGCCTTGGCGGAGTACCGTGTCGTGAGTATGCCGCGGAACATACACACACTACGCCACTCTGCTTCGGCTACCTACTCCATCATACCAAGGTCATCCTACACTCCGAAAGGTAAAACCTACGCTCTGATACCAACTTTGTCACGACCCGAATATTTCGACTCGTGACCGGCACTTAACCACGCTACGTCTACAGGCATAACGCGACTAAGTAAGCCAAACCCAGAAATGAAAACCATTTAAAAGTAGCGAGTGTTGAAAACATTTAATTAAAACATTTAGAAAACCTTAAATAGTTCAATAAGTTCTTTTAAAGTTACGTCATCATTTAAATAATTTTGGCAGCATTTCCTTTGTAAAAGTAGCCCCGAGAACGGGTATAAAACAGAATATGAGTGAAAATGGGATATAATGAAACAAAACATTCCCAAACAGGAGCAATCACGTCCAACGGCGGAAACCATCATCACAAGAGTAATATACGACGCCGTAGCGAAGAATAAGCAATAAGTAAACATCACAGAAATATAAACTGCATATAAAAACAGTCGGCTCCCACGAGCTCGACACAAGAATCCAAAATGTACATCATCGTCCTCACACAGTATCTAAGTCCAGTACATAAATGGTAGATGGAGAATACTAGATACAAAAAGGGTACAATAAAAGTAATCAGATACCACAACCCACCTAAAAGCAAAACAGCTCTCGCACCAACTGTAGTGGTATATGTAGCCAAAAGATGCAAAAGGCAGCCTGCCGCGACTACTCTGAAGGGCAACCTGCAAATACTGTGGCACAACGGGGGTGAGTTGGCAACTCGTGAAAACAGATAACATATAAAGGTAATCGCGAGCATGCACGTACTGCGCTACTCTAACATATGCCAGCAAGTAAGATCTATATGCGACAAGCAGTAGGTGCAATAATCATGCAAATGCTCTGTCTGGTAAAAACGACTACAGGATGAAATGCATGATAAATAATGCTGAGCATGGGATAAACAACATCTACATGGAAGTATCAACATAGAAAAATAATCGGTGCTCCAAACTGCACCCAAATCCCAAATAAACTCGGGCGCCGGCACCCTCCTCGGCCCTCAAATCCTGTAAATCTCTGAGAATCACGAGTGCCCAACATCGGCACTCAAAATATCATAAAATACTCGTGTCCAGCATCGACACGCAAATCCTCATATATCGGGCTCCGTCAGTCCGGATCAGCCCACGGGCTCCATCTGCGGTATCGGCCCTTGGCCCCGGCAGTACGGATCATCCCGCATCCATCTCTCAACTCTGGTCAGTATCCTCCGGATAACCGCCAGGTCCAACCAATCACCGGTAGGTACTCGCCACCCTGCCAGGCTCATCGTCTACTCCACGAAAAACATTTCTCGCCCCGGGGAACCATACCGGGTCCACCACGAACCCGCAAACGGATCATCCAACTCCTCGAATCGGGTTTCAAGCACACGTCTCAGCACCGAGAAAACGCGTGGTGGACGCACCAAAATATCATATCACGAGGGATCGGGTTTTCAAATAGTGCATCATTTCTTTAAATAATTCCACGGTCCTCAAAACCAGAAGTTTCATGGAAATCCAACACCAATGAGTGAATCGAATGCGATGTGCTATGTACATCAAATCACAATGCAGGTACAAGGGAGAACCGCTTTTTAAAATAGTTTCAGTTTTCAAAGACATCTTGCGGCTCCCAATTTCTATGAAAATCATAAAGAATCATATATGAAATGAACTACAGTAATGTAATCATGGCAATTCTACAGTGAGTGTGTCATGGCAATTACTAACGGTGTGTGTGTAACATGCAGATTAGTGCTTGTGCAACAGGAACCGTTAGTAATAGTGCGGTGTTCTATCAATTCTAAGTTTACATACATATGGCAGGGAATGCAGTATGCAACAATAGTATACATGACAGTCAATGTTGCTAAATGCAATAAATAACTATAAGGTCCTATCAACCCTGACGCATAACGCCATGCGGGCGATATCCCCGTAGATGTTAAATCTACTCACCGAAGTCTCGCGCTAAGTGTAGCCGACGACTTGCTTCCCTTTCTTCGCATCGTCCGTCTCACTCGCCTGCGAACCTAGAATCACACAATATATCACACATAAGCTCAAATCCACAAAAACGTGACATTAAGGTCAAACTAGAAACCCGTGTCGCAAACCAAGCGTGCGTGTGCGCGATACGTAAAAACGTTTGATTAAGCGCCTGAAACTACCCCGACGCGTCGCGATACGCAGAAACCCTAAACCCACACACGTATCATGCGTGTCGCGAAGGTTTAAAATACGAGAAATAGGTATATAGTTCCAGATTTTCCTACAGCAAGAATCAAATAAAATTATACATGCCAGGAGTCTAAGGGTCGCGGCAGACACCTATAGGACCAAACCCCAACCAAAACCCTCCCCATCTGGCCGCAATTTGCGGCCAGATCGAATTTTCCGGCGGCCTGTACATGAAGTATGGGGGTCGGGTTCTACATGGGGGATCAGCACCTAACAACTATACTGCAGTCTTCTCAAAAATATTCTGAACTCACCGGGTCGATAGCAGTTTACAGAAAGTCAAAATTTGCTTAAAAACGATGAATTTGCATCAATTAGGAATCTGGTGGTATTTTAGTGCAATTGGGGGCTAAGCTGGGTTAACATGGCCCTAACAACACTCCAGCAACTTACTAACACCAAATCATACTTCACTTGGTCATGGTTCCCACTAATCACCACATATCGCACTAAAACGCACCAATAACCACTAATCGAAGCTAAGTTACACTAATTAAGCAAACTAGGGGGTAAGTTTAGGAAGTATACCCCACACTCGACCCTAGGGAGCTGGAGGAAGAAGAAGAAGTGGAGGGAAGGAGCTGCAGCTGGAGTTGTGGCTGCTGCTACTCACTGTTGCTGCTGCTCTCACTGTTGCTGCTGCTGTTTACTGCTGCTTGCTGCTGCTGTGTTGCTTGCTGCTGCTGTGCTGCTTGCTTCTGCTGCTGCTGCTGCTGCTGTGGAGAGGTAAGTGTGTGTGTGTGAGTGTGAGAGTGAGGTTGAGAGAAAAGAACACAATAATGAGAGGGAATCATAACCCCAAATGTCAACCCCTCCACTCTCTCTCTTCATTAAATGCAAGTATGGCTTTTGCCATGATGCATTCTCTCTCTCTCATTCTCACCAAGTCAACACTCAAAAGGGGGAAATTCAAATTAAAGCAACCCTTAATTAACTAATTAAACTTAATTAAAACCCAAAACACTTAATCCCCATGATTAAACCCACCATGGTTGCTAATCATGGTATTACCTCATTTTAAAACCCTAGTTTACATGCACATGTGTGTGCAAGCCTGGGAAAATTCTAGAAAAATATTTATTAAATTTGGAAAAATATTTGAAACTCAATTTGGTAAACTTTTTATTAAAACCCCTTTATTTAAATATAAATAGCCACTAAACACATCCTAAGGTGTTACAGTAACGCTGAGTTACCGCGATCATTCTGGGGATATGCGCCAGAATCAGCTGCATACCTTTTGAACCGAGTTCCAACTAAGACTGTGCCTACCACACCATATGAGATATGGAGTGGGAAGAAACCCTATCTTCAATATCTGCAGATCTGGGGATGTCCAGCTTTTGTCAAAAAGTAGCATGCAGACAAACTCGAGGCATGCTCAGTACTGTGCAAGTTTGTGGGATACCCAAAGAACTCCAGGGGGTATCTCTTCTATTACGCAGAGGAACAAAAGATCTTTGTTTCTCGTAATGCCCATTTTCTGGAACACCAGTTCTTAGAAAAGGAAATTAGTGGGAGCGAAATAGAACTGGAAGAAATTCCAGAACCACAGACTATTACTGAAAGCTTAGTAGAACCAGAGGGTTCAAAAGAACAGGACATTCCTACGCCGCTCCGCAGGAGTAGTAGGCAGTCTCATCCGCCCGATAGATACTACGATTTTCTCATAGACGGGGATAGAGAGGATTGCATCATTGATTATGATGAGCCGACTAGCTTCCAGCAGGCCATTCAGAGCGTTGACTCGGTAAAATGGCTGGATGCAATGCGGACCGAAATGGAGTCCATGTACACCAACAAAGTATGGACGTTAGACGTTGCTCCAGATGGGGTAAAACCCGTAGGATGTAAGTGGATCTTCCAAAGGAAGATTGGTGTAGATGGAAAGGTTGAGACCTATAAAGCTAGACTTGTTGCAAAGGGCTTTCGTCAAAGACCTGGTTTGGACTATGACGAGACCTTTTCTCCCGTGGCTATGCTGAAATCCATTCGGATCCTTCTTGCCATTGCTGCCTTCCACGATTATGAGATTTGGCAGATGGACGTAAAGACCGCTTTTCTAAATGGAAATTTAGAGGAGTGTGTCTATATGGACCAGCCAGAGGGTTTCATTCAGAGTGGGAGCAGCGGAAAGGTATGCAAGTTGCTTAAGTCCATCTATGGACTAAAGCAGGCATCACGGAGTTGGAACATCTGTTTTGATGAGACAGTCAAAGAATTTGGCTTTATCAAAAATCCAGATGAACCATGCATCTATAGTAGATTTGTAGCAAGAACTGTCGTATTCCTCATTTTGTACGTGGATGACATTCTTTTGATAGGAAATGACATTCCTATGCTACAATCTATCAAGGGGTTCTTGTCACACAGGTTCTCCATGAAAGACCTGGGTGATGCCTTATACATTCTGGGGATCCGGATCTTTCGTGACAGATCCAAGAGGATATTATGACTTTCACAGTCCAGGTACATCGACACCATACTGAAAAGATTCAGTATGGAAGATTCCAAGCGCGGTAATCTACCGGCTTGTCACGGGATCACCCTCTCCAAAGAGATGTCTTCCAAGACTGATTTGGAAAGGGATGACATGTCTATTATACCCTACGCTTCTGCGGTTGGCTCTATAATGTATGCGATGTTGTGTACCAGACCAGATGTAGCTTATGCACTGAGTGTGGTAAGCCGGTATCAGTCAAACCCTGGGGAGAAATACTGGATAGCGGTAAAGAACATTCTCAAGTACCTGAGAAGGACTAAGAAGATGTTCTTGGTGTATGGCGGAAAAGACCTCCAGATCGAGGCCTTTGCTGACTCCAGCTTCCAGAGTGACAAGGATGATTCCAAGTCCATGTCGGTTTATGTCTTTACCCAGAATGGAGGGGCGGTGTGTTGGAAGAGTTCCAAACAGGAAACCGTTGCTGACTCGACTATGGAAGCGGAATATATCGCTGCTGCAGATGCCGCAAAAGAAGCCATCTGGATAAGGAAGTTCTTGACAGAACTTCAGGTGGTTCCGTCCATTGTTGATCCAATACCTCTGTATTACGACAACAACGGGGCTATAGCTTTAGCGAAGGAACCCAGGTCCCATCAGAAGTCCAGACACATCTTGAGGCGGTATCACCTGATCAGGGAGATCGTGGGTCGCCTGGAGATCGAGGTTCGGAGAGTTGCTATGGAAGATAACACTGCTGATCCATTCACAAAGGCCTTACCCCAGACTCAGTTCGAGCGGCTGATCGAGATGATAGGTCTTCGATACGCCAGTACATGGCCTTAGTGCAAATGGAAGATTGTTAGTGTATATGCCCTAGAGGCCATTACTGTATCATACTAGTTTGTATATTACTTAATGGAAGCTTGGGATATTCACAGTTGTATTGACAATCTTGCTCAAAATAGTAGTATGCTACTTGGTTTGTTTCTACTTTAATGTGTACATCTGTTTATTTTAGTATATCACCTATACACATTAGTAGAGCCCTTAGGATCTTTGCTTGATTACCAGCGTTGTGATGGCAGTCACACTCGTGGGAGCTGGGTAATCCATAAGCACATCCTTATGCAGGTCCCTAGTCGTAGGACTATCGAGACAGAGCATCGATACTCCGGAGTAGACTAGC
Organism: Agapanthus africanus; assembly: GCA_030015575.1. Taxonomy (NCBI): domain Eukaryota; kingdom Viridiplantae; phylum Streptophyta; class Magnoliopsida; order Asparagales; family Amaryllidaceae; genus Agapanthus; species Agapanthus africanus. The sequence goes on from JASDDO010000016.1 coordinate 151,133,060, forward strand.
GTATGCGCTTCTCATCCCAGCAGGGGAGACGGTCTGTCCCACAGCCGTCAGTACGTCGTACTTGAGATAGTATGCGGGTGCTCGTTAGGTTACGAGTACACTGGACAGGACTCGTCGGGAACTGTTGGTTGGTACTATACCTATCGTCAGTTATCAGTTCCCAGGTGACATGAGTACAGCTTAGTCCGCTGACTTGAAACTGTCACTTCGCCTCGAGTGTGTTCCCACTGTACTTAGATTACTACCCTACCACGGCTCAATGGAGTCGTGCAAACAGGTAGTAGTTGGGTGCAGTCCCGAAGCACTTGGAGGCAGTGACGGTTAGACAGGATTCGTCTCTCCCGGTATTGGGGGTTGATATCGCGCTGTGTCTAGGAGAGCCATTACACAAAGTCCCTGGCCAGGGAAAGCGAGATATACTGGTAGGTTTCCAGTGTTATCTCAAGGTGTTCTGGGCTACACTCCGACACGACTTGTACCGCTATTAGGGGACTGACGTTTACCGCCGTCCTAAGCCCGCCATGCGATATTCTCAAACGAACAGACCGGACTGTACGCAGATTGTCACATTCAGGCTCAGTAGGAGTTCAGATGGATTTCACCTCGTCAGTCTTCTTATCGGCATCTACCTGGGGGCCGTTACGTACAGCGAGTGCCGCTTGCGGTCTGTGGTTAAACCCATTGCCAACGTAGTGTCGATGTAAGTGCACGGCGGCGCCCCGGCCTCCATCCCGAGGCCAAAATGCGGAAGCGGTGATAAACTTTAAATTTTGCGAACTTAGCAAACCGGCACCACCGCGCACTAAAACCCGGATCGAACCATTAACTAGTCCTAGCTAACAACAAGATGGGGAAGAGAGATATACCGACTGATCCGAGTCATCCGGTCTTCTCGTCATCGTCCCGATCTCTCGCGGAATGTTCTGTCTCCACCTCGTCGCCGGAAGGGCACCACATCGTCTGTATCTTTTACGGGCTCCCGCCTCAATACCGAGGCAACTCGGGCACGAAGCTGGCGAGTCGACGTGCCCAAGATTTGCTGTAGAATGTAGTGTCGAACTTGTGTCTCACTTTGGGGTTGTGGAGTTGCCATATGGTGGAGGAAATGATAAAAGGAATTTTGTAGATGAACTTGGGGATTTTGATCATCAAAAGAACCAAGAAATCCCCACTACAAAATTGGGCAGCCCCTTCTCTAGTGGCCGGCCATGGCTCAAGGTGGGAGTGAGAATGAGAGAGAGGGTGAGAGTGAGGGAGAGAGAAACAATCCCAAGAGATCAACCATAAGAAGAATGAAAGAGAATGGTGATAATCAACCATGATCACAAAACCAACCTCACACTCCAACTATCATCATCAACAAGCATGATCACCAACAAAGACCAACACTCAACCACTATATCATAACCCATCATCAAGCATGATGACTTCAAAAAGTCAAGCCATCATGAAGAAGTCAAGAAGTCAAGGTCAATGGATGGTGCAACCATCATGACACAAGAATATGCAAAGAACCCCTCCACAAATACTTATTTGCAACAATGCAAATAAGCCCTCTTCCACCAATCTTCGGCCAATGAACGATACAAAGGAAATTGGCCGAAACGGAAAGCAAACTGGCAACTCCAGAAAACTGGTCCCGTAATAAATTACAGGAAAAACCCAGATACTGTGCATACACACCCGCATCTGTATTCCGACCGAAATACAAATGCAATGAGACAGAATCTACACTGTACTATACTAGGATCCGGTTTAAACCAAAGCCGGCTAGTAATATCCGTTCGATCCTGATCCGTGCAATACCGCACGTATCTGATCGAACCCTGCCATATACCCATACGGCCTGTAGTACAAACTGTCCGATCCTGATCCGTGCAATACCGCACGTATCTGATCGGACCCTGCCATATCTCCATATGGCCTCTACAGCTTTTCGCCCGAAAGCTGAGTAACTGAATGTGGGGGACTCTAAAGACTCGTCAACACCTTGGTTGTGGATTTAACCACTAGCACGTCAGAGGTATAAGCCAATACATAACGGGCTACCAGGTATTGACTAAAAGGGACGTCTGTGAGCGAACTCAGCCTGACAACCCTACTGAGCCTGTCAGTGACAATATCCGTACAGTCCGGTCCGTTCGTCTATGAGCATCGCATGGCGGGCCTAGGGGGTTGGTAAAAGTCAGACCCCCAAAAGCGGTACAAGTTGTGTCGGAGTGTAGCCCAGAACACCCTGAGATACTATTGAAATACCTACCAGTAAATCTCCTTGCCTCGGCCGAGGGCTTCGTGTAATGGCTCTCCTAGACACAGCGCGACCTCACCCCCAATACCGGGAGAGACGAACCCCTGAAGATGCGCTCACTGCCTCCATGTGGCTCGGGACTGTACCCAACTAAAACCTGTTTGCACGACTCCTTTGAGCCGTGGTAGGGTAGTAATCAAAGTACAGTGGGAACTCACACGAGAAAAATGACGATCCCCAGGTCGATGAACTAACCTGTACACATGTCACCAGGGAACTGCCATCTGACGTCTGGTATATGACCAACTAGCATGTTCCCGGCGAGTCCTGTCCGGTGTACTCATAACCCAATGAGCACCTGTATACATCTTAGGTGAACCAACTGACACCAGTGGCTTGTGAGACCGGCCACCGCCCCTCGTCGGGGTCTCGACTGTATACACTAGTCTACTCTGGAGTATCGATGCCTTATCTCGAAACTCACACGACTAGGGACCATTTAAGGATGTGCTTATAGACTACCAGCTCCCACGTATATGATCGCCCTCATACTGCTGGTGGTCAAGCAAGAATCCTAGAGGCTCTATCAACGTGCAATAGTGACCTGTCAGGTCACCTAAAGCAGTACACGATGATAAAGATAAACCAGATAGCATACTATCATCTCGAGTAAGACTGTCCTATCGGAATAGGTCCTCCATCAATCATTGTAATCACGTGCCTGTGATCGAATAATTGAATCTGAGGGCACTATCTCCAACAATCTCCCACTTGCACTCAAGGCTAATTATTGCGATGTCGCATACTCACAGCACGTGTGATACCGAACACCCAACTCCTCTACTAGTCAGTCTCACAAAGCTCGCTTGCGAAACTATTGCGTTCGAGGAATAGCCTTAGTGAGTGGATCCGCCTTGATGTCTCTTTCTATGTCTCTCTATATCTCAAGTTCGCGGAGAAAGCCATCTCCCGAAATGAGCAATACCTGTCTTAGAATGTGTCTGGATGTTTGATGGGACCTAGCTCATAAAAGAACTCCAAATCCAAACTTCTTAGACTGTATCGTCAACTGAACTTAATCAGTATCCTGCGCCATGCCTCCCTCAGTATTGCCTTGGATCACCTGTCCAAAATACTGCCCCTCGTCAGAGGGAAAACTATAACTCTGACAACCTCCTTATCGTCCATGTCACCTTGGAAGCCTGGAATGATAACTGTCTCCCGAATGAGGCTGTCGTTATCATATCCCTAGAACATTCACTTATGCTCTAACGCTGCTTCCTACTGTTTCTCCAGGATTGGATCAATGTCAACTTATTGCATCTAGTGCAAGAACAACATCTGGTGTGGTACTTGACATCTCATGATTGACTCAATTGCCTAAGCAAGTGATCTGTCAATCATGCACATCCCTCTCTACATTAGTCTGTAAGACACCTTTAGAGAGGGTGACTCCATCACCTGCAGGTACACTACCGTACCAGGAGTCGTCCATTCTAAATACTCTTAGAATGCTGTCTAAGTACCCTTAATTGGGAAACCACCCAAATCTAGATCTAAAACCATAGATCTAGTAACCAGTATGTCTGATATAATATCCAAGTCCTGTGTGGAGAAACCACCGTGTGACGACCAAAGTATAACCGATTGTAGTATAGGAATGTCACTTCCTACTTTGTGTATGTCATCCAAATACCAGGACATCACACCCTACTACCTTTTCAACAGATCCATCCCCTATTCTGATGAAGTCAAACCTATGACTGTCACATCAGAAATTGATGATCAATCTCCGCTATATCTGCTTTAGTCTATAAATAGACATAAGCTACCTGTCCACCAATGCTTCCGCTGCTCCCACTGACTACGACAACCCTCTGGCAGAGTCATATACACGTACACTTCTAAAGCAAGTTTAGAACGACGCTATACTCATCCTCCTGTCGGGTCTCACAGTCTGGAACAACAGCAATGGCAAGTGTGGGTAAATAAGAACCTCCCTGTCACCGTCCTTGAGGCTACCGGAGTACCTCTTGGGTGCCTGAGGTTACCTACATTATCTGCGGAGTGGCCAATGGAATGTCAAACCAGATTGAATCTTTAGGTTCCTATCAAATCTTCAGTAATCGTTTGTGGTTCTGGAATCACTTCCAGTTCTACCATACTCCCACTACTGTTTTCTGAAAAAATCCATTTTTAATTTGAAACTGTGGCGAGTCAAGAACAATATCGCTATTAATCTTCCAGATGGTAGAAAGTCAACCCGCGTCATAGCCTGGGTCAACCCACAAACAGCCATTACAGAAACGTGCCTTGAGTTGTCCAGTGTCTGGTTTTAAGCATAAGCCGGACAACTCCCCGTACCTTAACAACGTTAAGATATGAACTGTTCTATATCCAATATAGAACCAGAGGCACTGATTTAATTGAACCAGATTCAAATAATGCAGCTGTCTCCAGTGCATGTCAACTAAATGGAAGGAGGCCGATCAGCGCTACTCAACTTAGGAATGCTTCCAATTATGAGTAACTTGAAAGAGAAGCAAGATCTCTTAATCATTACTATCAACTGAATACCATACTCAAGTATCTACATCTTCGATTACTTTGAAGAATCCCGATACTTGCGATACCTGGTTCTCTACTTTATTCAAATACCTATAACTTCTCAAAAATTCGGACCCTGTGTTTCAAAGAAACACCTGTCTAAAAGCTAGAGAAGTCACAAGTAAACCGAATATAGTACGAGGACCAACCCCTCTGTCCTGATGGACCCTGGACAACATACAATACTCTGTATAAGTCCCTTGAGTCTGATAATTCATTCACTGTGTGTCGTAGGTTGAAAACTGTACCTTTGGTTACGAAGAATTACACCGCTGGTCAATGCTCCTTACCTAACCATCCACTGATATAGGTAAATGTCGTAGACATAATTTCAAAAGGGTATATCTCACTCTATGAAAATAGGCGTACAGATATATCGATTTGAAATTGGTGCATAACAACGGATATTCAAAACCAAATATTTGCAGACCGGCAAACAGTCCAGGTGATTTCCTCAAATATCAACGATTACAACGAATCCCGATATAATGAGGATGATCACCTAATTCCCAATAACTTGCTCCCACTCATCATCTGTAAAACTATACAGATGTGAGAATCATACTTGGTAAATACATACCCTGGAGCAAGTGTCTAACTGGGAAATCAGTTTTCCTTTAACAGTACACAGTGAAACTGAAACATTGAAATGTTTCGTAGGGGTATTTTGGTATTCCTAGTAATGCCTCTTCCAGATTCACGACTGTAACCGTATAATTCTTTGCCACCTCTCCAAATCCCTTCATATGTCTTTAGTCATTACCTTCTGCACACCCCTTTAGGCCAAATGGTTTTCTTCCTTCCCTACCGTTCGGCACCAGCCTATGGTTTGGAAGAAGACTATCCAATAAGCATAATGGGTGTGCTGTCCTAATCCTAGGAACACTCGCAATGCGAGAGAAGGTGAAGATAAAAGACACCTGAATAAATCTTATTCATATTTCTCCTGAACCAGAATCCATCCCCGAACTGGAACAAGTTCCTTTCGAGTTCGTATATAACCATACGATGGAGTATCCAATAAAATGTGGATCTTCGTAGTGATACGGAGTGTCCTGGAGAAATACAAAGGTGATTTAGGATTGGCGAAGGAATACTTGGTTTGGTCGTGAATAGCAGTCGCAATTTACTTTGCCCTCTTACTAATCCCTTGCTTTGTCTTAACTCAATACCTTCTGTACACCATCATTAGGCTAATTGGTTTTCTTCATTCCCTACCGGTCGGCTCCAGCCTAAGGTTTGGTAGAAGACTATCCAATTTGCGTAATAGGTGTACTACTTCTAAACCAAGGAGTACTCGCAACCTGAGAGAAGGTAAAAGGAAAAGACAACTGAATAGTCCTATCCGTTTTCTCCAGAACCGGAAACCATCCTCGAATAAATCCCTTCGAGTTCGTATCTAACCATACGATGGTTTTGTCCAATGGAAGTGGACGTTCGTAGCAATACGGGGTGTCCTGGAGAAAAGGGTAAAAGTAGGATTGGCAATGAGGTTTGCAACTCTGACAATCCAAAAGCCAGTGTTTAAGAAGGTTCGGTCAACTTGGTCACTGAGTTATAGTCTTAGGGTCGGGTCAATGGTCGCTGCCAAAGAGAGAGAGAAAAGAAACACTCAGCGTGCACTCTAACCTAGATCAGAATGGTTACCAATTTATCTAATCTGGAAAACTTCCCACTGTACCGTCAAATTCTCCTCCAAACCTGAAAGAAGAATTAGTCGGGATCACCCGAGGAGTATACCAACTCATCAGTGGGAATCGGGATCCAACTATCATTGCATGATAACGTGACGGAATCCGCTCACGGTGTCACACTCCAGAAGGTATGCGCATATCTGGCAAGTTTCAGTTCTTTTGAAACTCCCGATGTGATTTCTTCCCCATGCTCTTATGACCTTGACTTTGGCCAACAAATCATAAGTCACATATCAAGTTCTACCCGTCATTCTCCAGGTTGATTTGAATCCACCCGTACCTACCCTTGACTTTGGCCAACAAGGCAGTACGACTGTTCCAAACCAACGCATCTATCTATGCTGCATATGAATAACCAACAGCTACCAAACACTGTGCCTTGACTTTGGCCAACAAACACAGCTTGAATACTATTGACTACCCATATGAAACGACGGAGGGCTACGAATGATTTCTGGCGAAAACCTTTAACGTAAAGAACTTGATATCGTTAAGGAACGGATAGCCTTTTAAAATATAGTGACGAAAACCGTTGCTAAAGAGGTCACTCCCGGTGAAAGGATCTCGGCTCTTTCCCCGTAGAATGAGGTGCCGGATATTCCAACTGAATACCACGATGCAAAGCAAAAGTAATCGGCTATAGTGAAGTTAATGCCCTGACGCAAACTTTTTTGTCCAAGGGGTCACTCCCGGTGAAGGGATCTCGGCCCTTGCCTCGTCGACTCAGGAGCAGGATATTCCAACTGAATACCACGATGCAAAAACAAAAGTGAACATCCTTGCAATAACAGCCTTTTGAAAAGTGTTCCAACAACATCAGATTAGGTTTGTTTTTAACTGGCATTGATCCAAATCAACGCAGTCCCATCAATTGATCACACCACAAAGAACGAAAATAATATGACGTACGTATATGCCATCTGCATTCGCCACTGGGTCCCGTCATTACCCGTTAGGTTAGCTAACTAACGACAGAGCGGGGACTGGACTAGCGCGGATGTAAAACATATACAACATCTACTAATATATATACCAATATATTATATTTCGCTCAAGGCATGATAGAAAATGCAACATCACAGAAATGTACAGCATCACAGAACAATACAGATATCTGGGATCCCCGGGTTTCACAGAGCCACTACTGAAACCCGACGTTCCCCTGGTCGTGTGGATAGCCTGTGCAATGAAATCCTAGACCCCTACGGGCGCGGCAAGTCACCCGCCAAAACCTGAAGCGAGGCAGCCCCCTTCAGTACCGTGAATGGACCACCCAGCACTTCACGGAATCCGGTAACTTGGGCACCCCTCCTGGGTCAACCTGTACCCCCTACGAGTGCGGCGAATAGCCCGCCAATCCTAGAGTGAGGCCCCCTCCGTCTCAATGCCATGAGATGCGGGCCCGTTGCCCTCTGGAACCCGGCTATCCGTACACCCCACCTTGGGGTAATCCTAGTACAGAAAGTAAAATATACATACAACGGGTACATCGACCGCAACCTGGTCGTGCCCCAAAATAATAATACAATCAGGCAGTGACGGCAGTCCACATGTCGGACGCTCGCCCCGCAATATCAAATGTATATAATACAACCACAACTGTACTAGCATTGCATCCAGGCTATCCCCCACGACCGATCCGCAACATCACAGCAATACATAGAACATCAACGTGAAAATCACGTTCGCAAATCCATCTAACCGGGCTATAGCAGTTAGACTGGATTTACCGATCAAGTGACATTCACGGTCGCAGATATAATGTAAATACTGTGAAATAATGTGTTTAAAATATCCGATCGATCAATAATTAACAAGTGGGCCCCCAAGCAATACTGTAGCACTCACAGAAATTCTGGGCCCAAGTTTAATATTCCAAAAACCCAATTTTCACCCCAGAAAGATACTGTAGAAATTTGGTGCAGGGAACCCAAAATAGTAAGGCGGAACCGCGGCCCAAAGGGGTGTTTGGCCGCGGTTCCGCGCTCCTACAGTGGAGTTACTGCATCGAATTTTTACAGAACTCTTATATTTTCTGGTAGATCACTATTATGTAACCTAAAAAATTTTTGGACACCAAAAAATTTTAACAGAATACTGATGCAAGAAAAAATGCGGATTTTGGAATTTTGGTCGATCGGAAAAGCAAAACACATTAGACAAAGCTAGACTAAGTTAATGGCGAGGCTCTGATACCACTGTAAGTGCACGGCGGCGCCCCGGCCACCATCCCGAGGCCAAAATGCGGAAGCGGTGATAAACTTTAAATTTTGCGAACTTAGCAAACCGGCACCACCGCGCACTAAAACCCGGATCGAACCATTAACTAGTCCTAGCTAACTACAAGATGGGGAAAAGAGATATACCGACTGATCCGAGTCCTCCGGTCTTCTCGTCATCGTCCCGATCTCTCGCGGAATGTTCTGTCTCCACCTCGTCGCCGGAAGGGCACCACATCGTCTGTATCTTTTACGGGCTCCCGCCTCAATACCGAGGCAACTTGGGCACGAAGCTGGCGAGTCGACGTGCCCAAGATTTACTGTAGAATGTAGTGTCGAACTTGTGTCTCACTTTGGGGTTGTGGAGTTACTATATGGTGGAGTAAATGATAAAAGGAATTTTGTAGATGAACTTGGGGATTTTGATCATCAAAAGAACCAAGAAATCCCCACTACAAAATTGGGCAGCCCCTTCTCTAGTGGCCGGCCATGGCTCAAGGTGGGAGTGAGAATGAGAGAGAGGGTGAGAGTGAGGGAGAGAGGAACAATCCCAAGAGATCAACCATAAGAAGAATGCAAGAGAATGGTGATAATCAACCATGATCACACAACCAACCTCACACTCCAACTATCATCATCAACAAGCATGATCACCAACAAAGACCAACACTCAACCACTATATCATAACCCATCATCAAGCATGATGACTTCAAAAAGTCAAGCCATCATGAAGAAGTCAAGAAGTCAAGGTCAATGGATGGTGCAACCATCATGACACAAGAATATGCAAAGAACCCCTCCACAAATACTTATTTACAACAATGCAAATAAGCCCTCCTCCACCAATCTTCGGCCAATGAACGATACAAAGGAAATTGGCCGAAACGGAAAGCAAACTGGCAACTCCAGAAAACTGGTCCCGTAATAAATTACAGGAAAAACCCTGATACTGTGCATACACACCCGCATCTGTATTCCGACCGAAATACAAATGCAATGAGACAGAATCTACACTGTACTATACTAGGATCCGGCTTAAACCAAAGCCGGCTAGTAATATCCGTTCGATCCTGATCCGTGCAATACCGCACGTATCTGATCGAACACTGCCATATACCCATACGGCTTGTAGTACAAACTGTCCGATCCTGATCCATGCAATACCGCACGTATCTGATCGGACCCTGCCATATCTCCATACGGCCTCTACAGCTTTTCGCCCGAAAGCTGAGTAACTGAATGTGGGGGACTCTAAAGACTCGTCAACACCTTGGTTGTGGATTTAACCACTAGCACGTCAGAGGTATAAGCCAATACGTAACGGGCTACCAGGTATTGACTAAAAGGAACGTCTGTGAGCGAACTCAGCCTGACAACCCTACTGAGCCTGTCAGTGACAATATCCGTACAGTCCGGTCCGTTCGTCTATGAGCATCGCATGGCGGGCCTAGGGGGTTGGTAAAAGTCAGATCCCCAAAAGCGGTACAAGTCGTGTCGGAGTGTAGCCCAGAACACCGTGAGATACTACTGGAATACCTACCAGTAAATCTCCTTGCCTCGGCCGAGGGCTTCGTGTAATGGCTCTCCTAGACACAGCGCGACCTCACCCCCAATACCGGGAGAGACGAACCCCTGAAGATGCGCTCACTGCCTCCATGTGGCTCGGGACTGTACCCAACTAAAACCTGTTTGCACGACTCCTTTGAGCCGTGGTAGGGTAGTAATCAAAGTACAGTGGGAACTCACACGAGACAAATGACGATCCCCAGGTCGATGAACTAACCTGTACACATGTCACCAGGGAACTGCCATCTGACGTCTGGTATATGACCAACTAGCATGTTCCCCGGCGAGTCCTGTCCGGTGTACTCATACCCAATGAGCACCTGTATACATCTTAGGTGAACCAACTGACACCAGTGGCTTGTGAGACCGGCCACCGCCCCTCGTCGGGGTCTCGACTGTATACACTAGTCTACTCTGGAGTATCGATGCCCTATCTCGAAACTCACACGACTAGGGACCATTTAAGGATGTGCTTATAGACTACCAGCTCCCACGTATATGATCGCCCTCATACTGCTGGTGGTCAAGCAAGAATCCTAGGGGCTCTATCAACGTGCAATAGTGACCTGTCAGGTCACCTAAAGCAGTACACGATGATAAAGATAAACCAGATAGCATGCTATCATCTCAAGTAAGGTTGTCCTATCGGGATAGGTCCTCCATCAATCATTGTAATCACGTGCCTGTGATCGAATAATTGAATCTGAGGGCACTATCTCCAACAGTCGAGTCTTTAGAGTCCCACACAGAGAGCTATTCGCCTTTAGGCAAAAGAGTAGAGGTCGCATAGTTTTGCGACAGGGTTTGGTCACATCTGTGCACTTGTGCACGTTTAGTGTCCGGGCAGTTATCACTAGCGGGCTTTGGTTTAAGCCAGATCCTAGTGTACGTTTTGGGATTGGTTTTATCTCGTTTGTATTCGTGTTCCTCGGAACGCGGATGCGGGTGTGTATGCACAGTTGACAGAGAGACAGAGGCAGAGGATTCTCATTAGGGTTGTTGACTGTTGACTTTTGCTAAACCCTAATGAGAATAAGAAATATGATTAACAATAATATTAATTAAGTATTATCGTGACATGGTTGTTGGTGGTTGACTTTGTTGACTTGTTGACTTAGTTGACCGGTTGACTAGGTTGGACTTGTTGACCATCATCATGACAATGGCTATCATTTCTTGGCATTGACCTCGGCTTGCTTATTTGTTCACACATTGCATTTAATGCAAGAAATGATATGGCCACTTGATATGATAACAACCATCAAATAATACTCAATTATTATTATGTGTTATGATGATTTTGGATTATGAGAGCAAGGGTGAGAAAAGTCTTGCTCATTCTATCATTCTCATTCTCTCTCATCCGCAAGCTCTCCCTCTTCCGCTTGCTCTCTCTTTAGTCCATGGTTCTACTTGTCTCATGTGTTGAGAAGCAAGAACCATAGAGATAAAACCCAACACACTCCTTTACTCATCCTAGTACACAAGGTTTAGCAAACCAAGTGTTCTAGTTTCCTCAAGATTGAGCTTGAAGCCAAAGGTAGAAGCTTTCAGGTGGATCCATCTTCGGCACAAAGAGACGACGAGGAGAGAACCATCCAACCACCATAAGGAGACCAAGAGAAGGAGTTCAAGTTAAGGTATAACCCCTAACCGAGTGGGTAAAACTCTTGTTAGGTTTGTTAGATAGTTGTTTAACAAAGATCCGTATTTTGAGTCCATGTTACCACCAAAAGAAAAATCGTTTTTTATCATTTCCGCAAGCCCGTAAGTACCGGGAGAGGTAACGTGGACTTACAGTTCAGCACGGCTAAAATTTTAATCGGGCATGGTTGATGCCTTCTTAACCCTTGGTAGAGTGCCTAGTAACCCTACACCATCTATATGGGTCGAGAAGCATACGCTAGTCTACTCTGGTATATCGATGCCCTATCTCGATACACCTATGACTAGGAATATTTGAAGGATGTACTTAGCGACTACACTGTCCCCACTAGTATGATCTGCATCATAGTCCTGGTAGTCAAGTACACATCCTAAGAGCTTTATCAACATGTAACATAGAGACAATCAGAGTACATGTTAAGATAAAGAGCAACCAGATAACATACTATCATGTCGAGCAAGAAAGTCCTCCATATATATGTCCAAGCATCCACTACAATATACATCGTATGTACAGTAATGGCCTCTAGGGCATACATATCACTAACAACAGGGATGCGACAAGGCTCGAGGCGAGGCTCCCCGATGCGGGATTTCGAGATTGAATGGGACGGATTGAGGGGCCTGCGGCCGCCGGAGTCTGTGAAACGGCAGCCGGTGGGGGAGCCGACGACATTCAGTGGAGGTTCGCCCACGCCTCCATTGAGGGGGAGGCGGCAGCGGGTGTTTGGATCTTCAGGGGGATCGGTTGCCATGTGGATGGAGATCGGAAGGCCAACTTTGTGTTTTGTGGAGTTTCTTTCCCACAGACGGCGCCAACTGATGGAGGTCCTTTTCGGGTCTCCGTCAGATGTTGTCTTCCGTCGATCTCCCGGTGGATTTTGAAGGTGGTCTCCTGTTGCGTGTGGGTCTCAATGGGTTTTGAGGAGATTGGTGATTTGAGAAGTTTAGCACCGAGTACCTCCAAAGAAGTCCCGGGGTGGTTTGGAACCACCGAGGACCCTCCGGCGATCAAGTTAGCACTAGATCCGAGCAGAGTAACAGCAAAGTGGGATAAAATTTGCTTACTTGACCCCTCTGTGATGGTGGTTTTTATAGCGGCGGCAACATGCAGCAGCAGGTGCGAGGATCTCGCCGGCAGTTACGCTCCCGACGTCACGCCTGCGTAAAGAGCGGATCACCCATTAATGGGAATCGTGATGGCGTGGAACGTGGGATGTTGCTGGCGGAGAATCTGCACATGGCGAGATTCGCGGAGCGGCGGTTACGCCTGCGAGTGGTGGAGTCGGTTGGTCGGAGAACCAAGGGAGACGGCCTCGGCTGGGGAGCTCGGGATGAGCGAAAGGGCCGAGGAGACTTGGTCTTGTGGCGGCTCGGGACGAGCTGAGAGGCCGAGGGGGCCAATTTCAAGGGGGCTCTGAGGAGAGCCAGCTAGGGCTTGCAGGTCGGGTACACGGGTGGCCGGGTCGGTCCTTGTAGGCCCTTTCTTCTGAGTTCTTGGACACATCATCTACCACGTGTCGTGATCCTGGGGATCACCAATATTGAGCATCATCACTGCTCAAATATCCGGTCTAACTTGATCGTCGGAGGGTCCTCGGTGGTACAACTATCCCGGGACTTCCTTGCAGGTAGCTCGGCCTCAACCACCTCAAACCCATTGAGATCCACACGCTTCACGAGTCTACCTCCAACCCAATCTCAGCCGTCCGTCGTCGCCAACAGCAGATCTATGGAAGGTAATATCTTGACGTGATCCGACATCCGTCAGTGGGAAAGATGAATTCATGGAGAATAAAAGAAGTGGAAATTTTTGTTGTTTCTTATATTTTTTGTGAAGAAGAAAAAAGAGTTCTTTCTTTTAGAAATAAATCAGCCTGTGGTGAGAAATGTTGTGAATGGTTAATTTCTCAATCATGTTCTGAACGTTACAGATCTCCGAATAAAGTGTTCGACGAAATCAATTTTGGGCATGCAATCCTAATCTAATGTGAGAGTAACCAAAAAATAAAAACAAAAATAAATCTTTGAGAGGCAAACCCCAAAAACCAACTCCGTGTCACGACCCGCAGGGTACGGAACGTGACTGGCACTTAAGTTTACGAGACGTCTCAAGACGTTCGTAAAATAAGTGAGCCAAAGCCCAGAAACCAAAACCAAATAAGCAAAAGAGTGCAGAAAAACCAATCAATTGAAAGCGAGTTTATCAAATAAGTCATATAAACCCTTTTTAAAAACAATATCAATTTTTCCGAAAATTTCGGCAGGGTCTCCTTTGTAAAAACCGGCCCCCAAAATGGGTACAACAAGAATATATATCACTACAACAAATAAGGCATCCCCAAGCGGGAGCTAACTCTTCGCCACAAGGCTGTCACAAATCCTACGCAATATAAAACAACAACATGCAAAATAAACATAAGGAAGCATAAGAAAAACCGCATGTCGACTCAAGTGAGCTCGACCCCAAAATACAGCATAAAAAAAGTCCACAAATCTCACAGTCTCATCTCTAGGTCAAAATACAACAATACTGGTAGATACAGTAGATGGAGTACTCTAGATACAAAGAATATACAAGATGGTACAAAAATAATAATACAACCCACCTACGAACAAAAACCTCGAGTCCTGGCAAGAGAGGCAAAAGAAGCGGTGCGCCCGCCGCTACTGTGCTGACGGAGCGGACCTGCAAAAGACTGTGGCACAACGGGGGTGAGTTGCCAACTCGTGAGTAATAAATAACATCTATAGAGGCTATCGCAAGTATGCACACAAGCATCCTAGCATCTATAATACAGGTATGGCAGGACATAATAGCAGGTATGTATGCAATATGAATATACTAGCAGGTATGAATGCAATGTGAATCAACTCATGATCTGAATGTGTAAGTATAAGAATCATGTTTTTCCTTCAGGAATCTCTTTTGAAATACCAACACAATACCAATAGAATCAACAAGAACCTGTGTCCAGCAACGACACCTCAAAACTATCACAAATCTCATATATCCATGTCATAGTATCTCTGGCCTCAGCCATCCGGCCGACCCATCTCAATATCACTATCTCAACATCTCGCAGCCACGGTCGGTATCCTCTGAATATCCGCCGTCCCAAACAGTCACCGGTAGGTAATCCGTCCCCTGCCAGGCTCATCGTCAGCAACACGAGCTTCTTGCCCCAGGGTACCTTACCGGGCCCACCATGTATCCGAGACGGTTCATCCAACTCCTCGAAACGGGTCTCGAAAACCACAGCAAACTCATGGTGGACGACACATACATCACTAGAAAACCGCAATTTACATATTTTAAAAATATAATAAGTTTAGAAATTTTGCGGCTTTCCCCCGAAATCCAGAAATATCACAAAATCTCAAGAAATCCTCATAAATGCATATGCCAATGATAATGAATGCATATGGTATCAATAATCAAGTTGTGATGTATGATTGATAGACTAGGCATGAACAAATAACATGATGAGGTACATGCACATGATTAGAAATCTTATGATTTCATTTTAAGGAATTAAAGGCAATAGCACAGGTTTAAGCATCAATTATAGTAAAAGGTTTCAAATTATAGGTTATCTAGTATGGTGGCATGGCAATTACCAGGGCGTGTGTGTAAGCATGAATAGTGCTCGTGCTGCATATAAAAACCCTGGCAATGGTGCAGGTGTCCTATATAATGGGTTCACATATGTAGGTCAAATAAGGCATGGATGTAGTTACTAATATCACTAAAATCTTAACTACTTAAACTATCGGGAGACTTGCGCCATCCAAACGATAGTCCCCCGTAAATGTTAAATCTACTCACAGGAATCCCTAGCTAGCCATGTCCAATCACCGCTTTCCCCTTTCGTGCCGCGTCTGACGTCTCCGCGACCGAACCTAGAATTTACATCAATACCAAACATAGGTTACATATCAAGAACGACGCAAATCCCAAACGAAAATACTAACGTTCACAAGCTAGGTACAACGTGCACAAGGTGCGCGGAACACACGCGAAAATCGCAAAAACTAACTAAATCGTCGATTTGGTCGCCCGGCAAAGCTAAAACCCGCTCACTCAAAAAAACCGCACTCACACATCCTAAATGTCATAGGATATACCAAAAATGTCATTAAGATATCGCAAATAATTCATCACAATATTTTTATAAAAACCTAGTAAGCACTAAAAATTCCAAATTCGTGCAAACATCGCGTATTTGCGATAAAGTGCTCACATCATCGCACAATCCTACAATCCACACAACTAGCTAGCCACAACACTCAATTTAACCCATTTACCATGCTTCAAAACACATTTTCCATAAACAAACCCTTTCTAGAATTTCATAACTAGCAATCTTAATCCAAACTATACATGAAAAACCCTAAATTAACACTAGTTTATAGCCCAATTAGCAAGTTAACCTCTTAGATTAGGTTAGCAAAACAACTAGATAACAAAATAGATTTAATTAACCTACTAAAGATTTCTAAAACCCTAGTTTAATTTCAAACCATGAACTAGAAAAAACTAGATTAGGATTTAGGTATAATTTTAACACTAACACAACATGCAAGTTCTAGTTAGCACACTTTAACTACAAATTAACCTTAGATTAGAAATTATACCTCACACTAGAGATCTAGCAAGAACAAGATGCCTCCAAAGATGGCTTCATAGCACCATGATCCAAGCAAGAAAGGCTAAGGAGAATGGAATGAAGGATGGGGGTTAATTTGTGAGGTTTAAATTGGAATTTTGGAGCAATATGATGGAATTTTGAAGGAAATGGAAAGAAAAAAAAATGAAGAGGGAGAGCTGCAGATTTCCAGCAGAGAATGGAGGGAGATTGGTGTGGGTGGTGATGGAAAAGTCTGTTAGTGTATATGCCCTAGAGGCCATTACTGTATCATACTAGTTTGTATATTACTTAATGGAAGCTTGGGATATTCACCTTGTATAAACAATCTTGCTCAATATAGTAGTATGCTACTTGGTTTGTTTCTACTTCAATGTGTACTTGTGTTTATTTCAGTATATCACTTATACGCATTAGTGGAGCCCTTAGGATCTTTGCTTGATTACCAGCGTTGTGATGGCAGTCACACTAGTGGGGGCTGGCTAATTTATAAGCACATCCTTATACAGGTCCCTAGTCGCAGGACTATCGAGACAGGGCATCGATACTCCGGAGTAGACTAGCGTATGCGCTTCTCATCCCAGTGTGGGAGATGGTCTGTCCCACAGCCATCAGTACGTCGTACTGGAGATAGTATACGGGTGCTCGTTGGGTTACGAGTACACTGGACAGGACTCGTCGGGAACTGACAGGTTGGTATTATACCTATCGTCAGTTATCAGTTCCCAGGTGACATGAGTACAGCTTAGTCCGCTGACTTGACACTGGCACTTCGCCCCGAGTGTGTTCCCACTGCACTTTGATCACTACCCTACCACGGCTCAAAGGAGTCGTGCAAACAGGTGGTGATTGGGTGCAGTCCCGAAGCACTTGGAGGCAGTGACGGTTAGACAGGATTCGTCTCTCCCGATATTAGGGGTTGACATCGCGCTGTGTCTAGGAGAGCCATTACACGAGTAGTCCCTGGCCAGGGCAAGCGAGATATACTGCTAGGCTTCCAGTGTTATCTCAGGGTGTTTTGGGCTTCACTCCGACACGACTTGTACCGCTATTAGGGGACTGACGTTTTACCGCCCCTTAGGCCCGACATGCGATGTATTAGACGAACAGACCGGACTGTACGGAGACTGTCACATTCAGACTCAGTAGGAGTACAGATGGGGTTTCACCTCGTCAGCCTTCTTGTCGGCATCTACCTGGGGACCGTTACGCACAGCTAGTGCCGCTTGCGGTCTGTGGTTAAACCCACTGCCAGCATATTGTCGAGTCTTTAGAGTCCCACACAGAGGATATTCGCCTCTGGGAAAAACAGAGTAGAGGTCGCATGGTTTTGCGACAGGGTTCGTTCTCATCCGCGCACTTGTGCACGTTTGGAGTCCGGACGGATATTACTGGCTGGCTCTGGTTTGAGTCAGATACTGGTATATGTTTTGGGGTTGCTTTTATCTCTCAGTATTCATGTTCCTCGGAACGAGAATGCAGGTGTGTATGCACAGTTATTTGAGGAGGAGGAAGAGGACTTTCATTAGGGTTTCGGAACGGGTGCGTATGCACAGTTGACAGTCGTCTTTTTCCAAACCCTAATGGATTTATGTTATATCAATTAATAATATATAATAAAATGAAATAGTGTCATGGTTGGTTTTTTTTTGTTGACTTATTGACCATGGTTGACTTGTTGACCATGGTTGAAGTTTTGACCATCATCATTACAAAAGAAAGATGCTCTTTGATTCTAGCAAATTCATTTAATATTTGAAATGATAATGGTCATTCCTAAACCTTCCATCAACCTTTTTCATTTTCATTATTATTATTAATTTGATAATTCTTTTGCTTTTTGTTATGGTTGCAAAAAGAAAAGAGCTCATTCTATCATTTAGCTTCTCTCTCCTCACTTCATCTTCTTCTTCCTCTAGCAAAAGGAGAACCCTTCTCATGTGTTGAGAATCCCTCTCCTTAAAAGAAAAGCACCCTTTAGACACTCTCTACTCACTCTAGGATCAAAGGTTTAGCAAGCCGAAGATTCTAGTTCTCTCCAAGTTCGAGAAAGAGCCCGAAGGTTGAACCCTCAGGTGGATCCATCTTCGACGGAAGAAGGCGACGAGAAGAGAACCATCAACCTCTACTAGGTTTCAAGAAGGAGTTCAAGTTAGGTATAACCACTTTGCCGAGTAGTTAACTCTCCTTTGCATGTTTGCTAGATTAGTTTAGAAAAGATCCCGACTTTGTTTAGTCCATGTCGCCCCATGCGCTAAAAACTTGATTTTTATACCGTTTCCGCCTCCCCGTAAGAACCGGGGGTCGCAACAAGGACTTACAGTGGTATCAGAGCCTAACTAAACTTAAACTAGCTTGGTAGTGAAGTGTAACGAAGTTCGGAACCGGAAAATCCAAAAACCAAACTTTTACAAAACCCTAGTTTCTGTTAAAAAATTTTCTGGTCAAAACAAGATTTGTTATACACCTAAATTCGGCTCAGGGTTTTGTGTGAACACCCAAGAAAAACGATCCCCTGATTCATTCAAACCGCCGCGGTTCCGCGGCATGAGGTAGGCATTTGCCGCGGAACCGCCGCCGTTTGTTGTCCTCTCGTGATCGAGTTTTGTGCAGTGTTCTCCTGGTAGGGTTTTGGGATTTTTAAGATATATTATATGTGCCCAGATTTTCCAGAATAGAAATTTGTTTTTGGGGGCCTATAATTCCGTATTTTTTCCGAACTTCACTACACTTGGACTATATTGGTAATATCTGTGATGTTTGATTGTATTGAACGTCGGCTAATCGCTATAAGTCGATTAGTCGGGGTTATACATCTCTGTGATCTGTGTTTGATATTGGAATGTGTATATGAATGTGTTGGACTGTCGCGGGTGAATAGCCGGGGTGGATGTGAGATGAGCTTTTGTTTTTCTTTCATTCATTGTAAATGTAAATTGATGTAATATTATTATTTGTTTAGCCGCACAACCGGGTCGGGGTTGTAGCCGTCATTGTATAATTCTTTTTACTGTTTTTGCTCCTAGGATAGACCCATGGAGGGGTGCACAAACTGCCGAGTACTTGGCGGGTAGTTTGCCGCACCCGTAGGGGTCTTGGGTGGGGTATTGGCTATTCACCGCGACCGTGTAATCCGCTTTTCGTTGCAGGCTCGAACGGATTGCGGATTCCTAGTATATCTAATGTATTCATCTATGATCTGTAATGTCTATCATTGCTATATCTATAACTATTTAGGCGTTGCTTATGTTTTACAGCCGCGCTAGCCTAGCCCCCGCTCTGTCGTTAGTTAAGTAACATAACGGGTGATGACGGGGCCCCGTGGCGAATGCGAATGGCATAAGCGTACGTCATATTTTGGTTGTTTTCTGCAATGGTAGGATTTAAATGATGGGACGCATTAAAAGAACTAATGCAAGAATATCACGCATTAAAAGAACTAATGCAAGATAATAAACCAAGCTAAAGTCGTTGGAACACTTTCGGAAAAACCACTCGGTTCTTTTCAAAACTAACTTTTAAATGCGGAGATTGAGCCACTCCTTCTAAAAGCTATCTCGTTCCATCGACTATATCAAGTTCACTACATTCACGGTTTCGCCAAAACCATCCGTAGCCCTCCGTCGTTTCATATGAATATTCAACAGTATTCAAGCTGTGTTTGTTGGCCTTAGTCAAGGCACAGTGTTTGGTAGCTGGTGGGTATTCATATGTTGCATAGATAGAATGCGTTGGTTTGGGACAGTCGTATTGCCTTGTTGGCCATAGTCAAGGGTAGATACGGGTGGGTTCAAATTAACCTGGATAACGACGGGTAGAACTTGACATGTGACTTATGATTTGTTGGCCTTAGTCAAGGTCATAAGAGCATGGGGCAAAAGATCCACATCGGGAGTTTCATAAGTACTGAAACTTGCTAGATTTGCATACCAATTGGAGTGTGGTGATTCTGGTAGGATTCCTTTAGTTTCGTCACGCGATGATATTTGGATCCCGATCCTACTGTGAGTATATGCTACTCCTCGGGAAATTTCTCACTAAACGATCAATGCTATAAACCTAGTAGGTGCCTAGAAAGGTGTTAGCTGGGCTACGCCCCCAGGGAAAAGAGGTTATTTAATTAAGGAACTTCGCGAAAGCATTGGAAAACCTCCCTCGAAGTACCGACACTGGCCTGGCTGAACGGTTAAGCAAGTATTGTGCGGTGGGATTGATCCCGACTAATTCTTCCTTTATGGTTTGAGGAGGGATTCGAGAGACAGTGGGAGCCATCCTGTTTAGACAAATTAAAAACCACTCTAAACTTGCAAGAGCATCGTGCTAAAGTGTTTCTTCTCTCTCTCCTAATTGCAGCGACCAATCGACATGACTGGACTTAAGTTACTTCTAGATAAAAATATATTGACAGGGCCAAACTACAAAGATTGGCTAAGGAATGTCAAGATGGTAATCACTTACGACAAGATGGGGTATCTTCTTACCACCAAAGCTCCCCCCGTCCCAGGTCCCACCTCCAGTGTCGCGGATAAGGAAATCCGTAAGACTTGGGAGATTGATTGCGCGAAGGCCAGGTGCCTCGTGCTTGCCTCTATGGACAACGAACATCAGAGGAGGCACGAGAATATGGATTTGGAATCCATATTTCTTCATACAAAAGAACTGTATGGAGAGCAGTCTCGTATCGCAAGATACGAAGTGTCGAAGAAGTTGTTTTCGGCAAAGTGGGCCGTCGGATCATCGGTAGCGGACCACGTGCTTAAGATGATTGGCTACATTGAGGAGCTCGCGGAACTTTGGACCACGTTGGAAAGTGAACTCTATACAGATTTAATTCTCCAGTCCCTTCCATCCACTTACACCCAGTTTATACTGAACTTCAACTTGCAAGAAAAGGAAGTTGAACTTTCAGAACTCCTCAACATGCTGAGGAGCGCAGAGGGCACCCTACAGAAAGGTAGGGAAACACCCGCTTTGTTTGTAGGAGGATCTTCTTCCTCTAGGTCCAAGGCGAAAGCCAAGGGAAAGAGGAAGAAAGCCCCCGCCAAACCAAGAGGCGGTGTTAGTAAAGTGGGTACGAAGGGAAAGGAAAAGGCAACAATGATTGCGGGGAAGCTTGTGGGAAAGGAGGAATGCTTCTATTGTCATAAGAGTGGACACTGGAAGAAAGATTGCAGGGCTTGGAAGGCCAGGACACAGAAACTGAAGCAGGTTGCGGCTTCAGCTTCAGGTGTGTATGTTATTGAAAACTGTCTTTCTATAAACTCTACTTCCTGGGTATTGGATACCGGATCAGGATCTCATATCTGTAATTCTTTGCAGGCGTTGATAAACCGTAGGTTTTTGAAGGCAGGTGACATGACCCTCAGAGTTGCGAATGGAGCTAGCATGGATGCTAAAGCCGTGGGGGACTATCACCTGGGAATGACAGATGGGCATGTTTTGGTTCTGCGTAATTGTTTTTTTTGTACCCAACGCAACTTGTAATATCATTTCTGTATCTTTGGTTTCTAAAGAAGGTTATGAATTTGCGTTTGTAAGTAATGTTGTAAACATTCACCTTAATCAAGTTCTGATTGGGTCAGGTACACTGAGCAATGGTATATACGTATTAAACCAACCACAGATTTTCAATGTCCAGAATACACACAAAAGAAAGTCTCCAGATATCAATCAGGCTTTCTTATGGCATTGTAGACTGGGTCACATCAATGAGACACGGTTGACTAAGTTACATAAAGAAGGATACTTGGATCCGTTCGAGTATCAGTCTTATGCCACTTGTGAATCTTGTCTCATGGGAAAGATGACAAAGACTCCGTTCACTGGATACGGAGAAAGAGCGAGCGAGCTCTTGGGACTCGTACACAGCGACGTGTGCGGTCCAATGTCTACACATGCGCGAAGCGGTTACTCTTACTTCATTACTTTTACGGATGATTTTTCAAGGTACGGTTATGTCTTCTTAATGAAACATAAGTCCGAGGCCTTTGAAAAGTTCCAGGAATATAAGAATGAAGTAGAGAAACAGACCGGCAAAAGTATCAAGATTCTAAGATCGGATCGAGGTGGAGAATACTTAAGTGCCGAGTTCCTGAATTATTTAAAAGAGAACAGAATTCTCTCTCAGCTTACTCCTCCATACACTCCGCAACACAACGGTGTATCGGAGAGACGGAACCGAACCCTATTGGATATGGTACGGTCCATGATGAGTAAGGCTGAGTTACCGCGATCTTTCTGGGGTTTTGCACTGGAAACAGCTGTAAGTCCACGTTGCGACCCCCGGTTCTTACGGGGAGGCGGAAACGGTATAAAAATCAAATTTTTAGCGCAAGGGGCAACATGGACTAAACAAAGTCGGGATCTTTTCCTAAACTAAAACTAGCAAACTTGCTAAAGAGATTTAGCTACTCGGATGAAGATGGTTATACCTAAACTTGAACTCCTTCTTCTTCAAACTTTTGTAGAGGTTGATGGTTCTCTTCTAGTCGCCTTCTTCCGTCGAAGATGGATCCACCTCGAAGGTTCAACCTTTGGGCTCTTTCTCGAACTTGGAGTGAACTAGGATTTCCGGCTTGCTAAACCTTGAACCCTAGAGAGAGTAGAGAGTGTCTAGGGGTTGTTTTCTTTTCAAGGTGAAGGATTCTCAACACATGAGAAGGAATCACCTTGAGCTTAAGGAAGAAGAAGATGAAGTGAGGAGAGAGAATGATTATGAAAGAATGAGCTCTTTTCTTTTGCAACCATAACTAAAAGAAAAGGAATTATCTAATTAATAATAATAATTCAAAAATGAAATAGTTGATGGTTGTATTTGGAATGACCACTATCATAACTTTCAATAAATGAGTGTAAGCATGAATCAAGGAGAATCCTTTCAAAGCATGATGGTGGTCAACATTCAACCATGGTCAACAAGTCAACCATGGTCAACAAGTCAACAAAATCAACCATAACAATATTTCATTTAATTACTATTATTAATTGATATTTCATAAATCTATTAGAGTTTGGAAAAAGACGACTGTAAACTGTGCATACGCACCCGTTCCGAAACCCTAATGAAAAACCTCATCCTCCGCCTCAAGCAACTGTGCATACACACCTGCATTCTTGTTCCGAGGAACATGAATACTGAGAGATAAAAGCAACCCCAAAACATATACCGGTATCTGACTCAAACCAGAGCCAGCCAGTAATATCCGTCCGGACTCCAAACGTGCACAAGTGCGCAGATGAGAACGAACCCTGTCGCAAAACCATGCGACCTCTACTCTGTTTTTCCCAGAGGCGAATACCTTCTGTGTGGGACTCTAAAGACTCGTCACTACGCTGGCAGTGGGTTTAACCACAGACCGCAAGCGGCACTAGCTGTGCGTAACGGTCCCCAGGTAGATGTCGACAAGAAGGCTGACGAGGTGAAACCCCATCTGAACTCCTACTGAGTCTGAATGTGACAGTCTCCGTACAGTCCGGTCTGTTCGTCTGATACATCGCATGTCGGGCCTAGGGGGCGGTAAAATGTCAGTCCCCCAATAGCGGTACAAGTCGTGTCGGAGTGAAGCCCAAAACACCCTGAGATAACATTGGAAACCTACCAGTATATCTCGCTTGCCCTGGCCAAGGACTACTCGTGTAATGGCTCTCCTAGACACAGCGCGATGTCAACCCCCAATACCGGGAGAGACGAATCCTGTCTAACTGGCACTGCCTCCAAGTGCTTCGGGACTGCACCCAACCACTACCTGTTTGCACGACTCCTTTGAGCCGTGGTAAGGTAGTGATCAAAGTGCAGTGGGAACACACTCGAGGCGAAGTGCCAGTGTCATGTCAGCGGACTAAGCTGTACTCATGTCACCTGGGAACTGATGACTGACGATAGGTATAATACCAACCTGTCAGTTCCCGACGAGTCCTGTCCAGTGTACTCGTAACCCAACGAGCACCCGTATACTATCTCCAGCACGACGTACTGATGGCTGTGGGACAGACCATCTCCCACACTGGGATGAGAAGCGCATACGCTAGTCTACTCCGGAGTATCGATGTCCTGTCTCGATAGTCCTGCGACTAGGGACCTGTATAAGGATGTGCTTATAGATTACCCAGCCCCCACTAGTGTGACTGCCATCACAACGCTGGTAATCAAGCAAAGATCCTAAAGGCTCCACTAATGCGTATAAGTGATATACTGAAATAAACACAAGTACACATTGAAGTAGAAACAAACCAAGTAGCATACTACTATATTGAGCAAGATTGTTTATACAAGGTAAATATCCCAAGCTTCCATTAAGTAATATACAAACTAGTATGATACAGTAATAGCCTCTAAGGCATATACACTAACAATCTCCCACTTGCACTAAGGCCATGTACTGGCGTATCGAAGACCTATCATCTCGATCAGCCGCTCGAACTGAGTCTGGGGTAGGGCCTTGGTGAATGGATCTGCAGTGTTCTCTTCTGAAGTAACCCTCCGAACCTCGATCTCCTTGCGATCCACGATCACCCTGATCAGGTGATACCGCCTCAAGATGTGCCTGGATCTCTGATGGGACCTGGGTTCCTTCGCTAAAGCTATAGCCCCGTTGTTGTCGCAATACAGAGGTATTGGGTCAACAATGGACGGAACCACCTGAAGTTCTTTTAAGAACTTCCTCATCCAGACAGCTTCTTTTGTGGCATCAGATGCAGCAATGTATTCCGCTTCCATAGTCGAGTCTGCAACGGTTTCCTGTTTGGAGCTCTTCCAACACACCGCCCCTCCATTGAGGGTAAAGACAAAACCCGACACGGACTTGGAATCATCCTTGTCACTCTGGAAGCTGGAGTCAGCAAAGGCCTCGATCTGGAGGTCTTTTCCGCCATACACCAAGAACATCTCCTTAGTCCTTCTCAGGTACTTGAGAATGTTCTTTACCGCTATCCAGTGTTTCTCCCCAGGGTTTGACTGATACCGGCTTACCACACTCAGTGCAAAAGCTACATCCGGTCTGGTACACAACATCGCATACATTATAGAGCCTACCACAGAAGCGTAGGGTATAATAGACATGCGATCCCTCTCCAAATTAGTCTTGGGAGACATCTCTTTAGAGAGGGTGATCCCGTGACAAGCCGGTAGGTTACCGCGCTTGGAATCTTCCATACTGAATCTTTTCACTATGGTGTCGATGTACCTGGACTGAGAAAGTCCTAATATCCTCTTGGATCTATCATGATGGATCCGGATCCCCAGGATGTATGAGGCATCACCCAGGTCTTTCATGGAGAACCTGTGTGACAAGAACCCCTTGACAGATTGTAGCATAGGAATGTCATTTCCTATTAAGAGAATGTCATCCACGTATAAAACGAGGAATACTACAGTTCTCGCTACAAATCTACTATAGATGCATGGTTCATCTGGATTTTTGATAAAGCCAAATTCCTTGACCGTCTCATCAAAACAGATGTTCCAACTCCGCGATGCCTGCTTTAGTCCATAGATGGACTTAAGCAACTTGCACACCTTTCCGATGCTCCCACTCTGAATGAAACCCTCTGGCTGATCCATATAGACACACTCCTCTAAATTTCCATTTAGAAAAGCGGTCTTTACGTCCATCTGCCAAATCTCATAATCGTGGAAGGCAGCAATGGCAAGAAGGATCCGAATGGATTTCAGCATAGCCACTGGAGAAAAGGTTTCGTCATAGTCCAAGCCAGGTCTTTGACGGAAACCCTTTGCTACAAGTCTAGCTTTATAGGTTTCAACCTGTCCATCTACACCAATCTTCCTTTTGAAGATCCACTTGCATCCTATGGGTTTTACCCCGTCTGGAGCAATGTCCAACGTCCATACTTTGTTGGTGTACATGGACTCCATTTCGGTCCGCATTGCATCCAGCCATTTTACCGAGTCAACGCTCTGAACGGCCTGCTGGAAGCTAGTAGGCTCATCATAATCTATGATGCAATCCTCTCTATCCCCGTCTATGAGAAAACCGTAGTATCTCTCGGGCGGATGAGACTGCCTACTACTTCTGCGGAGCGGCATAGGAATGTCCTGTTCTTTTGAACTTACTGGCTCTTCCAAGCTCTCAGTAATAGCTTGTGGTTCTGGAATTTCTTCCAGTTCTATTGCGTTCCCACTTATCTGGGTTTCCAAAAACTCAGTTTC
Source organism: Agapanthus africanus (assembly GCA_030015575.1). Lineage (NCBI taxonomy): Eukaryota > Viridiplantae > Streptophyta > Magnoliopsida > Asparagales > Amaryllidaceae > Agapanthus > Agapanthus africanus. The sequence continues at coordinate 151,159,874 of JASDDO010000016.1, forward strand.
CAAGAAGAGGGCATGTTGAGAAACAAGAACTTTTTGTTCCTCTGCGGAATAGAACAGATACCCCCTGGAGTTCTTTGGGTATCCCACAAACTTACACTGTACTGAACGTGCCTCGAGCTTGTCCGCATGCTGCTTTTTTACAAAAGCTGGACATCCCCATATCTTAAGGTACTTAAGACAGGGTTTCTTCCCACTCCACATCTGATATGGAGTGGTAGGCACAGTCTTGGTGGGAGCCTTGTTCAAGAGATATGCAGCTGCTTCTAGTGCATAGCCCCAGAAAGATCGCGGTAACTCAGCCTTACTCATCATGGAACGAACCATATCCAATAGGGTTTGATTCCTCCTTTCCGATACACCGTTATGTTGCGGAGTGTATGGAGGAGTACGCTGAGAGAGAATTCCATTCTCTTTTAAATAGTCCAGGAACTCGGCACTCAAGTATTCTCCACCTCGATCCGATCTTAGAATCTTAATACTTTTGCCTGTTTGTTTTTCAACTTCATTCTTGTAATCCCGAAATTTCTCAAAGGCCTCGGATTTGTGCTTCATTAAGAAGACATGTCCATACCTAGAGAAATCGTCTGTGAAAGTAATGAAGTATGAATAACCGCTTTGCGCATGTGTAGACATTGGACCACACACGTCACTGTGTATGAGTCCCAAGAGCTCGCTCGCTCTTTCTCCGTGTCCAGTGAACGGAGTCTTTGTCATCTTTCCCATGAGACAAGATTCACAAGTGGCATAAGACTGATACTCGAACGGATCCAAGTATCCTTCTTTATGTAACTTAGTCAATCGTGTCTCATTGATGTGACCCAGTCTACAATGCCATAAGAAAGCCTGATTGATATCTGGAGACTTTCTTTTGTATGTATTCTGGACATTGAAAATCTGTGGTTGGTTCAATACGTATATACCATTGCTTAGTGTACCTGACCCAATCAGCACTTGATTAAGGTGAATGTTTACAACATTACTTACAAACGCAAATTCATAACCTTCTTTAGAAACCAAAGATACAGAAATGATATTACAAGTTGCGTTGGGTATAAAAAAGCAATTACGCAAAACCAAAACATGCCCATCTGACATTCCCAGGTGATAGTCACCCACGGTTTTAGCATCCATGCTAGCTCCGTTCGCAACTCTGAGGGTCATGTCACCTGCCTTCAAAAACCTACGGTTTCTCAACGCCTGCAAAGAATTACAGATATGAGATCCTGATCCGGTATCCAATACCCAGGAAGTAGAGTTTATAGAAAGACAGTTTTCAATAACATACACACCTGAAGCTGAAGCCGCAACCTGCTTCAGTTCCTGTGTCCTGGCCTTCCAAGCCCTGCAATCTTTCTTCCAGTGTCCACTCTTGTGACAATAGAAGCATTCCTCTTTACCCACAAGCTTCCCCGCAATCTTTGTTACCAATTCTTTTCCCTTCGTACCCACTTTACTAACACCGCCTCTTGGTTTGGCGGGGGCTTTCTTTCTCTTTCCCTTGGCTTTCGCCTTGGACCTAGAGGAAGAAGATCCTCCTACAAACAAAGCGGGTGTTTCCCTACCCTTCTGTAGGGTGCCCTCTGCGCTCCTCAGCAGGTTGAGGAGTTCTGAAAGTTCAACTTCCTTTTCTTGCAAGTTGAAATTCAGTATGAACTGGGCGTAAGTGGATGGAAGGGACTGGAGAATTAAATCCGTATAGAGTTCACTGTCCAACGTGGTCCCAAGTTCCGCGAGCTCCTCAGTTTAGCCAATCATCTTAAGCACGTGGTCCGCTACCGATGATCCGACGGCCAACTTTGTCGAAAATAACTTCTTCGACACTTCGTATCTTGCGATACGAGACTGCTCTCCATACAGTTCTTTTGTATGAAGAAATATGGATTCCAAATCCATATTCTCGTGCCTCCTCTGATGTTCGTTGTCTATCGAGGCAAGTACGAGGCACCTGGCCTTCGCGCTGTCAATCTCCCAAGTCTTACGGATTTCCTTATCCGCGACGCTGGAGGTGGGACCTGGGACGGGGGGAGCTTTGGTGGTAAGAAGATACCCCAGCTTGTCGTAAGTGATTGCCAACTTGACATTCCTGAGCCAATCTTTGTAGTTTGGCCCTGTCAATATGTTTTTATCTAGAAGTAACTTAAGTCCAGTCATTTCGATTTGGTCGCTGCAGGGGGGAGAGAAGAAACACTTTAGCACGATGCTCTTGCAAGTTTAGAATGGTTTTTAATTTGTCTAAACAGGATGGCTCCCACTGTCTCTCGAATCCCTCCTCAAACCATAAAGGAAGAACTAGTCGGGATCAATCCCACCGTACAATACTTGCTTAACCGTTCAGCCAGGCCAGTGTCGGTACTTTGAGGGAGGTTTTCCAACGCTTTCGCGAAGTTCCTTAATTAAATAACCTCTTTTCCCTGGGGGCGTAGCCCCGCTAACACCTTTCTAGGCACCTACTAGGTTTATAGCATTGATCGTTTAGTGAAAAATTTCCCGAGGAGTGGCATATACTCACAGTAGGATCGGGATCCAAATATCATCGTGTGACGAAACTGAAGGAATCCTACCAGAATCACCACACTCCAAATGGTATGCAAATCTAGCAAGTTTCAGTACTTATGAAACTCCCGATGTGGATTTTTGCCCCATGCTCTTATGACCTTGACGAAGGTCAACAAATCATAAGTCACATGTCAAGTTCTGCCCGTCATTATCCAGGTTAATTTGAACCCACCCGTATATACCCTTGACGAAGGTCAACAAGGCAACACGACTGTCCCAAACCAACGCATCTATCTATGCTACATATGAACACCCAACAGCTACCAAACTCTATGCCTTGACGAAGGTCAACAAACATAGCTTGAATACTATTGAATATTCATACGAAACGACGGAGGGCTACGAATGGTTTTGGCGAAACCGTGAACGTAGTGAACTTGATATAATCGATGGAACGAGATAGCTTTTAGAAGGAGTGGCTCGAGCTCCGCATTTAAAAGTTAGTTTTGAAAAGAACCGAGTGGTTTTTCGAAAGTGTTCCAACGACTTTAACTTGGTTTATTATCTTGCATTAGTTCTTTTAATGCGTGATATTCTTGCATTAGTACTTTTAATGCGTCCCATCATTTAATTCCTACTATTGCAGAAAACAACCAAAATATGACGTACGCTTATGCCATTCGCATTCGCCACGGGTCCCGTCATCACTCGTTAGGTTACTTAACTAACGACAGAGCGGGGGCTGGGCTAGCACGGCTGTAAAACATAAGCAATGCCTAAATAGAAAGCAATGATAGACATTACAGATCACAGATGAATACATTGGATATACTAGCAATCCGCAATCCTTTCGAGCCTGCAACGAAAAGCGGATTACACGGTCGCGGTGAATAGCCAATTACCCCACCCAAGACCCCTACGGGTGCGACAAACTACCCGCCAAGTCCTCGGCAGTTTGTGCACCCCTCCGTGGGTCTATCCTAGGAGCAAAAACAGTAAAAAGAATTATACAATGACGGCTACAACCCCGACCCGGTTGTGCGGCCAAACAAATAATATTATTACATCAATTTACATTTACAATGAATGAAAGAAAAATAAAAGCTCATCTCACATCCACCCCGGCTATTCACCCGCGACAGTCCAACACATTCATATACACATTCCAATATCAAACACAGATCATGTATAACCCCGACCAATCGACTTATAGCGATTAGCCGACGTTCAATACATGCAAGCATCACAGATATAACCATCATAGTCAAAGTGCAGTAAAGTTCGGAAAAAATACGGAATTATAGGACCCCAAAAGTAAATTTCTGTTCTGGAAAATCTGGGCACATATAATATATTTTAAAAATCCCAAAACCAACACAGACACACACTGCACGAAAAACGATGCAGAGAAGACAACAAACGGCGGCGGTTCCGCGACACATGCCTACCTCGTGCCGCGGAACCGCGGCGGTTTGAATGAAACAGTGGATCGTTTTTCATGGGTGTTCAAACAAAACCCTGAGCCGAATTTAGGAGTATAAAAATTTTCATTTAGAGCAGAAAAAATTTCAACAGAAACTTAGGGTTTTAGTTTTTCCGGTTTTGTGATTTTTCGGTTCCGAACTTCGTTACACTTCACTACCAAGCTAGTTTAAGTTTAGTTAGGCTCTGATACCACTGTAAGTCCACGTTGCGACCCCCGGTTCTAACGGGGAGGCGGAAACGGTATAAAAATCAAATTTTTAGCGCAAGGGGAAACATGGACTAAACAAAGTCGGGATCTTTTCCTAAACTAAAACTAGCAAACTTGCTAAAGAGATTTAGCTACTCGGATGAAGATGGTTATACCTAAACTTGAACTCCTTCTTCTTCAAACTTTTGTAGAGGTTGATGGTTCTCTTCTTGTCGCCTTCTTCCGTCGAAGATGGATCCACCTCGAAAGTTCAACCTTTGGGCTCTTTCTCGAACTTGGAGTGAACTAGGATTTCCGGCTTGCTAAACCTTGAACCCTAGAGAGAGTAGAGAGTGTCTAGGGGTTGTTTTCTTTTCAAGGTGAAGGATTCTCAACACATGAGAAGGAATCATCTTGAGCTTGAGGAAGAAGAAGATGAAGTGAGGAGAGAGAATGATTATGAAAGAATGAGCTCTTTTCTTTTGCAACCATAACTAAAAGAAAAGGAATTATCTAATTAATAATAATAATTCAAAAATGAAATAGTTGATGGTTGTATTTGGAATGACCACTATCATAACTTTCAATAAATGAGTGTAAGCATGAATCAAGGAGAATCCTTTCAAAGCATGATTGTGGTCAACATTCAACCATGGTCAACAAGTCAACCATGGTCAACAAGTCAACAAAATCAACCATAACAATATTTCATTTAATTACTATTATTAATTGATATTTCATAAATCTATTAGGGTTTGGAAAAAGACGACTGTAAACTGTGCATACGCACCCGTTCCGAAACCCTAATGAAAAACCTCATCCTCCGCCTCAAGCAACTGTGCATACACACCTGCATTCTTGTTCCGAGGAACATGAATACTGAGAGATAAAAGCAACCCCAAAACATATACCGGTATCTGACTCAAACCAGAGCCAGCCAGTAATATCCGTCCGGACTCCAAACGTGCACAAGTGCGCGGATGAGAACGAACCCTGTCGCAAAACCATGCGACCTCTACTCTGTTTTGCCCAGAGGCGAATACCCTCTGTGTGGGACTCTAAAGACTCGACACTACGCTGGCAGTGGGTTTAACCACAGACCGCAAGCGGCACTAGCTGTGCGTAACGGTCCCCAGGTAGATGTCGACAAGAAGGCTGACGAGGTGAAACCCCATCTGAACTCCTACTGAGTCTGAATGTGACAGTCTCCGTACAGTCCGGTCTGTTCGTCTGATACATCGCATGTCGGGCCTAGGGGGCGGTAAAACGTCAGTCCCCCAATAGCGGTACAAGTCGTGTCGGAGTGAAGCCCAAAACACCCTGAGATAACACTGGAAACCTACCAGTATATCTCGCTTGCCCTGGCCAGGGACTACTCGTGTAATGGCTCTCCTAGACACAGCGCGATGTCAACCCCCAATACCGGGAAAGACGAATCCTGTCTAACCGGCACTGCCTCCAAGTGCTTCGGGACTGCACCCAACCACTACCTATTTGCACGACTCCTTTGAGCCGTGGTAGGGTAGTGATCAAAGTGCAGTGGGAACACACTCGAGGCGAAGTGCCAGTGTCAAGTCAGCGGACTAAGCTGTACTCATGTCACCTGGGAACTGATGACTGACGATAGGTATAATACCAACCTGTCAGTTCCCGACGAGTCCTGTCCAGTGTACTCGTAACCCAACGAGCACCCGTATACTATCTCCAGCACGACGTACTAATGGCAGTGGGACAGACCATCTCCCACACTGGGATGAGAAGCGCATACGCTAGTCTACTCCGGAGTATCGATGCCCTGTCTCGATAGTCCTGCGACTAGGGACCTGTATAAGGATATGCTTATAGATTACCCAGCCCCTACTAGTGTGACTGCTATCACAACGCTGGTAATCAAGCAAAGATCCTAAGGGCTCCACTAATGCGTATAAGTGATATACTGAAATAAACACAAGTACACATTGAAGTAGAAACAAACCAAGTAGCATACTACTATATTGAGCAAGATTGTTTATACAAGGTGAATATCCCAAGCTTCCATTAAGTAATATACAAACTAGTATGATACAGTAATGGCCTCTAGGGCATATACACTAACAACAGCTGCACATCTCTTGAACCAAGTTCCTACTAAAACTGTGCCTACCACACCATATCAGATGTGGAGTGGGAAGAAACCCTGTCTTAAATCCTTTAAGACATGGGGATGTCCGGCTTTTGTAAAAAAGCAGCATGCGGACAAGCTCGAGGCACGCTCAGTACAGTGCAAGTTTGTGGGATACCCAAAGAACTCCAAGGGGTATCTTTTCTATTACGCAGAGGAGCAAAAAGTGCTTGTTTCTCGTCATGCCCGCTTCTTGGAAACTGAGTTTTTAGAAAATCAGATAAGTGGGAGCGCAGTAGAACTGGAAGAAATTCCATAACCACAAACCATTACTGAAAGCTTAGAGGAACCAGAGGGTTCGAAAGAACAGGACATTCCTACGCCGCTCCGCAGGAGTAGTAGGCAGTCTCATCCGCCCGACAGATACTAAAGTTTTCTTATAGACGGGGATAGAGAGGATTGCATCATAGACTATGATGAGCCTACTAGCTTCCAGCAGGCCGTTCAGAGCGTTGACTCGGTAAAATGGCTGGATGCAATGCGGACAGAAATGGAGTCCATGTACACCAACAAAGTATGGACGTTGGACATTGCTCCAGACGGGGTAAAACCCGTAGGATGCAAGTGGATCTTCAAAAGGAAGATTGGTGCAGATGGACAGGTTGAGACCTATAAAGCTAGACTTGTAGCAAAGGGTTTCCGTCAAAGACCTGGCTTGGACTATGACGAAACCTTTTCTCCAGTGGCTATGCTGAAATCCATTCGGATCCTTCTTGCCATTGCTGCCTTCCACGATTATGAGATTTGGCAGATGGACGTAAAGACCGCTTTTCTAAATGGAAATTTAGAGGAGTGTGTCTATATGGATCAGCCATAGGGGTTCATTCAGAGTGGGAGCAGCGGAAAAGTGTGCAAGTTGCTTAAGTCCATCTATGGACTAAAGCAGGCATCGCGGAGTTGGAACATCTGTTTTGATGAGACGGTCAAGGAATTTGGCTTTATCAAAAATCCAGATGAACCATGCATCTATAGTAGATTTGTAGCGAGAACTGTAGTATTCCTCGTTTTATACGTGGATGACATTCTCTTAATAGGAAATGACATTCCTATGCTACAATCTGTCAAGGGGTTCTTGTCGCACAGGTTCTCCATGAAAGACCTGGGTGATGCCTCATACATCCTGGGGATCCGGATCCATCGTGATAGATCCAAGAGGATATTAGGACTTTCTCAGTCCAGGTACATCGACACCATAGTGAAAAGATTCAGTATGGAAGATTCCAAGCGCGGTAACCTACCGGCTTGTCATGGGATCACCCTCTCTAAAGAGATGTCTCCCAAGACTGATTTGGAGAGGGATCGCATGTCTATTATACCCTACGCTTCTGCGGTAGGCTCTATAATGTATGCGATGTTGTGTACCAGACCGGATGTAGCTTATGCACTGAGTGTGGTAAGCCGGTATCAGTCAAACCCTAGGGAGAAACACTGGATAGCGGTAAAGAACATTCTCAAGTACCTGAGAAGGACTAAGGAGATGTTCTTGGTGTATGGCGGAAAAGGATGATTCTAAGTCCATGTCGGGTTTCGTCTTTACCCTCAATGGAGGGGCGGTGTGTTGGAAGAGCTCCAAACAGGAAACCGTTGTAGACTCGACTATGGAAGCGGAATACATTGCTGCATCTGATGCCGCAAAAGAAGCTGTCTGGATAAGGAAGTTCTTGAAAGAAGTTCAGGTGGTTCCGTCCATTGTTGACCCAATACCTCTGTATTGCGACAACAACGGGGCTATAGCTTTAGCGAAGGAACCCAGGTCCCATCAGAGATCCAGGCACATCTTGAGGCGGTATCACCTGATCAGGGAGATCGTGGATCGCAAGGAGATCGAGGTTCGGAGAGTTGCTTCAGAAGAAAACACTGCAGATCCATTCACCAAGGCCTTACCCCAGACTCAGTTCGAGCGGCTGATCGAGATGATAGGTCTTCGATACGCCAGTACATGGCCTTAGTGCAAGTGGGAGATTGTTAGTGTATATGCCCTAAGGCCATTACTGTATCATACTAGTTTGTATATTACTTAATGGAAGCTTGGGATATTCATCTTGTATAAACAATCTTGCTCAATATAGTAGTATGCTACTTGGTTTGTTTCTACTTCAATGTGTACTTGTGTTTATTTCAGTATATCACTTATACGCATTAGTGGAGCCCTTAGGATCTTTTCTTGATTACCAGCGTTGTGATGGCAGTCACACTAGTGGGGGCTGGGTAATCTATAAGCACATCCTTATACAGGTCCCTAGTCGCAGGACTATCGAGACAGGGCATCGATACTCCGGAGTAGACTAGCGTATGCGCTTCTCATCCCAGTGTGGGAGATGGTTTGTCCCACAGCCATCAGTACGTCGTACTGGAGATAGTATACGGGTGCTCGTTGGGTTACGAGTACACTGGACAGGACTCGTCGGGAACTGACAGGTTGGTATTATACCTATCGTCAGTTATCAGTTCCCAGGTGACATGAGTACAGCTTAGTCCGCTAACATGACACTGGCACTTCGCCTCGAGTGTGTTCCCACTGCACTTTGATCACTACCCTACCACGGCTCAAAGGAGTCGTGCAAACAGGTGGTGATTGGGTGCAGTCCCGAAGCACTTGGAGGCAGTGACGGTTAGACAGGATTCTTCTCTCCCGGTATTGGGGGTTGACATCGCGCTGTGTCTAGGAGAGCTATTACACGAGTAGTCCCTGGCCAGGGCAAGCGAGATATACTGGTAGGCTTCCAGTGTTATCTCAGGGTGTTTTGGGCTTCACTCCGACACGACTTGTACCGCTATTAGGGGACTGACGTTTTACCGCCCCCTAGGCCCGATATGCGATGTATTAGACGAACAGACCGGACTGTACGGAGACTGTCACATTCAGACTCAGTAGGAGTACAGATGGGGTTTCACCTCGTCAGCCTTCTTGTCGGCATCTACCTGGGGACCGTTACGCACAGCTAGTGCCGCTTGCGGTCTGTGGTTAAACCCACTGCCAGCGTAGTGTCGAGTCTTTAGAGTCCCACACAGAGGATATTCGCCTCTGGGCAAAACAGAGTAGAGGTCGCATGGTTTTGCGACAGGGTTCGTTCTCATCCGCGCACTTGTGCACGTTTGGAGTCCGGACGGATATTACTGGCTAGCTCTGGTTTGAGTCAGATACTGGTATATGTTTTGGGGTTGCTTTTATCTCTCAGTATTCATGTTCCTCGGAACGAGAATGCAGGTGTGTATGCACAGTTATTTGAGGAGGAGGAAGAGGACTTTCATTAGGGTTTCGGAACGGGTGCGTATGCACAGTTGACAGTCGTCTTTTTCCAAACCCTAATGGATTTATGTTATATCAATTAATAATATATAATAAAATGAAATTGTGTCATGGTTGATTTTTTTTTTGTTGACTTGTTGACCATGGTTGACTTGTTGACCATGGTTGAAGTTTTGACCATCATCATTACAAAAGAAAGATGCTCTTTGATTCTAGCAAATTCATTTAATGTTTGAAAAGATAATGGTCATTCCTAAATCTTCCATCAACCTTTTTCATTTTCATTATTATTATTAATTTGATAATTCTTTTGCTTTTTGTTATGGTTGCAAAAAGAAAAGAGCTCATTCTATCATTTAGCTTCTCTCTCCTCACTTCATCTTCTTCTTCCTCTAGCAAAAGGAGAACCCTTCTCGTGTGTTGAGAATCTCTCTTCTTAAAAGAAAAGCACCCTTTAGACACTCTCTTCTCACTCTAGGATCAAAGGTTTAGCAAGCCGAAGATTCTAGTTCTCTCCAAGTTCGAGAAAGAGCCCGAAGGTTGAACCCTCAGGTGGATCCATCTTCGACGGAAGAAGGCGACGAGAAGAGAACCATCAACCTCTACTAGGTTTCAAGAAGGAGTTCAAGTTAGGTATAACCACTTTGCCGAGTAGTTAACTCTCCTTTGCATGTTTGCTAGTTTAGTTTAGAAAAGATCCCGACTTTGTTTAGTCCATGTTGCCCCATGCGCTAAAAGCTTGATTTTTATACCGTTTCCGCCTCCCCGTAAGAACCGGGGGTCACAACATGGACTTACAAAGTCATGGTCAACCCATACCAATCAACCAAAGACCCATACCCACATTAAAAAATCAAAACCCTTTTCAAAATACCTCATTTCCACACATAATAAAAAGTCAAAGGAGGCAAGGAAATTTTCTTTGTGCTGCTGAAAGTGGGCCGGCCTAGGGGTGAGGGAAGAGTGAATGGGGTTTTACAAAAAAAAATTTATGCAAAAAGACCCCCTACAAGTCCAAAATTGCAAGTTTTAGCTTAAATTCAATAAATTTCGTTTTCCATAATAAAAATTAGTTAAAACTTAAAATAAAATACTTAAAATTTATATTACAACTAGATTTTAATTAACATGATTTTAATGATTAAAATTAGCCCAAAGAAATTTGTATTTATCGCTAATTTAATGTATTTTCTTACCGGCTTAAAATAATATTAAAAAATTGAAAAATAGGGAAATTTTTTTAAATGACCAAAAATTAATAAGTAACTCATTAGCTACTAAAAACTAGCAATTACCTATCCAAATTAGGTATAATTAGTCCTAAACTGCAAAATAACAAAAAAGACGGTTTACGGAAAAATACCGAATTTTTCACCGATTTTCAGGAAAACACCAAAATGACTTTTCAAGGCGCTACAATCTTCCCCCCTTAAAGAAATTCGGTCCTCGAATTTAAAAATATAACTACGCGTACCTTCAAAGAGATGGGGATATTTCTTCCTCATCTCGCCCTCGGTCTCCCAGGTGACCTCCTCGCTGCTCGGGCCACGCCAAAGGACCTTGACGGTCGGTATAACTTTCGATCTCAACTTCTTCACATGCCGATCCAGGATGGACACCGGCTGCTCTGCAAAAGTAAGGTCGCGCTCTAGCTGGACTGTCGGGTGCTGAATCGCATGCGAAGGGTCGTGAAGGTCCTTGCGGAGCATCGAAACATGGAAGACGGGATGAACATCGGGAAAGCTAGGTGGAAGAGCCAAACGATATGCAACTGCGCCGACACGCTCGAGAATCTCGAAGGGACCCATAAATCTGGGACTAAGCTTTCCTTTTCGCCCAAATCGCATCACGCCCTTCATCGGAGAGACCCTCAGAAAAACATGATCGCCAACTACGAACTCTAGCCTGCGACGGCGCCTGTCTGCATACGATTTCTGCCTGCTCTGAGCTGCTCTCATCCGGTCTCGAATCAACTGTATCTTTGCTGTCGTCTCCTCAACAAGCTGCGGCCCCAATATACTGCCCTCGCTGAGCTCTGTCCAACAAACGGGCGATCTGCATCTCCTCCCATACAATGCCTCAAAAGGTGCCATCTGAATAGTATCCTAGAAGCTGTTGTTGTAGGAGAACTCCACTAACGGTAAATGACGATCCCGGCTACCGCCGAAGTCTAAAACGCACGCTCTGAGCATGTCCTCGAGAGTTTGAATGGTCCGCTCTGACTGTCCGTCGGTCTGCGGATGAAACGCTGTGCTGAAGCTCAAACGAGTGCCCAAAGCCACCTGAAGTCTCTGCCAAAGTCGGCTGGTGAACTGGGTGCCTCGATCTGACATGATACAAGTCGGTACGCCATGCAACCGCACGATCTCGTCGATGTAAAGATGGGCATACTGAGCGAAGCTGAAAGTGGTCTTCACTGGCAGGAAGTGAGCCGCTTTCGTCAATCGATCTACGATCACCCAGATGGAGTCGTACCCTCGACTGGTCCTGGGTAGACCCACAACGAAATCCATCGAAATCTGCTCCCATTTCCACTCTGGAATGGGTAATGGCTGTAGCTCTCCTGCGGGCCTCTGGTGCTCGGCCTTGACTTGCTGACAAGTCAGGCATCTCGATACAAACTCCGCAATGTCCCTCTTCATCCCGTCCCACCAGTAGGTCTCTCTCATATCATGGTACATCTTGGTGGAACCGGGGTGGACACTATACACTGATCGGTGTGCCTCCTCAAGAATGTCGTGCCGCAATCCATCAGCATCTGGTACGCACAGTCTAGATCCATATCGTAAAATCCCCTGATCATCAATCATGAACTCGGAAAATCTGCCCTGTCCCATCTGTGCCATGATCTCTGAGCAACGGTCGTCTATGCGCTGTGCCTCATATATACGGTCAAGCAACTGTGGGCATGCACGAATATGCGCAAGCTGTCCCCCTGTCTGAGTGAACTCGAACTCAACTCGGCTGTCGCATAAAATCTGCCAATCTGCTGACGACTGCCTCTACACTGCGCGCAAAAAGGATAGACTACCCCCGGTCCTCCTGCTCAAAGCATCTGCCACTACATTCGCCTTGCCTAGGTGATATAAGATCTCGCAGTCGTAGTCTTTCACCAACTCCATCCAACGACGCTGTCTGAGGTTCAGGTCTCGCTGCTGAAATATGTATTTTAAGCTCTTGTGGTCTGTGAATATTTGGCACGACTCGCCATATAGGTAATGTCGCCAAATCTTCAGTGCAAAGACCACTGCAACCATCTCCAAATCGTGAGTGGGGTAGTTCTGTTCATGCTTCTTCAACTGCCGAGAAGCATATGCGATCACCCGGCCATGCTGCATCAATACGCATCCTAGCCCCACTCGCGAAGCATCACAGTAGACCACAAATCCGCCTGATCCCGAAGGCAAAGATAATACCGGCGCCGTAGTCAAACAAGTCCGTAGCTGCTGAAAACTGCGCTCGCACTCCTCTGTCCAAACGAAAGGAACTCCCTTCCGGGTCAAACCGGTGAAAGGTGCAGCTATACGGGAGAAGTCCTGAACAAAACGCCTGTAGTAGCCCGCCAGGCCTAGAAAACTACGGATCTCAGTAACTGATGTAGGTCGGGGCCACTGCTGAACAGCTTCAATCTTCTTCGGGTCCACACATATGCCGTCTCTCGAAATCATGTGACCCAAGAATCCGACGCTGTCCAGCCAGAATGCACACTTGGAGAACTTTGCGAATAGCTGGTGCTCCCTCAAAGTCTGTAACGTAATCCGCAAGTGCTGCTCGTGCTCCTCTCTGCTCCGGGAGTACACCAAGATATCGTCGATAAACACGATGATGAACAAGTCAAGATACGGCCTGAATGTACGGTTCATCAAATCCATGAATGCTGCTGGGGCGTTGGTGAGTCCGAACGACATCACCAAAAACTCATAGTGGCCGTAGCGCGTGCGGAAAGCTGTCCTCGGTATATCCTCCTGTCGAACTCGCAGCTGATGGTATCCTGATCGCAAGTCGATCCTCGAAAAATACCCCGCACCCTGAAGCTGGTCGAACAAATCATCAATGCGTGGCAACGGATATCTGTTCCGCACGGTAACCTTGTTCAGCTGGCGGTAGTCGATACATAAGCGCAAACTTCCATCCTTCTTCTTGACAAACAGGATCGGAGCACCCCACGGAGAAACACTAGGTCGAATAAGCCCCTTATCTAACAAATCCTGCAACTGATCCTTCAGCTCTCGAAGCTCTGCCGGGGCCATCCGATAAGGCGGTATAGAAATAGGCCCCGAGCCGGGAATCAAATCGATGCAGAACTCAACGTCGCGCTCAGGTGGTAGCCCAGGTAGCTCATCAGGGAAAACATCAGGGAACTCACAAACAACCGGGACCCGGTCCAACGGAACCTCTGCAGCTCGAGTATCATAAATATACGCTAAGAATCCCTGACATCCCTTCCACAAGAGCTGACCAGCGCGAAGAGACGAAATCAAGCTGGGAAGGGTGATGCTGCGGTCTCCCTGAATAACAAGGACTGGCTCTCCCAGAAAGCTAAATCTGACTGCCTTCTCACGGAAGTCCACCGAAGCATAACAAGTGGCTAGCCAATCCATGCCCAGAAGCACATCAAAGTCCAACATATCGAGGAGAATCAAATCAACCAATGAATCCCTCTCCCCGATACTAACGGAACACAATCAAAATACAAAACGAGTGACAAACGACTCGCCTACCGGAGTAATAACAACAAGCGGATGGTCTAATGACGACGATTCACGGCCCAACATCGGTGCAAAGTGTGTAGATACGTACGAATGTGTGGAACCTGGGTCGAATAATACCCGTGCGTCGAAAGAGCAAACTGGCAAGGTACCTGTCACAACGGCATTGGATGCCTGCACATCCTGCGGTGTCAAAGAAAATACTCAGGCCTGTCCTCCACCGATAGCGGGCTGACCTCGGCCTCTGCCTCCTCGTCCTCTCTGAACAGGACCGCCGCGTCCACGGCCTCTGGGTGCACCTAACTGGCGTGGAGCATCGCCTGTGGTAGGAAGTAGGGCTCTCTGAGGAGGGGGTGGTGATGGTGGTAGGGTCACATGCGGAACTGTCGCCGCTCCCTGTCGTCTCGCCGGACAATCTCTGACAAGATGGTGCGAACTCTCGCACCCAAAACACCCTTGCGACGGCTGCTGTCCCTGGGGATATGAACCATATAACTGACCCCGTCCAAATCCTCTGCCGGGCCCATCCCTCGGAAAGAATCTGGCACGCTGCCTCTGAGACGGCACCTCAGTGCGAATCCTCTTCGGCCCAGAAACGGCCGAAGTATGTGATATGCGTGCCTCCATCCGTTATGCCGTATCCATAGCAGCTGAATAAGTGTCGTAGTGCTGGGCGCCAATGGCAAGATATAACTGGGCATCAAGTCCCTGTATGAACCTCTTCACCCTCTTCGCTTCGGTGGTACGGGGCATATCAGGACAACTGTGTAAACTGAACGTCATACTCAGACACCGTCATCCCAGGTGTCTTGACCAAGGCCTCGAAGCTACGAGCTCTGGCGTCACGAACGCTCTCTGGGAGGAAACGAGCTAGAAAGACCGCTGTAAACTCTGCCCAAGTCATAGGAGGTAGACCTACAGCTCGACCTCTCAAGACTGACTCCCACCATATCTGCGCGAGACCCTCTAGACGGAAACTCGCAAACTCCACCCATCGATCATCCGAACATCTCAGCGAATGGCAGATCCTGGCTAAACTGTCAAGGAACGTCTGTGGGTCCTCCGCTGCCTCGGTGCCGGTGAATACTGGAGGTCTCAGCCTCATGAAATCCTGTAGTGAAACCGGGATGGTCACGGCGGTAGTAGTAGGAGCAGGTATCATAGTAGTCTGGGATGTAGTAGGTGCGTCATCCGGCCTCGGTGTACGACTGGCTGCAACTAGGGATCCTACCATCTGATGTAGCTCCTGCATACTCCCCATCATCTGTCGCAACTCCTCCATACCAGTCTCAAGCCTATTCATACGGCCTAGGGATGGTGGATCGGTCTGTCCCTGCGGCGTAGGCATACCACCCTGCTCAGTCCTAGTCTCGGACGAGCCAGCTCGAATCTCGTCTCGGGCGGCAGCCCTCTGTGCCCTCGTAGCCTTCGGCGGCATAGTGGCTGGTACAGGAAAAAGGATAATAAGAACAGTGCAATAGAATCATAGGATACACGGAATTGAAGAAGGAATTTCAAGCAAGTATATCCTAAAGTCACTTAGGCGGAGTACCGTATCGCAAGTATGCCGCGGACATACACACGCTACGTTACCCTACTTAAGTCACTTACTCCATCTACCAAGGGTCATCCTACACTCAAAAAGGTAAAACCTCGCTCTGATACCAACTTTGTCACGACCCGCAGGGTACGGAACGTGACTGGCACTTAAGTTTACGAGACGTCTCAAGACGTCCGTAAAATAAGTGAGCCAAAGCCCAGAAACCAAAACCAAATAAGCAAAAGAGTGAAGAAAAACCAATCAATTGAAAGCGAGTTTATCAAATAAGTCATATCAACCATTTTTAAAAACAATATCAATTTTTCCGAAAATTTCGGCAGAGTCTCCTTTGTAAAAACTGGCCCCCAAAATGGGTACAACAAGAATATATATCACTACAACAAATAAGGCATCCCCAAGCGGGAGCTAGCTCTTCGCCACAAGGCGGTCACAAATCCCACGCAATATAAAACAACAACATGCAAAATAAACATAAGGAAGCATAAGAAAAACCGCATGTCGACTCAAGTGAGCTCGACCCCAAAATACAGCATAAAAAAAGTCCACAAATCTCACAGTCTCATCTCTAGGTCAAAATACAACAATACTGGTAGATACAGTAGATGGAGTACTCTAGATACAAAGAATATACAAGATGGTA
Organism: Agapanthus africanus; assembly: GCA_030015575.1. Taxonomy (NCBI): domain Eukaryota; kingdom Viridiplantae; phylum Streptophyta; class Magnoliopsida; order Asparagales; family Amaryllidaceae; genus Agapanthus; species Agapanthus africanus. The sequence goes on from JASDDO010000016.1 coordinate 151,176,363, forward strand.
CAAAAATAATAATACAACCCACCTACGAGCAAAAATCTCGAGTCCTGGCAAGAGAGGCAAAAGAAGCGGTGCGCCCGCCGCTACTGTGCTGACGGAGCGGACCTGCAAAAGACTGTGGCACAACGGGGGTGAGTTGCCAACTCGTGAGTAATAAATAACATCTATAGAGGCTATCGCAAGTATGCACACAAGCATCCTAGCATTTATAATAAAGGTATGGCAGGACATAATAGCAGGTATGTATGCAATATGAATATACTAGCAGGTATGAATGCAATGTGAATCAACTCATGATCTGAATGTGTAAGTATAAGAATCATGTTTTTCCTTCAGGAATCTCTTTTGAAATACCAGCACAATACCAATAGAATCAACAAGAACCTGTGTCCAGCAACGACGCCTCAAAACTATCACAAATCTCATATATCCATGTCATAGTATCTCTGGCCTCAGCCATCCGGCTGACCCATCTCAATATCACTATCTCAACATCTCGCGGCCACGGTCGGTATCCTCTGGATATCCGCCGTCCCAAACAGTCACCGGTAGGTAATCCGTCCCCTGCCAGGCTCATCGTCAGCAACACGAGCTTCTTGCCCCGGGGTACCTTACCGGGCCCACCATGTACCCGAGACGGTTCATCCAACTCCTCGAAACGGGTCTCGAAAACCACAGCAAACTCATGGTGGACGACACTTACATCACTAGAAAACCGCAATTTACATATTTTAAAAAATATAATAAGTTTAGAAATTTTGCGGCTTTCCCCCGAAATCCAGAAATATCACAAAATCTCAAGAAATCCTCATAAATGCATATGCCAATGATAATGAATGCATATGGTATCAATAATCAAGTTGCGATGTATGATTGATAGACTAGGCAGGAATAAATAACATGATGTGGTACATGCACATGATTAGCAATCTTATAAATTCATTTTAAGGAATTAAAGGCAATAGCACAGGTTTAAGCATCAATTATAGTAAAAGGTTTCAGATTATAGGTTATCTAGTGTGGTGGCATGGCAATTACCAGGGCGTGTGTGTAAACATGAATAGTGCTCGTGCTGCATATAAAAACCCTGGCAATGGTGCAGGTGTCCTATAGAATGGGTTCACATATGTAGGTCAAATAAGGTATGGATGTAGTTACTAATATCACTAAAATCTTAACTATTTAAACTATCGGGAGACTTGTGCCATCCAAACGATAGTCCCCCGTAGATGTTAAATCTACTCACAGGAATTCCTAGCTAGCCATGTCCAATCACCGCTTTCCCCTTTCGTGCCGCGTCTGACGTCTCCGCGACCGAACCTGGAATTTACATCAATACCAAAAATAGGTTACATATCAAGAACGACGCAAATCCCAAATGAAAATACTAACGTTCACAAGCTAGGTACAACGTGCACAAGGTGCGCGGAACACACGCGAAAATCGCAAAAACTAACTAAATCGTCGATTTGGTCGTCCGGCAAAGCTAAAACCCACTCACTCAAAAAAACCGCACTCACACATCCTAAATGTCATAGGATATACCAAAAATATCATTAAGATATCGCAAATAATTCATCACAATATTTTTATAAAAACCTAGTAAGCACTAAAAATTCCAAATTCGTGCAAACATCGCGTATTTGCGATAAAGTGCTCACATCATCGCACAATCCTACAATCCACACAACTAGCTAGCCACAACACTCAATTTAACCCATTTACCATGCTTCAAAACACATTTTCTATAAACAAACCCTTTCTAGAATTTCATAACTAGCAATCTTAATCCAAACTATACATGAAAAACCCTAAATTAACACTAGTTTATAGCCCAATTAGCAAGTTAACCTCTTAGATTAGGTTAGCAAAACAACTAGATAACAAAATAGATTTAATTAACCTACTAAAGATTTCTAAAACCCTAGTTTAATTTCAAACCATGAACTAGAAAAAACTAGATTAGGATTTAGGTATAATTTTAACACTAACACAACATGCAAGTTCTAGTTAGCACACTTTAACTACAAATTAACCTTAGATTAGAAATTATACCTCACACTAGAGATCTAGCAAGAACAAGATGCCTCCAAAGATGGCTTCATAGCACCATGATCCAAGCAAGAAAGGCTAAGGAGAATGGAATGAAGGATGGGGGTTAATTTGTGAGGTTTAAATTGGAATTTTGGAGCAATATGATGGAATTTTGAAGGAAATGGAAAGAAAAAAAAATGAAGAGGGAGAGCTGCAGATTTCCAGCAGAGAATGGAGGGAGATTGGTGTGGGTGGTGATGGAAAAGTCATGGTCAACCCATACCAATCAACCAAAGACCCATACCCACATTAAAAAATCAAAACCCTTTTCAAAATACCTCATTTCCACACATAATAAAAAGTCAAAGGAGGCAAGGAAATTTTCCTTGTGCTGCTAAAAGTGGGCCGGCCTAGGGGTGAGGTAGAGTGAATGGGGTTTTACAAAAAAAATTTTATGCAAAAAGACCCCCTACAAGTCCAAAATTGCAAGTTTTAGCTTAAATTCAATAAATTTCGTTTTCCATAATAAAAATTAGTTAAAACTTAAAATAAAATACTTAAAATTTATATTACAACTAGATTTTAATTAACATGATTTTAAAGATTAAAATTAGCCCAAAGAAATTTGTATTTATCGCTAATTTAATGTATTTTCTTACCGGCTTAAAATAATATTAAAAAATTGAAAAATAGGGAAATTTTTTAAATAACCAAAAATTAATAAGTAACTCATTAGCTCCTAAAAACTAGCAATTACCTATCCAAATTAGGTATAATTAGTCATAAACTGCAAAATAACAAAAAAAGTCGGTTTACGGAAAAATACCGAATTTTTCACCGATTTTCAGGAAAACACCAAAACGACTTTTCAAGACGCTACACTCCGAGAGCTCAAAACCTTGTTTCAAAAATTAAGTGTGAAAAGACAACACTAGAAACCCATTCCCATTAGGTCTTTTTGCAATTAATGACACACAAAAGAATATAAAAAGGCTTAATTTCAAAAAACTACCAAATTCTTTTGTTCCGTTAAACTACCGATTTCTTTTAAAATTACAAGAAACTATCATGTTTGAAATTAAATTTGGTAGATTTTGCAATTATTGTTGACGCAGCATCTTATTTATAGTAGTTTTTCGTAGTTTTTGAAAGTTTTGTGTAGTTTTATATAGTTTTTGAAAGTTTTTCCGTATTTCTTATATATTTAACAAGAATTTGGTGGTTTCTCATAATTAGGCCAAAATATTTGGTAGTTTTTTTTGTAATTAAGCCTATCAAACATAATCTAGTATATATAATTAGCCCTGCGGTATAGCGTATAGCGGAGAACTATACTTGTGCGGCATATTTTATCCAAACATATGGATATTGCAGGGCCATTAAGTCCACATATTTATTTATGTATGGGTAACTCGCACGAAAATCCAACATATGGATATTGCAGGGCCATTAAGTCCACATATTTATTTATGTATGGGTAACTCGCACGAAAAAACACCCAAAGTTTTTTTCGGATGCAAAAATACCCAAAGTTTGGTTTTGACATTTTAATGATTTACGCCGTGAGAATATTCCACAGAATATTTCCACGTGCATCTCACGTGCATTCTCTCTGGACAAATTTGACTTTAGCAGGTTTGTGCCCTAGATCTAGGCCCTTCCCCATGCATGTTTTTTCTCCAAATTCTGTGTGATCTTCGTTCAATAAGTGGCAGGATCCTCAGTGGTGAAATGGATTAGAGTAATTTTGCTGCATTGGAGAAATTTCTTGGTTTATGATGAAAGGGATGAAGAGGGTAGAGTTGTTTTTTATATAGATTTTACATATGAAAATAGATGGAGTCTCCAACTAAATCTCCCTCAGTTTTAGCAACTTGATTGCAGAAATTACTATAATTGGTCGAGATAAATTATCAAGATTAAGATGAAATGCGGAGAAAGATAGATGAAGAGTTGAACTTAGTCAACGTGGTCAATGGAAGTTCAGTGGTATGATTATCCTTTTGGCTTCTACCATTAATGACTCGTGTCGTTAAAATATCAAATCCAAACTTTGTATCAAATCCAAACTTTGGATATTTATATGTCCGAAAAAATACTTTAAGTTTTATGTGCTAAGACCATCAAACATGGAGCATTTTCATACCATATATCTTCCAAATATTTAACAAGCAACACATAGCGCAAGTGCAAGTAGCACGGTGTTTCCATCACTCTTTTTCTTTTTCTCTTCCTATTGGTTCTGTCTCGTTCTGTACAGGTTTTTATTTAACGTTTTATTATCTTATTATCCTCTCTCTCTCGCTCTCTCCCTTTCTTTCTTTTGTAAATATAAATACACAAAAGACATTCAAAACAATTCTTTGTAATGGTGGGGTTTTATTCTTGCAATCCTCTATTTTCTTTATTTCTTGTAGGGCTCCTTTAAAGCTGCGGTAATGTGATCCAGATCTCATCCATGGATCCTCCTTACTCAGGTCAGCCATCAATTTTCTTTATTCCTCGTGATTTCTTTAATTGGGTCTTGATCTGCTAGATTTGATTGAATTTGTGTGTGTGTGGGGGGGGGGGGGGGATCCAATTGGGTCTCCTAGAAACTCCAATTTTAAGGACTCATGATTTGTTGCTTGATAGATCTCTGCTTTAATTTGGCACTGATTACTTTGGGAGCTCAAAGATATTGAATTTTGATTTTGGGTATAATTTGGGTTTTCCCCTCTTAATTAATTGATTTTTACCCCTTTGTGCCTGGATTCATGAATTATCTTTGAAATTAGGAATTTTGGTTCCTTGTTTGCTTTGGTCAAAAGAAGGCGAAGCAAATTAAATTTTGTGTAAGTTGTGCGTAGGGAAGTCAACTCCTTAGGTAGTGATTAGGGTATGCTTTGGGAATTAATTAGATATTGGTGTGAAGTTTACCTATTTGTTATTTTAAAGTGAAATGTGGTTTAACTCTTCTTCTGACTTGTTATAATTTGTTTCCAAAAGTTATTGGGTTCTCATGAGCTTCGTGTGAAATTTGTCAAATGCCTTAGCTTTAATTATTTATTCATTGACTTGCTGGTTGTATAATCATGTGTTGATTTTATTTACTACTCCTTGCATTGACCTTTTTTTGTGAATACTTGTACTGACCGAAAGCAGCATTTAATGTGTTTTATAATTCATATGATTTAGTTTGATTCCTAGCTTTATTCTCCCAAATAAGTCTTCTTTGTGGTTGCTTCATAAATAATTTTTGGAATCTAGAATATTTTGATCTCGAACTTTTTTCCTTTTTAATTATTGTTTTTATCTGAGATGCTCTTTGACTAGTTCAATGTGACATTTCCCTGGATCTAGTGCTTTCATTATTCCACACGCAACGATTCTTTCTCCAATTTAACATATTTTCTTTGGTTTAGGATTTGTACTCGACCCATCTAAATGCCGTAATCTAAGCATTAAAGAAAAAAGAGAGCTTGTTTACGAATTGTCTAAGTGGCCAGAAACTGCCCCTGAAAAGCTACAGACATGGAGCCGCCGCGATCTTTTAGAGATTCTTTGTGCAGAGATGGGAAAGGAGAGGAAATACACCGGGGTAACAAAGCAAAAGCTAATTGAACATCTCTTTAGGGTTATGTCCAATAAAAGATCTGGAAAAGTTACTGAAGAAGAAGACGTCGATGCAAATCCACAACCGCCTCCAACCAAAAGACAGAGGAAGACGGATCATCCATCACGTCTCTTAATTGATACGACCACCTGTTCTGTAGGTGAAGGTGGTGAAGCTCAGAGAAATACTCGATATTGTGAAAATTTGGTCTGCAGAGCTACTTTAAGCGCAGAAAGCGTGTTTTGCAAACGATGCACTTGTGGTATCTGTTGCAAGTTTGACGAAAATAAAGACCCTAGTCTTTGGGTTGTTTGCAATTCTGAAGATTCATATCCTGGTGATTCTTGTGGGATATCGTATCATATTGAATGTGTTCTAAAACATGAAAGAGCTGGCGTTTTGAAGACCCCACAGTGCATTTGGCTCGATGGTAGTTATTATTGCATCCACTGCCAGAAAGTGAATGACCTGCTAGTGTAAGTGCCACAGCTTCTTTTCTCTTCATTTTATTTTCTGCAGCAGCCTCGTTGGACTGAGCTACACGAAATACGAGTTTTGTTTGAGTTATGAATCTTACAAAAGACTGATGCATACTTCTAATCGCTTATCGTCTCGAATGCATTTTCCCTGCATTTAACAGTCAGGCACTGCTTCTAGCCTTTATCATTTATTTTTCAATTTCTTTGAAATCCTTAATCGTCTATTTACTAATTTCGAAGATAACAATATTGTAAGAACTGATCATTGAATAGATCATTAGTTACTGAACTCACTATTCACAAACACGCTAACTTTTGGCAGTGTATGTCCTTCAGGGCCGAGTATAAAGTGTTCTTTTAGTGCTATAACTAGTTAATGCTTAATTAGTTGTGGATAAGAAAATATATTGTTTTGACAAATTGCAAAATGAACTCCATTTGACTTAGATCGAGCTATAAAATGTCCTGATTATTCTCTTAGCTTATCCATTCGTACAAAATCTTTATGTATATTTGTAAAGTCTCTGATATATGCTTATTCACTGTTTAAAGAGTTGTCATTGTCATCATCCCCATTGTCTTGTTCCATGAAACTTTGGTTTGCTATGGAGCACATTCTAACTGAATAGGATTAAAGTAATAATTGACCAAATTCTTAGGGTCATCTAAATGTTTTAGTTATTGCAAAGTTTTTAGCTGATGAAATTATTTCTACAAATGTAGTAGGCTATGTAGTTAAAGCTCCTGAAACTAAGGGGGTTCATGACTTTCAAACTTCTCCCAGATTAAACGATCAACTTGTATGTGGTTTTCTCCCAGGATAACTTTCATCTGTAAACAACAACCAAGTTCAAACATGAGCATATTAATCGTGTACAGTTTATTTCATTCCTTAATCATTTATCATTCAATTCATTTCTTATAAAGGTATCTTATTGAGCTCCGTCGCTTGAAACGTTGAAGAGAAAGGCCACAGATCTTATGTACACGATGTGTGTGTGTGTGTGTGTGTGTGTGTGAGAGAGAGAGAGAGAGAGAGAGAGAGAGAGAGTTGTTCTGTAGAGAGAGAGAGAGAGACTTGTTCTGTAGTTTCAGCTAGATGAGTTGTTCCAAGCACAGGGATCTCTGATCCTGGAAGACTCATATACCATGTTTCATAAATTTATATGTTTGAAATGTATAAATTAATTAATTCACACAAGTGAGGGTAATCACAATTAACAATATTTTCTTATATATTTTACTGATAAAGGTACTTACTGAATTACTTCTCTGAATATGCTACTAATTGGTCAGTCTTATAAATGAAAATTTGAGCACAAAATTTGGCTTGGGAGATTCTTGTAAGCCCTTGTGCCTATAAAATTCATTAAGCGAACATTTTTTCAGAAGCTAAAATTAAGGCCTTGGGATGGACCTGGGTAATGTCTTGGCAAGGTACAGCCAAGAAAATAATTAAAGGCTCTCCGCAAATTGATTCATATCTAACAAATAGTTGGCAAATACCAAATGTGTTCTTCCGATACATTATATTATAATTATTATTTATTCTACCTGTTCATTTGTTACTTTGTGTGCCAGAACTTTGTATCCTTCTTAATCTGAACCTTTGCTCATTATGAGTGGGTTCTAGCTTCACTAAGCATGAAAATAGGGGCTCCAATTCTCTCGTTGAAAATCTTTGAAATCCCAATGGAAGCTAGTGGAAGATAAATCTTGATTATGCTTGTGTCAAAAAAGTGATTTGCGCTCATATAATAATAAATCTATCATTGTCACTCTTTTGCAGATGCTGGAGGAAACAGCTCATGCATGTAAAAGACGCAAGGAGAGTTGATACATTATGCCAACGAGTCTCTTTAAGCCATAGAATTCTCAAGTCTACAGAGAAGTACCAAAGCTTGTATGAGATTGTAGATACCGCAATGAGGAAGCTGGAGTCTGAAATTGGACCTCTCAGTGACCTGTCAAATATGGCCCGCGGTATTGTTAACAGGCTTTCTGTTGGTGCTGAAGTTCAAAAGCTCTGTGCTCGTGCTGTAGAGCTGCTGGACTCCATGCTGTTAGGTGGTTTGCTACACCAGAGTAAGTGTCCATATTCCCTTAATCTTCATTATCTATTTATTCATAATGCAAACTCCCTTGCGCCTATTTTGCTATTTAACATGTCTTTCTCTTATCCAATATGCGACATGTGTTGCTTTAGAAAAGAAGCAGCATTTGTTGCTTTGTCGAGAGGAAAAATAGAAGACGCAGGGCCTGCATATTCCTTTAGAATGATATCCTAGAATGGTCTTCTGTAACTCAACCCCAACAATATATCTAAATTAACTCTTAATTTATACCCAAAAAAAAGGTTTTAGCTTTTAAATACAAGTTTTTGGTAATTAATTGCAAAATCTTTCTATCCATCGATGATAGATTCATTGCGCAGTGATGCAACTTTTAGGAAAATTCCTGCATAAATATAGCAATCTACATTACAAGTCAAATCATTGTTCTAATTAATATTTAATTTATGATATATAAACTTACATAAAAATATCAGATTGCTTTCTCTTGTATAAACTTTTTATAATATTACTTGTAGATTTAATGAATGCCAACTTTTGACATTTCTTAAGTAACCTATATAATCGATTGTTTCTGGATAGTCTCTCTAAAATAGATTGTGGTGTTATCTGTTAGAAAAACCAATCTAAATCAAATTTAATCTGCACCTATATAACTTAAAAGTTTTATTTCTATTATATGCACGTTTTCTTTAATAGTTAAGATATAGATTTCCAAGCTTTTCTTCTTCTTCTTCTTCTTCTTCTTCTTCTTCTTCTTCTTTTTTTGTGTACGTAAGTCTAGCCATTTTTTATTGATTTACAATTGCTTGACTTTGTCACATAATCAAAACTTTGGTTTAAGTGATTTAGTTGCGCGGGTGGGAGTGGTGCTACAAATTCTAGGGATTTAGATGCGGAGTCCACCCATGCCTCTAATGAATTATTTTTAGTATCAATAAAGTTTTTGAATATTGGATTTCAGAAGTACTGGAAAGTTGAATCCAAAACCAATAAGAAAACTAAACTTAGAGCAGATCAGTATCTTAACAGTACAGGTTTGCTAACTTTGAGTAATTTTGTGCTCTATGGAAGATTTACTTATTTTCGATCCTAATGTTATTGAGATTATTTTCAGAATACGAATTGAATTTAAGTTTATAGAAATATTAGGAGGTAGAATTTGAAAATTTAGTATGAGAAACCCCGTAGTGTCAAAAACTTCTCAGGATTTTTTTGCATGTCTAGGAAGTTTAACTCATTTTAAATCCTAGTTTTGTGGAACTCTTTTTATTGAAACAATGATATACAACTGCCAAATATTCAAGTCATACTACTAATATATTAAACTCTGTTATTCTAATATCAACATTATATGCGTCGAAATTTGAGATGCCATCGTTTGACAAACTTGTATCTTCACGTTTGGGTTGTGGATTTGTAACTTGTTCACACAAGCTAGAATTTGATATGGTTTTGCAAAAATACTCCTTAAAACCGTCCATAAATGACACTATATATATATATATATATATATATATATATATATATTCTTATTTATAAATCTTTCATCTACCCATGTGCAGAATTCCCTGTGTCATCCTCAAACTTCATCAAATTTGAGGACATATCCTCAACTTCTCTTACTCTGGTAGTGGGTCCCAACGATGACCCGTTGCAGTTACCTCGAGAGCTTCTTGGGTTCACTTTGTGGCATCGACAAACAGACACCAAAGACTACCCCTCAGAACAAACCACCACTCTTTATAAGCCAATGAGAAAATTTCGAGTAACCGATCTCAGTCCGGCTACGGAATATATATTTAAAGTTGTAGCCTTCGGCAAGTCAAGGGAGGTAGGTAACTGGGAAGTTAAAGCAACAACCTCGAACAATGTGGCAAAAACGAACAGCAGTTTATCCAATCCTTTGCCCGAGGGAAAAGAATCGAATAACACCCCAAATAGCGATAACCATAGTGGTTTCCAAGAGAAGCCCAAGACTAAAGATGCAGAGAAAGAGAATTCGGGTTCAGGCTTGGATGAGGATCCAAATCCAACAATTGGTAATGAAGACCAGAAAAATGTTCCAAAATCCGATAACGAATCGAATACACCACCTGTTGGCAACGAGCTTGTGGTCGCAACGTTGCCTGAAACCCCATCAAGATTAGAAACAAACAAACCTAATCCAAGTTGCAACTCACTCGATATTAATAACGGCCCATCTAATAAGCAAGAGAAAGACCCGGGTAGTTCATCAAAGAAAAGGAGTAGTTTTAGTAAAGATGGTTCTAATTCTTCAATGGAAGGGGAGTACGAGTACTGTGTTAAGGTGATTCGATGGCTCGAGTGCGAGGGGCACATAGAGACAAGCTTTAGGGTGAAGTTTCTGACTTGGTTCAGCTTGCGAGCAAGCCCTCAAGAGAGAAGGATTGTAAGTGTTTATGTGGATACTCTAATTGATGATCCTGGGAGTCTCGCAGGGCAGTTAGTGGACACGTTTTCCGAAACGGTGTGCAGCAAGAGGCTGCCGCCCGTGCCCACCGGGTTCTGCATGAAGCTTTGGCACTGAGGATTGCTGCTGGGTTTGCTATTCTTTTAATGCAAATTGTTGTGTTGATTAATTCTTCAATTTAAAATTTTTAATTTATGATTCGGAAGATATCAATCTAATTTATATACTACTATAGCTCATGGTTATTGGACCTTTTGGTCTTTGTAACAAGAATTTCCATTTATAGGAATATTCAGTATTGGTCCCTTCCCTCTCGCTTTATGTTCCATTTTCACAATTGTGTAGCTCTTTTGTGTCAAAGTATTTAGAACCAGAGGTTAACAGAGGAAAGGTGCCATGGGAGGGAATTTCCTCGTATGGCGTTAGAAAAATGCACCCTCCATGATTTTTTCGACGATTGACATACATCTCCCCCATCTTTATCATCTAAGACGTGGATACACCAAATTTCATGTGATTATACTATTTTTTCACCGTTAATTTAGTTGGTGCAAAATTAATGGTTTACCGACAATATAACTTTTTATATTGCTAATTCAACGGTGAAAAAGTGGTGGAATCATATGAAATTTGGTGTATGCACATCTTTGATGATAATGATGATGATGATGGATACCGATCGTCGGAAAAAATGGTGGAGGTTGTATTTTTTGGACGCCATAGGAGGAAATCCCCTCCATTGGCCTTTTTTCTTTATTATTCTCTTAGAAATAACGCAGGAAGGAATTCTGTATGCTGCAAGCTTGAGGATTGCAAAAATGGTGTATTGCGGTAAAATTTCTAGAAGCATGATGTATTTGTGATAATTGAACATATTTTTGCAGATGTATCACTAAAATTCAATACTAATATCTATTTAAACGGCTATATTAAACTTTTTTGTATGGTCAAATTTTGTTGATACATTTCAAGTACCACATTTAATGTATGCAAAATCAATGATTTTCCGATAATACAACATTTTGAGTTCATTAAATCAACAGTTAAAAAGATATTAGGATCACATGAAAATTTTCTTATCGACATATCAAAATTATAATATCAACGTTTTAAATGATGAAAATGAGATGGACATGAGATGGCCTGTTTCAATCTTTCAAAATATGATATAGGATTTACTTTGACCACCATTATAAGAGTATATTAATATATTTTATTGAGTAGGGCGTACCCTACTTTTTACTTCAATAAAAAGGACGGCGATCAAAATTCAACTATGTATCATTTTTCTTAAAGATCGATACCGATCATTTTCATCTTTATTGTCTAAGATGTATATATAATAATTTTCATGTGATTATAATATTGTTTAACCGTTAAGTTAGTTGTAGAGTTACTAGGCACTCTCACAAGGGTCTATAAGGTATCAACCATGCCCGATTTAAATTTTAGACGTACCGAACAACCCTAACCAAGATCTTAGACTAGAGATTAGGCGAAACAAAGTATGTAAACAACTTTACATCTAAGAGTTTGGGATTACAACCTTTGTAGTCCGGTCCTTCACTTCATAAAGCTCCGTGTTGTGGTCCCTTCGCCGCGATCATCAAGTTCCCGGAATCTAGAGAGGCTCCACGAAAAAAAAGATGCAAGCTAGCTTCCGATCTTCGATAACTAAGATGATCTACCTTGAAGTTTCTTTAACACAAGCTCTCACTCACTAAATGAAGTGAACACCCTAATCTAATTGGCAAGAATAGATTAGGATGATGAAGTAGGAATTTAGCTCTCATTTGTTTTCTTAATCTCACTCATTTTTATCACTTATGAAAAAGCTAGAAAGCTTTTCCATGAAGAAGAAGAAGAAGAAGCTTATCCAATACTTTTGTGATGAATAATGAATCAAGTGTGTTGTTAGAATTGCAACCATGAGTTAAGTATGATAAAGTTAACCCTTGTAGAGAATTAACTAGAGGCTAGGGTTTGGGTTGGGTTAATTAGTGACTCCACAAAACAACAAGGAAAAAGAGTCAAAGTCAAAGCTTCATGGAAGTTTCATGCATTCTTAACCCTAATCCAAAACCTAACCATAATTAAACTCTACAAATCATGTTGCATTTATAACCATAATATGTTACAATATAATATATCACATATACAATATTTATTATAACAAAATAAAATAATACATTTAACATATATCACACACATATATATATATATATATATATATATATCAATGTATTACCCGAGTGAGAAAAAGAAAATTTTAGTGAGCTTATATTAGTTAATGCAATTTAATATATCAAATATATAATTATACATTAAATTATTGAATCAACACTTGATCCGATAATCCGGCTATTTCACAAATAACCGACTAATATAATCTGTATCAGTTCATCAAATCAACACTTGATCCGATGACCCGGCTAATCACATATACCCGGCCGATATCACATATCGTGAGAATCTAATACGGTATCACATACACGTATTGTTCTCGGTCCCGCACATATCATATATGTACTCCTACTCCGTTTTGCCCGAGCCAAGAAATCTCTGTGTAGGACTCTAAAGAATCGTCAATACGCCGGCAGTAGGTGATGATCATATCAAACACCCACAAGCTGCAAGCGGTCAGCTAAACGTAACAGCCACCCAGGTATTGAGCGATCAGAAGATCAACAAGCAAGCCTGTACATTCTCCTGCGAATCCAATCAGTAACACTCCCGTACAGTCCGATCTCTTCGTCTGATATGTCGCATATCTCGCCTAGGGGTGGTAAACGTCAGACCCCAGCAGCTTGATAATTCGTGTCGATATGAGGTTTATAACAGTTCGAGAAACTATTGATAACACTTACCAGTAAATCTCAGCAACCCTGGCCAGGGATTTCCAGTTATAGCCAATCGAACACAGCACAACATCAACTCCCTATACCGGGAGAGACAAATCCCCTCCTATCGCTCATTGCCTCCATGTGATTCGGGACTGTACCCAAAAGCCACCTTTTTGCACGCCCTCTTGGATGATGGAAATCAAAGCACAGTGGGAATCACACAAGACTCTATGACAATCTCGGGTCTACAGACTACTCTGTACCAGTGTCACCAGAGAACTGCCATCTGACGTGAGGTATAATACCATCTGGGAGTTCTCGGCGAGTCCGTCCAGTGTACCCAGTCTCCACTGAGCACCCGTATACCCTCTCTGATGTCAAACACCAATGGATATGAGATTATCCATCGCCCATCATATGGGTCAAGAAGCGCATACGTTAGTCTACTCTAGAGTATCGATGCCATGTTTCGGTACTCCCACGACTAGGAACATTTGAAGGATGTACTTGGCGACTACACTGTCCTCACTAGTATGATCCGCATCATAGTCCTGGTAGTCAAGTACTCATCCTAAGGGCTTTATCAACATGTAACATAGAGACAATCAGAGTACATGTTAAGATAAAGAGCAACCAGATAGCGTACTATTATGTCGAGCAAGAAGGTCCTCCCTATATATGTCCAAGCATCCACTACTATATACATCGTATGTAGAGTAATGGCCTCTAGGGCATACATATAACTAACAATCCCCTACTTGCACTAGGGCCATCTGTTGTGGTATCACATACCCAACAATTAGCTGTGGTTGAAGTATCTCATACTCAACCATCCCATAAAAGTATCTACTGGGAAAAAGGCCTTTGTGAGTGGATCCGCGCTGTTGTCCTCTGTATCTACTCTCCTAACCTCGATCTCCCTGGAGATCAACCATCTCCATGATCAGGTGATACTGCCTAAGATTTATATCTGGATTTCTGATGGGACGGGGGTTCCTAGGCCAAAGCCTTAACTCCATTGTCACAAAATGGTTGGAATGAAGTTCATCTCATGAACTTATATATCCAGACTGCCTCTTTGGTAGCATCTTTGGTAACGATGTATCTTGCCTTTAATCGTCTAGTAAGTCACGGTATCTATCTTGAAACTCTTCCAACATACCGTCCCTCCACTGAGGGTAAAGACAATGCCTGCGACTGACATTCAGTCGTCCTTATCACCCTGAAACCTTTCCAGTGATTTTCTCCAGGATCAATTGATACCATCTCACTACAACCAGTGAGAATCCTTGTTAGTGTTTATGCCCTAGAAGGCCATTACTGTATCATACTAGTTTGTATATTACTTAATGGAAGCTTGGGATATTCACATGTATATAACAGTCTTGCTAAACATGGTAGTATGCTACTTGGTTTTTCTATCTTAATATGTGAGTGTACGTATTGATAGAGCTCTTAGGATCTTGCTTGACTACCGGCGTTGTGATGGCAGTCACACTAGTGGGGGCTGGGTAGTCTACAAGCACATCCTTATTCAGGTCCCTAGTCGTTGGATTATCGAGACAGAGCATCGATACTCCAGAGTAGACTAGTGTGTACGCTTCTCATCCCAGTTGGGGAGATGGTCTGTCCCACAGCCGTCAGTACGTCGTACTGGAGATAGTATACAGGTGCTCGTTAGGTTACGGGTACACCGGACAGGACTCACAGGGAACTGTTGGTTGGTTTTATACCAGTCGTCAGTGAACAGTTCCCAGGTGACATAAGTACAGCATAGTCCGCAGACTTGACACTGCTACTTCGCCTCGAGTGTGTCCCACTGTTCTTAGATTGCTACCCTACCACGACTCAAAGGAGTCGTGCAAACAGGTAGCAGTTGGGTGCAGTCCCGAGCACTTGGAGGCAGTGGCGGTTAGACAGGATTCGTCTCTCCCGGTATTGGGAGTTGATATCGCGCTATGTCAGAGAGCCATTACGCAAAGTCCCTGGCCAGGGCAAGCGAGATTTGTTGGTAGGTTCCAGTAGTTTCTCAGGGTGTAATGGGCTTCCCTCCGACACGACTTATACCGCTATTAGGGGATTGACGCTTGCCGCCCCCTAGGCCCGATATGCGATAGGCTTGGACGAACGGACCGGACTGTATGGGGATTGTCACATCAGACTCAGTAGGAGTTCGGATGGGTTCCCTCATCGGCCTTCTTATCGACATCTACCTGGGGACCGTTACGTACAGCTAGTGCCAATTGCGGTCTGTGGTTAAACCCACTGCCAGCGTAGTAGTCGAGTCTCTAGAATCCCACACAGAGAGTTTCCCTACTCCAGGCGAAACGATATAGAGGTCGTATGGTTTTACGACAAGGGTTCGGACGCATACGTGTGTTTACACATGTACGACTTTCGGACAGTTTTTACCAGTCGGCTTTGGTTTAAGCCAGTTACTGGTATCCGGTTATTGGATTTATACAGTCTAAAGTTTTTCCGTATTTTTGCGGAAAGGAGGGGCGTTCTCGTAATTGCGCGAGAAGCTTCTAGAAGGTGGTGACTAAGGAGGTTAAGGTGGCATAAGCAATGAATGTGATTAGTGAGTCATATAGATGATTCATCCATGTCATTAATGCATGATAAATTCTTAATGACTCATGGAGTGAATCATCACTAGATATTATCAAGCATGGTTGCTAAATTCATTTCTTATTCTTTTCTTGATAAAAGAAATGCTTGATATATATTATCATAACTCATTATTCTCACTTCATTATTATCCTCACCTTTTCTCTCCTCAAGCTCTCCCTCTTCAAACCCTAATCCTCCCCTCTCATGTGTTGAGTACAAGGATTAGCTAGACTAATTAAACCATAACCCTTACTCTATATCACCTAGCTTCTTTGATTAGCACTTAAAGAAGGTTAGTTGCCTCAAGTTTAGAGGCTAAGCTTGGAGTAAAGCTCTCGGGTGGATCGTCTACTACTTCGAGAAGGCCGAGGAGGAGGTGGAGTTCGCAAAGACGAAGGACACGATTCGTTAGGTATAATCCCTAAACATAGTAGCATAGAAACTCTATGTTTTAAGTTAGTTATCGTTTAGCTTCGATTCAAGCGGTTAGTCGATGTTTGTTCACTAAACAAGTTCGTTTTTGAAAATTCCGCCTCCCCACAAGTATTGGGGTGTTGTACATCGACTTACAATCCTAACATCCAATTAGATCTATCCCATAGATCCATAACCCAGGATTTAGGAGGTATCACCTTGATCCTATATGGAGAATCTTTGTGATAAGAGGAGATTGACCGAGCGTAGCATAGGAAACTCCTTCCCTATCAAGAGTATGTCATCCACGTACTCTACGAGGATCACCACCATACTCTCTACTACCTTTCTTTATATACAAGGTTCATCTACCATTTTGATGAAGTCAAACTCTTTGACTGCTTCATCAAAATAGACGTTCCAACTCCGCGATGCCTGATTTATCATATAAAACATTTTGCTCGCGTTTCCGCTGCTCCCACTGTTTACGAAGCCCTCTGCCTGTGTACTTATAGACGCTTTCTTCTAAATCATCATTTAGAAAAGCATTCATGACACCCAACCGCCAGATATCGTAGTGATGGTATGTAGCCGTGGCAAGTAGGATCTGGATGGACTTAAGCATAGCTTTGAAAGTCTCAACCTTTCCATGTACACCAAGTAATTTTCTCAAGATATACTTGCTCCTGATGAGGATTTAACCCTTCAGATTAAGCAACCAAAGTCCATACTTTGTTGGTGTATAAGGATTCCATCTCAGATCACTAAGCATCCAGCCATTCTTACAGAGTCCCACTCCTGATGGCCAGCTCGAAATAAGTTGGGTCATCATCTCATGATGCAATCCTCGCTTCCACTGTCATAGAGAAACCGAAGTATCTCTCAGGTGGGTGAGGAACCTTACTAGATCGGCGGAGAGGCTGAGGTTCATTAGAAACTATTGAATCCTTTGGTTTTACCAAATCATCAGTTGCAGTTTGTATAGCTGGAACTCTTTCCAGTTCTACCTCATGACCATTAATTTCTTCACAAGAAATTCCTTTTCATAAATGTGGCATGTTGAGAAACAAAACATCTTTTGTTCCTCGGTTTGGTAGAAGATATTCCCTTGCGTCTGCTTGGGATATCCAACAAACTTCCACAGAACTGACTTTGCCTCGAGCTTGTCTGGATTATGCTTTTAGACATAGGCTGGACAACCCCAAATCTTAACATACTTAAGATATGGGCTCTTCCCATTCCATATCACATATGAAGTGGTAGGCAACTAATTTGATTTGAACCCTATTGAATAGGTATGCAGCTTCTCAAGTGTGTAACCCTAAAAGAAAATAGGCAACTCAGTAGTACTCATCATAGAGCACACCATATCTCATAGGGTGTGATTGCTCCGCCACGATACACCGATGTGCTGTGGTGTATACGGAGGAGTAATGCTGAGAGTGAATCTCATTCTCCTTTAGAAAAGTCCAGGAATTCCGTGCTCAAGTATTCTCCTCCTTGATTTCATTAAAGGACATAATACTTATACCCGTTTTGGTTCTCTACTTCTAATTTATATTCTGTGAATATCTCAAAAGTTTCGGACTTGTGTTTCAATAGGAACATATGTCTGAATCTTGAGAGATCATCAGTGAATGTAATGAAGTACAAAGAACCGGTCTTGGCATATGTAGACAGGGGACCTTCATACATCAGCATGTATCAATCCCAAGAGTTCACTAACTCTTTCTCTGTTTCCAATAAACGGAGCTCTGGTCATCTTATCTCTGTGACATGACCGGCAAGTTTCACAAGATGTAAATTCAAACTAATTTAAATATGCATCTATATGTAACTTCAGCTAGTCGGGTCGCATTGATATGACCTAGTCTACAATGCCTCAAGAAGGATTGGTTCATTTCTGAACTCTTTCTCTTGTGTGTGTTTTGTACGTTAAGAACTGTGGTTTGATTTAGAACGTCTATGCTTTCAGATAACGTGCCTGAACCGATCAACTCTTGATATAGGAAATGTTCAAAACATTATCCAACAATACAAAATTATATCCTTCTTTACTAATAAAGAGACCGATATGATGTTGTATATCAGGTTCGGTATCTAATAATATTCATTCAGAATCAATGTATTCTTGTAATACGGGGTGATAACTGCCAACAGTCTTGGCTGCAACACTTGCATCATTTCCAACTCTTGAAACTTATCACCCGTTCTCAGTTCTCTACCTATCTGTAGCCCATGTAACAAATTACATTTCTGGGATCCTGATCCGGTATCTCATACCCAGGACGTAAAGGATACTGAGAAACAGTTCTGTGTAATGAACACACCCGAAGAAGATGCATCAACATGTACTTTCTTCGTTTGGACGGCACGAGAATTTTGGTAATCCCCTATTTCCTGCTCTGTCTTATAACAATTATAAGTTGGAGCGGGACCAACGTTCCCTAGCGCAGTATAACAAGCGGGTTCGGTCAATACAACTGTATTATTATTTTGATTAAGGCGTGACATAGTCGTAACCAGGAGAGAGAGAGATAAGAAAACACTCAGCGTATGCTCTTGCAAGATTAGATTGGTTATCAATATACCTAATCAGGATGTCCCCACTGTTTTAGTCAAATCTTCCTTCAAAACCTAAAAGCAAAGACTAGCCGGGATTGATTACACGCTACAAGTTCGCCAATCTTTCAGCCAGGCTAGTGTCGGTACTTTGAGGGAGGTTCCCCGTGCTTTCGCACGGACCTAATTAAAGTAAACCTCGTTTTCCCAGGGGCGTAACCCCGTTAACACCTTTCTAAACACCTACTTGATCGGCTAATTGTAATGTGTAAAACTCTCCCAGGAGTAACTCTTACTCGCAGCGGGTATCGGGATCCAACTATCTCATAGAAGGTATGCAATCTCATTGCAAATTTCAACACTTGAAATTCCCAATAATATTTTACCCCTAGAGTCCTATGACCTTGACGGAGGTCAACAAACCATAGGCTGCTAGTCAAGTTCTACCCGTCATTTCCTGAATGAATTAAACCCACTCGCAGGACCCTTGACGGAGGTCATCAAGGCCGCACGACTACCCTAAAACAATCTGCATCATATGCATAAGCAGATAAATACTAGTTAGCTACCGTACACTACGCCTTGACGGAGGTCAATAAACGTAGTACGAATACTAAGTAGATTTTATCTGAAATGACGGAGGGCTACGACAGGTTTTTAAGAAAACCCTTTGCGTAATGAACTTGATATCGTTGTAGAATCGAGTGATTTTAAATGGAATGTTTTTGAGGCCTTTTCTAGTTTTGCTAAAGAGGTCACTCCCGGTGAAGGGATCATCGGCTCTTTCCTCATCGAATAAGGTGCAGGATATTTCACAAATATCACTATGCAAAGAAAAAACTATATAAGCAATCAAAAGACAAACCGTGTTTGTAGCATCTGCTAGTTTCGCTAAAGAGGTCACTCCCGGTGAAGGGATCTCGGCTCTTTCCTTATCGAATAAGGTGCTGGATGTTCTACAAGGAACACCGCTATGCAAAGCAAGAACTAGAGCTACCAGTTTTTAAACAAGTTTCTACAACATCTTTAGGTTTCTTTTATTTCATTAATCTCATTAATGAAGTCCCATTTTATTATGCTTCACAAGCATCACATTTGAAACAAAATCTGCAATATAACATATATCTCATATATATAATATAAACATTCGTCTCAGGTAGTAATATGATCTCATCACAGAACATTGCAGCAGAAGAACATATATGAAATATTGGATATACTAGGACGTCCGTGTTTTAATACGAGCCTGTATAAAACATGGATTCCACGGCCGCGATGAATAGCCAAACCCACATCCCTAGACCCCTACGAGAGCGGCAAGCAACACTGCCAATTCTTGGGTTAGGAGACCCGGTCTCGACTCCTCGAGATGGTCTCCCACTGGACCCTAGAACCCGGTTACTTCTGCTCCCTGCCTTGGGTCTACCTAATGCGGAAAAGTAAATAATATACAATGGTGACATCATCCTCAGCCCGGAAGTGCCCCAATAAAAGAATATTACATACAAATGAATTTTACATGAATGAAAAAGAAAAACTCTCATCTCACATAAAACCCCCGGCTATTCAAAACGCGAAGATCCAATATAACATATCACAGCAACACATAATATCACATATCATCAACATAAGTAAATATGCATATCCCAATTGTCGTTGATGTATAGCAACGAAACCGGCGATACACCACATATTACACTTATGGTCGCAGAAAAGAAAGTGTAAAACTACAACAGTTGGAATCCGCAACCTCTTTAGACATCGCATGCCTAACCAAATGAATTCCTTAGACATCGCATGCCTAACAATTATAAACCCCGCATTTTAGTCTCAATATCGAAAACTCTTTTCAATATCTAGTCGGGCAATTCAACAAGATTCCCGACATCCTGATCGAATGCTCGTCGCAAACTTTAGTAGATGGCCGCTCCCCCGGATGCCGTCGACGAAGTGCACTAAGGCGGAACACCGCTACCGCGAGCACCCGAGCGGATGCTTTTGGCGACGGGGTTCTCCAACAGTCACTTGGTCGGGGATATGGGGTGTGGCTATCCATTACGTTTAACCGGCGAGTATCCGCGTACACTACATGATTGCGACGGACTTTTGATCACATCAAAATTCCGTTGCAACCGATCATCTGAGACTGAACTGCTAGATTTATAACATTCAGATTAGTTATCTCATAACTACATGTGGATTCCAAATATTGTATCACATACCAGATAAATAGACAATGTTAAACTTTCCGATCGAATAATCAAACACCCAAGTTTTCCCAAATAGTTCTCAACACTTGAAATTAGTTTAAAAACATCCATCACATGCCACAGTACCAATGGTCCAGCCGTAGAAGGGTCAAGCCAATGCCTCACATGTGGCAACTCTATACTGCCCCAAATCCTAAGGTTTAGAGGCAGTTCAAGACGGTCACATAATCGAGTTAAGGTTTGTGTTCTTCTAGAGGGTCCACCGCGTTACTTCCACGTGTAAGTCTACGGTAGCGTCCCGGCCGTCTTTCAGACGCCAAATGCGGAACAAAAACTTTTATAACTGGCGCTATCGCATACTATAACCCGGATCTGCCATTAACGCTAAACTAACAAACTACAAAATGGGTAGAAAGGCTATACTGAACGATCCGAGTCCTTCGGTCTTTAACCATCATCCCACGCTCCGTTGTGGATGCTCCGATCTCCTGGCTACTCGTTGAGGTGGCACCACATCTACGGATTTTTAAACGGGCTCCCGCCTCTGAACTGAGGCAACTCGGACATGACGTTTGCTAGCCGACATGTCCAAGATTGATGTAGAGAAAGAGTAGAACACTTTGTCTCGCTTCATCCAAAACCATGGATGAACGGTTAATGAAGTTGCTTTTTAATGGAATAATGAGAAATGAGCATATCAAATTTCATGAACCAAATTCCATAATCTTTTTTTTAACAACCATTAGGTTTCCAAATGAATGGCCGGCCACTATATGAGGAGGGGGTGAGTGTAGGAGCAAGGGGGGAGACCATTAGAAATAATACTTATCACAACTCATCACAACATTAATGGAAAGAAACACCTCATCAAACCAATTAATGCATACAATGAATCATATAACACCTCACTAACCTAGTCACCATTTCTAGAAACTTCCTCATGACTCACCCTCATGACTCACCACAAGAAGAAAAGATAATTCCGCATTAAACCGAATGTTTAAGACGGGTGATAGAAAACTGGCAACTTCGAAAAGCGATCCCGAAACGAATTTCAGGATAGCCCCGTAACAGTATAAACATACCCGCATTTGTATTACGACCGAATACAAATGCAACTGAGACAAAGATATTATATCTACACAGTATAATACATGGATCCGGCTTAAACCAAAGCCCACCAGTATTATCTGCCCGAAATATGACACGTGCGTAAACGCACGTGCATTTTCCGAACCCTGCCATAAAACCATACGGCCTCTACAACGTTTCGCCTGAACTTGGGAAACTATCTGTGTGGGACTCTAATGACTCATCAGTACCCTAGCAGTGGGTTTAACCACAAGCCGTCAGCGGCACTAGCTGTGCGTAACGGCTGCCCATGTACTGACCTCAAGGGAAGCCGATGAGCGAACTCATCCTAGAACCCTACCGAGCCTAACAGTGACAATATACATACAGTCCGGTCCGTTCGTCTATGAGTATCGCATATCGGGCCTAGAGGGCTGGTAACGTCAGACCCCCAATAGCGGTATAAGTCGTGTCGGAGTGTAGCCCAGAACACCCTGAGATACTACTGGAGTACCTACCAGTAAATCTCCTGCCTCGGCCGAGGGCTTTGTGTAATGGCTCTCCTAGACACAGCGCGATCTTACCCCCAATACCGGGAGAGACGAATCCCCTGCCGATCCGCTCACTTGCCTCCATGTGGCTCGGGATTGTACCCAAAAAGAACCTGTTTGCACGACTCCTTTGAGCCGTGGTAGGGTAGGAATTAAAGCACAGTGGGAACTCACACGAGACAAATGACGACCTCAGGTCGATGAACTAACCTGTACACATGTCACCAGGGAACTGCTATCTGACGCTAGGTATAAATACCAACTAGCAGGTTCCCGGTGAGTCCTGTCCGGTGTACTCATAATCCAATGAGCACCTGTATACATCTTAGGTGATCCAACTGACACCAGTGGCTTGTGAGACCGGCCACCGCCCCTCGTCGGGGTCTCAACTGTATACACTAGTCTACCCTCGAGTATCGATGCCCTGTCTCGAAACTCCCATGACTAGGGACCATAATTAAGGATGTGCTTATAGACTACCCAACTCTCACGTATATGATCGCCATCATACTGTTGGTAGTCAAGAAAGATCCTAAGAGCTCTATCAACGTGTAATAGTGATCAGTCACCTGAACCTGTACACGACTGATAAAGGCAAACCAGATAGCATACTATCATCTCGAGTAAGACTGTGCTACCGTTATAGGTCCTCCTCAATCATTGCAATCACGTACCTGCGATCCAATAATTGACTTTGAGGGCACTATATCAAATAATCTCCCACTTGCACTTAAGGCTAATTATTGCGATGTCGCATACTCACAGCCCTTGTGACACCAAACATCCAACTCCTCTACTAATCAGTTTCACAAAGCCCGTTTGTAAAACTATTGTGTTCGAGAAATAGCCTCAGTGAGTGGATCCGCCCTGATGTTTCTTTTTATGTCTCTCTTAATCTCAAGTTCGCGGAGAAAACCATCTCCCGAATCGAGTAATACCTGTCTTTATAATATGTCTGGATATCTATGGGACCTAGTTCATAAATGAACTCCAAATCCAAACTTCTTAGACTGTATTGATAACTGAACCTAATCAGTATCCTGCACCATGCCTCCCACAGTATCCTTTTGGACCACTTGTCCATAATACTGCCCCTCGTCAAAGGGAAAACTATCACTCTGACAATCACTCTGTCATCCATGTCACCTCTGAAGCCTGGAATGATAACCGTCTTCCGAAGGAGGCTGCCGTCATCAAATCCGTAGAACATGCACTTATGTTCTAAAACTGCTTCCTTATGTTTCTTCAGGATTGGATTAATATAACCTTACTGCATCTAGTGCAAAAAGAAACATCTGGTGTGGTACTTGACATCTCACGATTGACTCAATTGCCTAAGCAAGTGATATGCCAATCATGCATATCCCTCTCCCCTTTAGTCTGTAAGATACCTTTAGAGAGGGTGACTCCATCACCTGCAGGTACACTACCATGCCAGGAGTCATCTATTCTAAAATACCATTAGAATACTGTCAAAGTAGCCACATTGGGAAACTACCCAAATCTAGATCTAAAACCATAGATCTAGAAACCAGAATGTCTGATATTATATCCATATCCTGTGTGGAGAAACAACTGTGTGACAAGCACAGTACAACCGATCGTAGTATAGGAATTTTACTTCCTACTTTGTGTATGTCATCCAAATACCATGACATCACACCTTACTACCTTCTTAACAGATCCATCCACTATTCTGATGAAGTCAAACCCATGTATGTCACATCAAAAATAGATGATCTATCTCCGCTATATCTGCTCAAGTCTATAAATAGACATAAGCTACTTGCCCACTATGCTTCCGCTGCTCCCACTGACCACAACAACCCTCCGGCAGAATAATATATACGTGCACTTCTAAAACGAGTTTAGAACGACGCTATACTTAACCTCCTGCCGGGTCTCATAGCCTGGAACAACAGTAGTGTCAAGTCTGGGTAAACAAGAACCTCCCTGTCACCGTCCTTGAGGCTACCGGAGTACCTCTCGGGTGTCTGAGGTTACCCACTATATCTGCGGAGTGGCTAATGGAATGTCAAACCTGATTGAATCTTTAGGTCCTATTAAATTTTCCGTAATCGTTTGCAGTTCTGGAATCACTTCCAGTTCTACCATACTCCCACTACTTTTTTTCTGAAAAATCCATTTTACTAAAACTGTGGCAAGTCAAGAACAATATCACTATTGATCTTCCAGATGGTAGAAAGTCAACCCTCGTCATAGCCTGGGCCAACCCACAAATAGCCATTACAGAAACGTGTCCTGAGTTATCCAGAGTCTGGTTTTAATCATAACACGGACAACCCCCCGTACCTTAACATCGTTAAGATATGAACCATTCTATATCCAATATAGAAACTTTGGCACTTATTTAATTAGAACCAGATTCTAATCATGCAGCTGTCTCCAGTGCATATCAACTTAATGGAGAGAGGCTAATCAGTATTACTCAACTTAGGAATACATCCAATTATGAGTAACCTGAAAGAGAAACAAGTTTCTTAAAACCATTACTATCATCTGAATACCACTCACAAGTATCTACATCATCGATCTCTTTGAAGAATCCCGATACTTGTGATACCTGGTTCTCTACTTTATTCTTATACACACAACTTCTCAAAACATAGACATTGTATTTCTACGAAACACTTGTCTAAAAACTAGAGAAGTCACAAGTAAACAGAACATAGTACGAGGACTAACCCCTTTGTCCTGACGTACACTGGACAACATACAATACTCTGTATAAGTCCGCTGAGTTGAATAACTCAAAACCTGTGCATCGTAGGTTGAAAACTGTACCCAGGAGATTTCCTCAAATATCACCAATTACAACGAATTCCGATATAATGAGGATGATCACCTAATTCCCAATAACTTACTCCCACTCATCATCTGTAAAACCATACAGATGTGAGAATCATACCTGGTAAATACATACCCTGGAGTAAGTATCTAATCGGGAAATCGGTTTTCCTTTAACAATGCACAATGAAACTGAAACATGAAAATGTTTCGTAGGGGTATCCTGGTATTCCTAGTAATGCCTCTTCCATAATCCAAATCATGACTATAACCGTATATTTCTTTGCCATCTCTCCAAATCCCTTTATTTGTCTTTATGCATTACCTTCTGTACACCCCTTTAGGCTAAGCGGTTTTCTTCCTTCCCTACCGTTCGGCACCAGCCTATGGTTTGGAAGAAGACTATCCAGTAAGCATAATAGGTGTACTCTCCTAAACCAAGGAGTACTCGCAATCTGAGAGAAGGTGATGATAAAAGACAACTGAATACTACCTTATTCTATTTCTCCCGAACTGGGGAAAAAAGCAAAGGTGAAATAGGAGTGGCGATGAAGTACACAGTTTGGTCGTGAATGATGGCAGTCGCAATTTACTTTGCCCTCTTTCTAATCCCTTTATTTTGTCTTTACTTATTTCCTTCTGCACACCCTACTTAGGCTAATTGGTTTTCTTCATTCCCTACCTTTCGGCACCTGCCTATAGTTTGGAAGAAGACTATCCAATAAGCGTAATAGGCGTACTCTCCTAAACCAAGGAGCCCTCGCAACCTGAGAGAAGGTGATGATAAAAGACAACCGAATAAACCAATTCTATTTCTCCTGAACCTGGATCCATCCTTGAAAAAGTCCCTTCGAGTTCGTATATAACCATACGATGGATCTATCCAATGGAAGTGGATGTCCGTAGTAATACGGGGTGTTCTGAGAAATGCAAAGGGTAAAAGAAGGAACGACAATGACTTATGCAACTTAGAAAACCCAAAAGCCAGTATTTTAAGAAGGTTCGGTTAACTTGGTCACTGAGTCATAATCAAGGGTCGGTCAAAGATCGCTGCCAAAGAGAGAGAGAAAAGAAACACTCTGCGTGCACTCTAACCTAGATCAGAATGGTTATCACTTTATCTAATCAGGAAACCTCCCACTGTACTGTCAAATTCTCCTCCAAACCTGAAAGAAGAATCAATGGGATCACCCGAAGAGTAAACCAACTCATCAGTGGGAATCGGGATCCAACTCTTATCGTATGATAACGTAACGGAATCCACTCATGTTATCACACTCCAGAAGGTATGCACATACTTGGCAAGTTTCAGTTTCTTTAGAAACTCCTGATATGATTTTTGCCCCATGCTCTTATGACCTTGACTTTGGCCAAAATGCCATAAGTCACATGCCAAGTTCTACCCATCATTATCTTGTCAATTTGAACCCACCCGCACATGCCCTTGACTTCGGCCAAAATGGCAGAACGACTGTCCCAAACCGACTCATCTATCTATGCAACAAATGAATACCCAGCAGCTACCAAACACTATGCCTTGGCTTTGGTCAAAGTACATAGCTTGAATACTACTGAATACCCAAAAGAAATGACGGAGGGCTACGGCTGGTTTTTGGTGAAAAACCTTTAACGTAATGAACTTGATATCGCTGAAGGAACCTGATAGCTTTTTTATAAAAATATAGTGGCGATAACCTTTGCTAAAGAGGTCACTCCCGGCGAAGGGATCTCGGCTCTTTCCTTGTGGAATGAGGTGCAGGATATTCCAACTGAATACCGCGATGCAAAGCAACATGTAATCGACTATAGTGAAGTTATTACCCTGACGCAAACTTCTGCCCAAGGGGTCACTCCCGGTGAAGGGATCTCGGCCCTTGCCTCGTCGAATGAGGTGCAGGATATTCCAACAGAATACCACTGTGCAAAACAAAAGAAAACGTCTTTGTAATAACACTTTTTAAAACTGTTCCAACAATATCCATACAGGTTTGTTTTCCTTTGCATTGATCAGAATCAACGCAGTCCCATCAATTAATCATACCAGAAAAGAACGAAAAATAAAATGTACGTATATGCCATCTGCATTCGTCACTGGGTCCCGTCATCACTTGTTAGGTTACTTAACTAACGACAGAGCGGGGACTGGACTAGCGCGGGTGCAAAACATATACAACATCTACTAGTATATATACCAATATAATCGCTCCAGGCGTGATAAATGCAACATTACAGAAAAGTAATAAGCATCACAGAACAATACAGATAATCTGGGATCCCCGGGTTTCACAGAGCCGCTACTGAAACCCGACGTTCCCCCGGCTGTGTGGATAGCCTGTGCAATGAAACCTAGACCCATACGGGTGCGGCAAGTTACCCGCCAAAATCTAAAGCGAGGCAGCCCACTACAACAAAGTGAATGGACCACCCTGCACTTCACGGAATCCGGTAACTTAAGCACCCCTCCTTGGGTCAACCTGTACCCCCTACGAGCGCGGCGAATAGTCTACCAATTCTAGAGTGAGGCCCCTCTGCCTCTCAAAGCCATGAGATGGGGACCCGTTTCCCTCCAGAACCCGGCTATCCGTGCACTCCGTCGCGGGGTAAAACCTAGTACAGCAATGAAAAATATGTACAACGGGTATATCGACCTCAGCCCGGTCGTGCCCCAAAAGAATATTATACAAACAGGCAGTGACGGCAGTCCACATGTTGGACGCTCGCCCCGCAAAATCAAATGTACAAATAAATCCAAACTGCACTACCATTGCACACAACTATCCACCACGACAAATCCGCAACATCACAGCACAACACAGAACATCAACGCAAATGTCACGTTCGCAAACCCGTCTAAAAGGACTATAGCAATTAGACACAATTTACCGCTCAAATGACATTCACGGTCGGAGATATAATGTAAGTACTGTAAACTAACAAGTTTAAAATTTCAATCGACAAAACTTCCCGAAGTGGGCCCCTCTTACATCTGCAGTATATTAAAAAAATCTGGGCCCAAAAGAAATATTCCAGAAACCACAATTTACATGAAATACCCCACTGTAGAAAATTGGTGCACTGTTGCTCCAAAGTGGCGGCAGAACCGCGGCCAATGCATGGCTTGTGCGACGGTTCCACGGCGCTTTGGAGTCAACAGTTGAGCAAATTTCACCAGTATTCTTAGAAAAGCCTGCACGATTTTCTGAGATGCTCAAAATGATTTTTAGGCCTGTTTTAAAAATCGACAGAAACTTTATACAGAAAATTGCGGTTTTAGAAATTCCGTTCGATCGATGTTTTAAACGCATTAGAACAAGTTAGTAAAGCTTAATGGCGTGGCTCTGATACCATGTAAGTCTACGGTAGCGCCCCGGCCGTCTTTCAGACGCCAAATGCGGAACAAAAACTTTTATAACTGGCGCTATCGCATACTATAACCCGGATCTGCCATTAACGCTAAACTAACAAACTACAAAGTGTGTAGAAAGGCTATACCGAACGATCCGAGTCCTTCGGTCTTTAACCATCATCCCACGCTCCGTTGCGGCTGCTCCGATCTCCTGGCTCCTCGTCGAGGTGGCACCACATCTACGGATCTTTAAACGGGCTCCCGTCTCTGAACCGAGGCAACTCGGACATGAAGTTTGCTAGGGGACATGTCCAAGATTGATGTAGAGAAAGAGTAGAACACTTTGTCTCGCTTCATCCAAAACCATGGATGAACGGTTAATGAAGTTGCCTTTTAATGGAATAATGAGAAATGAGCATATCAAATTTCATGAACCAAATTCCATAATCTTTTTTTTAACAACCATTAGGCTTCCAAATGAATGGCCGGCCACTATATGAGGAGGGGTTGAGTGTAGGATCAAGGGGGGGTGACCATTAGCAATAATACTTATCACAACTCATCACAACATTAATGGAAAGAAACACCTCATCAAACCAATTAATGCATACAATGAATCATATAACACCTCACTAACCAAGTCACCATTTCTAGAAACTTCCTCATGACTCACCCTCATGACTCACCACAAGAAGAAAAGACAATTTCGCATTAAACCGAATGTTTAAGACGGGTGATAGAAAATTGGCAACTTCGAAAAGCGATCACGAAACGAATTTAAGGATAGCCCCGTAACAGTATAAACATACCCGCATTTGTATTACGACCGAATAAAAATGCAGCTGAGACAAAGATATTATATCTACACAGTATAATACATGGATCCGGCTTAAACCAAAGCCCACCAGTATTATCTACCCGAAATATGACATGTGCGTAAACGCACGTGCATTTTTCGAACCCTGCCATAAAACCATACGGCCTCTACAACGTTTCTCCCGAACTTGGGAAACTATCTGTGGGGGACTCTAATGACTCATCAGTACCCTGGCAGTGGGTTTAACCACAAGCTGTCAGCGGCACTAGCTGTGCGTAACGGCTGCTTATGTACTGACCTCAAGGGAAGCCGATGAGCGAACTCATCCTGGAACCCTACTGAGCCTAACAGTGACAATATACATACAGTCCATTCCGTTCGTCTATGAGTATCGCATATCGGGCCTAGGGGGTTGGTAACGTGTAACGTTTTGGAAATCGTTTCAGTGAAATTTCGGAAAAATCGGTAAAATAAAAGGGTTTTCTGTAAAAATTCAAAATACAAATATCTTTATTATAAAATTAAATATACATATTCTAGCTATGAAATTGCTAGTATTTGGTGTTTATTGAGCCACTGGTGAAATTTCAAATTTTCTGAAATTTTTTCCGAAATTAATTATTTTAATATTATTTTAAGCCGTCACTATTACATTTAATTAGGGAAAATTACAAATTGGAATGAGTTGAAATAAATTTTGCGCATCATAACACATTAAGCAAAATTTTATCATGTGGTTTTTGAAATGAAATGGTTTGCCAAAACGGTTTAGAAAATATCGAAGTAAAATAGCTTAAATGGTGAAATATAGCTAAATAGAATTGGGGTATGGTTGCATGTAGCTTAATATTCCTCATATACACACACACACCCTCACCCTCTCCCATATTAGGGTTGAATTCAGCAGCCCCCCACTCATCTCCTCACTTAAAAGTCAAAGGAAACCAAGAAAAGAAAAGGAAAAATAAAGGAAAAGAGGTTTAAGTGTTGACTTGAAGTATAGCTTTCTTTGACCTTTCATTCAACACCTCTCTCTCTCTCTCCTCATCCTCCCATTTTGGCCGAACCCCACCCCTTCCCACTGTAGCAGCCTTCCCTCCTCTTCTCCCTCTCATTTCATCACAAAAAAATTCATCAAAATGTTTCAAATCCCTACAAATTCAAAGCAAAATCAAAATCTACTCACTACCCATTATTCCTTGGCTATACTATTATGGATCTTGGTGAAAAGTTAGCATTTTGGAGACATGTTGCATGTGGGATCTCATGATCTTTGAGGTATAACTCTTTGTCCCATGGTTTGATTGTGGATTAGTTGCTTAATTAAAGTTGTTAGGTGTTTAATTGTGGGTTTATTTGAGAGGTTAGAAATTTCTAGTGAGGATTTTGATTGAGTTAGGGTTTTGTGGTGGAATTGGATTGTGATCAATTGTGCATGGATATGTGATGTGGATTAACATCTTAAGCCTTGTTGAAAGCTAATCTAGTTGTTAATTACAACCATTTCTTATAAATGCCCTAATTAAGCTAGTTTGCTAACTAGAGTTTTTGAAAAATTATCAAATGCTTAGATTAAAATATAATTAAGTTTTTATGTCATTATAAATATTATATTGAGTGGTTTAATGCTTTTAGTTTATGAAAATCCAAGCTAAATTGTTGTTTGTGCATTTTTGCTATAAATTGTTAAAATTTGGGTATATTGTAAACTAGAATTTTGGGGTTAATAAAATTTATTGGGATTAAATTATGGAAATTGTTTTTATGACTTATTTAAGATATTTAATAAGTATTATGGTGACTAGATTTGTTTAAACGTCGAGTTTTGTACTAAAACGGGTAATTTTTGTTTGCTAGATTTTCGGAAAAATGGCTTTTAAGGTGAATTTGGGGGTTTTTGTGAATTTTAATCTATTTTATATTATAGTTAGTGTTCATGGATGCGCAAATGAGTGTGTTTGGGTTTTCTCGATGGTTTGACGTTTGTACATCGACATCGAGGGTTGGTTTGACTATTCTTGCATGCGTAGGCGATAGGTTTTGACCTATGCGTGATACGCGTGCCGATTTGATTTTCGTATGCCGTTTCGATTTCGAATTTGGTTTTAATGTGATACGGTGCGTTATGATATGTAGGTACCCCATATGGACTTCAAGACGACAAGCAAGCGCGTGGAGACGTCGGCACCGGCGAGCGAGGACCAGGTGAGTAGATTTATATCTACGGGGAGAAGTCGGGTGGATGGCGTATATCACCCTCGCAGTCCGTAGTATAGTTCATATATATATGTTTATATAGGTGTTTTATGATACGAGAATGTTTATTCATCATATGATTATGTGTTCATGGATTACCTTTGGGTTAGTTGCGAAACCCTAGAGTAGTTGTTATACCCACATACGCACACACAGACTTGCATACATTACTTTCTTGTGCGTAGATGGGGATGTGTATATATATATATATACGTGTGGGTATGGGACTATGCATATATACATTCATATACACATGCATGGATGATGAGGATAGTACTTGGGATTTAAGATGAGTCGATGAGATTTGATTTGAGGCCGTGAGATCGGTGATATGGCAGGGTTCGTATTTGAGATACGACATGACGTTGTAGCGGGTCCTTGCCGTAGTGTTTCACACACCTGCATGCATACTTAGGTGGTATCAGTATTGTACTAGATGTAGATCAGTACCCCGATCATGATATTTGATAAAGAGGATACCAGATGAATAGTAAGATGAATGTGATATTGACCCGTACCCAGACTTGGGATGCCGTACGACGGATTTACGTACGAGCTATATATTGATGATTGATCCGCACTCTTGACTTGTGATGTCTGACTATAGATATGGTATCGGCTATGATATTATTGAGGCGGGATCACCGACTATACATATACATGTATGTATATGTATCGACTCAGATAATAGGCGGTTTCCTTACCTGTAGTTCAGCTTGTTAGTTCAGCCGTATAGTTTAGTGTAGTTGTTAGATTAGATTAGACTCCTACCTATTTCAAAACTAGCGTATCGTGGGTATTTTAAAAGACATGTCAAGGGATCTACGGATATTTCAAAAGACGTATCCTTTCTTAAAACCACCGTAGCCCTTATTTTCAAAACCCCACGATTCGTGTTATTTCAAATGGCACCATTGTTTAATATTTAGCTCCCGCTCATTATGGTTGCTCGCTCCGCATCGCATACTTACATTGTTATTTCATATTGCATTGTTGACATTATGCTGTTAGGACACCAGCACCATTACCGATGATGCGTATGTCCTACGTACACTTACTTGCCGGCTCACACACATCTTCATCGGTAATTGCCATGTCACGTACACCTTAGAAAATATTATTTCTTAACTTAGCTTGATAGCTAGTAGTTTGACTTGATATTAGTGTACTTACCTTATATGCCAGCTTAGATATTATAGTTATTACTTGTCACTTCATGTATACTGTTATTCATTGTTATGCCGTATTCATGGATTCTCATTCCTATATTCATGGGTTTACATGCTATTGATGATTTGGATTCGGATTTCCATGAGATTTTCTGGATTTGGGGGAAAACCGCAAAACTTGTATAAGCTTCTTTCCTCTCTTTTAAATAAAAAGTGCTGTTTTCCCATGATGTATGAGTCGTCCACCATGAGTTTGCTGATGGATTTCGAGACCTGATTCGAGGAGATGGATGAACCGTTTCGGGTACATGGTAGGCCCGGTGCGATACCCCGGGGCAAGAAGATCGTGTGGTTGACGTTGAGCCTGTGCAGGGGAGCACGACCGACCGGTGATATTACCCGACGCGTCGGATATCCGGAGGATACCGTCGTGGTCATGAGATGGATGGTAGGGGCCGGCCTGGACTGACGGCGCCCTAGTCATTGTGATTGAGACATTGAGATTTCGAGATATTGAGGTACAGAGACTGTGATACAGAGATATCGAGATATTGGTATTACGTTTTGTGCCGATTCTAGGCACTGTTTTATGCTGATTTCATTATGATACCTCATTTTAAAAATACAGAAATCTCACTAATTTATGAAAGCAGTTTTCTTCAGTACATGCATTCTGTTTCATGTATTCATACATCATCCATATGATATATTGCTACATGAGGCACTGACACGGGCATATGGGATTACACTTGGGTTAGATATTTACCCTAGTCATTGTTATAGACTGCTGGTTATATTTGAGGATTATATATTATGACTGTATGACCTAGGATTGCGTTATACATGCGATTTCTATTCGTAGATGTTTTTCTATTCACGAGTTGGCAACTCACCCCTGTTGTGCCCCAGTTTCTTGCAGGTTTGCCGTACAGGTTTCATTACGGCTTTGCGGGCACAGTTTCGTTCGGGTAGCTTGGTAGTAGGTGGGTTTATTGGTATCGTACCTATCATATTACCTTGTATAATATTATTCAGTTGTATCTAGTAAATTCTATCAACCAAACATATATTTATTTTTGAGATAGAGACCAGTAATGTTATTCTTTCGACCTTAGAGTCGCGCGTTGTATTTCTGTGGATTTCTTGTTGTTTTGAGTTTCCTTTTGAGTTTTGATCCTCTCCCTTGGCGTTGTATATTATATTTCTTGTGTGGTTGTGACCGTCGATTGACGAAGAGCTAGCTCCCGCTTGGGGATGCCTTTTATTGATTTCGTATACTATTCATGTTGTATCCCGTTTAGGATCCAGTATTTACAAAGGAGACTCTGCCGAAATTTTCAAGAAATACTCGACTTTTTTTAAAAAAAAAACGCATAATTTGGCTTATGCTTTTAAAACTACTTGTTTTAAGTTGTTTTTCCTTCACTCTACTACTTTTCTTGGTTTGGATTTCTGGGTTCTCGGCTTACTTAGATTACGTACGCCTCGAGACGTTTCGTAGTTTAAGTGCCGGTCATGTTCCGTACTTTCGGGACGCGACAAAGTTGGTATCAGATCGTTAGGTTTTACCTTCGGAGCATAGGATGACCATTGGTTGATGGAATAAGTGACTAAAGTAGAGTGACGTGCCGTCGGTATGTTCCGCGGCTTACTTACGTTACGCTGCTCCACTTAAGGAGCCTTAGGATATACATTTCTTTACTCAGTATCATATTCATTCCTGATCTAGCCTCATCGGTACCAGTTATGGTTTTGCTGCCACGATTACGGGCAGGGAGAGCTACGGCTAGAGTTGCGGTCAGCATGAGCTCGTCAAGAACGAGGACTGACCAGGGCATGATTCCGGCGACACACGATTGCAGAGATGTGTCTTTTCATTGTGTTTTCGCGCCACGAGCGTTGGGTGGATTGCTGTATGAGATTACTCGGACGTGCCGATTTGCACTAGAGGATATAGCCACTGATAGAGGCCAGCCAGATTTTGATGACCGTTGACGTATGGCTTATTCGGGACGATTGAGGCACTGTTCAGCGTGCAGACGAATGAGCCAGTTGTTGCTGCGAACGACGAGATATTGCCACAGATGTTGGAGCTATTACGGTACGAGTTGTACTAAGAGATGATAAAAGGTCGCTAGTCATCGAGGATGAATGACTAGGGCATGTGGTTCGTTCACTACCCCGATGCGAGGTCATCAGATAGATTGATTCCAGCTAGAGACGACTTCACGCGGAGACGTTGAGAGTCGACAGAGACGATCGAGTGTCAGAAACCTATTATTCCAAGTTTAAAGTATTCAGAAAGACATGAAGGCAATTCTATGGTCCCTCTAGAAGAATGAAACCCTAACTCGACATAATGACCGTGTGAAAGCCTTTGAACCTCAGGGTTTGCGGCAGTTCTGAGATGCCATTAGTGAGGCTTGGGTTTGCCATTCTACGGCTGGACCACCGATGCTGTGGTACGTACTCGATACTATTAAACTGTACCCAAGATGTTGAGCTCTTGGGGGATTATGTGGTTTTGACGAATCGATCGGATGGTTCGACTTCATTCGGATGCTAGGTGGTGAGATGCATTTCTTGGGAGACTCCAGATACGAGGATAGCCGTTGGAGCTCAGTCCATGCAGCCACGATGAGACGAGTCCGAAGCAGTCGACATTAGAGAAAATAGAGTAAGAGGTTCGTACGAGATCTTGATGAGACGACGTTCCACTCCGCCGACATCAGAGATGCGATACGCATGCCGAGGCATTGTACTTGGATATACCTTCCAGAAGGAGTCGTGATGAGTATGCGGCCGTTCCGGAACGAGAACAGATCTAGTAAGGGACGATGACTTCCGGACAGTTCGACAGAGATGAGATTTGGGAGAGATTTCGACAGGACCTTTCTGGAATAAATTACGAGAAGACTTGGACCCAGGAGTGGTCATGTTATGCACACCGGCAGGCCAGAGTTCAGGATCGTCGACGAGACATGCTATGAGTGACCACGGCAGTTGGCCAGAGATTCTTGGAGGATGTGCTTGAGCGGGACTATTCCGCCATACTTGATTTTGCGTATTTTGGGCGATCTATTCGCATGATTGATTTTGATGATTGATTTTCATGATATTTGTCTTCATGGACCATGGTTGCACCTGCTGAGTATTTACGATTTTTGCACGGTTGTTGCACTTGATATCGTTTTCGTGCCTTTGTTTCTCATGTTTGTAATTATATGGATTTCATACAGTTGAGTTTATTTGTGCGTATATACGCATACGATTTGGTTTTTGCACTCGGTATAGTTCACATATGCTTGCAGTGCAGTGATACGCATTTTGTGCACTTAGATGCACTAGACTTCGATTTCGATTGTGATACTCGATATTTGTTTTGTACACCTGATTTGATTTTGCGCATGTTCGGCGCTTGATAATGGATTTCATGATTTCGTGCATAATGGATGCACCTGGTTTTGATTTTCGTGCATGTTGAGCGCATGTTTTGAGAAGCGATTTCGGTGCACACCAGATGCACTAAATCGAGATTCTTCGTGCGTGTCAGACGCACCTGTCCTTGTTGTCAGGCGCACACGTTGCCTATGACCGATGTTGTGTGCACCACCATTGCACCTTGATGTTGTTTCTGTACACATGTATGGTACATTCATGGATTTTGATTTCCGTGCGCACCGGACGCACAGAGTATTCATATGCGTATTTTGGGATTGATTTCTTATAGAGCAGTACGTTTTTATGATATTTGCTATGTGTTTTCGTACTGAGCAGGACTAGTCAGAGGACAGTACCTGAATGTATTTTGCATACATTGATAGCTATCGAAGGGAATTCTAAAAGCGAGCTATAGTCTCTGTATTTATCTACGTGTCTGATATGACACGAAACGTTTAAAACAAGGAAACCTTTCTAAATTGTTTCCAAAATGGCGGAACGTACAGTTCAAACAAAAGGTATATATGTATATGATTATTTTCTTATGATAGACGTCCGCCACTGTATAGTGTTATGCGCATTGCACAGCGACTTTAAGAGATTTGGCATGCATTCCCTTCAGATATTTACATATATAGATTTGATATTTACGTGTATAATTTCGAGTTATATCATATTGGTTTTGTATTGGATTTGACATTTGTGTCTTTACCATGACTCCGATGATTGCGGGATGCTTGACGGTGTTTTGATTTTGAGTTATATGCTCATTTTTCATGCGCATGCGCTGCGCTACGATTTGTTTTATGTATTTACGATTTCGGAGCCCCGACGACTTGATGGTTTTGGCTTAGATGTTTTAGTATTTGGGGGGGGGGAGTTTTAATTTAAATTCGGGGACCGAATTTCTTTAAGGGGGGAAGATTGTAACGTTTTGAAAATCGTTTCGGTGAAATTTCGGAAAAATCGGTAAAATAAAGGGGTTTTCTGTAAAAATTCAAAATACAAATATCTTTATTATAAAATAAAATATACATATTCTAGCTATGAAATTGCTAGTATTTGGTGTTTATTGAGCCACTGGTGAAATTTCAAATTTTCTGAAATTTTTTCCGAAATTAATTATTTTAATATTATTTTAAGACGTCACTAATACATTTAATTAGGGAAAATTACAAATTGGAATGAGTTGAAATAAATTTTGTACATCATAACACATTAAACAAAATTTTATCATGTGGTTTTTGAAATGAAATGGTTTGCCAAAACGGTTTAGAAAATATCGAAGAAAAATGGCTTAAATGGTGAAATATAGCTAAATAGAATTGGGGTATGGTTGCATGTAGCTTAATATTCCTCATATACACACACACACCCTCACCCTCTCCCATATTAGGGCTGAATTCAGCAGCCCCCCACTCATCTCCTCACTTAAAAGTCAAAGGAAACCAAGAAAAGAAAAGGAAAAATAAAGGAAAAGAGGTTTAAGTGTTGACTTGAAGTATAGCTTTCTTTGACCTTTCATTCAACACCTCTCTCTCTCTCCTCATCCCCCCATTTTGGCCGAACCCCACCCCTTCCCACTGTAGCAGCCTTCCCTCCTCTTCTCCCTCTCATTTCATCACAAAAAAATTCATCAAAATGCTTCAAATCCCTACAAATTCAAAGCAAAATCAAAATCTACTCACTACCCATTATTCCTTGGCTATACTATTATGGATCTTGGTGAAAAGTTAGCATTTTGGAGACATGTTGCATGTGGGATCTCATGATCTTTGAGGTATAACTCTTTGTCCCATGGTTTGATTGTGGATTAGTTGCTTAATTAAAGTTGTTAGGTGTTTAATTGTGGGTTTATTTGAGAGGTTGGAAATTTCTAGTGAGGATTTTGATTGAGTTAGGGTTTTTTTGTGGAATTGGATTGTGATCAATTGTGCATGGATATGTGATGTGGATTAACATCTTAAGCCTTGTTGAAAGCTAATCAAGTTGTTAATTACAACTATTTCTTATAAATGCCCTAATTAAGCTAGTTTGCTAACTAGAGTTTTTGAAAAATTATCAAATGCTTAGATTAAAATATAATTAAGTTTTTATGTCATTATAAATATTATATTGAGTGGTTTAATGCTTTTAGTTTATGAAAATCCAAGCTAAATTGTTGTTTGTGCATTTTTGCTATAAATTGTTAAAATTTGGGTATATTGTAAACTAGAATTTTGGGGTTAATAAAATTTATTGGGATTAAATTATGGAAATTGTTTTTATGACTTATTTAAGATATTTAATAAGTATCATGGTGACTAGATTTGTTTAAACGCCGAGTTTTGTTCTAAAACGGGTAATTTTTGCTTGCTAGATTTTCGGAAAAATGGCTTTTAAGGTGAATTTGGGGGGTTTTTGTGAATTTTAACCTATTTTATATTATAGTTAGTGTTCATGGATGCGCAAATGAGTGTGTTTAGGTTTTCTCGATGGTTTGACGTTTGTACATCGACATCGAGGGTTGGT
Organism: Agapanthus africanus; assembly: GCA_030015575.1. Classification (NCBI taxonomy): domain Eukaryota; kingdom Viridiplantae; phylum Streptophyta; class Magnoliopsida; order Asparagales; family Amaryllidaceae; genus Agapanthus; species Agapanthus africanus. Next base: position 151,215,586 of record JASDDO010000016.1, read on the forward strand.
TTGACTATTCTTGCATGCGTAGGCGATAGGTTTTGACCTATGCGTGATACGCGTGCCGATTTGATTTTCGTATGCCATTTCGATTTCGAATTTGGTTTTAATGCGATACGGTGCGTTATGATATGTAGGTACCCCATGTGGACTTCAAGACGACAAGCAAGCGCGTGGAGACGTCGGCACCGGCGAGCGAGGACCAGGTGAGTAGATTTATATCTACGGGGAGAAGTCGGGTGGATGGCGTATAGCACCCTCGCAGTCCGTAGTATAGTTCATATATATATGTTTATATAGGTGTTTTATGATACGAGAATGTTTATTCATCATATGATTATGTGTTCATGGATTACCTTTGGGTTAGTTGCGAAACCCTAGAGTAGTTGTTATACCCACATACGCACACACAGACTTGCATACATTACTTTCTTGTGCGTAGATGGGGATGTGTATATATGTATATACGTATGGGTATGGGACTATGCATATATACATTCATATACACATGCATGGATGATGAGGATAGTACTTGGGATTTAAGATGAGTCGATGAGATTTGATTTGAGGCCGTGAGATCGGTGATATGGCAGGGTTCGTATTTGAGATACGACATGACGTTGTAGCGGGTCCTTGCCGTAGTGTTTCACACACGTGCATGCATACTTAGGCGGTATCAGTATTGTACTAGATGTAGATCAGTACCCCGATCATGATATTTGATAAAGAGGATACCAGATGAATAGTAAGATGAATGTGATATTGACCCGTACCCAGACTTGGGATGCCGTACGACTGATTTACGTACGAGCTATATATTGATGATTGATCCGCACTCTTGACTTGAGATGTCTGACTATAGATATGGTATCGGCTATGATATTATTGAGGCGGGATCACCTACTATACATATACATGTATGTATATGTATCGACTCAGATGATAGGCGGTTTCCTTACCTGTAGTTCAGCTTGTTAGTTCAGCCGTATAGTTTAGTGTAGTTGTTAGATTAGATTAGACTCCTACCTATTTCAAAACTAGCGGATCGTGGGTATTTTAAAAGACATGTCAAGGGATCTACGGATATTTCAAAAGACGTATCCTTTCTTAAAACCACCGTAGCCCTTATTTTCAAAACCCCACGATTCGTGTTATTTCAAATGGCACCATTGTTTAATATTTAGCTCCCGCTCATTATGGTTGCTCGCTCCGCATCGCATACTTACATTGTTATTTCATATTGCATTGTTGATATTATGCTGTTAGGACACCAGCACCATTACCGATGATGCGTATGTACCACGTACACTTACTTGCCGGCTCACACACATCTTCATCGGTAATTGCCATGTCACGTACACCTTAGAAAATATTATTTCTTAACTTAGCTTGATAGCTAGTAGTTTGACTTGATATTAGTGTACTTACCTTATATGCCAGCTTAGATATTGTAGTTATTACTTGTCACTTCATGCATACTGTTATTCATTGTTATGCCGTATTCATGGATTCTCATGCCTATATTCATGGGTTTACATGCTATTGATGATTTGGATTCGGATTTCCATGAGATTTTCTGGATTTGGGGGAAAACCGCAAAACTTGTATAAGCTTCTTTCCTCTCTTTTAAATAAAAAGTACTGTTTTTCCATGATGTATGAGTCGTCCATCATGAGTTTGCTGATGGATTTTGAGACCCGATTCGAGGAGATGGATGAACCGTTTCGGGTACATGGTAGGCCCGGTGCGATACCCCGGGGCAAGAAGATCGTGTGGTTGACGTTGAGCCTGTGCAGGGGAGCACGACCGACCGGTGATATTACCCGACGCGTCGGATATCCGGAGGATACCGTCGTGGTCATGAGATGGATGGTAGGGGCCGGCCTGGACTGACGGCGCCCTAGTCATTGTGATTGAGACATTGAGATTTCGAGATATTGAGGTATAGAGACTGTGATACAGAGATATCGAGATATTGGTATTACGTTTTGTGCCGATGCTAGGCACTGTTTTATGCTGATTTCATTATGAAACCTCATTTTAAAAATACAGAAATCTCACTAATTTATGAAAGCAGTTTTCTTCAGTACATGCATTCTGTTTCATGTATTCATACATCATCCATATGATATATTGCTACCTGAGGCACTGACACGGGCATATGGGATTACACTTGGGTTAGATATTTACCCTAGTCGTTGTTTTAGACTGCTGGTTATATTTGAGGATTATATATTATGACCGTATGACCTAGGATTGCGTTATACATGCGATTTCTATTCATAGATGTTTTTCTATTCACGAGTTGTCAACTCACCCCCGTTGTGCCCCAGTTTCTTGCAGGTTTGCCGTACAGGTTTCATTACAGCTTTGCGGGCACAGTTTCGTTCGGGTAGCTTGCTAGTAGGTGGGTTTATTGGTATCGTACCCATCATATTACCTTGTATAATATTATTCAGTTGTATCTAGTAAATTCCATCAACCAAACATGTATTTATTTTTGTGATAGAGACCAGTGATGTTATTCTTTCGACCTTAGAGTCGCACGTTGTATTTCTGTGGATTTCTTGTTGTTTTGAGTTTCCTTTTGAGTTTTGATCCTCGCCCTTGGCGTTGTATATTATATTTCTTGTGTGGTTGTGACCGTCAATTGACGAAGTGCTAGCTCCCGCTTGGGGATGCCTTTTATTGATTTCGTATACTATTCATATTGTATCCCGTTTGGGAGCCAGTATTTACAAAGGAGACTCTGCCGAAATTTTCAAGAAATACTTGACTTTTAAAAAAAACCGCATAATTCGGCTTATGCTTTTAAAAGTACTTGTTTTAAGTTGTTTTTCCTTCACTCTACTATTTTTCTTGGTTTGGATTTCTGGGTTCTCGGCTTACTTAGATTACGTACGCCTCGAGACGTTTCGTAGTTTAAGTGCCGGTCATGTTCCGTACTTTCGGGACGTGACATAACGTCAGACCCCCAATAGCGGTATAAGTCGTGTCGGAGTGCAGCCCAGAACACCCTGAGATACTACTGGAGTATCTACCGGTAAATCTCCTGCCTCGACTGAGGGCTTTGTGTAATGGCTCTCCTAGACACAGCGCGATCTCACCCCCAATACCGGGAGAGACGAATCCCCTGCCGATCCGCTCACTTGCCTCCATGTGGCTCGGGACTGTACCCAAAAAGAACCTGTTTGCATGACTCCTTTGAGCCGTGGTAGGGTAGGAATCAAAGCACAGTGGGAACTCACACGAGACAAATGACGACCTCAGGTCGATGAACTAACCTATACACATGTCACCAGGGAACTGCTATCTGACGCTAGGTATAAATACCAACTAGCAGGTTCCCGGCGAGCCCTGTCCGGTGTACTCATAACCCAATGAGCACCTGTATACATCTTAGGTGATCCAACTAACACCGGTGGCTTGTGAGACCGGACACCGCCCTTCATCGGGGTCTCGACTGTATACACTAGTCTACTCCGGAGTAACGATGCCCTGTCTCGAAACTCCTACGAATAGGGACTATAATTAAGGATGTGCTTATAGACTACCCAACTCTCACGTATATGATCGCCATCATACTGTTGGTAGTCAAGCAAGATCCTAAGAGCTCTATCAACGTATAATAGTGATCAGTCACCTGAACCTGTATACGACTGATAAAGGCAAACCAGATAGCATACTATCATCTCGAGTAAGATTGTGCTCCCGGTATAGGTCCTCCTCAATCATTTCAATCACGTACCTGCGATCCAATAATTGACTTTGAGGGCACTATATCCAACAGCACGACTTAGAACGTTCTTAAACTATGGAAAAATCCAACACTTGGAAATTTTCCGGCATAGGAAAAAGTGAGTTATTGATATCCGTTCGAAATTTTTAACACGTTCTAAAAATTACCCGGACAAACTAAACGAAGTTAAACTTTCCAATCGAATCAACGAGCTCCCAATACAACCCAGAAAACTCAACACTTGAGTAGAATAAAAATTCCCAGACAATCAGGAAATCTGTACGGATAATACTGTGTAAAATACAAATCCAAATTTCACTGTTTGGCCGCGGAACCACCGCTCAAGCAAGGCTATTGCCGCGGTTCCGCGGCGCAATAAAGGCATTTTGGGCACGTTTTTAACAGTAATCCATCAAATCACCTGCTGAATTTTCTGAGCATTTTAATATGAAAAATGTCAACTTTTTGAAAAATTTCCAGAAACTAGGGTTTTACGGGTATTCGGAGTTCGATCGGACTTTAAACTTCGCCTAGACTTCGCCTAAAGCTCTAGCTTGGCTCTGATACCACTGTAGGGTTACTAGGCACTCTCACAAGGGTCTACAAGGCATCAACCATGCCTGATTTAAATTTTAGACGTGCCGAACAACCCTTACCAAGATCTTAGACTAGAGATTAGGCGAAACAAAGCATGTAAACAACTTTACATCTAAGAGTTTGGGATTACAACCTTTGTAGTCCGGTCCTTCACTTCATAAAGCTCCGTGTTGTGGTCCCTTCGCTGCGATCATCAAGTTCCCGGACTCTAGAGAGGCTCCACGAAGAGAAAGATGCAAGCTTGCTTCCGATCTTCGATAACTAAGATGATCTACCTTGAAGTTTCTTTAACACAAGCTCTCACTCACTAAATTAAGTGAACACCCTAATCTAATTGGCAAGAATAGATTAGGATGATGAAGTAGGAATTTAGCTCTCATTTGTTTTCTTAATCTCACTCATTATCATCACTTATGAAAAAGATAGAAAGCTTTTCCATGAAGAAGAAGAAGAAGAAGAAGCTTATCCAATCCTTTTGTGATGAATAATGAATCAAGTGTGTGGTTAGAATTGCAACCATGGGTTAAGTATGATAGAGTTAACCCTTGTAGAGAATTAACTAGAGGCTAGGGTTTGGGTTGGGTTAATTAGTGACTCCACAAAACAACATGGAAAAAGAGTTAAAGTCAAAGCTTCATGAAGCTTCATGCATTCTTATCCCTAATACAAAACCTAACCATAATTAAATTCTACAAATCATGTTGCATTTATAACCATAACATGTTACAATATTATATATCACATATACAATATTTATTGTAACAAAATAAAATAATACATTTAACATATATCACATATATATATCAATGTATTACCCGAGTGAGAAAAAGAATCTTTTAGTGAGCTTATATTAGTTAATGCAATTTAATATATCAAATATATAATTATACATTAAATTATCGAATCAACACTTGATCCGATAATCCGGCTATTTCACAAATAACCGACTAATATAATCTGTATCAGTTCATCGAATCAACACTTGATCCGACGACCCGGCTATATCACATATACCCGGCCGATATCACATATTGTGAGAATCTAATACGGTATCACATACACGTATTGTTCTCGGTCCCGCACATATCATATATGTGCTCCTACTCCGTTTTGCCTGAGCCAAGAAACCTCTGTGTAGGACTCTAAAGAATCGTCAATACGCCGACAGTAGGTGATGATCATATCCAACACCCACAAGCTGTAAGCGGTCAGCTAAACGTAACAGCCACCCAGGTATTGAGCGATTAGAAGATCAACAAGCAAGCTTGTACATTCTCCTGTGAATCCAATCAGTAACACTCCCGTACAGTCCAATCTCTTCGTCTGATATGTCGCATATCTCGCCTAGGGGTGGTAAACGTCAGACCCCAGCAGCTTGATAAGTCGTGTCGATATGAGGTCTATAACAGTTTGAGAAACTACTGATAACACTTACCAGTAAATCTCAGCAATCCTGGCCAGGGATTTCCAGTTATAGCCAATCGAACACAGCACAACATCAACTCCCTATACCGGGAGAGACGAATCCCCTCCTATCGCTCATTGCCTCCATGTGATTCGGGACTGTACCCAAAAGCCACCTTTTTGCACGCCCTCTTGGACGTGGTATGATGGAAATCAAAGCACAGTGGGAATCACTCAAGACTCTATGACGATCTCGGGTCTACAGACTACTCTGTACCAGTGTCACCAGAGAACTGCCATCTGTTGTGAGGTATAATACCATCTGGAGTTCTCGGCGAGTCCGTCCAGTGTACCCAGTCTCCACTGAGCACCCGTATACTTTCTCTGATGTCAAACACCAATGGATATGAGATCATCCATCGCCCATCATATGGGTCAAGAAGCGCATACGCTAGTCTACTCTAGAGTATCGATGCCATGTCTCGGTACTCCCACGACTAGGAACATTTGAAGGATGTACTTGGCGACTACACTGTCCCCACTTGTATGATCCGCATCATAGTCCTGGTAGTCAAGTACTCATCCTAAGGGCTTTATCAACATGTAATATAGAGACAATCAGAGTACATGTTAAGATAAAGAGCAACCAGATAGCGTACTATCATGTCGAGCAAGAAAGTCCTCCCTATATATGTCCAAGCATCCACTACTATATACATCGTATGTACAGTAATGGCCTATAGAGCATACATATAACTAACAACCATTTTCATCTTCATTGTCTAAGATGTATATATAACAATTTTCATGTGATTATAATACTGTTTAACCATTAAGTTAGTCGGTGCAGAATTGATGGAGGTCAGGATCTCTTTCAGATATTGTCCTCCGTTGAACTGTCGCGAGCGTTGATGAACGGCTGAGATTGGGTTTGAGGGTTGCCTCCTTGAGCGTGTGGATCTCAGTGGGCTTATTTTGAGGCGAAGCCGAGCTATCTGCAAAAGAAGTCCCGGGGTGGTGGTACCACCGTGGACCCCCCGACGATCAAGTTAGCCGAGGTATTTGGGAAGAGTAGCGGCTTATTGGAATAAAATTGCCTTACCTGAGTCGTCTGGGAGAGGGGTTTTTATAGCGGTCTCCATAAGCAAGCTGGCGTGAGATCTTCGCCGGCCGTTACGTCCCCAGGCGTTACGCCTGCGTGAATGATGGGATCCCCCATTAATGACGAGATACGCTCGTTAATGAGGGGAAACGGTGGCGTGAAACGCGGGATTGTGGGGCGGTGGGTATCTCGCGTCTGGCGAGATACGCGGAGCCATTGCGGAGGCGCTTGTGATCTGCGTTCCAAGTTGCTCGTTGCAGAACCAGGGAGGCTTCGCTCGGCGGGGGGCTCAAGACGAGCGGAAGGACGAGGAAGTTTGGTTCTGCGATAGCTCGGAGACGAGCTAGGATGGCTGAGGAAGCTCAGCGCGTAGAGGGGCTCGGGAGAGAGCCCACGGTTATTTGTAAGGTGTGCATAAGCGCGTTAAGGGATCCATAGGAGGTCGGGACACACCCCGGGAGGATATCCCGGAAAGGGCCTCCAACGCAAGGTGTTTGTCCCGTTCGGGATGAGCTCCGGGACACCTCATCTGCCACGTGTCATGATCTGGGAAGTTTCCACTTACGAGCATCATCATTAGCCCCCCACTCTCGGGATGACCTATTTATGGGTCGGGTCGAAAGTGGTCTGATCGGTCTCCCGGGCTCAGCTTATAGTCAAGGACCTGCCAGCGTGGGTCTCCGAGGCGGTTAGGCGTATCTTTGATGACGTCAGCGGGCTAGAGAGGAGATCGTGCATTAAAGAGGGAGCACCGGTTTGCTCGTACGTCTGTTGAGGCGCAAGACACGTGTCCGATGCCGATTGGCGGACGTGACGGGTTGTCACCGTCTTCTGCGCCCGAAGGGACGCTTCTAATGGCCGTGTGACATATGGAGCGTCGACGGCTGGCGAGCGCGAAGCGTCGTTTTGGCGGGAAATGATCTGAGCTATTGGATGCATCGCCAAAGAACTATAAATAGGGGCGGGATCCCCCAAGGGTCCAAACTTTTGCCATCATTTCCCTATTGCTGCGAGAGATAGCTCGGCGCTCTGTCCTTTAGATCGGATCCCTCGCGCTCTTTCCTCGGAGGACTCCTTATTTGAATGAGGTTAGATGTCTTCCTCTGAGGAGTCTGTGGAAGTTGTTAGGGTAGAGTCGGGCGATGAAGTTCCAGTTGTTGGAGCCGAGTCCAGGGTGTTTTCTTCTGCTTCTTCCTCTGCCCCATCCGAGTCGGATTCCCCTCATAGAGCTAAGTCTACTCATGCTGCTCGTCGTCAGGCGACGGGAAGGGTCCCCAAAGCGCGCATTGGGAATGCTCATGATGCGCCCTCCCTCCTAAGGAATGTGGACGAGCTCACCACAATCCGGTCTCATTTCCACATTCCCCCTAGCTATTCTCTTCATTTGGTTAGGGAGGATGAAAGGCCGGAACAGGTGCAAGGCAAGGAGATTGCCCTGTACTTGGATGCATTCTTGGCTGGAATACGTCTGCCTTTTCCCCCCGAAGTATGTGAGGTACTATGTTGCTTCCAACTTGCCCCGGGCCAACTAGTGCCGAACTCATGGAGAATTCTGCTCGGGTTCCTGGTCCGGTTGAGACTTGAAGAAATCCCTTTCAGCCTGGCCCTTCTCACTTCCTTCCTTTGTTACAAAAATCATCCCGGCACCTCTAAGGACGAGCCGATCTGGGTGTACATTTCCTTCAAAAAAACAAGGGAGGGACGGACGGCTCGGGGGTTGTAGTTGTTCCTTCTTTCATTCACGAATGGAAGGAGAAGTTTGTTTTCTTCGGGCCATCCGAGGGCGAGGATTGGCCCATGCCTGTACAGTGGCATAGGGCCAACTGCCCACGGGTGAAGCGGTTGTCCTCTCCCAAGGTGAGGGCGGTGTTTATCTAGGAGCCGATCCAACGGCCCGATGTTTTGCTTTCCGAGCAGGCTGTTAGCTGGGCCGGGCTCAGCCCCACTCGATTCGTGGGTAAGTTAGGGGCTTAGACGATCTGTCTAGACTTGCATATTTTTCTTTGGCTCTTTTCACCGTCACTAACTCCCTTTGTGTATTTTCCTTTTTGCAGAACCAATGGACCGATCCAAATTCTTGGCTGCCGTAGCCGTGAAGAAGGGGAGGAAGACCGGGGGCGCTAGGTCGTCCTGCCCCGGTTGGAGCTTGGCCCCGAAGCTGTCTGCATCTGCTAAGCCTTCTGCCGTACCCCAAGCTCCGGAAACCAGCCGCGGGGGGAGCCATAAGCATGCTCGGGAACCGGAGCCCCGGGCGTTCGAGGTGGAGGATGAAACTGACCCCACCGAGGTCCCTCTCAAGAGGTACAAGAGGACGGTTTCTCGTTCTTCGGTCTCCCCGATCGCCGTGCACGAATGGGACGTTTGTTTCTAGTTGCCCTCGGGGCTTTCTGTTGCCGATAGCTTTCTTTCGGACATGGAGCGATCGGCCGGGTTCAAAATTCCCCGGGGGACCCTCAAGGCTCAAGTGGCTGCCATTGCTCAGGAGGATGTACAGGTCAGTATCTTCTTTCCGTTGAGGTTTTCGTCAAGTATTTTTTCTTCGGATCGGACACTTTTAATCCCATCCTTTACTTTTCTCAGGTCCTCCAGCATTGCACCCTCATCGTCAATATGGAGCACGGGGAGATAGACCCGGGGATGCCGAAGGCGGGCGAGTCTTCCTTACGGGAGGAGGACCCGCGCCTGGAGTTGCATCGGGCGAAGGAGAGGATAAACTCCCTCGAGACCCAGGTGGTCGCCGAGGAGTCGATGAACTCCAAATGCAAGGAGTCCATCCGACTTCTGAAGGAATCCAACAAGGTCATCCAGGATAAGTTGGAGGAGACTGATGTGCTTAACGCCACGATGAAGAAGTCGCAGGACACTTTCGAGAGGGAAACCCAGGCGGCTAAGGACGCGGAGAAGCTCGCCAACCTCCGGGCTGCATAGTCGGTGGAGTACAAGACGTCGGAACAGTTCTACACCGACCTTGCCAACGCTTCGGCCATTGTCTGGCACCAGGCTCTCGACGCCGTCAAGGCATTGATTTCGGGGTTTGCTGATGGCGAGCTTCGGCTCCAGTACCCCCTCGCCGAGGATGAGCCATAGGGAGAGCCCGCCGGGAGTGCCTCCAGGGGAGAGGCTGTCGGCGGGAGTGCTGGAGATAAGGCTCCTGGTGGGAGCACCGACCTTAAAGCAGCCACCCCAGTTCCCGACGCCGGCGTTGAGCAGATCGAGGTCCTCCCCGGTCCCAAGGCCTGAGCCTATCTGCCTTTTTCTTGCTTCTCTTTTTCTTCTGAATTTTGTAAGCCTTCGGGTAATTTTTGTAAGGATGAGGAGCCCAAAGTACCTTTTGTAAAGACTCTCAGATCGTGAATAAAGTTGTTTTTGATTTTTCTCTGTGGTAATGTTTTCTTGTGTGAGTACATGAGCTTGTTAGTGTTTTCCTCGTCCCAAGAGTCAGGTCGTAGGTCGATGACCGGTCTTTTAGATGTCGATCGCCCGTCGAGTATAAGCTAGTAAATCACCAAGTGCGGAAGGTCGGTCCCCTCCCGCCCCCTGAGTCGAGGTGGCGATTGTTCGCTCAGAATACATCGGGGGATCTTTTAGTGTAGGTAGGTCGAGATTTGATCATTCCTTTGAGTCGGTCCGGCGACCACTTCCCTTCGCGTACGTCAAACAATAGCCGAGTTAGAGTTAGTCGGCGGATGGATGGGGCTTTAGATCCTTAGCGTAGGTCGGTAGGAAGTTACCCGCTAAGGATTGACCGAGCAGGGAAGCTGCTTGGTGGCCTCCTGATGAGGGCTTCGATCCTTAGCGTGGATGGGTAGTAAGTTACCCGCTAAGGATTGATCGAGCAAGGAAGCTGCTCGGTGGCCTCTTGATGAGGGCATTCGATCCTTGGCGTGAATGGGTAAGAAGTTACCCGCTAAGGATTGACCGAGCAGGGAAGCTGCTCGGTGGCCTCTTGATGAGGGCTTTCGATCCTTGGCGTGAATGGGTAAGAAGTTACCCGTTAAGGATTGACCGAGCAGGGATGCTGCTTGGTGGCCTTTTGATGAGGGCTTTTGATCCTTGGCATGAATGGGGAAGAAGTTACCCGCTAAGGATTGACCGAGCATGGAAGCTGCTCGGTGGACTCTTGATGAGGGCTTTCGATCCTTGGCGTGAATGGGTAAGAAGTTACCCACTAAGGATTGACCGAGCAGGGAAGCTGCTCGGTGGCCTCTTGATGAGGGCTTTCGATCCTTGGCGTGAATGGATAAGAAGTTACCCGCTAAGGATTGACCGAGCAGGGAAGCTGCTCGGTGGCCTCTTGATGAGGTCTTTCGATCCTTGGCATGAATGGGTAAGAAGTTACCCGCTAAGGATTGACCGAGCAGGGAAGCTGCTCGGTAGCCTCTTGATGAGGGCTTCGATCCTTAGCGTGGATGGGTAGTAAGTTACCCGCTAAGGATTGACCAAGCAAGGAAGCTGCTCGGTGGCCTCTTTATGAGGGCTTTCGATCCTTGGTGTGAATGGGTAAGAAGTTACCCGCCAAGGATTAACCGAGCAGGGAAGTTGCTCGGTGGCCTCTTGATGAGGGCTTTCGATCCTTGGCGTGAATGGGTAAGAAGTTACCCGCTAAGGATTGACCGAGCAGGGAAGCTGCTCGGTGGCCTCTTGATGAGGGCTTTCGATCCTTGGCGTGAATGGGTAAGAAGTTACCCGTTAAGGATTGACCGAGCAGGGATGCTGCTCGGTGGCCTTTTGATGAGGGCTTTTGATCCTTGGCATGAATGGGGAAGAAGTTACCCGCTAAGGATTGACCGAGCATGGAAGCTGCTCGGTGGACTCTTGATGAGGGCTTTCGATCCTTGGCGTGAATGGGTAAGAAGTTACCCGCTAAGGATTGACCGAGCAGGGAAGCTGCTCGGTGGCCTCTTGATGAGGGCTTTCGATCCTTGGCTTGAATGGGTAAGAAGTTACCCGCTAAGGATTGACCGAGCAGGGAAGCTGCTCGGTGGCCTCTTGATGAGGTCTTTCGATCCTTGGCATGAATTGGTAAGAAGTTACCCGCTAAGGATTGACCGAGCAGGGAAGCTTCTCGGTGGCCTCTTGATGAGGGCTTTCTTAGACTTCTTCTTTCTTTACGAGGCGTCGTTCAATCTCCCTTGACTTGGGAGAAGAAAATCTGGAAGAGTGGTCGTCACGGGAGACACGTGGATGAAACGCACAGGCAAGGCGAGGCGCTTCAAGATTCGCGTCGTTCCGACTTCCGTTGACTGTGAGATACGGGATGGCCGCCTTGCGGCAGCCCCATATTGGGAAATAAGAAAATATCACAAGATTCGCGCCGATGCACGCTCAAATCTCGGCCCCTGGGGATTCTGTTGAGGCTATAAATAGAGAAGGTGCGTGGGTTTCTTTCAGCGTTGCTTTTCTGAAAATGACTGGGCTTATCTACTCCATCGGAGAGATCATCTCCCGCGATGACGTGTATCTTTATGATCACGAGTGCATGGAGGAGACATACCGAACTGTGGTCGAACGCATAGAGGACCACTTTGGACGCCTACTTCCCCGAGGTCACCTTTCCTCTAATTGCTCATGTACGCCATTTGGAGGATGTCCCCGGGTTTGTTCAACGCCTTGTCTCCGCAGCTGCAGGACGAGGCGCTTGATAAGCTGCACACGCTCTACGTCCGCGGCTTCATCTCGAAAAACAAACATGATCGATCGGCGGCCCTTCTTTTGGAGTGTTTCTAAAAGAGGCAGATCGCGGACTCTTGCCTGGCGGGTGGGAGTTCCGGTAGCTCCGTGGCTTCTCGGGTACTTGGGCAGCATCAGAGGGAGCGAGCTGAAGAGGCGAGGGCTCGGCTGGCGGAGATCTCCTCGGAATACCATCAGCAATGCTTTCTTGACCCCCTACCCCCTATGTTGTAATTTTTATTCTCTGTGTAAGGCTGGGGAGCCCATAATACCCTTGATGAATAAAATTCTTCTTTTGCGACGTCTTATTGTCTCCTTTTTATCCTCTTTGCGTGTTTGAGTATGTTTATAAAATGAAATCAGTGACCTTTGAACCGAGGAAGAGGGGAACACATTGAAGAAGCTCCTTCTAATTTAGAAGACTTAAAAGAAAAATTTACATCGCTTAAGAAAAGAAGAAACATAGATTCACAGATACAAATTTTGAATTCACTTGTACAATTTGAGCTTTTCGGCGTTGTAAGGTCGCAGAAACTTGCGTCCCGCCGCGTCTTGTAAGCGATAGGCTCTGCCGGGCAATACCTCGGAGACGAGGAATGGGCCGTCCCAGTTCGAGGAAAATTTGTGCAGCATTCCTTGGTCTACGAATTCATTCCGCCTAAGGACTAAATCTCTGGCTTTAATGGTGCGATGCTTGACTCGTGGGTTATAGTAGCGAGCAGTTTGCTGTTGATAAGCATCGGCTTTGATCTGTGCCCGGTCCCGCTTCTCTAGCAAGATGTCCAAATTAGTCCGGAGGGCCAAGGTATTAGCTTCGTTATCGAAGTGTTCGACTCTGTAACTGGGGAGCCCGATCTCTGTTGGGACCATCGCCTCGGTGCCGTAGCAGAGACTGAAGGGGGTCTCTCCCGTTGGGGTCTTCTTCGATGTGCGTAAGGCCCATAAAACTCGGGGTAGTTCCTCGACCCAGCTGCCCTGTCTTCCTTCTAAACAAGTTCGAAGACCTCAAATAACGTCTCGGTTAGCGACCTCAGCCTGCCCATTGCATTGAGGATGTGCGACCGCGGCAAACTTCATCAGTACGTGGTATTCATTGCAGAATCCCTTGACTTTGTCGTTTTCAAAGTTCGTCCCGTGGTCGGTAACAATACACCTCGGGATCCCGAACCGGGATATTATATTATTCTGCAGGAATTTGATGGTCGTGGTGGCGTCCGGTTTTCTGATGGGGACGGCCTTGATCCACTTTGTAAAGTAGTCTACCGCGACGAAGATATATTTGTGTCTTCCCGTGCCAGTTGGGAGTTGGCCTACTATGTCCATTCCCCACTGGGGAAATAACCATGGGGAGGTCAGGGCTGTTAGCTTGGTAGCCGGAAGCCGGGGTATGCTGCCATGTAGTTGACAGCTTTTGCATCTTCTGACGAGCTTCTGAGCGTCTTGATGAATCGTCGGCCAATAATATCCTTGGAGTAGCGTTTTCTGGACTAAGGTGAGGGCCCCTTGATGTGCTCCACCGACCCTTTCGTGTATCTCACGCAGGACATAGTCGGCTTTGTGGGGGTCGACGCACCGAAGCAGAGGTTGCATGTACGACTTCCTGTAGAGGTTTCCATTGCCCCAGACAAAATGGCAGGCCTTGGCTCGAAGGCGGGGTGCTTCCCCTCGATCATCTAGGAGTGTACCTTCCTTCAGGAACTCTACGAGGGGCTTCCTCCAGTCTCGGCCTTCCTCCTGAGTAGTGTACACTTGAAGTGTTGTCTCCCTGTCTTCCACGCTGGGCCGTGGCAAGACTTCGAAGAGGATATTCCTTTTATTGTTAGCCGTATAGGAGGAGGCTAGCTTGCTCAGGGCATCGGCCTGGGCATTTAGATGCCGAGGAATTTGCTCCACTTAAACTTCGTCGAAGTCTTTTCGTAGTCTCTTTACCTCGGCTAAGTACTTCACCAATAGCGGCTCCTGGGCTTCGAAATGGCCAGTCACTTTGCCTACGACTAAGGCAGAGTCGCTGCGAATTCGAATCGTCTTTAGCCCCACTCCGGAGGCGATTCTTAGTCCGGCTAGCAAGGCCTCGTACTTCGCGGCGTTGTTTGAAGCTTTGAACCCGAGCTTCAAAGAGTACTCCATCTCTGCCTCGTTCGGTCCTCGAATGATAAGGCCGGCACCGCTCCCGTCCTCGGTATAGGATCCATCGAAGTAGAAGACCCAGTCGGCGACGGAGTCGGGCCCTTCCTCGACAGAGGGTTTGGACCCGGGGATGGGTGCTGACACTGTCTCCTTGTTGGGGATAGTACATTCGACAACGAAGTCTGCTAGGACTTGTGCCTTGATGGCTTTCCTTGGGTGGTATTTGATGTCAAATTGAGATAACTCTCACCTCAATTTCTCCAAACGAACATATGACTCGGGGGAGGCGAGGATAGCCCCAAAGGGACGCTCGGTGAGGACAAGGATGGTGTGTGCCTGGTAGTAGTGCCGTAGCTTCCAGGTCACGATAAGCACCAAGACAATCTTTTCTATGGCCGGGTACCTTGTTTCCCCGTCCTTAAAGACGTGGGTCACATAGTAGACCTGATTCTGCACTCCTTCGACTTCTCAGACGAGCACTGAGCCTGCGGCATGATCGGATACCGCTAGATACAGTGACAGCTCGTCCCCCACAATTGGCCGGGCGAGCAATGGGGGAGTTGCCAGGTGCACTTTCAGTTGCTCGAAAGCGATCTGACACTTTTCCGACCATTCGAACCATAGGATCTTTCTCAGGGCTTTGAAGAATGGGAGGCACTTTTCTCCGGACCTCGACATGAAGCGACTTAGAGCGGCCACTCTTCCCATGAATCGCATGATTTCGACGTTGATCTTTGTTGCGGCCATGTTGAGGATGGCCCGGCTCTTCTCTGGGTTAGCTTCGATTCCTCGATGGGTAACCATGAACCCGAGGAATTTTCCATTAGTGACCCCGAACGTACACTTTGCGGGGTTCAGCTTCATTTTTGTTCATCACAGAAAACTGCATTTTTATACCACCCATTCGTTATCTATTTCATATATATCCGTAATATTAATCAGTGTCTGATCAGTAATTACAGATTATAGGTGTTCGTGATAAAAGACTGGAAACACACTCAAAATCATGGATATAGCGTTTGGAAGCCGACACTGCAAACAGAACAGAAAACCAATCATTGTCCAAAGAGTTCTTTTTTTTGCAATTAGATGTGTGCACACAATTTTGGTCCAACACAATACAAGTCTATAGGTTTCTTTGGCACAACTACAAGGTTTCACAAGGCATCAAACATGCTATATTTAAAAAAATTAGTGTGCCAAACTGTAAGTGCACGGCAGCGCCCCGGCCGTCTGAACGAGGCCAAAATGCGGAAACAAAATCTTTTCTTTACTTGGAAACCGGCGCTACCGCGGACTATAAACCCGGATCGGGCCATTAACCTACTACTAGCTAACTAGAGAAAGGGGGTAGAGAGCTATACCGAGCGATCCGTGTCCTTCGGTCTTCGGCCTCCATCCCGATCTCCTCGCGGAATCTCCGGTCTTCATCTCCTCGTCGGAAAGGGCACCACATCGCCGGGTCCTTTTACGGGCTCCCACCTCTGGACCGAGGCAACTTGGGCACGAAGTTGGTGAGCCGACGTGTCCAAGAATGCTGTAGGCTAAGTGTAGAATGGTTTTGGTTCACGGGGTTAGTGAGGTTGCCATTTGGAAGTGTAGGTGGAGGGATGGACTTTGAAATGGTGCTATAGGATTTTTGTGTGAGCAAATGAGATGAAAAACCCCACACAAAATTTTTGGACAGCCCCCATACTAGTGTGGTCGGCCATAAACAAGAGAAGAGAGGGAGTGGGTCAATCATACAAGAAAGAGAAAAGGGTGATGATTAGGAACAATGATCACCACCAAGTCAAAACCAAAATCCATCACCAAAGTAATGATGCACAAAATAATCATCATATACTAGAACCATCATGAGAACCATCATGTGCCACAAAAAGTCTTCTCTATGATAAATTGCACATTTGCAAATAACCCCCCTCCCACCAATTTTCAGCCAAGGAAAGAAACAAAGGAAAATGGCTGAAACGGAATGTAAGATGGCAACTTCAAAAAATCGATCCCGTAATAAATTACAGGAAAACCCCGCGACTGTATATACATACCCGCATTTGTATTCCGACCGAATACAAATGCAATGCGACAAAATCTACACTGTACAATACTAGGATCCGACTTAAACCAAAGCCCGCTAGCATTATCCGTCCGATCATGATCCGTGCAATACCGCACGTACATAATCGAACCTTGCCATATATCCATACGGCCTCTACAGCGTTTCGCCCGAAACTTGAGAAACTGTCTGTGGGGAACTCTAAAGATGTTAGTTATATGTATGCCCTAGAGGCCATTACTGTACATTGGATTTATATTGTAGTGGATGCTGGGACATATATAGGTAGGACTTTCTTGCTCGACATGATAGTACGCTATCTGGTTGTACTTTATCTTAACATGTAGACTCTCTGTCTCTCTGATTACATGTTGATAAAGCCCTTAGGATGTGTACTCGACTTCCAGGACTATGATAAAGATCATAATAGTGGGGCCTGGGTAGTCAATGAGTACATCCTTCATTGTTCCTAGTCGTGGGAATATCGAGACGGGGCATCGATATTCCAGAGTAGACTAGCGCATATCTTCTCGACCCATGCGATGGGCGATGGATGATCCCATATCTATTGGTGTTTGACATCGAAGATGGTATGCGGGTGCTCAGTGGAGACTGGGTACACTGAACGGACTCGCCGAGAACTCCCAGATGGTATTATACCTCACGTCAGATGGCAGTTCTCTGGTGACACTGGTACAACTTAGTCTGTTGACCCGAGATCGTCATAGAGTCTTGTGTGTCTCCCACTGTGCTTTGATTTCCACCCTACCACGGCTCTACTGAGTTGTGCAAACAGGTGGTTTTTGGGTACAGTCCCGATTCACATGGAGGCAATGAGCGATAGGAGGGGATTCGTCTCTCCCGGTATTGGGGGTTGATGTTGTGCTATGCTCGACTGGCCATAACAGGAAATCCCTGGCCAGGGTTGCAGTGATATACTGGTAAGAGTTATCAGTAGTTTCACGAATGTTGTGGACCTCAAGTCGGCATGACTTATCGAGCTACTGGGGTCTGACGTTTACCACCCCTAAGCGAGATATGCGACATATCAGACGAACAGACCGGACTGTACGGTATGTGTTACTGGTTGGATTCACAGGAGTGTGAGCGGGATTGCTCGTCGATCTTCTGATCGCTCAATAATCGGGTGGCCGTTACGTTTAGCAGACCGCTTGCGGCTTGTGGGTGTTTGATATGATCATCACCTGCTGCCGGCGTATTGACGAGTCTTTAGAGTCCTACACAGAGGTTTCCTGGCTTAAGCGAAACGAAATAGGAGCGCATATGAGATATGTGCGGGACCGAGAATAATGCGTGTATGTGATACCGTATTCTATTCTCGCGATGAATGTATCGAATGGTTGTATGCGATATAACCTAGTTATCGAATCAAGGATTGATTCGATAAGCCGATACATTGGATACTAGTCGGTTATATGCGATATGACCGGATCGTTAAATCAAGTGTTGATTTAATGATTTAATGTATAATTATATATTTGATATGTTACTTTGCATTAACTAGTATTGGTTCACTTTATATGGATTTTCTCACTTGAATGTACAAGTTGTATATGTGATATACTTTTTGTGCAAATGTTTGTATCATGTTTGATGATACATGTTAACCTGGTTAAGTGTAAAGATTAAACCATGGTTAAATTGATGATTAGGGTTTTCTTTTTATTAATCATTTATTTATTTGGAAAAGATTAGAAATGAAATGGTTGCAAGTTTTGTCTCTTTCTTTGAAGCTTCATGAAGCTTTGACTTTGTGACCATTTTGTCTCATGCTTAACCCTAACCCTTGCAATTAACCATGGTCTATTCTCTACACCTAATCATGGTTATTATTATGATAAGTATCCTTTTTCTTTTCTTTTGAATTAACTTATCATAATAATTCTTTCTTCATCTTCATCTTCTTCTTCCATGAAGAAGCTTGACTTCATCAATGGTTGATTGATGAAACAAGTGAGAAATCCAATTCTAAAGTCTACCCACTTCCTATTTCTTCTTCCTCTACCTCTTGCCAAGTAGTAGAGTGTGTTTCCTTCACAAGTTTTCATGGCTTGGTGAAGGTGGAGCTTGATCTAGTGATGCTTCGACGCAGATCATCTTCGGCACGTCGTCGATGACCTAGCCCGCTTCTTCTCCGATGAAGCCGACGCAAGAGCCCGGATTTCGATTTGGACAGCGAGGATACTTCGTTGCGGAGCTATGGAGGTGGAGAACCGGATCTACAAAGGTTGTATTTCCGTATTCTTATAGTTAAGTGTTAACTAGTTTAATGTTTCGCCTAGATTTCTAGCCAACGATCCGTATTAGGGTTTGTGGGCACCCGTAAAATTTGATTTGTGCATGTTTGATCACTTGTGAGACCTCACTAGGGTGCCGAGGAACCCCACAGTGGTATCAGAGCCTAGCTAGAGCCTTAGGCGATGCGTAGACGGAGTTAGAAGTCCGATCGACCCGAAACCCCGACTTGAAAGTGCTCTCTGGACATTTTCTGTTTTCGTGGATTTTTGAGAATTAAAAATATGCAGAAAAATCAGCAGGAAATTCTAAGAATTACTGTGCAAAAAGTAACTAATGATCCCTCAAAAGTGCGGCGGAACCGCGGCATTAGCATGCTAATGGGGCGGTTTCGCCGCCGTTTTGTCTTATTAGGCATTCAATTTTGCACAGTAATTCCTATTTTGCAGTGATGATTTTCCTGGGAATTTTTTTTTATCTGAAATCAAGAGTTGAGTTTTTTGGGTTGTATTAGGAGTTCGTACATTCGATCGGATTGTCTAATTTTGTCTATGTGTTTTTCGGATATTTTAGAATATGTTAAAAATTTCGACCGGACATTAATACCCACTTTTTCCCCAGCCGGGAAATTTCCAATTGTTGGATTTTTCCGTAGTTTAACGACGTTCTAAGTAGTGCAAGTAACGCGATGGACCCTCTAGAAGACAACAAACCTTAACTCGATTATGTGACCGTCTTGAACTGCCCTTTGAACCTTCGGGTTTGGGGCAGTACGGCGTGCCACATGTGAGGCGTTGGCTTGACCCTTCTACGGCTGGACCGTTGGTACTGAGGCACGAACTGAATGTTGTTAGACTTATTTCATGTGTTGAGCTGTATCGGAAAACTTGGGTGTTCGATTGTTCGATCGAAAAGTTTAGCATTTTTTATTTATCCGGAATGTGATACAATAATTGGAATTCACAAGTAGTTATGAGATAACTGAATGAATGTTATAAACATAGCAGTTTAGTCTCACTTGATCGGTTGCCACGGAATTTTGATGTGATCAAAAGTCCGTCGCAATCACGTAGCGTACGCGGATACTCGCCGGGTAAACTTAATAGACAGCCTCACTCCATAGCCCCGACCAAGTGACTGTAGGAGAACCCCGTCGCCGAAAGCATCCGTCCGGGTGCTCGCGGCAGCGGTGTTCCGCCTTGGTGCACTTCGTCGACGGTATCAGGGGTGCGGCCGCCTACTAAAGTTTGCGACGAGCATTCGATCAGTTTTTCAGGAATCTTGTTGAATTGCCCGACTTGATATTGAAAAGTGTTTTCGATAATGAGACTAAAATGCGCGGTTTATAATTGTTAGGCATGCGATGTCTAAAGAATTCATTTGGTCAGGCATGCGATGTCTGAGATGGTTGCGGATTCCAACTGTTGTAGTTTTACACTTTCTTTTCTGTGACCGTAAGTGTAATATATGATATCGCCGGTTTCGTTGCTATATGTCAACGACAATTGGGATGGACATATTTACTTACGTTGATGACATGTGATGTTATGTGTTGCTGGATATGTTATATTGGATCGTCGTGTTTGAATAGCCGGGGGGGTTTTTATGTGAGATGAGTGTTTTTCATTTTCATTCATGTAAAAACTTGTATGTAATATTCTTTTATTGGGGCACTTCCAGGCTGCGGAAGTTGTCACCGTTGATGTATATTATTTACTTTTCTGCACTAGGATAGACCAAAGGAGGGGAGCACAAGTAACCGGGTTCTGGGGTCCAGTGGTAGACCAACTCGAGGAGTCGAGTCCGGGTCTCCTAACCCTAGAATTGGTAGGGTTGCTTGCCGCTCTCGTAGGGGTCTAGGGGTGTGGGATTGGCTATTCATCACGACCGTGCAATCCGTGTTTTATACTGGCTCGTATTGAAAACACGGACGTCCTAGTATATCCAATATTTCATATGATTCTTCTGCTGTGCTTTATCTGTGATGTGATCATGCGATGTTCTGTGACAGGTATTATATATAGTATATATGATATATTATATAGACGTTGCTTATGTTTTACACCCGCGCTAGCCCTGCCCCGCTCTGCCGTTAGTTACCTAACCTAACGGTGCACGAGGGGACATCGAGGCGAATGCGGATGGCATAAGTGTACGTCATATTTATCTGTGATGTTTAGGTAATTTAAATGATGGGATATTCATTAATGAGATTAATGAAAGAAAATAAACCTAATTGATGTTGTGGAATCGAATTTCAAAATAATACAGGTAGCTACAGTTCTTGCTTTGCATCGCGGTGTTCATTATAGAACATCCTGCACCTTATTCGATAAGGAAAGGACCGAGATCCCTTCACCGGGAGTGACTCCTTTAGCAACAACTGGCAGATGCTACAACCCTCGGTTTGTCATTTGATCGCTTCTATAGTTTACGCTTTGCACAGTGATATATATGATATATCCCGCACCTCATTCGACGAGGAAAGGGCCGACGATCCCTTCACCGGGAGTGACCCCTTTAGCAAAACTAGAAAAGCTTCAAAAACTTTCCATTTAAAAACCATTTGATTCTGCAACGAGATCAAGTTCAAAGCGTTAAAGGTTTTCACAAAAACCAGCCGCCACCCTCCGTCATTTTAGGAAGTAGAGTACTTAGTATTCGTGCTGTGTTTGTTGACCATAGTCAAGGCACAGTGTACGGTAGCTAAGTGATGTCTTCCTACACCGCATATGATGCGATTAGTTAGGACAGTCGCGTGACTTTGTTGACCTTAGTTAAGGGTCATGTGGGTGGGTCTAATTAATCACGAAATGACGGGTAGAACTTGACTAGTACTTATGATTTGTTGACCATAGTTAAGGTCATAGGTGCTAGGGGTAAAAACCATTATCGGGAGTTTCAAGTGTT
The DNA here is from genome assembly GCA_030015575.1 of Agapanthus africanus. NCBI lineage: Eukaryota > Viridiplantae > Streptophyta > Magnoliopsida > Asparagales > Amaryllidaceae > Agapanthus > Agapanthus africanus. The sequence goes on from JASDDO010000016.1 coordinate 151,237,438, forward strand.
GAAATTTGCAATGAGATTGCATACCTTCTATATGATAGTTGGATCCCGATACCCACTGCGAGTAATTGTTACTCCTGGGAGAGTTTTGCACTTTGCAATTAGCCGATCAAGTAGGTGTCTAGAAAGATGTCAACGGGGTTACGTCTCTGGGAAAACGAGGTTTACAGTAATTAGGTCCGTGCGAAAGCACGGGGAACCTCCCTCAAAGTACCGACACTGGCCTGGCTGAAAGATTGGCGAACTTGTAGAGTGTAATTAATCCCGGCTAGACTTTCCTTTTAGGGTTTGAAGGAAGATTTGATAAAAACAGTGGGAGCCATCCTGATTAGATAAAATATATAACCAATCTGATCTTGTAAGAGCGCACGCAGAGTGTTTTCTTCTCTCTCTCTCCTGGTAGCGACCATATCACGCCTTAATCAAGATAATAAAACGGAATTTTGACCGAACCCGCTTGTTATACTGAGCTGGGGAACGTTGGTCCCGCTCCAACTTATAATTGTTATAAGACAGAGCAAGAAATAGGGAAATACCAGAATTCCTATGCCGCCCAAACGAAGAAAGTGCATATGATGCATCTTCTTCGGGTGTGTTTGTTAAACAGAACTGTTTCTCAGTATCCTCTGCATCCTGGGTATACCGGATCAGGATCCCAGATATGTAAGCTGTTACATAGGGCTACAAAAAGGTAGAAAAACTGAGAACGGGTGATAAGTTTCATGAGACAGAAACCGGGGCAAGTGTTGCAGCCAAGTCTGTTGGTCACTGTCACCCTGTATTACCAGAATACATTGATTCTGAACGTATGTTATTAGATACCGAACCTGATATACAAAATCATATCATTCTCTTTATTAGTAAAGAAATGATAAAATTTTGTATTGTTGGATAATGTTTTGAACATTTCCTATATCAAAAGTTGATCGGTTCAGGCACGTTATCTAAAAGGATTGATGTTCTAAATCAAACTACAGTTCTTAGTATACTGAACACACACAAGAGGAAGAGTTCAGAAATGAACGAATTCTTCTTGAGGTATTGTAGACTAGGTCATATCAATGCGACCCGACTAGCTGGAGTTACATGTAGATGCATATTCAAATCAGTTTGAATTTACATCTTGTGAAACTCGCCAGTCATGTCACAAAGATAATATGACCTCAGCCCTGTTTATTGGAAACAGAGAAAGAGTTAGTAAACTCTTGGGACTGATACATGATGATGTATGTAAAGTCTCCTGTCTACACATGCCAGGACTGGTTCTTCATACTTCATTACGTTCTCTGATAATCTCTCAAGATTCAGTCATATGTTCCTGTTGAAACATGAGTCCGAACCTTTTGAGATATTCACAGAATATAAGTTAGAAGTAGAGAACCAAAATACGGGTATAAGTATTATGTCCTATGATAAGATCAGGGAGGAGAATATTTATGCATAGAATTCCTGGACTATTCTAAAGGATAATGAGATTTTCTCTCAGTGTTACTCCTCTGAATACACCACAGCACAACGGTGTATCAGGGCGGAGCAATTGCACAATATTAGATATTGTGTGCTCTATGATAAGTATTACTGAGTTACCTATTTCCTTTTTGGGGTTATGCACTTGAGAAGCCGCATACATATTGAATTAGGTTTGAATCAAATCAGTGTCTACCACTCCATATGAGATATGGTATGGGAAGAGCCCATGTCTTAAGCTAGTTAAGATTTGGGGTTGTCCGGCCTATGTTTAAAGCAAAATCCGGACAAGATCGAGGCAGGATCAGTTCTGTAGAACTGGAAAGGTTCCAGCTATACAAAACTGCAGTTGATGATTTGACAGAACCAAAGGATTCTATAGTTCCCGACGAACCTCAGCCCCTCCGCCGATCTAGTAGGGTTCCTCATCCGCCTGAGAGATACCTCGGTTTCTCGATGACAGTGGGAGCAAGGATTGCATCATGAGATGATGACCCAACTAGTTTCGAGCAGGCCATCGAGAGTAGGGACTCTGTAAGAATGGCTGGATGCTTAGCGATCTGAGATGGAATCCATGTACACCAGCAAAGTATGGACTTTAGCTGCTATATCTGAAGGGTTAAATCCCCATCAGGAGCAAGTATATCTTGAGAAGATGACTTGGTGTAAATGGAAAAGTTGAGACTTTCAAAGCTAGACTTGTTAAAGGTTTTCGTCATCGACCAGGCGTGGATAATGATGAAACCTTTTTCCAGTAGCTATGCTTAAGTCTATCCAGATCCTACTTACCACGGCTACATACCATGCCTACGATATCTGGCGGTTGGGTGCCATGACTGTTTTTCTAAATACTGATTTAGAAGAGAACGTCTGTAAGTGCACAGCCAGAAGGCCTCGTAGACAGTGAGAGCAGCGGAAACGTGTGCAAGTTGCTTTACAGAATAAAGCAGGCATCGCGGAGTTGGAACGTCTGTTTTGATGTGATAGTCAAAGTGTTTGACTTCATCAAAATGGTAGACGAACCTTGTATATACAAAAGGGTAGTAGAGAGTAAGGTGGTCATCTTCGTATTGTACGTAGACAACATACTCTTGATAGGAAGAGAGTTTCCTATACTACGATCGGCCAATCTCCTATTATCACTAGGATTCTCCAAATAGGATCAAAGTGATACCTCCTAAATCCTGAGTTTTCATCTATGAGATAGATGCAATTGGATGCTAGGATTCTTACTAGATGTAGTGAGATGGTATCAATCGATCCTGGGGAGAATCACTGGAAGAGTTCCAGGGTGATAAAGACGACTGAATGTCAGTCACGGGCATTGTCTTTACCCTTAGTAAAGGGACGGTATGTTGGAAGAGTTCCAAGCTCGATACCGTGGCAAACTAGACGATAAAGGCTGGTAACATCGCTACTAAAGATACTCCCAAAGAAGCAGTTTGGGTGTATATTGGTTCATAAGATGAACTAGGTTCCTGCCATTGTATGACAATGGAAGTGTGGCTTCGGCCCTGGAACCCTGGTCCCATCAGTGACCCAGACATATTCTGAGGAAGCATCACCTGATCATGGAGATAGTTGATCTCCAGAGTGATCGAGGTTAGGAGAGAAGACTCAGAGGACAACACGGAGGATCCACTCACGAAGGCCTTTTCCCAGAGAGAGACTCATATGGGATGGTTGAGTATTAGATACTGCGACCACTGCTACAGATGGCTCTAGTGCAAGTGGGAGATTGTTAGTTATATGTATGCCCTAGAGGCCATTACTGTACATTGGATGTATATTGTAGTGGATGCTGGGACATATATAGGTAGGACTTTCTTGCTCGACATGATAGTACGCTATCTGGTTGTACTTTATCTTAACATGTATACTCTCTGTCTCTCTGATTACATGTTGATAAAGCCCTTAGGATGTGTACTCGACTTCCAGGACTATGATAAAGATCATACTAGTGGGGCCTGGGTAGTCAATGAGTACATCCTTCATTGTTCCTAGTCGTGGGAATATCGAGACGGGGCATCGATATTCCAGAGTAGACTAGCGCATATCTTCTCGACCCATGCGATGGGCGATGGATGATCCCATATCCATTGGTGTTTGACATCGAAGATGGTATGCGGGTGCTCAGTGGAGACTGGGTACACTGAACGGACTCGCCGAGAACTCCCAGATGGTATTATACCTTACGTCAGATGGCAGTTCTCTGGTGACACTGGTACAGCTTAGTCTGTTGACCCGAGATCGTCATAGAGTCTTGTGTGTCTCCCACTGTGCTTTGATTTCCACCCTACCACGGCTCTACTGAGTTGTGCAAACAGGTGGTTTTTGGGTACAGTCCCGATTCACATGGAGGCAATGAGCGATAGGAGGGGATTCGTCTCTCCCGGTATTGGGGGTTGATGTTGTGCTATGCTCGACTGGCCATAACAGGAAATCCCTGGCCAGGGTTGCAGTGATATACTGGTAAGAGTTATCAGTAGTTTCACGAATGTTGTGGACCTCAAGTCGGCATGACTTATCGAGCTACTGGGGTCTGACGTTTACCACCCCTAAGCGAGATATGCGACATATCAGACGAACAGACCGGACTGTACGGTAAGTGTTACTGGTTGGATTTACAGGAGTGTGAGCGGGCTTGCTCGTCGATCTTCTTATCGCTCAATACCCGGGTGGCCGTTATGTTTAGCAGACCGCTTGCGGCTTGTGGGTGTTTGATATGATCATCACCTGCTGCCAGCGTATTGACGAGTCTTTAGAGTCCTACACAGAGGTTTCCTGGCTCAAGCGAAACGAAATAGGAGCGCATATGAGATATGTGCGGGACCGAGAATAATGCGTGTATGTGATACCGTATTCTATTCTCGCGATGAATGTATCGAATGGTTGTATGCGATATAACCTAGTTATCGAATCAAGGATTGATTCGATAAGCCGATATATTGGATACTAGTCGGTTATATGCGATATGACCGGATCGTTAAATCAAGTGTTGATTTAATGATTTAATGTATAATTATATATTTGATATATTACTTTGCATTAACTAGTATTGGTTCACTTTATATGGATTTTCTCACTTGAATGTAAGTTGTATATGTGATATACTTTTTGTGCAAATGTTTGTATCATGTTTGATGATACATGTTAACTTGGTTAAGTGTAAAGATTAAACCATGGTTAAATTGATGATTAGGGTTTTCTTTTTCTTAATCATTTATTTATTTGGAAAAGATTAGAAATGAAATGGTTGCAAGTTTTGTCTCTTTCTTTGAAGCTTCATGAAGCTTTGACTTTGTGACCATTTTGTCTAATGCTTAACCCTAACCCTTGCAATTAACCATGGTCTATTCTCTACACCTAATCATGGTTATTATTATGATAAGAATCCTTTTTCTTTTCTTTTTAATTAACTTATCATAATAATTCTTTCTTCATCTTCATCTTCTTCTTCCATGAAGAAGCTTGACTTCATCAATGGTGGATTGATGAAACAAGTGAGAAATCCAATTCTAAAGTCTACCCACTTCCTATTTCTTCATCCTCTACCTCTTGCTAAGTAGTAGAGTGTGTTTCCTTCATAAGTTTTCATGGCTTGGTGAAGGTGGAGCTTGATCTAGTGATGCTTCGACGTAGATCATCTTCGGCACGTCGTCGATGACCTAGCCCGCTTCTTCTCCGATGAAGCCGACGCAAGAGCCCGGATTTCGATTTGGACAGCGAGGATACTTCGTTGCGGAGCTATGGAGGTGGAGAACCGGATCTACAAAGGTTGTATTTTCGTATTCTTATAGTTATGTGTTAACTAGTTTAATGTTTCGCCTAGATTTCTAGCCAACGATCCGTATTAGGGTTTATGGGCACCCGTAAAATTTGATTTGTGCATGTTTGATCACTTGTGAGACCTCACTAGGGTGCCGAGGAACCCCACAAAAGACTCGTCAACACTTTGGCTGTGGATTTAACCACTAGCACGTCAGAGGTATTAGCCATACGTAACAGGCTACCAGGTATTGACCAAAAGGGACGTCGATGAGCGAACTCATCCTGACACCCTACTGAGCCTGTCAATGACAATATCCGTACAGTCCGGTCCGTTCGTCTATGAGCATCGCATGGCGGGCCTAGGGCGTTGGTAAAAGTCAGACCCCCAAAAGCGGTACAAGTCGTGTCGGAGTGTAGCCCAGAACACCCTGAGATACTACTGGAATACCTACCAGTAAATCTCCTGCCTTGGCCAAGGACTTCGTGTAATGGCTCTCCCAGACACAGCGCGACCTTACCCCCAATACCGGGAGAGACGAACCCCTACAGATCCGCTCACTGCCTCCATGTGGCTTGGGACTGTACCCAACTAAAACCTGTTTGCACGACTCCTTTGAGCCGTGGTAGGGTAGTAATCAAAGTACAGTAGGAACTCACACGAGACAAATGACGATCTCAGGTCGATGAACTAACCTGTACACATGTCACCAGGGAACTGCTATCTGACGTCAGGTATAAAAACCAACTAGCATGTTCCCGGCGAGTCCTGTCCGGTGTACTCATAACCCAATGAGCACCTGTATACATTTTAGGTGAACCAACTGACACCAGTGGCTTGTGAGACAGGCCACCGCCCCTCGTCGGGGTCTCGACTATATACACTAGTCTACTCTGGAGTATCAATGCCCTGTCTCAAAAACTCCCACGACTAGGGACCTTTAAAGGATGTGCTTATAGAACCCAGCTCCCATGTATATGATCGCCATCATACTGCTGGCCGTCAAGCAAGAATCCTAAGGGCTCTATCAACGCGCAATAGTGACCTGTAAGGTCACCTAAAGTAGTACACGATGATAAAGATAAACCAGATAGCATACTATCATCTTGAGTAAGACTGTCCTACCGGTATAGGTCCTTCCTCAATCATTGCAATCATGTGCCTGTGATCCAATAATTGACTCTGAGGGCACTATATCCAAAACAAACAACCCTAACCTAGGATCTAACTAGAGTTTTAGGAGGTAAACTAGAAAGTAAACTACTTTACACCTAAGTGATAACGGAATACAACCTTTGTAGACCGGTCCTTCACTTTAATAGCTCCTTGTAGTGGTCCCTTCACTGCGATCATGGAACTCCCATACTCTTGCATGGCTTCTCAAGGTGAAAGGAACGATCTTGCTTGAAGTCTTCGAGGCCAAAGATGATCTACGTCGAGGAGACACTAACTCAAGCTACTACTTCACTAATGAGAGATTAGTGAAGCTAACACCCTATACTAAAGTGCTAATCTAGTAGAGGATGATGAAGTAGGAAGTGGGCTTACTTTAGTTTTATTTTTCTCACAATATTTTCTCACTTGAACAAAACCTAGAGAGCTCTTGAGCTTTTGAGGAAGAAGATGAAGTCAAGAGATGAGAATGAACTAATGAGGTGAGAGAATCAACCATGGGTGTGTTTGTATCATATAGCTAACTCATGTAGAGACATAACCATGGCTAAATTATAATGGTTAGGTTAATAAATATCTTAAGTAAAACAAAATGAGTGGACTAAGTCAATACATCCATAAGCTTCTACAAGCTTCATGCATGTGAGCTATTATCCATTAATTTGGATTTACTTTAAATATTTAAACCCTATATTATACTTAGTATGGTGTAAGTCTCATACACCCATGTAGTGTGTATCAACAACCATGACACAAAATAAAACACAATTAATATATATCACATATATATTAAGTGTGCACATGTGAGAAAATAAATGCTTAAGTGAGCTAATATTAGTTAATGTAAATTAGTATATCAAATATACAATTATAAACTAAATTATCAAATCAATACTTGATTTAATAATCCGTCTATATCTCATATAACCGACTAATATTATATGTACCATCTTATCGAATCAACACTTGATTCGATAACCCGACTATTTCACATATAACCGACCGATACAAATATCGTGAGAATAGAATACGGTATCACATACTCGTATTATTCTCGGTCCCGCACATATCACATATGTGCTCCTACTTCATTTTGCCTGAGCCAGTAAAACCTCTATATAGGACTCTAAAGACTCGTCAATACGCCAGCAGTAGGTGATGATCACATCAAGCACCCACAAGCCGTCAGCGTTACTAGCTGGACGTAACGATTACCCGGGTATTGAACGATCAGAAGATCAACATGCAAGACCGCTCTAGCTCCTGTAAAGCCTGTCAGTAACACTACCGTACAGTCCGGTCTCCTCGTCTGATATGTCGCATATCAAGTCTAGGGGTGGTAAACGTCAGACCCCAATAACCGATAAGTCATGCCGATATGAGGCTCATAATGGGTAGAGAAACTACTGATAACAGTTACCTGTAAATCTCTAAATCAGCCTTGGTCAGGGACTTCCCTGTTATGGCCAATCGAGCACAGCGCAACATCAACCCCCAATACCGGGAGAGACGAAACCCCTCCTATCGCTCATTGCCTCCATGTGACACGGGACTGTATCCAAAAACCACCGTTTTGCACGTCCTCTTCAACGTGGTAAGGTGGAAATCAAAGCACTGTGGGAATAACACAAGACTCTATGACGATCTCAAGTCTACAGACTAACCTATACCAGTGTCACTAGAGAACTGCTATCTGACGTAGGGTATAATACCATCTAAGAGTTATCGGCGAGTCCGTCCAGTGTAGCCAGTCTCCACTGAGCACCCGTATGCCATCTCTGATGTCAAACACCAATGGATCTGGGATCATCCATCGCCCAACTCATGGGTCGAGAAGCATATACGCTAGTCTACTCTAGTATATCGATGCCCTGTCTCGATACACCCACGACTAGGAACATTAAAGGATGAACTTATGGACTACCATGGCCCCACTAGTATGATCTGCATCACAATCCTGGCAGTCAAGTACACATCCTAAGGGCTTTATCAACATGTAACCATAAGACAGTATCAAGAGACAAGTATACATGTTAAGATAAAGAGTAACCAGATAGCATACTATCATGTCGAGCAAGAAAGTCCTCTCTATATATGTCCAAGCATCCACTATAATATACATCATATGTACAATAATGGCCTCTAGGGCATACATACAACTAACAATCTCCCACTTGCACTAGGGCCAGCTGCTGTATTATCTCATACCCAACATCCCGAAGAGTCGTTTGAACTGTATCTGGGGAATGGCCTTCGTGAGTGGATCCGCTGTGTTGTTCTTCGTATCAACTCTCCTGACCTCGATCTCCCGGCGATCAACTATCTCCCGGATCAGGTGATACCGCCTCAGAATATGCCTGGATCGCTGATGGGACCTGGGTTCTATAGCCAAAGCCACCGCTCCATTGTTATCACAATACAAAGGTATTGGATAGTCAATGGATGGAACCACTCCAAGTTCAGTTATGAACTTCTTCATCCTGACAGCCTCTTTGGCAGCATCGTTGGCAGCGATGTATTCTGCCTCCATCGTCGAGTCTGCCACAGTTTCCTGCTTGGAACTCTTCCAGCATACTACCCCTCCATTGAGGGTAAAGACAAATCCCGAGTGCGAATTAGATTCGTCCTTATCACTCTGGAAGCTCTAATCGGTAAATGACTCCACTTGGAGTTCTCCGTTACCATACACCAAGAGCATCTCTTTAGTCCTTCTTAAGTACTTGAGAATGCTCTTCACAACTGTCCAGTGACTCTCTCTAGGATCTGCTTGATACCTACTCACTACACTTAGTGAGTGTGCTACATCGGGTCTGGTACATAGCATAGCGTACATGATAGAGCCTACTACCGAAGCATAGGGTATCCCTTGCATGCGAGCTCTCTCCAAATCATTCTTGGGAGACATCTCTTTGGAGAGAGTGAGTCCTGAGATCGTGGGTAAAAAACCACGCTTGGATTCTTCCATACTAAACCTCTTTAGTATGGTGTCAATGTACCTGGATTGGGACAATCCCGGTATCCGTTTAGATCTATCTCTATAAATCTTAATCCCCAAGTTGTAGAAGGCATCCCCTAGATCTTTCATTGAGAATCTTTGTGATAAGAAGAGCTTGACCGATTGCAGCATAGGAATGTCATTTCCTATCAAGAGTATGTCATCCACGTACAATACGAGGAAGACAACCTTACTCTCTGCCACCTTCTTGTATATACAAGGCTCATCTACGTTTTTGACGAAATCAAACTCTTTGATAACGACATCATAACAGATGTTCCAACTCCGCGATGCTTGCTTTAACCGTAGATGGATTTAAGCAGCTTGCACACCTTTCCGCTGCACCCACTGTCTACGAAGCCCTTTGGCTGAGTCATGTACATGCACTCTTCCAAATCACCATTTAGAAAGGCGGTCTTAACATCCATTTGCCAGATTTCGTAGTCATGGTATGCAGCAATGGCAAGTAGGATCCGGATGGACTTAAGCATAGCCACTGGAGAAAAGGTTTCGTCATAGTCCACACCTGGTCTTTGACGAAAACCCTTTGCAACAAGTCTAGCTTTGAAAGTCTCAACTTTTCCATCTACACCAAGTTTCTTCTTAAAGATCCATTTGCTCCCAATGGGTTTTACCCTTTCAGGAGCAACTTCCAAAGTCCATACTTTGTTGGTGTACATGGATTCCATCTCAGATCGCATTGCATCCAGCCACTCCACAGAGTCCCCACTCGTTATGGCCTGCTCGAAGCTAGTTGGGTCATCATCTTCCATGATGCAATCCTCGCTCCCACCATCAATGAGAAAACCGTAGTATCTCTCAGGTGGATGAGGAACCCTACTAGATCGGCGGAGAGGCTGAGGTTCGTTGGGAACTACCGAATCCTCTGGATCCACCGAATCCTCTGGATCCACCAAATCTTCTGTCATGGTTTGTATAGATGGAACCTCTTCCAGTTCTACCTCCTTTCCACTAATTTCCTCTGCAAGAAATTCCTTTTCTAAAAAGGTGGCATGTCGAGAAACAAACACCTTTTGTTCCTCGGGGTGGTAGAAGATATACCCTCGCGAATGTTTGGGATATCCAACAAACTTACACAGAAATGACCTTGCCTGGAGCTTGTCCGGATTTTATGTTTTCACACATGCCGGACAACCCCATATCTTAATATAATTAAGATATGGTCTCTTACCTTTCCATATCTCATATGGAGTGGTTGACACAAATTTGGTGGGAACCATATTCAATAGGTCTGCAGCTGTCTCCAGTGTATATCCCCAAAAGGAAATAGGCAACTCAGCAGTTCTCATCATAGAGCACACCATATCTAATAGGGTGCGATTCCTCCGCTCCGATACACCGTTGTGTTGTGGTGTATACAGAGGAGTAAGCTGAAAGAGAATCCCATTCTCTTTTAGATAGTCCTGGAACTCATTGATCAAGTATTCTCTTCCTCGATCAGATCGAAGGATTTTAATATTTTTACCCATTTGGTTCTCTACTTCGTGCTTATATTCTTTGAATTTCTCAAAAGCTTCAGACTTGTGTTTCATCAGGAACACATGTCCGAATCTTGAGAGATCGTCAGTGAATGTAATGAAGTACGGGGAACCATTCCTGGCATGTGTAGACATAGGACCACATACATCACTATGTATCAGTCCCAAGAGCTCGCTAGCTCTTTCTCCGTGTCCTGTAAACGGAGTTTTGGTCATCTTACCTTTGAGACATGACTGGCAAGTGTCATAAGATGAAAATTCGAACGGATTCAAATATCCATACTTATGCAACTTAGCTAGTCGTGTCGCATTGATATGACCTAGTCTATAATGCCACAAGAAGGATTCGTTCATTTCTGAACTCTTCCTCTTGTGTGTGTTTTGTACATTAAGAACTGTAGTTTGATCTAGAACGTATATGCCATTATTTAACGAGCCTGATCCAATCAACTTTTGATTCAGGAAGATGTTCATAACATTATCCTGTACTACAAAATTATATCCTCCTTTACTTAATAAAGAAACTGATATAAGATTGCATATCAGGGTCGGAATGTAATAGCATTCGTTCAGAATCAATGTATTACCATTTGGTAATACAAGGTGATATTCTCCAACTGCTGTGGCTGCAACATTTGCCCCATTCCCGACCCTTACGGAATGATCACCCATTCCCAGTTCTCTACCTTTCCGTAGCCTATGTAACATATTATATATGTGGGATCCTGATCCGGTATCTAATACCCAGGACGTAGAGTGAACTTAGAAACAGTTCTCAATAACTAACATACCCGAAGAAGGCGCATCAACATGCTTATTCTTCATTTGGGCAGCGTGGGAATCCGGATATGTCCAAATTCCCTGTTCAGTCTTATAAAAATTATAAGAAAGAACGGAACCAACGTTCCCCTGCTCAGTATAACAAGCGGGTTTGGTCAATACATCCATATTATTATCTTGATTTAGACGTGACATGGTCGCTACCTGGAGAGAGAGAGAAGAAAAAATTTTAGCGTATGCTCTTGCAAGATCAGATTGGTTATTATTTTATCTAATCAGGATGGCTTCCACTGTTTTTATCAAATCTTTCTTCAAACCCTAAAATGAAAGATTAGCCGGGATTAATTACACCCTACAGTTTCGCCAATCTTTCAGCCAGGCCAGTGCCGGTACTTTGAGGGAGGTTCCCCGTGCTTTCGCACGGACCTAATTAAAGTAAACCTCGTTTTTCCAGAGGCATAGCACCGTTGACACCTTTCTAGACACCTACTTGATCGGCTAACTGTAAAGTGCAAGACTCTCCCAGGAGTAACACTTACTCGCAGTGGGTATCAGGATCCAACTATCTCATAGAAGGTATACAATCTCATTACAAATTTCAACATTTGAAATTACCGATAATATTTTGCTCCTAGCGTCCTATGACCTTGACGCAGGCCAACAAACCATAGTCCGCTAGTCAAGTTCAACCGGTCATTTCCTGATTGAATTAAACCCACTCATACGACCCTTGACGTAGGCCAACAAAGTCGCACGACTACCCTAATCCAATCTCATCTTATGTTGCAGATAAGCACTAGTTAGCTACCGCACACTACGCCTTGACACAGGCAACCAAATGTAGCACGAATACTAAGTAGGACTTATCTGAAATGACGAAGGGCTATGACAGGTTTTTCAGAAAACCTTTTTGCGTAAAGAACATGATATCGTTGTAGAATCAAGTGATTTTTAAAAGGAGTGTTTTTGAGGCTTTTACTAGTTTTGCTAAAGAGGTCACTCCCGGTGAAGGGATCTCGGCTTTTTCTGTTAGTGATATGTATGCCCTAGAGGCATTACTGTACATACGATGTATATTGTAGTGGATACTTGGACATATATATGGAGGACTTTCTTGCTCGACATGATAGTATGCTATCTGGTTGCTCTTTATCTTAACATATACTCTGATTGTCTCTATGATACATGTTGATAAAGCACATAGGATGAGTACTTGACTACTAGGACTATGATGCAGATCATACTAGTGGGGACAGAGTAGTCGCTAAGTACATCCTTCAAATGTTCCTAGTCGTGGGTGTATCGAGACAGGGCATCGATATACCAGAGTAGACTAGCGTATAGCTTCTTGACCCATGTAGATGGACGATGGGTGATCCTATATCCATTGGTGTTTGACATCAAAGATAGTATACAGGTGCTCAGTGGAGACTGGGTACACTGGACGGACTCGCCGAGAACTTCCAGATGGTATTATACCTCACGTCAGATGGAAGTTCTCTGGTGACACTGGTACAGGTTAGTCTGTAGACCCGAGATCGTCATAGAGTCTTGTGTGATTCCCACTGTGCTTTGATTTCCACCTTACCATGTTCAAGAGAACGTGAAAAACGGCGGCTTTTGGGTACAGTCCCGAGTCACATGGAGGCAATGAGCGATAGGAGGGGTTTCGTCTCTCCCGGTATTGGGAGTTGATGTTGCGCTGTGCTCGATTGGCTATAACATGAAGTCCTTGGCCAAGGCTGCTTCAGAGATATACTGGTAAGTGTTATCAGTAGTTTCTCGACCCGTTATGAACCTCATATCGACACGACTTATCGAGTTATTGGGGTCTGACGTTTACCACCCCTAGACGAGATATGCGACATATCAGACAAAGAGACCGGACTGTACAGTAGTGTTACTGATTGGATTCGCAGGAGTGTGAGCAGGCTTGCTTGTTGATCTTCTGATCGCTCAATACCCGGGTGGTCGTTACGTTTAGCACACCGCTTGCGGCTTGTGGGTGTTTGATATGATCATCACCTGCTGCCGGCGTATTGACGAGTCTTTAGAGTCTTACACAGGGGTTTCCTTGGCTCAGACGAAACAGAGTAGGAGCACATATATGATATGTGCGGGACCGAGATTGATACGATATGAGATACCCTCGTGATGTGTGACATGATTGGTTATATGTGATATAACCGGGTTATCGGATCAAGTGTTGATTCGATAAGATGTTACATTATGATATTAGTCGGTTATATGCGATATAGCCGGATTATTAAATCAAGTGTTGATTTAATAATTTAATGTATAATTATATATTTGATATATTACATTACATTAACTAGTATTAGCTCACTTATGATTTCTTTTCTCACTTTGGATACATTGATGTATATGTGATATATGTTAAATGTATCAAGTTAGGTTACAAATGCAACTAGGGTTAATGAGGGTTAAACCATGCTAGGGTTAAGATTAGGGTTTATCATTTATCATGAAGTAATTCAAAGATTATGGATATTCGTTATGGATGATATTTGTTGAAAGCTTGTAGAAGTTTCAAGGCATCTTTGACTTTGTCCATTCTCTTTGTTTAGCTTAAGATATTTTTTGACCTAACCTTTAACCCTAGCTCATGGTTAACTCTATACAAGGGTTAAGCATGACATGATTAACCCTTGGTTGCATTTCTAACCTCACACATATTTCATTTTCATCACAACTTGTTCTTCTTCTTCTTCTTGACAACGCTTTCTAGCTTTTTCAAAAGTGATGATTTTGAGTGAGAAAATGATTTCTAATGTGAGCAAAATTCCTACTTCATCATCCTCTACTACTTGCCAGTATAGGGTGTTTGCTTCACTAATTCCGTAATTAGTGAAGAGATAGCTTGGGTTAGTGTCTCCTCGACGTAGATCATCTTTGGCCTCGAAGACTTCGAAGCAAGCATGTTCGTTTCTTCATCGGAGCCTCTTTAGAGTCCGGGACTTCTTGATCGCAGCGAAGGGACTACTACACGGAGCTATTGAAGTGAAGGACCGGTCTACAAAGGTTGTATTCCTTTCTCACTAGACTTGCAAAGTGTTTGCATTTATATTTCCGTCGATTTCTAGTTAACGATCCTTGGTAGGGTTAGCTAAAAGGGCAAATTTTTGAAATTTGCATGGACGATACCTCTCAAAACCTTGCTGCTGTCTTAGGTAACCCTACAGTGGTATCAGAGCCATGCTAGAAATTTATACGGATTTTTTTAGAATTACGAAACCAAAACAACTCCGAAACTTGCAACGCGAAACCCTAGTTTCTGTCGTTTTTAAATGTTGTTCAAAAAAAGTTTTAAACAAGTACAGAGTGATGTATGAGATATATCAAGAACACTTTGAAAATTTCAGGGCATTCTTTGAAAATTTGGTCGGCCACTATGTACCACATCTCGGCCAAAACCGAGCACATCCCCTTGAAAATTTGTGTGTGTTCCAGTGACTTGGGTTTGATGTTTCAGGTGTTGTTTGTTTTTGCTAATTTTGCATGTGATGTAATCTTACATTATAAACAATTCGGAGTGTTTCGTATTCGTAGTTTTAACATTGTTTCGGGTTATTCGCATGTTGTCTAGACGAAATTAAAAAGTTCGATCGAATGTGAAAACCCATTTTTCCAAGTTTAACGTATTCGGAAAAATATGCAAGTGATCCTATGAACCCTCTAGAAGAATGAAACCCTAACTCGACTTTTTTTGGATCGTGGAACCGCGGTCAAACCTCAAGGTTTGCCGTAGTTCCATGGCGACATAAGTGAGGCTTGTGTTTTCCCTTCTACGGCTGGTGCATAGGTACCGTGGCATATTCTGGGTATTATTGAACTATGCTCAAGTGTTGAGCTGTCGGGAAATTGTGGGACTTTAATGATTCGATCGAAAATTTTAACGTTTGTCCGGATATTATGTGATGGGATACAATATTTGGAATCCACAAGTAGTTATGAGATAACTAATTTGAATGTTATAAATCTAGCAGTTTAGTTTCAGATGATCGGTTGCCACGGGATTTTGATGAGATCAAAAGTCCGTCGCAATCACGTAGCGTACACGGATACTTGCTGGGTAAACATAATAGATAGCCATGCCCCATAGTCCCGACCAAGTGACTGTAGGAGAACCCCGTCGCCAAAAGCCTCGGTTCTGGTGCTCGCGGCAGCGGTGTTCCGCCTTAGTGCACTTCGTCGACGGTATCGGGGGTGCGGCCTTCTACTAAAGTTTCCGACGAGCATTCAATCAGGATGTCGGGAATATTGTTGAATTGCCCGAGTTGTTATTGAAAAGTGTTTTCGGTATCGAGACTAAAATACGGGGTTTATAATTGTTAGGCATGAGATGTCTAAGGAATTCATTTGGTTAGGCATGAAATCCAAAGTATGAGATATTTCGGGTTTATGATGTCTAAGGTGGTTGCGGATTCTAACTGTTGTAGTTTTTCACTTTCTTTTCTGCGACCGTAAGTGTAATATGTGGTGTATCGCCGGTTTCGGTGCTATATGTCAACAACAACTGGGATACGCATATTTACTTATGTTGATGACATGCGATGTTATGTGTTGCTGTGATATGTTATATTGGATCGTCGTGTTTGAATAGCCGGGGATTTTATGTGAGATGAAAGTTTTTCATTTTCATTCATGTAAAATTCATTGTATGTAATATTCTTTTATTGGGGCACTTCCGGGTTGAGGATGATGTCACCATTGTATATTATTTACTTTTCCGCATTAGGATAGAACCAAGGCGGGGAGCACAAGTAACCGGGTTCTAGGGTCCAGTGGGAGACCATCTCGAGGTGTCGAGACCGGGTCTCCTAACTCTAGAATTGGTAGGGTTGCTTGCCGCTCTCGTAGGGGTCTAGGGGTGTGGTATTGGCTATTCATCACGACCGTGGAATCCGTGTTTTATACATGCTTAATTTAAAACATAGAAATCCTAGTATATCTAATATTTCATATGTTGTTTTCTACTGCGATATCTATGATGTGATCATTTGATATATTGATGAGATGAATACAGGATATAGTATATGTGATATATTATATAGACGTTGCTTATGTTTTACACCCGTGCTAGCACTGCCCCGCTCTGCCGTTAGTTACCTAACCTAACGGTGCACGAGGGGACATCGAGGCGAATGCAGATGGCATAAGCGTACGTTGTATTTATCGGTGATGTTTAGGTAACTTAAAATGATGGGACTTCATTAATGAGATTAATGAAATAAAAGAAACCTAAAGATATTGTGGAATCGAATTTTCAAAAACAGGTAGCTCTAGTTGTTGCTTTGCATAGCGGTGTTCCTTGTAGAACATCCAGCACCTTATTCGATAAGGAAAGAGCTGAGATCCCTTCACCGGGAGTGACCTATTTAGCAATAACTGGCAGATGCTACAACCCTCAGTTTCTTCTTTTGATTACTTTTCTAGTTCTTGCTTTGCATAGTGGTATTTGTGAAATATCCTGCACCTTATTCGATAAGGAAAGAGTCGAGATCCCTTCACCGGGAGTGACCTCTTTAGTAAAACTAGTAAAGGCCTAAAACACTCTATTTAAATCATTTGATTCTGCAACGATATCAAGTTCATTACGCAAAGGGTTTTCTTAAAAACCTGTCGTAGCCCTCCGTCATTTCAGATAAGTAATAATTAGTATTCGTGATGCGTTTGTTGACCATGTCAAGGCGTAGTGTGCGGTAGCTGATTTGTGCTTATCTGCATAAGCATATGATGCGATTGGATTAGGGTAGTCGTGCGACTTTGTTGACCTTGTCAAGGGTCGTGCGGGTGGGTTTAATTCAATCAGGAAATGACGGGTTGAACTTGACTTGCGGTCTATGGTTTGTTGACCTTGTCAAGGTCGCTCGGGGCAAAACATTATCGGGAATTTCAAGTGTTGAAATTTGCAATGAGACTGCATACCTTCTATGAGATAGTTGGATCCCGATACCCACTGCGAGTAAGAGTTACTCCTGGGAGAGTTTTACACATTACAATTAGCCGATCAAGTAGGTGTCTAGAAAGGTGTCAACGGGGTTATGCCTCGGGAAAAACGAGGTTTATTTTAATTAGGTCCGTGCGAAAGCACGGGGAACCTCCCTCAAAGTACCGACACTGGCCTGGCTGAAAGATTGGCGAACTTGTAAGGTGTAATTAATCCCGGCTAGTCTTTCCTTTTAGGGTTTGAAGGAAGATTTGACTAAAACAGTGGGAGCCATCCTGATTAGATATATTAATAACCAATCTAATCTTGCAAGAGCATACGCTGTGTGTTTTCTTCTCTCTCTCTCTAGGTAGAGACCATGTCACGCCTTAATCAAAATAATAATACGGATGTATTGACCGAACCCGCTTGTTATACTGAGCTGGGGAACGTTGGTTCCGCTCCAACTTATAATTGTTATAAGACCGAGCAGGAAATAGGGGATTACCAGAATTCCCGTGCCGCCCAAACGAAGAAAGTGTATGTTGATACATCATCTTCGGGTGTGTTCATTACAGAGAACTGTTTCTCAGTATCCTTTACGTCTTGGGTATGTGATACCGGATCAGGATCCCGCATATGTAATCAGTTACATGGGCTACAGATAGGTAGAGAACTGAGAACGGGTGATAAAGTTTTAAGAGTTAGAAACGGCGCAATTGTTGCAGCCAAGTTGTTGGCAGTTATCACCCTGTATTACCAAATACATTGATTCTGAACGAATGTTATTAGATACCGGACCTGATTTACAACATCATATCAGTCTCTTTATTAAGTAAAGAAGGATATAATTTTGTATTGATGGATAATGTTTTGAACATTTCATATATCAAGTGTTGATCGGTTCAAGCACGTTATCTAAAAGCATATACGTTCTAAATCAAACTACAGTTCTTAACGTAAAGAACACACACAAGAGGAAGAGTTCACAAATGAACAAATCCTTCTTGAGGCATTGCAGACTAGGTCATATCAATGCGACTCGACTAGCTAAGTTACATATAGATGCATATTTAAATCAGTTTGAATTTACATCTTTTGAAACTTGTCAGTCATGTCACAAAGATAAGATTACCATAGCTCTGTTTATTGGAAACAGAGAAAGAGTTGTTGAACTCTTGGGATTGATACATGTTGATGTATGTAGGTCCCCTATCTACACATGCCAGGACGGTTCTTTATACTTCATTACATTCATTGATGATCTCTCAAGAATCAGACATATGTTCCTGTTGAAACACAAGTCTGAACCTTTTGAGATATTCAAAGGATATAAGTTAGAAGTAGAGAATCAAAAACAGTGTATAAGTATTATGTCCTATGATGTGATCAGGGAGGAGAATACTTGAGCACGGAATTCCTGGACTATTCTAAAGGAGAATGAGATTCTCTCTCAGCATTACTCCTCCGTATACACCACATCACGTTGGTATATCGGGGCGGAGCAGACGCACCCTATGTGATAAGGTGCGCTCTATTATGAGTACTACTGAGTTTCCTATTTCCTTTAGGGGGTTATGCAGTTGAGAAGCAGCATACCTATTGAATAGGTGTAACGTTTTAGAAATCGTTTTGCGAATTTTCCGTTTTTAGGGCAAAATAGTCGGTATTTTCCGTTTTAACCCGATTGTGATCAAACTTCAATATAGACTTGCCGGCACCTAGTTTAGCTAGAATAAAACTAGTGTGCGAACTTTGGGGGTCAATGGGAAGTTTTGGTTCACATAGAATTTTTCCCTAATAAAATATTATTTTAATGCTTTATTTGTGCACTTTATTAGTGGTAATTACTTTTTTTTGTGGGTTAATTACTATTAATGTAGTTTTATGCTAAACTAATCATTAGAATTATGTTTAGAACCATCCATCCAAAATATCATGATATTTGTGCAAATTAAGTGAATTTTTAAAGAAAAGAAAATAAAATGACATAAAGGTATTAAGCAATTATTGTGTTTTTTTCTCTAGTTCTTTCTACACCATTCTATAAACCACTTCCTCCCTTCATTTTGGCCGGCCCCTCTCTCTCTGCATGGCTGCCCTCATTTTTCCAACTCCATTTTCATCTCAATTTTCTTGAAAAATTCATGAAAAATCCAAATAAATTCATACAAATTCAAATATAAATCAAACCCATCATTCTTCTTTTTCAATCATGCATGGATCTTCATTCTACTAAGGATTTTGGAGGCTAAAGTGTGGATTGTTCTTATTTCAAGTTGTGTTGTTTGAAGGTATAAAACTTTAACCCTAATCTCTTTTTGTTGCTTAATACCTTTAATTAGCTTAATTAGATGTTTAATTTAAGATTTTAAATTCATATTTGGAAATTCTAGTAAGGGTTTTGTTAATCAAATTAGGGTTTTGATTAGTGAAATGGTAATTAATATGTTAAGCTTGATGAAAACTTAATTAAGTTGCTAATTTGTTAAATGATATTTTCCTAATCGGCTAATTAAGCTAATTAACAAACTAAACTTTTGCTAATCCTAATTAGTGAAATCTAAAATTTTAATAATGGTTTAAATGGTTTAACCTTGCTATTTTGAGATGTTTGTAAATTCTAGTTTTGATAAAACTTGTAGTTTTGTGCTAAAATGTTATATGTTGCTTACTAGATTTCGGTAAGTTTTAGGCGTGGGTTTCTTTTGACGTTGTGACGTTAATTATATTGATTCCACGTTTATTATTGTGTTTTGAATGCGTGATCGGTACGATTAGGGTCTAGGCTTGGTAATTGTGTCGCTTTGCGTTCCTAGCTAGGGTCGTGCCGATATCGTTCGTGTCTTTGTGTAGCTTTTGCTCTTGAGTTCGTTTCATAATGTCGCTATGCGCGTTAGCCACTAAAACGAACACTCGAGAGTATGTTTGGAGTTGGTGTGTCGGTTAAACGTAGTTGTACGTTTTTTTGGCCGATTGCTTATATACGGTTGCTTTATTGTTATATGGGTTCAGGATCGCAGGCGGGGACTTCGGGCGCTGCGAACAGGGGAAAGCGAGTGGTAGGCTTTACTTAGCCTGGAGCGTTGGTGAGTAGATTTAACATCTACATGGGAATCACCCGCATGGCATTATGCGTCTGGGCTAGAGATTTTATATATTGTCGCATATTCTATTTCATATATAGAGCTGCGCATACACCTTATTGCCTAGTTATTTGTTGTGCCTGGACTTGTGCCCTTAGGACACTGCACTATTATTGACGGCTCATGTTGCACGAGCACTGATTGTATACCACACACACCGTCAATAATTGCCATGACACGCACAACACACGTATAGATATGATATTGTTGGGTTAGGGACATTGTGACATTGATTCATATTCCATTATGCATATGACATATAGCATACCTGTATACCTACATGCTTACACATATGCCTTGACATGCTTACATGCTAGTTACCTGTATACCTATAGGGTATTGTACCATTGGCGATAGGTACATACACACATAATGGCATAGCTACATGTATAACTTGCGTACATACTTCACTTATACCTGGAGGGTATATTACATCATTATTGATAGGTAGATACATATACCTTGCTATACCTTCTTGTTTACACACATATCTGGTTGTAGCTACATGTCTACCTTTATTTGATGTTATATAGACTTGGAGAAATTAGGAACCGCATGATATATATATTAACTTGTTGCAGTTAAATAGTGGTTTTTCCTTTATATGCTCATATTACTGTTTCATGTTGCATATATTACATTCATGGATTTCATATGAAGTTCTCTGATATTTTTACTCCTAAGTATATATAACAGTGGAATGGGACACTGTTATATATACCTATATACATATATTAGTGGAATGGGAAGCTAATATATTTGTATTGATTCATGCATTTATACTTATTCATTACTTGATGTTTTCTGGATTTGAAGACTGTGGCGGTTTCATAAAATTATGCAAGTATTCTTATTCCTACTTGATATTTTGATGCATCCATTCTGAGATTTATTTTAATACTGATACGGGGATTGAGAGTGTCATTGTTGGGCACTTAAGATTCGAAGGACGTATAATATCGATATGGGATCGAGACTGTCGGTGTTTGGCACTTAAGATTCGAAGGACGTATAATACTGATACGGGATCGAGAGTGTCGGTGTTTGGCACTTAAGATTCAATGGACGTATAATACCGATACGGGATCGAGAGTGTCGGTGTTTGGCACTTAAGATTCGAAGGACGTATAAATATGTTTTGGATCATAAGTGTCGGTGTTTGGTACTTAGGATTCGTTGTTTTGGATCATTTAGGATTCGCTGAGACTTACAGGATATATGAAATTTACTTGATATTGGACACTTAGGATATACGAGATTTACTTGATAATTGGATACAAGATATATATGAGATTGACTTGATATTGTATATTCAGGATATACGAGATTTACTTGATATTGTACATTCAGGATTTATGAGACTTACATGATATGAGAGCCAATTTGGGGGCTGATTTGAGGAAATTGGGATTTGAATTGTCTTGATGGACTTTGGTCCTACCACGATGTCAGGATTCCGTGGAAATGACATGTTTCATCCCATACTTCGCATTTATTTTATATGCATTGCTTCATGTATTAGTTGTACCTGCTAGAGTATCTTTCATGACGGTTGCATATATACATTGTCTATCATCGCTTCATGTATTAGTTGTACCTGATAGAGTACCTTATATGATTGTTGCATACAGATTGTCATATTATTGCTTCTTGTATTAGATGTACCTGCTAGAGTATCATTCATGACTATTGCACACATAGGACTTTTATTGCTGTTAGCTTGCCTATGTTAGATTCGCGCTGTACGTGCATACTTGCGATTTACCTGCATATGTTATTTACTATTCACGAGTTGGCAACTCATCCATGTTGTACCACAGGGTTTTGTAGGTTGTTTCCCCAGAGTAGTCGAGGCAGGCTATTCATCTATCACATCATCCTTTTCAGCGGATACCGTTTCATCTCACAGTGTGCAGGTTTGCTTAGGTGGGTTTTGCGGTTATCCAAAGTTGTTTATTGTATATTCTTTGTATCCTGTACTCTTCATCTACCATTATCTTGTATGACTCAGAGACTTGATGTGAGGACGATATTGTATATTTTGGTGACTTGGATGTCTTTTATGCAGTTTTATTTCTATCGTCTTTTATTTCTTCGCTACGGCGTCGTATATCTGTTGTGGTTGTTGTTTCCGCCATTGGGCATGGATTTGCTCCCGTTGGGGATGCTTTACTTATATTTATGTTGTACCCATTTTTAGGGTTAGTTTTTACAAAGGAGGTGCTGCCAAAATTTTAAAGGAAATAAAGTTGGGACTTTAAAGAATTTGGGTTGAGATTTCAAAAGTTTTAACAATGTTCTTATTTCTTACTACTTTTGATGGTTTAGATTGCTGGGTTTTTGGCTTACTTAAATTGCGTTACACCTGTAGACGTTGCGTAGTTTAAGGGCCGTCACGTGTCAATTTCGGGTCGTGAAAAAGTTGGTATCAGAGCGCTAGGTTTTACCTTTCGGAGTGTAGGATGACCTTGGTATGATGGAGTAGGTAGCTTAAGTAGAGTAACGTAGTGTGCGTATGTCCACGGCATACTCACGACTCGGTACTCTGTCTAATGTGACCTAAGTACAAATTGCTTGAAATTCCTTCCTTGATGATACATATCCTTGTGATTCGATTTCCGTGTTCATATCGAATCCTATTTCTATTTATAGCCTTTGCCGCCGATGACTATGGGGACTCAGAGTGGTGCGGCGAGTGCCGAGGTCAGAGTTAACTAGTTTGGGACGAGGACTGACCAGGATGGTATGCCCGTTGCACAGGTGCAGATGGATCCGCCTCCGACAGATCATCTTGCTAGGCTTATGGCTGAGATGCAGGACTTACGCTAGATGATGAGGTCTTTGGTTGAGACCATTCGAGCGCAGCGACAGGAGGCTGCCACCCCTATTACCCAGTTTTTCCTTGCGGTCAGCACACAGCAGAGTGTTACGTATACAGCACCAGTGGATGTAGCCGTAGTTGACGAGGCACGTCTTTCCGAGACTTTAGGAGTTCCAGAATAGTGGAGGACTTGTACCGGTGTACCAGCCCAGAGACAGAGGCTTAGTCGTCGAGACAGATTTCGTGACCGTCGCGGGAGTGGCAGAGGCTTGGGACGTGAGACGTGTTAGCTAGATCAGCCGTTGTTGTGTTAATTTCTGTCAGTGATTCTTTTGTTGCGCGACACGTGTTATGGTCATGTGCCAATCGGTTAGGCGATAGAGATTCGTCCGTCACTTGATCCTTCTAGAGATGTTGGATTTGACGTTCTCCTGGGCATGGACTGGTTACCTACGTGCTATGCGTCTGTGGATTGCCGCGAGAAAACTGTCAGGTTTATGTTTTCCCGGCGAGTGATTTCTTGTTGTGCAGGGGGACAGTGGCGTAGCCTCTCATAGCTTGAATTTATCCTTTTTCGCTAGTCGGCTTTTGAGGAGAGGATGTCGAGAATTCTTGGCTTTCATTTGTGTTACCGGCGCCACAGTGAGTTGTTGGACTGGGTTCCTATCGTGCGAGAGTTTTCCGACGTTGTTCCAGGTGAACCGGCAAAGCTTAGGGAGCTTAAGGATCAGCTGCAGAGTTGTTTGTTAGGGCGTGTGTGTCTGAGTGTTTCGCTTTGGGGAGCTCCTATTCTGTTCGTCAGGAGAAGGACGACAGTTTGAGGTTGTGTATTGATTTATCGTCAATTGAACCGAGTTACGGTGTGCATAGGTATCCTTTACCTCACCTTGACGATTTGTTCGATCAGCTCCAGGGTGCGAGACATGCTTTTCTAAGTTTGTTTTGGGATCAGGTCATCATTTGTTGCGGGTTCGGAGCGATGTCATTCCGAAGACTGCTTTTGTGTGTGCTACGGGCTTTATGAGTTTTAGTGGTGTCGTGGGACTCACGAATGCCCTAGCAGCATTCGTGGATGTGATGAACCAGATTTCTTCAGGCCGTTCCTCGACCAGTTTATTGTTGTGTCATTAATGACATTCTGGTCTATTCCTTGAGTCGTGAGGAACGTGAGCAGCAATTGAGGATTTGTTCTGCGGATACTGGGAGAGCACCAGCTGTTTGGTAACTTCTTGGACTGTTCCTTCAGTCTTGATTATGTTGACTCCTAGGTCTTGTAGTTACGCGAGACGGTTTTGTATGGTCCCGAGGAAGATCGAGGCCGTACAGCTTTGTCCCATACTTATATCCGGGACGGAGGTCCGCAGATTTTTGGGCTTAGCAGGTTTTTACCGCCGTTTCGTGCAGGATGGCTAGTGTATCGCTGCACCATTGACTGGACTGACCGGAAAGGATGTTCCTTTTCTTGGACTATGGCATACGTGCGGAGTTTTCAGCAGTTGAAGACTCGGTTGACAACTGCACGAGTTCTTTCTTTGCTTCTGGATCGGGCGACTCTGTTGTTACTGTGATGTTTCGCGAGCGGGGCTCGATTTTGCGCTCATGTGGCACTATAGAGTTATCGCTTATGCTTCCCGACAGTTGGAGGAAGTACGAGCAGGATATCCCACTCATGATCTGGAGATGGCCGCGGTGGTCGTGCGTTGAAGATCTGAGGACACTACTTGTTCGGAGAGTTGTGTCAGATTTTCACGGACCACCAGAGCTTAATGTACATCTTCCTGCAGCGGGTTTTGATTGTTGAGATAGTCTTCAGCATATTTACAGTTCTTGTGCGATCGTTGAGTACAACTTAATGTTCGCCTCTACTGAGGGGACATCTTGCTCATGTCCACGCCCGACCACATTTCCTTAATCGCTTTCGTGAGGCACAGCCCGCCGATGCTCGTTCGTCAGAGATTCTTGAGCATACTCGGTTGGGTAGAGATTCAGAGTCCTTGATTTGTGACCTGATGCGCTACGTTTAGGGACGCGTTTGTGAGTACCTGTTGTTGATGGGAAGAGACGCGAAATCCTAGAGCAGGCACATCAGTCAGCTTTCGGTGTTCATTCAATTTCCACCAATTTTTACCGTGACTTGTGAGATAGTTACGGGTGGACAAGGATGAAGAGTGAAGATTCGGATTTCGTTTCAAGGTGTCTGTCTTGTTGTGAGCTAAGGTTGAGCATCTGAGATCGGCTGGAGAGTCGCGACCTTTAACCGGTCCAGAGTGGGAATGGGAGCAGATCTCCATGAATTTCGTTGTGGTGTCTACCCCGGTCTAAACAGGGCGTGACTCCATTTGGGTGTTTGTTGTCCGGTTTTTCTCAGTTTGCTCAGTTGTTCTTTGTTAGGTTTGTGCGTTTGCACGGAGTTCCTTCATTTGTTGTATCCAATAGAGGCACCCTATTCGCTTGCCGTCTTGGGCGGAAGTTTCAGGAAGCCTTGGGTACTGGTTGAGCTTTAGCTCCGCTTTCCATCCGTTGGCCGGTGGTTAGACAGAACGGACTATACAGACTCTGGAGGATATGTTTGTTGTGTGCGTACTTTGTTGTCGGCAGTTGGGATCGTCACTTGCCATTGTTAGGATTCTCCTTCGATAGCAGTTATCATGAGACATTCTAATTGGGAACCTTTAGGTTTTGTTTTGTAGGTCGTGTCGATCGCCAGTCTATTTTTCTGAATCTTTGAGAGCAGGATTTTAGACCCCAGCTAGTCCAGAGACATCGGAGAAGATCCAATTGGTTCAGGTCAGGATGAGAGTAGCCCAGTGCAGACAGAAGTCTTATGCCGACCGTGGTGGTCGCAGACTTGAGTTCGCAGTGGGGGATCATGTATTCCTACGGATTTTTCTGGTGAAATGGCGTGTTGAGTTTTGGGAAGATTATCCCAGGATTGTAGGTCCTTTTGAGATCCTCAAGTGAGTTAGTTCCGTTGCCTATAAATTGGCACTTCCGCCCAGATTATTGAGTATTCACCCCGTTTTTCCTTGTGTCGTTACTTTGCAAATACCTTCATGTCCTTTCTCACATGATTCAGCACCAGACCATTTAATTGGGACGCGATCTTTTCGTTCACCAGCAGCCAAGTGTTAGTGTATATGCCCTAGAGGCCATTACTGTATCATACTAGTTTGTATATTGCTTAATGGAAGCTTGGGATATTCACAGTTGTATATACAATCTTGCTCGAAATGGTAGTATGCTACTTGGTTTGTCTCTGCTTTAATATGTGCATGTGTTTCTTTTAGCATATTGCTGGTATACATATTAGTAGAGCCCTTAGGATCTTTGCTTGATTACCAGCGTTGTGATGGCGCTCGCACTCGTGGGAGCTGGGTAATCTATAAGCACATCCTTATACAGGTCCCAGGTCGTTGGACTATCGAAACAGGGCATCGATACTCCGGAGTAGACTAGCGTATGCGCTTCTCATCCCAGTGTGGGAGACGGTCTGTCCCACAGCCGTTAGTACGTCGTACTTGGGATAGTATGCGGGTGCTCGTTAGGTTACGAGTACACTAGACAGGACTCGTCGGGAACTGTTGGTTGGTAATATACCTATCGTCAGTTATCAGTTCCCAGGTGACATGAGTACAGCTTAGTCCGCTGACTTCACACTGTCATTTCGCCTCGAGTGTGTTCCCACTGCACCTTGATTACTACCCTACCACGGCTCAAAGGAGTCGTGCAAACAGGTAGTTTTTGGGTGCAGTCCCGAAGCACTTGGAGGCAGTGACGGTTAGACAGGATTCGTCTCTCCCGGTATTGGGGGTTGACATCGCGCTGTGTCTAGGAGAGCCATTACACGAGTAGTCCCTGGCCAGGGCAAGCGAGATATACTGGTAGGCTTCCAGTGTTATCTCAGGGTGTTCTGGGCTACACTCCGACACGACTTGTACCGCTATTAGGGGACTGACGTTCACCGCCCCCCTAGACCCGCCATACGATGTATCAGACGAACAGACCGGACTGTACGGAGACTGTCACATACAGGCTCAGTAGGAGTGCAGATGGGGTTCACCTCGTCAGTCTTCTTATCGACATCTACCTGGGGACCGTTACGTACAGCTAGTGCCGCTTGCGGTCTGTGGTTAAAACCACTGCCAGCGTAGTGTCGAGTCTTTAGAGTCCCACACAGAGAGCTATTCGCCTTTAGGCAAAATGAGTAGAGGTCGCATGGTTTTGCGACAGGGTTCGTTCGCATCCGCGCACTTGTGCACGTTTGCTGTCCGGACAGTTTATACTAGCGGGCTTTGGTTTAAGCCGAATCCTAGTATATGATTTGAGATTGGTTTTTCTCAGTGTATTCGTGTTCCTCGGATCACGAATGCGGGTGCGTATGCACAGTTGCATGAGATTGAGGGAGAGGACCTTGTTTAGGGTTAATGACTATTGTCATTTTATTAACCCTATTGCTTTTGTGTGTATTATTGTTAATTGATAATTAGCTTAATTATTGTGCATGGTTGTTGTTGTTGACCATTTGACTTCATTGACTTGTTGACCAAGTTGACAACTTGACCATAATCATTTCATTTGGAAGATGCTCTTTGATCCTTGCAATTTGCATTAATATTGAAATGATAATGGTCACATCTTGATTAAACCATGACAATTTTCTAGCTAATTATTGAATTAAAATATTACACACATATTAGTGAGAATGGCTCACTAATAATTCATTCTCTCATATCATTTCTCTCTCTTGTTCATCCTCTCCCTCAAGCTCTCTCCCTCTCATGTGTTGAGAAACAAAAAGCTTGAGAAAAACCTTCACTTGATCTTCTCTACTCTCTTCTAGGGTTCAAGTCTTAGCATTTCTTGCACTCTAGTTACTCCTAGCTTGGAGTTGAAGCTAAAGGTCGAGGCTTTCGGGTGGATCCTTCTTTGACGGGAGAAGACAAGCAAGGTGACCTCTTTCTACCATTCCAAGGAGCAAGGAGAGAAGGACTTTGAGCTCAAGGTATAACCTTTCCATCACTTAGCTAGTTACTAGTTAGGGTTAGCTTGTTTTTGTTTAGCAAAGATCCTTAAAGCTTGGTCCATGTTGCCTATAGTTGATAAAATTCCAATTTTTATTATGTTTTCCGCCTCCCCGTAAGCACCGGGGTGGGCAACGTGGACTTACAGTGGTATCAGAGCCTAACTAAACATAAACTAGCTAAGTAGTAAAGTGTAACGAAGTTTCGAAACCGGAAAATCGAAAAACCATACTCGCAAAACCCTAAGTTTCTGTTAATTTTTTTTTTGGTCAAAATAAAATTTTTTATACACCAAAAATTATCTCAGGGTTTTGTGTTGAAAACCACCAAAGACGAACCAGAGAGGCGATCAAAGGGCCGCGGATCCGCGGCAATAGGAAGCTCTTGCCACGGAACCGCCGCCGTCTGGTCCCCTCTCTGCTTCGATTTTGGTGCAGTGTGTTTCTGTGTTGGTTTTGGGATTTTTAGGATATGTTATATGTGCCCAGATTTTCCAGAACTAAAATTTACTTTTGGGGCCCTATAAATCCGTATTTTTTTTCGGAACTTCACTACACTTTAACTATATCGGTTATATCTGTGATGCTTGCATGTATTGAACGTCGGCTAATCGCTATAAGTCGATTAGTCGGGGTTATACATCTCTGTGATCTGTGATTGTTATTGGTTTGTGGATATGAATGGATTGGATTGTCGCGGGTGAATAGCCGGGGTGGATGTGAGATGAGCGTTATTTTTCTTTCATTCATTTGTAACATGTAAATTGATGTAATAATATTATTTGTATGGCCGCACAACCGGGTCGGGGTTGTAGCCGTCATTGTATAATTCTTTTTACTGTTTTTGCTCCTAGGATAGACCCATGGAGGGGGTGCACAAACTACCGGGTATCTCGAAGCGCCGAGTGGCCTACTCACGGTGGTGAGGGAGGTTGCTTCACTTCGGGTGCTTGGCGGGTAGTTTTCCGCACCCGTAGGGGTCTTGGGTGGGGTATTGGCTATTCACCGCGACCGTGTAATCCGCTTTACGTTGCAGGCTCGAACGCATTGCGGATTCCTAGTATATCCAATGTATTCATCTGTGATCTGTAATGTCTATCATTGCTGTATATTTATATATAATAACTATTTAGGCGTTGCTTATGTTTTACAGCCGCGCTAGCCCAGCCCCCGCTCTGTCGTTAGTTAAGTAACCTAACGGGTGATGACGGGGCCCCGTGGCGAATGCGAATGGCATAAGCGTACGTCATATTTTGGTTGTTTTCTGCAATGGTTGGATTAAATGATGGGACGCATTAAAAGAACTAATGCAAGAAATAAACCAAGTAAAAGTCGATTGGAACACTTTGAAAACCACTCGGTTCTTTTCAAAACTAAACTTTTAAACGCGGAGCTTGAACCACTCCTTTTAAAAGCTATCTCGTTCCATCGATTATATCAAGTTCACTACGTTCACGGTTTCGCCAAAACCATTCGTAGCCCTCCGTCATTCCACATGAATGGTCAAAAGTATTCAAGCTGTGTATTTTGGCCAAAGTCAAGGCATAGTGATTGGTAGCGTTTGGGCATTCATGTGCAGCATAGATAGATGCGTTGATTTGGGACAGTCGTGCTGCCATTTTGGCCAAAGTCAAGGGTAGGTACGGGTGGGTCCAAATTAACCAGGAGAATGACGGGTAGAACTTGACACGTGACTTATGATATTTTGGCCAAAGTCAAGGTCATAAGAGCATGGGGCAAAAATCCACATCGGGATTTTCATAAGTACTGAAACTTGCTAGCGTTGCATACCATTTGGAGTGTGATGATTCTGGTAGGATTCCTTCGGTTTTATCACGCGATGATATTTGGATCCCGATCCTACTGTGAGTATATGCTACTCCTCGGGAAAACTCTCACTTAACGATCAATGCTATAAACCTAGTAGGTGCCTAGAAAGGTGATAGCGAGGCTACGCCCACAGGGAAAAGAGGTTACTTAATTAAGGAACTTCGCGAAAGCGTTGGAAAACCTCCCTCGAAGTACCGACACTGGCCTGGCTGAACGGTTAAGCAAGTATTGTACGGTGAGAATGATCCCGGCTAATCCTTTTCTTTATGGTTTGAGAAGGGATTCGAGAAACAGTGGGAGCCATCCAGTTTAGACAAACTAAAAACCACTCTAAACTTGCAAGAGCATCTTGCTAAAGTGTTTCTTTTCTCTCTCCTAATTGCAGCGACCATTCAACATGACCGGACTTAAGTTAGTGTTAGATAAAAATATATTGACAGGGCCAAACTACAAAGATTGGCTCAGGAATGTCAAGATGGCTATCACTTATGACAAGCTGGGATATATACTTACCACCAAAGCTCCCCCTGTCCCAGGTCCCACCTCCAGCGTCGCGGATGTAGAAATCCGTAAGACATGGGAGATAGATTGCGTGAGGGCCAGATGCCTCGTACTAGCCTCGATGGACAACGAACATCAGAGGAGGCACGAGAATATGGACCTAGAGTCCATATTTCTCCATACAAAAGAACTGTATGGAGAGCAGTCTCGTATCGCTAGATACGAAGTGTCGAAGAAGCTTTTTTCGGCAAGGTTGGCCGTCGGATCATCGGTAGCGGACCACGTGCTTAAGATGATCGGCTACATAGAGGAGCTCGCGGACCTTGGGACCACGTTGGAGAATGAACTCTATACCGATTTGATTCTCCAGTCCCTTCCTTCCACTTACGCCCAGTTCATTCTTAACTTCAACATGCAAGGAAAGGAGGTTGAACTTGCCGAACTTCTGAACATGTTGAGGACTGCTGAGGGCACCCTACAGAAGGGTAGGGAGACATCCACTTTGTTTGTAGGAGGATCTTCCTCTTCTAGGTCCAGGGCGAAAGCCAAGGGCAAGAAGAAGAAAGCCCCCGCTAAACCAAGAGGCGGTGTCGGTAAAGTGAATACGAAGGGAAAGGGTAATGCAACGAAAGTAGCAGGGAAGCTGGTGGGGAAGGAAGAATTCTTCTATTGTCACAAAAGTGGTCACTGGAAACAGGATTGCAAGGCTTGGAAAGCCAGAACACAGGATTTGAAGCGAGTTGCAGCTTCAGCTTCAGGTGTGTATGTTATTGAAAACTGTCTATCAATAAACTCTACATCCTGGGTATTGGATACCGGATCAGGATCTCATATCTGTAATTCTTTGCAGGCGCTGAGAAAGCGTAGAGTTTTGAAGGCAGGTGACATGACCCTCAGAGTTGCGAACGGTGCTAGCATGGATGCTGAGGCCGTGGGGGACTATCACCTGGGATTATCAGATGGACACTTTTTGGTTTTGCGTAGTTGTTATTATGTACCAAATGCAACCTGTAATATCATTTCTGTATCTTTATTATCTAAAGAAGGTTATGAATTTGCATTTGTAAGTAATGTAGTGAACATTCACCTTAATCA
Organism: Agapanthus africanus; assembly: GCA_030015575.1. Classification (NCBI taxonomy): domain Eukaryota; kingdom Viridiplantae; phylum Streptophyta; class Magnoliopsida; order Asparagales; family Amaryllidaceae; genus Agapanthus; species Agapanthus africanus. The sequence goes on from JASDDO010000016.1 coordinate 151,269,481, forward strand.
AGTTTTGATTGGGTCAGGTACATTGAACAACGGTATATACGTTTTAAACCAACCACAGATTTTCAATATCCAGAATACACACAAAAGAAAGTCTCCAGAAATTAATAAAACTTTCTTATGGCATTGTAGACTGGGTCACATCAATGATAGAAGTTGACTAAGTTACATACTGAAGGATATTTGGATCCGTTCGAATATCAATCATATGCAACCTGTCAATCCTGTCTCAAAGGAAAGATGACAAAGGCTCCGTTTTCTGGACACGGAGAAAGAGCGAGCGAGCTCTTGGGACTCGTACACAGCGACGTGTGCGGTCCAATGTCTACACATGCGCGAAGCGGTTATTCTTACTTCATTACCTTTACGGATGATTTTTCAAGGTACGGTTATGTCTTCTTAATGAAACATAAATCCGAGGCTTTTGAAAAATTCCAGGAATATAAGAATGAAGTAGAAAAACAAACCGGCAAAAGTATCAAGATTCTAAGATCGGATCGAGGTGGAGAATACTTAAGTGCCGAATTCCTGAACTACTTAAAAGAGAATGGAATTCTCTCTCAGCTTACTCCTCCATACACTCCGCAACATAACGGTGTATCGGAGAGACGGAACCGGACCCTATTGGATATGGTACGGTCCATGATGAGTAACGCTGAGTTACCGCGATCGTTCTGGGGATATGCGCTAGAATCAGCAGCATACCTTTTGAACCGAGTTCCAACTAAGACTGTGCCTACACACCATATGAAATGTGGTGTGGAAAGAGACCCTATCTTAATCACATTAAGACATGGGGATGTCCAGCTTTTGTAAAAAAGCAGCATGCGGACAAGCTCGAGGCACGCTCAGTACAGTGCAAGTTTGTGGGATATCAGAAGAACTCCAAGGGATATTACTTCTATTGCGAAGAGGAACAAAAAGTCCTTGTTTCTCGCCATGCCCACTTTCTAGAACATCAGTTCATAGAAAAAGAATTAAGTGGGAGCGCGATAGAACTGGAAGAAATTCCAGAACCGCAAGCTATTACTGAAAGCTTAGTAGAACCAGAGGGTTCGAAAGATCAGGACATTCCTACGCCACTCCGCAGAAGTAGTAGGCAGTCTCATCCGCCCGAGAGGTACTATGGTTTTCTCATTGACGGGGATAGAGAGGACTGCATCATAGATTGTGATGAGCCTACTAGCTTCCAGCAAGCCATTCAGAGCGTCGACTCGGTAAAATGGCTGGATGCAATGCGGACCGAGATGGAGTCCATGTACACGAACAAAGTATGGACGTTGGACATTGCTCCAGATGGGGTAAAACCCGTAGGATGCAAGTGGGTCTTCAAAAGGAAGATTGGTGTAGATGGACAGGTTGAGACCTATAAAGCTAGACTGGTAGCAAAGGGTTTTCGTCAGCGACCTGGTTTGGACTATGACGAAACCTTTTCTCCAGTAGCTATGCTGAAATCCATTCGGATCCTTCTTGCCATCGCTGCTTTCCACGATTATGAGATTTGGCAGATGGACGTAAAGACAGCTTTTCTAAATAGTCATTTAGAGGAGTGTGTCTATATGGACCAGCCAGAGGGTTTCATTCAGGGTGGGAGCAGCGGAAAGGTGTGCAAGTTGCTCAAGTCCATTTATGGACTCAAGCAGGCATCGCGGAGTTGGAACATCTGTTTTGATGAGACGGTCAAAGAATTTGGCTTTATCAAAAATCCAGATGAACCATGCATCTATTGTAGATTTGTAGAGAGAACTGTAGTATTCCTCGTTTTATACGTGGATGACATTCTCTTAATAGGAAATGACATTCCTATGCTACAATCTGTCAAGGGGTTCTTGTCACACAGGTTCTCCATGAAAGACCTGGGTGATGCCTCATACATTTTGGGTATCCGGATCTACCGTGACAGATCCAAGAGGATATTAGGACTCTCACAGTCCAGGTACATCGACACCATACTGAAGAGATTCAGTATGAAAGATTCCAAGCGCGGTAATCTACCGGCTTGTCACGGGATCACCCTCTCCAAAGAGATATCTCCCAAGACTGATTTGGAGAGGGATCGCATGTCTATTATACCCTACGCTTCTGCGGTAGGCTCTATAATGTATGCGATGTTGTGTACCAGACCGGATGTGGCTTATGCACTGAGTGTGGTAAGCAGGTATCAGTCAAACCCTGGGGAGAAACATTGGATAGCAGTAAAGAACATTCTCAAGTACCTGAGAAGGACTAAGGAGATGTTCTTGCTGTATGGTGGAAAAGACCTGCAGATTGAGGCCTTTGGTGACTCCAGCTTCCAGAGTGACAAGGATGATTCCAAGTCCATGTCGGGTTTTGTCTTTACCCTCAATGGAGGGGCGGTGTGTTGGAAGAGCTCCAAACAGGAAACCGTTGCTAACTCGACTATGGAAGTGGAATACATCGCTGCATCTGATGCCGCAAAAGAAGCTGTCTGGATGAGGAAGTTCTTGAAAGAACATCAGGTGGTTCCGTCCATTGTTGACCCAATACCTCTGTATTGCGACAACAACGGGGCTATAGCTTTAGCGAAGGAACCCAGGTCCCATCAGAAATCCAGACACATCTTAAGGCGGTATCACCTGATCAGGGAGATTGTGGATCGCCAGGAGATCGAGGTCCGGAGAGTTGCATCAGAGGATAACACAGCAGATCCATTCACCAAGGCCTTGCCCCAAACTCAGTTCGAGCGGCTGATCGAGATGATAGGTCTTCGATACGCCAGTACATGGCCTTAGTGCAAGTGGGAGATTGTTAGTGTATATGCCCTAGAGGCCATTACTGTATCATACTAGTTTGTATATTGCTTAATGGAAGCTTGGGATATTCACAGTTGTATATACAATCTTGCTCGAAATGGTAGTATGCTACTTGGTTTGTCTCTGCTTTAATATGTGCATGTGTTTCTTTTAGCATATTGCTGGTATACATATTAGTAGAGCCCTTAGGATCTTTGCTTGATTACCAGCGTTGTGATAGCGCTCGCACTCGTGGGAGCAGGGTAATCTATAAGCACATCCTTATACAGGTCCCTGGTCGTTGGACTATCGAAACAGGGCATCGATACTCCGGAGTAGACTAGCGTATGCGCTTCTCATCCCAGTGTGGGAGACGGTCTGTCCCACAGCCGTTAGTACGTCGTACTTGGGATAGTATGCGGGTGCTCGTTAGGTTACGAGTACACTGGACAGGACTCGTCGGGAACTGTTGGTTGGTAATATACCTATCGTCAGTTATCAGTTCCCAGGTGACATGAGTACAGCTTAGTCCGCTGACTTGACACTGTCACTTCGCCTCGAGTGTGTTCCCACTGCACTTTGATTACTACCCTACCACGGCTCAAAGGAGTCGTGCAAACAGGTAGTTTTTGGGTGCAGTCCCGAAGCACTTGGAGGCAGTGACGGTTAGACAGGATTCGTCTCTCCCGGTATTGGGGGTTGACATCGCGCTGTGTCCAGGAGAGCCATTACACGAGTAGTCCCTGGCCAGGGCAAGCGAGATATACTGGTAGGCTTCCAGTGTTATCTCAGGGTGTTCTCGGCTACATTCCGACACGACTTGTACCGCTATTAGGGGACTGACGTTCACCGCCCCCCTAGGCCCGCCATGCGATGTATCAGACGAACAGACCGGACTGTACGGAGACTGTCACATACAGGCTCAGTAGGAGTGCAGATGGGGTTCACCTCGTCAGTCTTCTTATCGACATCTACCTGGGGACCGTTACGTACAGCTAGTGCCTCTTGCGGTCTGTGGTTAAACCCACTGCCAGCGTAGTGTCGAGTCTTTAGAGTCCCACACAGAGAGCTATTCGCCTTTAGGCAAAATGAGTAGAGGTCGCATGGTTTTGCGACAGGGTTCGTTCGCATCCGCGCACTTGTGCACGTTTGCTGTCTGGACAGTTTATACTAGCGTGTTTTGGTTTAAGCCGGATCCTAGTATATGATTTGAGATTGGTTTTTCTCACTGTATTCGTGTTCCTCGAATCACGAATGCGGGTGCGTATGCACAGTTGCATGAGATTGAGGGAGAGGACCTTGTTTAGGGTTAATGACTATTGCCATTTTATTAACCCTATTGCTTTTGTGTGTATTATTGTTAATTGATAATTAGCTTAATTATTGTGTATGGTTGTTGTTGTTGACCATTTGACTTCATTGACTTGTTGACCAAGTTGACAACTTGACCATAATCATTTCATTTGGAAGATGCTCTTTGATCCTTGCAATTTGCATTAATATTGAAATGATAATGGTCACATCTTGATTAAACCATGACAATTTTCTAGCTAATTATTGAATTAAAATATTACACACATATTAGTGAGAATGGCTCACTAATAATTCATTCTCTCATATCATTTCTCTCTCTTGTTCATCCTCTCCCTCAAGCTCTCTCCCTCTCATGTGTTGAGAAACAAAAAGCTTGGGAAAAACCTTCACTTGATCTTCTCTACTCTCTTCTAGGGTTCAAGTCTTAGCATTTCTTGCACTCTAGTTACTCCTAGCTTGGAGTTGAAGCTAAAGGTCGAGGCTTTCGGGTGGATCCTTCTTTGACGGGAGAAGACAAGCAAGGTGACCTCTTTCTACCATTCCAAGGAGCAAGGAGAGAAGGACTTTGAGCTCAAGGTATAACCTTTCCATCACTTAGCTAGTTACTAGTTAGGGTTAGCTTGTTTTTGTTTAGCAAAGATCCTTAAAGCTTGGTCCATGTTGCCTATAGTTGATAAAAATCCAATTTTTATTATGTTTTCCGCCTCCCCGTAAGCACCGGGGTGGGCAACGTGGACTTACACCAAGTGTGTTAATGGCTCGGCAGGTGGAGAAACTTCGGTCAAGGGTCTTGCCATTTATGAGGGTTCTTTGGCGTAGCCGTATGGTGAGGTGATCACTTAGGAGGCTGCCAGCGAGATTTGGGAGTTTTATACTCATCTCTTTGAAGGTACGTTTAGTGAGAATTTTAAATTCGGGGACCGAATATCTTTAAGGGGGGAAGATTGTAACGTTTTAGAAATCGTTTTGCGAATTTTCCGTTTTTAGGGCAAAATAGTCGGTATTTTCCGTTTTAACCCGATTGTGATCAAACTTCAATATAGACTTGCCGGCACCTAGTTTAGCTAGAATAAAACTAGTGCGCGAACTTTGGGGGTCAATGGGAAGTTTTGGTTCGCATAGAATTTTTCCCTAATAAAATATTATTTTAACGTTTTATTTGTGCACTTTATTAGTGGTAATTACTTTTTTTTGTGGGTTAATTACTACTAATGTAGTTTTATGCTAAACTAATCACTAGAAACATGTTTAGAACCATCCATCCAAAATATCATGATATTTGTGGAAATTAAGTGAATTTTTAAAGAAAATAAAATAAAATGACATAAAGGTATTTTGTTTTATTAAGTAATTATTGTGTTTTTTTCTCTAGTCTTTCTACACCATTCTATAAACCACTTCCTCCCTTCATTTTGGCCGGACCTTCTCTCTCTCCATGGCTGCCCTCATTTTTCCAAATCCATTTTCATCTCATTTTGCTTGAAAAATTCATGAAAGATCCAAATAAATTCATACAAATTCAAATATAAATCAAACCCATCATTCTTCTTCTTCAATCATGCTTAGATCTTCATTCTAGTAAGGATTTTGGAGGCTAAAGTGTGGATTGTTCTTGTTTCAAGTTGTGTTTTTTGAAGGTATAAAACCTTAACCCTAATCTCTTTTTGTTTCTTAATAACTTTAATTAGCTTAATTAGATGTTTAATTTAAGATTTTAAATTCATATTTGGAAATTCTAGTAAGGGTTTTGTTAATCAAATTAGGGTTTTGATTAGTGAAATGGTTAATTAATATGTTAAGCTTGATGAAAACTTAATCAAGTTGCTAATTTCTTAAATGATATTTTCCTAATCGGCTAATTAAGTTAATTAACAAACTAAACTTTTGCTAATCCTAATTAGTGAAATCTAAAATTTTAGTAAAGGTTTAAATGGTTTAACCTTACTATTTTGAGATGTTTGTAAATTCTAGTTTTGATAAAACTTGTAGTTTTGTGCTAAAATGTTATATGTTGCTTACTAGATTTCGGTAAGTTTTAGGCGTGGGTTTCTTTTGACGTTGCGACGTTAATTATATTGATTCCACTTTTATTATTGTGTTTTGAATCCGTGATCGGTACGATCAAGTTCTAGGCTTGGTAGTTGTGTCGCTTTGTGTTCCTAGCTAGGGTCGTGCCGATATCGTTCGTGTCTTTGTGTAGCTTTTTCTCTTGAGTTCGTTTCGTAATGTCGCTACGCGCGTTAGCCACTAAAATGAACACTCGAGAGTAAGTTTGGAGTTGGTGTGTCGGTTAAACGTAGTTGTACGTATTTTTGGCCGATTGCTTATATACGGTTGCTTTATTGTTATATGTGTTCAGGATCGCAGGCAGGGACTTCGGGCGCTGCGAACAGGGAAAAGCGAGTGGTAGGCTTTACTTAGCCTGGAGCGTTGGTGAGTAGATTTAACATCTACATGGGAATTGCCCCCATGGCGTTATGCGTCTGGGCTATAGATGTTATATATTGTCACATATTCTATTTCATATATAGAGCTGCGCATACACCTTATTGCCTAGTTATTTGTTGTGCTTGGACTTGTGCCCTTAGGACACTGCACTATTATTGACGGCTCATGTTGCACGAGCACTGATTGTATGCCACACACACCGTCAATAATTGCCATGACACACACAACACACGTATAGATATGATATTGTTTGGTTAGGAACATTGTGACATTGATTCATATTTCTTTATGCATATGACATATAGCATACTTGTATACCTACATGTTTACACATATGCCTTGACATGCTTACATGCTAGTTACCTGTATACCTATAGGGTATTGTACCATTGGCGATATGTACATACACACATAATGACATAGCTACTTGTATACCTTGCGTACATACTTCACTTAAAACTGGAGGGTATATTACATCATTATTGATAGGTAGATACATATACCTTGCTATACCTTCATGCTTACTCACATATCTGGTTGTAGCTACATGTCTACCTTTATTTGATGTTATATAGACTTGGAGAAATTAAGAACCACATGATATATATATTTACTTGTTGCTGTTAAATAGCGGTTTTTCCTTTATATGCTCATATTACTGTTTCATGTTGCATATATTACATTCATGGATTTCATATGAAGTTCTCTGATATTTGTACTCCTAAGTATATATAACAGTGGAATGGGACGCTGTTATATATGCCTATATACATATATTAGTGGAATGGGACGCTAATATATGTGTATTGATTCATGCATTTATACTTATTCATTACTTGATGTTTTCTGGATTTGAGGACTGTGGTGGTTTCATGAAATTATGCAAGTATTCTTATTCTTACTTGATATTTGGTTGCATCCACTCTGAGATTTATTTTAATACCGATACGGGGATCGAGAGTGTCGTTGTTGGGCACTTAAGATTCGAAGGACGTATAATACCGATACGGGATCGAGAGTGTTGGTGTTTGGCACTTAAGATTCGAAAGACGTATAATACCGATACGGGATCGAGAGTGTCGGTGTTTGGCACTTAAGATTCGAAGGACGTATAATACCGATACGGGATCGAGAGTGTCGGTGTTTGGCACTTAAGATTCGAAGGACGTATAAATATGTTTTGGATCATAAGTGTCGGTGTTTGGCACTTAGGATTCGCTGTTTTGGATCATTTAGGATTCACTGAGACTTACAGGATATATGAAATTTACTTGATATTGGACACTTAGGATATACGAGATTTACTTGATAATTGGATACAGGATATATATGAGATTGACTTGATATTGTACATTCAGGATATGCGAGATTTACTTGATATTGTACATTCAGGATTTATGAGACTTACATGATATGAGAGCCAATTTGGGGGCTGATTTGAGGAAATTGTGATTTGGATTGTCTTGATGGACTTTGGTCCTACCACTCAGGATTCCATGGAAATGACATGTTTCATCCCATACTTCGCATTTATTTTATATGCATTGCTTCATGTATTAGTTGTACCTGCTAGAGTACCTTTCATGACTGTTGCATATATACTTTGTCATATCATCGCTTCATGTATTAGTTGTACCTTATATGATTGTTGCATACAGATTGTCATATTATTGCTTCATGTATTAGATGTACCTGCTAGAGTATCATTCATGACTATTGCACACATATGATTTTTATTGCTGTTAGCTTGCCTATGTTAGATTCGCGCTGTACGTGCATACTTGCGATTTACCTGCATATGTTATTTACTATTCACGAGTTGGCAACTCACCCCCGTTGTGCCACTGGGTTTTGCAGGTTGTTTCGCCAGAGTAGTCGGGGCAGGCTATTCATCTATCACATCATCTTTTGCAGCGGATACTGTTTCATCTCACAGTGTGCAGTTTTGCTTAGGTGGGTTTTGCGGTTATCCAAAGTTGTTTATTGTATATTCGTTGTATCTTGTACTCTCCATCTACCATTATCTTGTATGACTTAGAGACTTGATGTGATGACGATATTGTATATTTTGGTGACTTGGATGTCTTTTATGCAGTTTTACTTCTATCGTCTTTTATTTCTTCGCTACGGTGTCGTATATCTGTTGTGGTTGTTGTTTTCCGCCGTTGGGCGTGGATTTGCTCCCGTTGGGGATGCTTTACTTATATTTATGTTGTACCCATTTTTGGGGTTAGTTTTTAAATAGGAGGTGCTGCCAATATTTTATAGGAAATAAAGTTGGGACTTTAAAGAATTTGGGTTGAGATTTCAAAAGTTTTAACAATGTTCTTATTTCTTACTACTTTTGATGGTTTAGATTGCTGGGTTTTCGGCTTACTTAAATTGCGTTACGCCTGTAGACGTTGCATAGTTTAAGCGCCGTCACGTGCCAATTTCGGGTCGTGACAATTGGGTTCCAACCAAATCAGGTGCCTACCACTCCATATGTGATATGGTATGGGAAGAGCCCATCTCTTAAGGATGTTAAGATTTGGGGTTGTCCGGCCTATGTCTAAAAGCAAAATCCGGACAAGCTCGAGGTAAGGTCAGATCTGTGGAAGTTTGTTGGATATCCAAAGCATTAGCAAGGGAATATCTTCTACCGCACTGAGGAGAAAAATGTGTTTTGTTTCTCAGCATGCCACCTTTTTAGAAAGGATTTTCTTGTGAAGAAATTAGTGGTCATGAGGTAGAACTGGAAGGAATTCCAGCTATACAAACTGCAGCTGATGATTTGGTAGAACCGGAGGACTCAATAGCTTCCCAACGAACCTCATCCTCTCCGCCGATATAGTAGGGTTCCTCACCCACCTAAGAGATACTTCGGTTTTCTCTATGAAAGTGGGAGCGAGGATTGCATCATGAGATGATGACCCAACTAGTTTCGAGCAGGCCATCAAGAGTGGGGACTCTGTGAGAATGGCTGGATGCTAAGCGATCTGAGATGGAATCTATGTACACCAACAAAGTATGGACTTTGGTTGCTTTATCTGAAGGGTTAAATCTCCATCAGGAGCAAGTATATCTTGAGAAGATTACTTGGTGTACATAGAAAAGTTGAGACTTTCAAAGCTAAGGCTTGTTGCAAAAGGTTCTCGTCATCGAACAGGTGTGGATAATGATGAAACCTTTTCTAGTCCCTATCCTTAAGTCCATCCAGATCCTACTTGCCATTGCTACATACCATGACTACGATATCTAGCAGTTGGGTGTCATGACTGCTTTTCTAAATGGTGATTTAGAAGAGAGCGTCTATAAGTACACAGCCAGAGGGCTTCGTAAACGGTGGGAGCAGCGGAAACGTGTGCAAGTTGCTTTATGGGATAAAACAGGCATCGCGGAGATGGAACATCTATTTTGATGTGGTAGTCAAAGCATTTGACTTCATCAAAATGGTAGATGAACCTTGTATATACAAAAAGGTAGTAGGGAGTATGGTGGTGATCCTCGTAGTGTACGTGGATGACATACTCTTGATAGGAAAGGAGTTTACTATGCTACGCTCGGTCAATCTCCTCTTATCACAAGGATTCTCCATATAGGATCAAGGTGATACCTCCTAAATCCTGGTTTATGGATCTATGTGGATATTAGGATTCTCACTAGGTGTAGTGAGATGGTATCAATTGATCCTGGGGAAAATCACTGGATCACTTCCAGGGTGGTAAGGTCGACTGAATGTCAGTCACAGGCATTGTCTTCACCCTCAGTGGAGGGACGGTATGTTGGAAGAGTTCCAAGCTAGATACCGTGGCAAACTAGACAATTAAGGCTGTATACATTGCTACCAAGGATACTACCAAAGAGGTAGTCTGGATATATAAAAGTTCATGGGATGAACTTCGTTTCTACCATTGTGTGACAATGGAGTTGTGGTTTTGGCCTAGGAACCCCCGTCCCATCAGTGATCCAGACATATTCTTAGGCAGTATCACCTGATCATGGAGATGGTTGATCTCAAGGGAGATCGAGGAAAGGAGAGTAGACACAGAGGACAACAGCGCGGATCCACTCACAAAGGCCTATTTCCCAGTAGAGACTTTTATGGGATGGTTAGGTATGAGATACTTCAACCACTGCTGATGTTGGGTATGAGATACTACAACAGATGGCCCTAGTGCAAGTGGGAGATTGTTAGTGATATGTATGCCATAGAAGCCATTACTGTACATACGATGTATATTTTAGTGGATGCTTGGACATAAATATGGAGGACTTTCTTGCTCGACATGATAGTATGCTATCTGGTTGCTCTTTATCTTAACATGTACTCTGATTGTCTCTATGATACATGTTGATAAAGCCCTTAGGATGAGTACTTGACTACCAGGACTATGATGCAGATCATACTAGTGGGGACAGAGTAGTCGCTAAGTACATCCTTCAAATGTTCCTAGTCGTGGGTGTATCGAGACAGGGCATCGATATACCAGAGTAGACTAACGTATAGCTTCTAGACCCATGTAGATGGGCGAAGGATGATCCCATATCCATTGGTGTTTGACATCAGAGATAGTATACGGGTGCTCAGTGGAGACTGGGTACACTGGACGGACTCGCCGAGAACTCCCAGATGGTATTATACCTTACGTCAGATGGCAGTTCTCTGGTGACACTGGTACTGGTTAGTCTGTAGACCCGAGATCGTCATAGAGACTTGTGTGATTCCCACTGTGCTTTGATTTCCACCTTACCACATTCAAGAGAACGTGCAAAACGGTGGCTTTTGGGTACAGTCCCGAGTCACATGGAGGCAATGAGCGATAGGAGGGGTTTCATCTCTCCCGGTATTGGGAGTTCATGTTGCGCTGTGCTCGATTGGCTATAATAGGAAGTCCTTGGCCAAGGCTGCTTCAGAGATATACTGGTAAGTGTTATTATTAGTTTCTCGACCCGTTATAAGCCTCATATCAACACGACTTATCGAGTTACTGGGGTCTGATGTTTACCACCCCTAGACGAGATATGCGATATGTCAGACGAAGAGACTGGACTGTACGGTAGTGTTACTGATTGGATTCGCAGGAGTGTGAGCAGGCTTGCTTGTTGATCTTCTGATCGCTCAATACCCGGGTGGCTGTTACGTTTAGCAGACCGCTTGCGGTTTGTGGGTGTTTGATATGATCATCACCTGCTGCTGGCGTATTGACGAGTCTTTAGAGTCCTACATAGGGGTTTCTTGGCTCAAGCGAAATGGAGTAGGAGCACATATGTGATATGTGCGGGACCGAGATTGATACTATATGAGATACCGTATTATATTCTCGCGATGCGTGACATGATAGGTTATATGTGATATAGCCGGGTTATCGGATCAAGTGTTGATTCGATAAGATGTTACATTATGATATTAGTCGGTTATATGTGATATAGCCGGATTATTAAATCAAGTGTTGATTTAATAATTTAATGTATAATTATATATTTGATATATTACATTACATTAACTAGTATTAGCTCACTTATGATTTCTTTTCTCATTTTGGATACATTGATGTATATGTGATATGTATAAATCTAGGTTACAAATGCAACTAGGGTTAATGAGGATTAAACCATGCTAGGGTTAAGATTAGGGTTTATAATTTATCATTAAGTAATTCAAAGATTATGGATATTTGTCATGGATGATATTTGTTGAAAGCTTGTAGAAGCTTCAAGGCATCTTTGACTTTGCCCATTCTCTTTGTCTAGCTTAAGATATTTTTTGACCTAACCTTTAACCCTAGCTCATGGTTAACTCTCTACAAGGGTTAAGCATGACATGCTTAACCCTTGGTTACATTTCTAACCTCACACATAATTCATTTTCATCATAACTTGTTCTTCTTCTTCTTCTTGACAAAAGCTTTCTAGCTTTTTCAAAAGTGATGATTTTGAGTGAGAAAATGATTTCTAATGTGAGCAAAATTCCTACTTCATCATTCTCTACTACTTGCCATTTAGTATAGGGTGTTTGCTTCACTAATTCTGTAATTAGTGAAGAGATAGCTTGGGCTAGTGTCTCCTCGACGTAGATCATCTTCGGCCTCGAAGACTTCGAAGCAAGCATGTTCGTTTCTTCATCGGAGCCTCTCTATAGTCCGGGACTTCTTGATCGCAGTGAAGGGACTACCACACGGAGCTATTGAAGTGAAGGACCGGTCTACAAAGGTTGTATTCCTTGCTCACTAGACTTGCAAAGTGTTTGCATTTATATTTCCGTCGATTTCTAGTTAACGATTCTTAGTTAGGGTTAGCTAAAACGGCAAATTTTTTAATTTGGCATGGACGATGCCTCCCGAAACCTTGCTGTCGTCTTAGGTAACCCTGCACTTTCCTTATCGAATAAGGTACATGATGTTTCACAAATACCGCTATGCAAAGCAAGAACTATAGAAGCAATCAAAAACAAAACTGAGTGTTTGTAGCATCTGCTAGTTTCGCTAAAGCGGTCACTCCCGGTGAAGGGATCTCGGCTCTTTCCTTATCGAATAAGGTGCAGGATATTCGAAAAGGAATACCGCTATGCAAAGCAAAAACTAGAGCTACCCTTTTTGAAAATTTGATTCTACAACATCTTTTAGGTTTCTTTTCTTTCATTAACCTCATTAATGAAGTCCCATCATTTATGCTTCCTAAGCATCACAGAAGAAACGAAAATACAACGTACGCTTATGCCATCCGCATTCGCCACACTGTCCCGTTATGCACCGTTCGGTTACTTAACTAACGGCATATCGGGACGGGACTAGCGCGGGTGCAAAACATAAGCAACTTCTACTATATATCTCATATATAATGTATATCCATTCATCTCAGAATCCACAGTGATCACATCATAAAGCAGCAGAAGAAACATATGAAATATTGGATATACTACGAGGTCCGTGTTTTATTTTGAGCCTGTATAAAACACGGATTCTACGGTCGCGATGAATAGCCAAACCCACATCCCTAGACCCCTATGAGAGCGGCAAGCAACCCTACCAATTCTAGAGTTAGGAGACCTGGACTCGACTCCTCGAGTTGGTCTCCCACTGGACTCTAGAACCCGGTTACTTGTGCTCCCCTTCTTGGGTTTATCCTAATGCGGAAAAGTAAATAATATACAACAACGGTGACATCATCCTCCACTCGGAAGTGCCCCAATAAAAGAAAATTACATATAATTAATTTTACATGAATGAAAATAAAAACTCTCATCTCACATAAAACCCCTGGCTATTCAAAACATGATGATCTAATATAACATATCACAGAAACACATAACATCACATGTCATCAATGTAAGTAAATATGCGTATCCCAATTGTCGTTGACGTATAGCAACGAAACTGGCGATACACCACATATTACACTTACGGTCGCAGAAAAGAAAATGTCAAACTACAACATTTGGAATCCATAATAACCTTAGACATCATAAACCCAAAATATCACATACTTTGGATTTCATGCCTAACTATACGAATTTCACATATTGTATCATATTCCACAAATAGCTAGACGATATTAAACCTTTCGATCGAATCAACGAATTCCCAAAATTCCCAGAAAGCTCAACACTTGAGCAATATCAAAAATACCCAGAAGCATGCCCCGGTAGCTACGGACCAACCGTAGAAGTATCGGCCCAAGCCTCACACATGGCGCCGCGGAACCGCCGCCAAACCCATGGTTTAGCCGCGGTTCCACGTTCATGTTGTCGAGTTAGGGTGTTGTTCTTCTAGAGGGTCCCTAGTTTTTGCTGGATGATTTTCTGAGGATTTTTAATGTGAAAAATTCCAACATTTTGAAAATTTTCCAGAACGTGGGCAATATCGGGTTTTCGGAGTTCGTTTGAACTTCTAACTTCGCCTAGACAGCTCCTAATGCTCTAGCAAGGCTCTGATACCACTGTAGGTTTCTTTGGCACAACCACAAGGTTTCACAAGGCATCAAACATGCTATATTTAAAAAAATTAGTGTGCCAAACTGTAAGTCCACGTTGCGACCCCCGGTGCTTACGGGGAGGCGGAAACGGTATAAAAACAAATTTTTATCGCAAGAGGCAACATGGACTAAACAAGGTCGGGATCGTGTCTAAACTAAACTAGCAAACTTGCTAAAGAGATTTAGCTACTCGGATGAAGATGGTTATACCTAACTTGTCTTGAACTCCTTCGTCTTCAAGCTCCGGTGGTGGTCCGATGGCTCCTTCTCGTCGTCTCCGTACGCCGAAGATAGATCCACTTGAAAGCTCCAACCTTTAGCTCCTTCTTCGTTCTTTGAAGAAACTAGTTCACTTGGTTTGCTAAACCTAGTGAACTAGAATGAGTAGAGAAGAAATAGAATGGGATTTTATCTATGGTTCTTGATTCTCAACTCATGAGACAAGAGAACCATAGATTAAAGAGAGGGAGCAAGAGCAAGAGGGTGAGAGCAAAGTGGAGAGCTCAAGAACAAGAGAGAGAATGAGCAAGAAAGAATGAGGCTCTCTTTTGTCTCTCACCCTCTCATAATCCAAAGTCATGATAACTCATCATATCAAAAAAAGTCTTATGTGTGATGGTTGAAGCAACCATAACCATATCATATCATCTACTCATTTACCTAAATGAGCAAGCAAGAAAAAGTCTTTGCCATGAAATGATGGTTATGGTTATCATGATGGTCAACTAGTCAAGCCTAGTCAACCGGTCAACAAAGTCAACAAGTCAACAAAAGTCAACAAGTCAACAAAGTCAACAAAAGTCAACAACCAAGTCACCATAATACTTAATTAATATAATAGTTAATCACATATCATATTCTCATTAGGGTTGAGCAAAAAGTCAAAAAGTCAACGGTCAACTGTCAACAACCCTAATGAGAATCCGCTGTCTGTGCCTCCCTGTCAACTGTGCATACACACCCGCATCCGCGTTCCGAGGAACACGAATGCAAACCGGATAAATCCAATCCCATAAGGTACACTAGGATCTGGCTTAAACCAAAGCCCGCTAGTGTAAACTGTCCGGACACTGTACGTGCACAAGTGCACGGATGTGACCGAACCCTGTCGCAAAAACATGCGACCTGTCGTAATACCATGCGACCTCTACTATTTTGCCTAAAGGCGAAAAGCTTTCTGTGTGGGACTCTAAAGACTCGACACTACGCTGGCAGTGGGTTTAACCACAGACCGCAAGCGGCACTAGCTGTGCGTAACGGTCCCCAGGTAATGCCGACAAGAAGACCGACGAGGCGAAACCCATCTGAACTCCTACTGAGCCTGAGTGTGACATTCTCCGTACAGTCCGGTCTGTTCCTCTGATACATCGCATGGCGGGCCTAGGGGACGGTAAACGTCAGTCCCCCAATAGCGGTACAAGTCATGCCGGAGCGAAGCCCAAAACACCCTGAGATAACACTGGAAGCCTACCAGTATATCTCGTTTGCCCTGGCCAGGGACTACTCGTGTAATGGCTCTCCTAGACACAGCGCGATGTCAACCCCCAATACCGAGAGAGACGAATCCTGTCTAACCGTCACAGCCTCCAAGTGCTTCGGGACTGCACCCAACCACCACCTGTTTGCACGACTCCTTTGAGCCGTGGTAGGGTAGTGATCAAAGTACAGTGGGAACACACCCGAGGCGAAATGACAGTGTCAAGTCAGCGGACTAAGCTGTACTCATGTCACCTGGGAACTGATAACTGACGATAGGCATAATACCAACTAGTCAGTTCCCGACGAGTCCTGTCCAGTATACCCGTAACCTAACGGGCACCCGCATACTATCTCAAGTACGACGTACTGACGGCTGTGGGACAGACCGTCTCCCACACTGGGATGAGAAGCGCACGCGCTGGTCTACTCCGGAGTATCGATGCCCTGTCTCGATAGTCCTGCGACCAGGGACCTGCATAAGGATGTGCTTCTAGATTACCCAGCCCCACTAGTGTGACGGCCATCACATCGCTGGTAATCAAGCAAAGATCCTAAGGGCTCCACTAATGTGTATAAGCAATATACAAAGATAAACACATGTACACATTGAAGTAGAAATAAACCAAGTAGCATACTACTATTTTGAGCAAGATTGTATATACAAGGTGAATATCCCAAGCATCCATTAAGTAATATACATACTAGTATGATACAGTAATGGCCTTTAGGGCATATACACTAACAATCTCCCACTTGCACTAAGGCCATGTACTGGCGTATCGAAGACCTATCATCTCGATCAGCCGCTCGAACTGAGTCTGGGGTAAGGCCTTGGTGAATGGATCTGCAGTGTTATCTTCTGAAGCGACTCTCCGTACCTCGATCTCCTGGCGATCTACGATCTCCCTGATCAGGTGATACCGCCTCAAGATGTGCCTGGATCTCTGATGGGACCTGGGTTCCTTCGCTAAAGCTATAGCCCCGTTGTTGTCGCAATACAGAGGTATTGGATCAACAATGGACGGAACCACCTGAAGTTCTTTCAAGAACTTCCTTATCCGGACAGCTTCTTTTGCGGCATCAGATGCAGCGATGTATTCCGCTTCCATCGTCGAGTCTGCAACGGTTTCCTGTTTGGAACTCTTCCAACACACCGCCCCTCCATTGAGGGTAAAGACAAAACCCGACATGGACTTGGAATCATCCTTGTCACTCTGGAAGCTGGAGTCAGCAAAGGCCTCGATCTGGAGGTCTTTTCCGCCATACACCAAGAACATCTCCTTAGTCCTCCTCAGGTACTTGAGAATGTTCTTTACCGCTATCCAGTGTTTCTCCCCAGGGTTTGACTGATACCGGCTTACCACACTCAGTGCATAAGCTACATCCGGTCTTGTACACAACATCGCGTACATTATAGAGCCTACCGCAGAAGCGTAGGGTATAATAGACATGCGATCCCTCTCCAAATCAGTCTTGGGAGACATCTCTTTAGAGAGGGTGATCCCGTGACAAGCCGGTAGGTTACCGCGCTTAGAATCTTCCATACTGAATCTCTTCAGTATGGTGTCGATGTACCTGGACTGTAAAAGTCCTAATATCCTCTTGGATCTGTCACGGTAGATCCGGATACCCAGAATGTACGAGGCATCACCTAGGTCTTTCATGGAGAACCTGTGTGACAAGAACCCCTTGACAGATTGTAGCATAGGAATGTCATTTCCTATTAAGAGAATGTCATCTACGTATAAAACGAGGAATACTACAGTTCTCGCTACAAATCTACTATAGATGCATGGTTCATCTGGATTTTTGATAAAGCCAAATTCTTTGACCGTCTCATCAAAGCAGATGTTCCAACTCCGCGATTCCTGCTTTAGTCCATAGATGGACTTAAGCAACTTGCACACCTTTCCGCTGCTCCCACTCTGAATGAAACCCTCTGGCTGGTCCATATAGACACACTCCTCTAAATTTCCATTTAGAAAAGCTGTCTTTACGTTCATTTGCCAAATCTCATAATCGTGGAAGGCAGCAATAGCAAGAAGGATCCGAATGGATTTCAGCATGGCTACTGGAGAGAAGGTTTCGTCATAGTCTAAGCCAGGTCTCTGACGAAAACCCTTTGCTACCAGCCTTGCTTTATAGGTCTCAACCTGTCCATCTACACCAATCATCCTTTTGAAGATCCACTTGCATCCTACGGGTTTTACCCCGTCTGGAGCAATGTCCAACGTCCAAACCTTGTTGGTGTACATGGACTCCATTTCGGTCCGCATTGCATCCAGCCATTTCACTGAGTCAACGCTCTGAACGGCCTGCTGGAAGCTAGTAGGCTCATCATAATCTATGATGCAATCCTCTCTATCCCCGTCTATGAGAAAACCGCAGTATCTCTCGGGTGGATGAGACTGCCTACTACTTCTGCGGAGCGGCGTAGGAATGTCCTGTTCTTCCGAACCCTCTGGTTCCACTAAACTTTCAGTATTAGTCCGTGGTTCTGGAATTTCTTCCTGTTCTACTGTGCTCCCACTAATCTGGTTTTCCAAAAACTCAGTTTCCAAGAAGTAGGCATGACGAGAAACAAGAACTTTTTGTTCCTCTTCACAGTAGAAGAAATATCCTTTTGAGTTCTTTGGATACCCCACAAACTTGCACTGTACTGAGCGTGCCTCGAGCTTGTCCGCATGCTGCTTTTTGACAAAAGCCGGACATCCCCATGTCTTAATGTGCTTAAGATAGGGTCTCTTCCCACACCACATTTCATATGGTGTGGAAGGCACAGTCTTAGTCGGAACTCGGTTCAAAAGGTACGCAGCTGATTCTAGCGCATACCCCCAGAATGATTGCGGTAACTCAGCGTTACCCATCATGGACCGCACCATATCCAATAGGGTGCGGTTCCGCCTCTCCGATACACCATTATGTTGCGGGGTGTATGGAGGAGTAAGCTGAGAGAGAATTCCGTTCTCTTTTAAATAGTCCAGGAACTCGGCACTTAAGTATTCTCCACCTCGATCCGATCTTAGAATCTTAATACTTTTGCCGGTCTGTTTCTCTACTTCATTCTTATACTCCTGGAATTTTCCAAAGGCCTCGGACTTATGTTTCATTAAGAAGACATAACCGTACCTTGAGAAGTCATCCGTAAAAGTAATGAAGTAAGAATGTCCGCTTCGGGCATGTGTAGACATTGGACCGCACACGTCACTGTGTACGAGTCCCAAGAGCTCGCTCGCTCTTGCTCCATGTCCAGTAAACGGAGTCTTTGTCATCTTTCCTTTGAGACAGGATTGACAAGTGGCATACGACTGATATTCGAACGTATTCAAATACCCTTCTGTATGTAACTTCGTCAACCTTCTCTCATTGATGTGACCCAATCTACAATGCCATAAGAAAGTCTGATTTATTTCCGGAGACTTTCTTTTGTGTGTATTCTGGATATTAAAAATCTGTGGTTGATTTAACATGTATATTCCATTACTCAAAGTACCTGACCCAATCAAAACTTGATTAAGGTGAATGTTCACAACATTGCTTACAAACGCAAATTCATAACCTTCTTTAGAAACTAAAGATACAGAAATGATATTACAAGTTGCGTTGGGTACAAAAAAGCAATTACGCAAAACCAAAACATGTCCATCTGACATTCCCAGGTGATAGTCCCCCACGGCTTTAGCATCCATGCTAGCTCCGTTTGCAACTCTGAGGGTCATGTCACCTGCTTTCAAAACACTACGGTTTCTCAACGCCTGCAAAGAATTACAGATATGAGATCCTGATCCGGTATCCAATACCCAGGAAGTAGAGTTTATTGAAAGACAGTTTTCAATAACATACACACCTGAAGCTGAAGCTGCAACCTGCTTCAATTCCTGTGTTCTGGCCTTCCAGGCCCTGCAATCATTCTTCCAGTGTCCTTTCTTATGACAAAAGAAGCATTCTTCCTTATCCACAAGCTTTCCCGCCAACTTTGTTGCTTTACTTTTTCCCTTCGTATCCATCTTACTAACACCGCCCCTTGGTTTGGCGGGGGCCTTCTTCTTCTTTCCCTTGGCTTTCGCCTTGGACCTAGAAGAAGATGATCCTCCTACAAACAAAGTGGATGTATCCCTACTTTTCTGTAGGGTGCCCTCTGCGCTCCTCAGCATGTTGAGGAGCTCTGAAAGTTCAACCTCTTTTTCTTGTAGGTTGAAGTTCTGTGTAAACTGGGCGTAAGTGGAAGGAAGGGACTGGAGAACTATATCCGTATATAGCTCACTCTCCAATGTGATCCTTAGGTCAGCGAGCTCCTCAATGTAGCCGATCATCTTTAGCACGTGCTCGGCTACTGATGATCCGACGGCCATTCTTGTCGAAAATAACTTTTTCGACGCTTCGTATCTTGCGATACGTGATTGCTCTCCATACAGTTCTTTTGTATGGAGCAATATGGATTCCATGTCCATATTCTCATGCCTCCTCTGATATTCGTTGTCCATCGAGGCAAGCAGGAGGCACTTGGCCTTCGCGCTATCAATCTCCCAAGTCTTGCGGATTTCCTTATCCGCGACACTGGAAGTTGGACCAGGGACAGGGGGAGCTTTGGTGGTAAGAAGATACCCCAGCTTGTCATAAGTGATTGCTATCTTGACATTCCTGAGCCAATCTTTGTAGTTTGGCCCTGTCAGTTTGTTTTTATCTAGGAGTAACTTAAGTCCAGTCATGTTGATTGGTCGCTGCAATTTGGAGAGAAGAGGAAAACACTCAGCATGATGCTCTTGCAAGTTTAGAGTGATTTTTAGTTTGTCTAAACAGGATGGCTCCCACTGTTTCTCGAATCCCTCCTTAAAACCAAAAAAGAAGAATTAGTCAGGATCAATCTCACCGTACAATACTTGCTTAACCGTTCGGCCTGGCTGGTGTCGGTACTTCGAGGGAGGTTTTCCAACGCTTTCGCGAAGTTCCTTAATTAAAGAACCTCTTTTCCCTGGGGGCGTAGCCCCGCTAACACCTTTCTAGGCACCTACTAAGTTTATAGCATTGATCGTTTAGCGAGAAATTTCCCGAGGAGTAGCATATACTCACAGTAGGATCGGGATCCAAATATCATCGCGTGACGAAACTGAAGGAATCCTACCAGAATCATCACACTCCAAATGGTATGCAAATCTAGCAAGTTTCAGTACTTATGAAACTCCCGATGTGGATTTTTGCCCCATGCTCTTATGACCTTGACTTTGGCCAACAAATCATAAGTCAAATGTCAAGTTCTACCCGTCGTTCTCCAGGTTAATTTGAATCCACCCGTACATACCCTTGACTTTGGCCAACAAGGCAGTACGACTGTTCCAAACCAACGCATCTATCTATGCTGCACACGAATACCCAATAGCTACCAATCACTATGCCTTGACTTTGGCCAACAAACACAGCTTGAATACTATTGACTATTCATGTGAAACGACGGAGGGCTACGAATGGTTTTGGCAAAACCGTGAACGTAGTGAACTTGATTTAGTCGATGGAACGAGATAGCTTTTAAATGGAGTGGCTCAAACTCCGTGTTTTAAAAGTTTGTTTTGAAAAGAACCGAGTGGTTTTTCGAAAGTGTTCCAACGACTTTAACTTGGTTTATTATCTTGCATTAGTTCTTTTAATGCGTGATATTCTTGCATTAGTTCTTTTAATGCGTCCCATCATTTAATCCTACCATTGCAGAAAACAACCAAAATATGACGTACGCTTATGCCATTCGCATTCGCCACTGGGCCCCGTCATTACCCGTTAGGCTACTTAACTAACGACAGAGCGGGGGCTGGGCTAGCGCGTCTGTAAAACATAAGCAACGCCTAAATAATATCATATATAGATATACTGCAATGATAAACATTTCAGATCACAGATAAATACATTGGATATACTAGGAATCTGTAATTTGTACGAGCCTGTAACAAAAACAGATTACACGGTCGCGGTGAATAGCCAATACCCCACCCAAGACCCCTACGGGTGCGGCAAACTACCCGCCAAGTACCCGAAGCGTAGCAACCTCCCTCATCTCCATGAGTAGGCCACTCGACACTTCGGCATACCCGGTAGTTTGTGCACCCCACCATGGGTCTATCCTAGGAGCAAAAACAGTAAAAAGAAATTATACAATGACGGCTACAACCCCGACCCGGTTGTGCGGCCATACAAATAATTATTACATCAATTTACAAATTTACATGAATTGCAAGAAAAGAAAACTCTCGTCTCACAACCCCCGGCTATTCACCCGCGACAATCCAACATATTTATATACACATTCCAGCACATTACAGATCATGTATAACCCCGACTAATCGACTTATAGCGATTAGCCGACGTTCAATACATGCAAACATCACAGATATAACCATCATAGTCAAAGTGTAGTGAAGTTCGGAAAAAAATACGAAATTATAGGACCCCAAAAGTAAATTTCTGTTCTGGAAAATCTGGGCACATATAATATATCTTAAAAATCCCAAAACCCTACCAGAACAACACTGCACGAAAAACGATGCAGAGAAAGCAACAGACGGCGGCGGTTCCGCGGCACATGCCTACCTCGTGCCGCGGAAGGGCGGCGGTTTGAACGAAACAGTGGATCGTTTTTCATGGGTGTTCTAACAAAACCCTGAGCCGAATTTAGGTGTATAACAAACTTGTTTTGACCAGAAAAAATTTCAACAGAAACTAGGATTTTGAAAAAGTTTGGTTTTTGGATTTTTCCGGTTCCGAACTTCGTTACACTTCACTACCAAGCTAGTTTAAGTTTAGTTAGGCTCTGATACCACTGTAAGTCCACGTTGCGACCCCCGGTGCTTACGGGGAGGCGGAAACGGTATAAAAACAAATTTTTATCGCAAGAGGCAACATGGACTAAACAAGGTCGGGATCGTGTCTAAACTAAACTAGCAAACTTGCTAA
Source organism: Agapanthus africanus (assembly GCA_030015575.1). NCBI lineage: Eukaryota > Viridiplantae > Streptophyta > Magnoliopsida > Asparagales > Amaryllidaceae > Agapanthus > Agapanthus africanus. The sequence continues at coordinate 151,292,364 of JASDDO010000016.1, forward strand.
AGAGATTTAGCTACTCGGATGAAGATGGTTATACCTAACTTGTCTTGAACTCCTTCGTCTTCAAGCTCCGGTGGTGGTCCGATGGCTCCTTCTCGTCGTCTCCGTACGCCGAAGATAGATCCACTTGAAAGCTCCAACCTTTAGCTCCTTCTTCGTTCTTTGAAGAAACTAGTTCACTTGGTTTGCTAAACCTAGTGAACTAGAATGAGTAGAGAAGAAATAGAATGGGATTTTATCTATGGTTCTTGATTCTCAACTCATGAGACAAGAGAACCATAGATTAAAGAGAGGGAGCAAGAGCAAGAGGGTGAGAGCAAAGTGGAGAGCTCAAGAACAAGAGAGAGAATGAGCAAGAAAGAATGAGGCTCTCTTTTGTCTCTCACCCTCTCATAATCCAAAGTCATGATAACTCATCATATCAAAAAAAGTCTTATGTGTGATGGTTGAAGCAACCATAACCATATCATATCATCTACTCATTTTACCTAAATGAGCAAGCAAGAAAAAGTCTTTGCCATGAAATGATGGTTATGGTTATCATGATGGTCAACTAGTCAAGCCTAGTCAACCGGTCAATAAAGTCAACAAGTCAACAAAAGTCAACAAGTCAACAAAGTCAACAAAAATCAACAACCAAGTCACCATAATACTTAATTAATATAATAGTTAATCACATATCATATTCTCATTAGGGTTGAGCAAAAAGTCAAAAAGTCAACGGTCAACTGTCAACAACCCTAATGAGAATCCGCTGTCTGTGCCTCCCTGTCAACTGTGCATACACACCCGCATCCGTGTTCCGAGGAACTCGAATGCAAACTGGATAAATCCAATCTCATAAGGTACACTAGGATCTGGCTTAAACCAAAGCCCGCTAGTGTAAACTGTCCGGACACTGTACGTGCACAAGTGCACGGATGTGACCGAACCCTGTCGCAAAAACATGCGACCTGTCGCAATACCATGCGACCTCTACTCTTTTGCCTAAAGGCGAAAAGCTTTCTGTGTGGGACTCTAAAGACTCGACACTACGCTGGCAGTGGGTTTAACCACAGACCGCAAGCGGCACTAGCTGTGCGTAACGGTCCCCAGGTAATGCCGACAAGAAGACCGACGAGGCGAAACACATCTGAACTCCTACTGAGCCTGAGTGTGACATTCTCCGTACAGTCCGGTCTGTTCGTCTGATACATCGCATGGCGGGCCTAGGGGGCGGTAAACGTCAGTCCCCCAATAGCGGTACAAGTCGTGCCGGAGCGAAGCCCAAAACACCCTGAGATAACACTGGAAGCCTACCAGTATATCTCGTTTGCCCTGGCCAGGGACTACTCGTGTAATGGCTCTCCTAGACACAGCGCGATGTCAACCCCCAATACCGAGAAAGACGAATCCTGTCTAACCGTCACTGCTTCCAAGTGCTTCGGGACTGCACCCAACCACCACCTGTTTGCACGACTCCTTTGAGCCGTGGTAGGGTAGTGATCAAAGTACAGTGGGAACACACCCGAGGCGAAATGACAGTGTCAAGTCAGCGGACTAAGCTGTACTCATGTCACCTGGGAACTGATAACTGACGATAGGCATAATACCAACTAGTCAGTTCCCGACGAGTCCTGTCCAGTGTACCCGTAACCTAACGGGCACCCGCATACTATCTCAAGTACGACGTACTGACAGCTGTGGGACAGACCGTCTCCCATACTGGGATGAGAAGCGCATGCGCTGGTCTACTCCGGAGTATCGATGCCCTGTCTCGATATTCCTGCGACCAGGGACCTGCATAAGGATGTGCTTCTAGATTACCCAGCCCCACTAGTGTGACGGCCATCACATCGCTGGTAATCAAGCAAAGATCCTAAGGGCTCCACTAATGTGTATAAGCAATATACAAAGATAAACACATGTACACATTGAAGTAAAAATAAACCAAGTAGCATACTACTATTTTGAGCAAGATTGTATATACAAGGTGAATATCCCAAGCATCCATTAAGTAATATACATACTAGTATGATACAGTAATGGCCTCTAGGGCATATACACTAACACATACAACCCTAACCTAGGATCTAACTAGAGTTTTAGGAGCTAAACTAGAAAGTAATCTACTTTACATCTAAGTGATAACGGAATACAACCTTTATAGACCGGCCATTCACTTCAATAGCTCCTTGTAGTGGTCCCTTCACTGCGATCATGGAACTCCCGGACTTTTGCATGGCTTCTCAAGGTGAAAGAAACAATCTTGCTTGAAGTCTTCGAGGCCGAAGATGATCTACGTCGAGGAGACACTGACTCAAGCTACTACTTCACTAATGAGAGATTAGTGAAGCTAACACCCTGTACTAAAGTGCTAATCTAGTAGAGGATGATGACGTAGGAAGTGAGCTCACTTTAGTTTTATTTTTCTCACAATATTTTCTCACTTGAACAAAACCTAGGGAGCTCTTGAGCTTTTGAGGAAGAAGATGAAGTCAATAGATGAGAATGAACTAATGAGGTGAGAGAATCAACCATGGGTGAGTTTGTATCATATAGCTAACTCATGTAGAGACATAAACATGGCTAAATTATAATGGTTAGGTTAATAAATATCTTAAGTAAAACAAAATGAGTGGACTAAGTCAATGCATCCATAAGCTTCTACAAGCTTCATGCATGTGAGCTATTATCCACTAATTTGGATTTACTTTAAATATTTAAACCCTATATTATAATTAGTATGGTGTAAGTCTCATACACCCATGTAGTGTGTATCAACAACCATGACACAAAATAAAACATTTATATATATCACATATATATTAAGTGTGCACATGTGAGAAAATAAATGCTTAAGTGAGCTAATATTATTTAATGTAAATTAGTATATCTAATATACAATTATACACTAAATTATCAAATCAACACTTGATTTAATAATCCGGTTATATCTCATATAACCGACTAATATTATATGTACCATCTTATCGAATCAACACATGATTCGATAACCCGGCTATATCACATATAACCGACCGATATAAATATCGCGAGAATAGAATATGGTATCACATACTCGTATTATTCTCGGTCCCGCACATATCACATATGTGCTCCTACTTCATTTTGCCTGAGCCAGTAAAACCTCTATGTAGGACTCGAAATACTCGTCAATACGCCGGCAGTAGGTGATGATCATATCAAGCACCCACAAGCCGTCAGCGGTACTAGCTGGACGTAAAGGCTACCCAGGTATTGAATGATCATAATATCAACAAGCAAGCCCGCTCTAGCTCCTGTAAAGCCTGTCAGTAACACTACCGTACAGTCCGGTCTCCTCGTCTGATATGTCACATATCAAGTCTAGGGGTGGTAAACGACAGACCCCAATAACCGATAAGTCATGACGATATGAGGCTTATAACGGGTCGAGAAACTACTGATAACACTTACCAGTAAATCTCTAAATCAGCCATGGCCAGGGACTTCCCTGTTATGGCAAATCGAGCACAGCGCAACATCAACCCCGAATACCGGGAGAGACGAAACCCCTCCTATTGCTCATTGCCTCCATGTGACTCGGGACTGTACCCAAAAACCACCGTTTTGCACGTCCTCTTCAACGTGGTAAGATGGAAATCAAAGCACAGTGGGAATCACACAAGACTCTATGACGATCTCGGGTCTACAGACTAACCTGTACTAGCGTCACCAGAGAACTGCTATTTGACGTCAGGTATAATACCATCTAGGAGTTCTCGGCGAGTCCGTCCAGTGTACCCAGTCTCCACCGAGCACTTGTATACCATCTCTGATGTCAAACACCATTGGATATGGGATCATCCATCTCCCATCTCATTGGTCGAGAAGCGTATACGCTGGTCTACTCTAGTATATCGATGCCCTGTCTCGATACACCCACGACTAGGAATATTAAAGGATAAAATTATGGACTACCATGGCCCCACTAGTATGATCTGCATCATAATCCTGGTAGTCAAGTACACATCCTAAGGGCTTTATCAACATGTAACCATAAGACAGTATCAAGAGACAAGTATACATGTTAAGATAAAGAGTAACCAGATAGCATACTATCATGTCGAGCAAGAAAGTCCTCTCTATATATGTCCAAACATCCGCTATAATATACATCATATGTACAATAATGGCCTCTAGGGCATACCACACCCCCACAAAAACCGAGCTCGCCGGCCTTTTTGTGTCCAAAGGTCCCCATATTTTCTCTTTCCCCCCTTTTGTCACATCATCTCGTTTTTATTATTTGTTTAATTTTGTTTAGAGCCTATAAATACCTGTCCTTTGGGAAAGTATGGGGGCACTACTTTTGTGAGAGAAAAGTTTGTAAACATTGTAACTATTAATCTTGTAGCTCTTAGTGTGAATTCCTTGCCTTCCTCTAGTCTTGCAACCTCTTTTCTTGAGCTTGCAAGATTAGATTTTGGTATTTGAATTCACTTATTTGTACTTGTAACCAGTGTAATCAAGCTTCATTTATATCAAGTTGTTTCTTGTATATCTTCTCTTTTTGCATCTTTTCTTTTTGTTGTTATTTCAATTTATGATGTGTGAGTAGTTGTTCTTAGGCTATGGTAAGGTAGGTTGTGGAAGGACTTTACTTCCAACCCTTCCCTTTTGATTCTTGCATTTTTCAACTTCTTTTCTCAATTATTCAATTTTATCATGTTTTGCTTGATAGGATATATCGTTTTGAATGGTTGAAAATAAACCTTTAACATATATCCTATTCATTCTTTACATTTTATTATTGCTATATTATGATTTGAAGTTGAAATGAATACGAAATTATGTTAAGTGTCGCAACTAGCTAGATAGGATATATAGCACACAAGCATATATTCTATACTTGTTAACTTCATTTAACTAACTCCATATTCATTTCATTCTCAAACTAAAAATGAACCTAGAATCAAAACGGAGAGTTGGGGGTAAAAGTCGTATTTCACTCATACTAAACCTTAGCCTAAGTTTTCCCTAAAACAAAACCTTTCTTCTTTTAATTATTGCAACACGTGACAACTCCTTTCCAAACCTCTTGATTTATAACTCAAATTGATGTCGTGATATCCACTCCTTGTGGTTCGACCCGTGCTTGCCGGCTTGCTTCAACGCACCGTGCACTTGCGGTATTTTTAAAACTCGAGACTCACATCGTGCACTATTTTCACCAACAAAACCAACATATCTTAATTAAAACAAAAATCGACAAAAGCACGACACCATGAGTTTTCAACAAGTTTTTGGCGCCGTTGCCGGGGAGTGGTAACATCACTAAGCCATTTTGAGTTATCTTTGTATATACCTTTAAAACCAAAACATAAAAAATCAAACTTTTTGACATTGTGCTCTGTGTTCTTTGGACTTGCTAACACCACGAAACTATTTAGAAAAATCAAACAATATAAGTGAGAAGATACTAAGAAACGGAGACCACAAAAGGAAATTAGAGCCCCATCTCATTGATTGGACCGGCGACATCATTGAATTTTCCGAGCTCGCCGCCCAAACACTTCCTATTGCTTCCAAATTTTCTCCTGTTCTCTATTGCTCAATTATTGTCTCAATTGTATTGTTTGATTTCTATTATTTTTAGTATGCAGGGAAGCCACACAAATCTCTTTTCGTACTAAAATCGCCGTTTTTACGACATTTTCAGATACGAGGAATTTGTGAATAGTGATTTTGCGTGGAAAGGGGTGCGCTCAAAGTCAAGGTGATAACAGGATACAGTGCCAAAGATCTAGGTAGATTGACCCGCGCAAGCGAACCTTTCGAGCCGAACGGATTCAAGTCAAACGAGGGTTTCTTAACCTAAAAATCCATCGGTACGTATTCCTTATAACGCCTTCTTCTCAAATCCGACGCGTCCACTACTCTATCTTTGCAGGATTCTTTGCAAGCACATTTCCAAACGCCAAAAGGAACTAACCCGTATTTTGTTGCAGCGCCGCTTTTAAACATAAAAAAAGGATTGCTTGATGTGTTGAACAACTTTTTCATTGAATTGCGCATTGCATAACTTTAATATGGACTTAAGGGTAAAAGAACCCCAATAAGATATGGTAAGGGATTTCATCACCCTTCTCCGTGGCCCACAAACCACAAAGAACGAGCATATTTTTCACATCTCTATTAACATTAAAAGAAATTAGACTTGCAGCCTCTGAGGACTTCGCGCTCACTAGGGAAAGTTAAGTGTATTTCGAACACCGCCCATCGGTACTATAACAACCCCAAATTTCCTGTACAACTTTCTGTACAAATTTTTCAAAAAATACAGAAAGGGGTATTTTTGCCTGAGCACAACTTATATGTTTGTTTTTCTTTTTAATAGCAAGAAGGAGCTTGTGGCTCATTGGTAATAGCTTGCACTGCTGAACAAACCCACCAGAGTTCAAATCCCATACCCCACATTATTTTTAATATTGTTTTATTTTGAATTTTTAGAATACCAAGGGTTTACACGTGCATAACTCACAAAAACTCCACTACACATGATAAACCAACTGTACCAGAGGCTACATGAACCGGCAAGGAGGACTCCGACCACCTGACTCGGCCGGACCGCCGAGTCATCAACATGAAACTTTTGGCTTTTCACTCCCTTGTACCCCTGTACACTTTATTTCTTCAGACCAGTAACAGAGACCCCTTTAAAATACCAACTACTCCATTTTATTATATTTTATCACATTTTTTTCAATTAAAGCTTTCACCTACCCTAACCCTAGCCTTACCCTATAAATACAACCCCTACACACACCCCCCTCACTCTAAAATTCTGAACAAAACTCTCAAGAAATTTCCTAGAACCTTAGTGTACTTTTGAAGCAGTGAAGGGCGAAAGCTTCGGCAATTTTCCGACGACAACCCTAGGAGCTCCCAGCGACGAAACGACGCACCAGAACTTACGTTCACTTCCTCTTCCTCATCCCTAACATATAAGCCAGTAAGTCCCACCCCCTCTCTCCTTTGCTACTCTAAAAACAACTTTTAATAAAACCCGACGGAATCGGAGTCAAACCGATTTCCGATTCGGTTTCTTTCTTAAAAAAATCCCACTTTTCTTAAACACAACCCTATTAAACCATTACATGTTGACTATTAATCATTAACAAACATGTTGAACAAGTTTCATGACAATCTATATCATTTTGTAACTTTTATCGCTCTTTTTCAGTAAAATACCATGTAGTTTCATTTTGACATTAAATCATCACAATCTTGCTATACCTTTAAGTTAGATCATGAGGTAATGACCTACCTCCTCACAACACTCATATGCAACATAGCACAATACGTTTTGGGAACATAGAATACGGGAAACGAACCTTTATATATAAATACCATTTGCTAATAAAACCATTTTCTAAAAGATTAAGTATTTTACAAATCTTTGCAAAGCGCCGCTACAACCCACTTTGGGGAACCCGACTGGGATGGTGCGGATTATCGCACATCCCTGGGCTTAGTAGTGCGAGATTCAGACCTCCGCAAGGAGCATTCGGTCTCGAAGATTTAAAATACGAATATCTTAAGAAAATGAGATTTCTAGAAATATAATATATATTAAAATTTATATATATATATATATATATATATATATATATGTGTATCATTAAAATATCTATTTTTTTGGTAATATAAATATTCCAACTTTTTCTAAAATCACAAGAATCACTTTAGAATAAAATACCATGAATTCCATACAAGTTCAATATTACAATTAAATACCCTATATTATGAAATTAGGTTATCTTCACTAGAAATATCACAAATATAAAATCTACATTTATTACAACTTTAAAGACAATAAATAAATACTTGGGGTGTATTTGAAAATTATACAAAATTATTTTTACATAAAACCCCCTCAAGTTCTATAAATTACCCTAAGGACCCTAGTAAATATATGTTTAAGCGGGACCAATCTCTTGAGCCTCAGGGAGCCGGAGAAGTGGGTGCTTGCCTATGTAAGGTAGACAACTTAACAACGGTGTTATCAACACGGTAATCGTCTTTGAAAAAGACACAAATCCTGCCGCCCATGTGCAGCGGTTACCGATAACACCAAAACATAATTCAGGAATTTAATTTCTTTTATAATTGCCTGACTCAGACTGGGTCTCATTATAATAATCTGACTTGAATATGATTCAAGTACAATCTACAATATTACAATTCAACATGAATCCATGAATACATATATTCAATCTATTCAATCTGTATTGACTGAACCGAACCTTGGATATACTTCCATTTACATGATTCTCCAGTTACATTTACATGATTCTCCAGTTACATCCATTTACCGATATCATGGTTTCGGCAAGCCATCCAATTATACAATCTATATTACAAGACAATACAAGTTGCAATACAATTCAAACAACACAACTGTCACGACCCGAAAGAGCACGTGACTGGCCCTTGAACCATATGAAGTCTATAGGACTCCATCTGATCCAAGTAAGCCAAAAGCCCAGAAATCTAAAAACATTTTTAAGAATAAGTAAAGAAACTGGTTTAAAAAAGTGAAGAAAAACATGTTTGAAATCAAGGTTTTTAAATAACTAAGCCGAATATGCATTTTTAAAAACAGTACAGTCTTTTCTAAAAATTTCGGCAGAGTTTCTTTTGTAAAACTGGCCCCGAATGGGGTATAACAAGGATAACAATATATGCAATGATAAAGGCATCCCCAAGCGGGAGCTAGCTCTTCGTCAATCGACGGTCACCACCACATGCAACAATAATATACAACGCCAAGTGGCGAGGATCAAATCCAAAAGAAAGCTCAAAAGCAACAAGAAAACCGCAACACTACTAAGCGCGACTCTATGGTCGAATAATACATCACTAGTCTAGGTCTGAAACAATATACGAGTTTTGGTTGATGGATATTCTAGATACAATGAATAATATAAATACAACGGCGGTTCTGATACAAAAGAACCCACCTATCCAAGCAAATCACCCAAAAGGAAGCAGTGTGCCAGAAATGCCGCTATAGAACTGTACGGCAAACCTGCAAGAACTGGGGCACAACGGGGGTGAGTTGCCAACTCGTGAATAGAAAGATATCTACAAGCAGAGATCGAATGCATGACCCAACCTAGGTCAATACGATCAGATATAAAGAAACCTCAATATGAATAAAGCTGAAGCATGCTAAACTGGCAATGTAATCTCTATACGTGAATGTAGTGCCAAGTGCTCGTGCTAGTGCCTCAGGTAATAGTATGTCATGAATATGAGGTATGAATGCATGAAAGCAGAATACATGTAAATGAAGAAACTGTTTTCATAATTTAGTGAGATTTCCCTTGTATTTTTAGTTGAGGTATCATAATGAAATCAGCATAAAACAGTGCCTAGCATCGGCACAAAACGTAATCCCAATATCTCGATATCTCTGTATCACAATCTCTGTACCTCGAAATCTCGAAATCCCAATGTCTCAATCATAATATCTAGGGCGCCGTCAGTCCAGACCGGCCCCTACCATCCATCTCAAGACCACGACGGTATCCTCCGGATATCCGACGCGTCGGGTAAAATCACCGGTAGGTAGTGCTCCCCTGCCAGGCTCACATCGTCATCACCACGCGCTTCTTGCCCCGGGGTACCTTACCGGGTCCACCATGTACCCGAAACGGTTCATCCGTCTCCTCGAATCGGGTTTCCAAATCCATCAGCAAACTCATGGTGGACGACTCATACATCATGGGAAAACCGCACTTTTTATTTTAAAGAGAGAAAAGAAGTTTATATAAGTTTTGCGGTTTTCCCCCAAATCCAGAAAATCTCATGGAAATCCGAATCCAATCCTCAATAGCATGTAAACAGTGCATACAGGCATAAAAATCCAAGAATAATAACATGCATGATGTAACAACTAATAATTACAACGTCTAATCTAGCATATAATGCAAGTACACTAATATCATGTCTAAATTATTAGCTAACAACCTATGTCGATGCAATAATATTTTCTAAGGTGTACGTGACATGGCAATTACCGATGAAGATGTGTGTGAGCCGGCAAGTAAGTGTACGTGGTACATACGCATCATCGGTAATGGTGCTGGTGTCCTAACAGCATAACATCAATAATGGAGTATGAAACATAATATAAGCATGCGATGCGATGCGAACCACAATAATGAGCGGAAGCTGAATACTAGACGCAACTATAACTAATCTGCATTAATCTAAAATAACCTCTACAATTGGTGCCTTTTGAAATAACACGAATCATGGGGTTTTGAAAATAAGGGCTACGGTGTTTTTATGAAAAGATACGTCTTTTGAAATATCCGTAGGATCCCTTGGGCTGTCTTTTAAAATACCCACGATTCGTTAGTTTTTGAAATAGGTAGGAGTCTAATCTAATCTAACAACCATCCTAAACTATACGGCTGAACTAACAAGTAGAGCTATGGGTGAGGAAACCGCCTAACATCTGAGTCGATACATATACATACATGTATATATATTAGTCGGTGATCCCGCCTCAATAATATCATATCCGATACCTTATCTATAATCAGACATCCCAAGTCAAGAGTGCGGATCAATCATCAAAATATAGCTTGTACGTAAATCCGTCGTACGGCATCCCAAATATGGGTACGGGTCAATATCACATTCATCATACTATTTATCTGGTATCCTCTTTATCAAATGTCATGATCGGGGTACTGATCTACGTCTAGTACAATATTGATACCCTCTATGTATGCATGCAGGTGTAAGAATCACTACGTCAAAAGACCCGCTAAAACATCGTGTCGTATCTCAATACGAACCAAATCACATCACCGATCTCCTGGCCTCAAGCCCAATCTCATCGATTCATCTCAAATCCCAAATACTATCCTCAAATCCAGTATATAAACACATAGTCCCATACCCATGTGTAGATATACGCACCATCATATGCACTCTAATAAATGAAAGAATGAATGCAAGTATGTGTGTAAATGTATGTGTGAGTGCAACCACTACTCTAGGGTTCGCACTAAACTAAACCAATATATTCTTATCATCAAAATATCATTATTACCATCAATAACCCTAAACAACACATAAAAAATATTCGTGTGTATACGTATTCGTATACATCACCACGGACTGCGGGGGTGCTATACGCCATCCACCCGACTTCTCCCCACAGATATAAATCTACTCACATTGCTCCTCGTGTGCCAAAGCCGATGTCGCTATCTTCACCTCCTTTGCCTCAACATCACGCGGGGTACCTACAAGTATATCACAATGCTAAAGCACATGAAAATCACATCGGAAACCAAAATAGCACACGCTACCCGCATAGGTAAAAACCTATCGACTCGCATGTAAACACAATCAAAATCCACTTGTCGTTGACGTCCAAACGCCACCCGACAGGAATGAATCACCAAATACCAAAATCCATGCTAAAACAAGTCCCAAATTATACACCAACATAGGAAAATCAACCCAGATTTCACCCTAGATGGAATCAGTCAAAACTAGACATACTCAGGGTCAAAACTAGAGGAAATGGGGGCATGCACAGAAAACGAAGCAATTCCTTAAAATACCTTATTTTAGAATTTTCCATAATTTTTCCCCATTTATCTGTATTTAATTATACCAGAATATTAAAATATTCATTAAAATAATATTAAATTATAAAATTTCCCAAAAATCATATTTTATTATTTTGAAGACGTTACAATCTACCCCCCTTAAAGAAATTCGGTCCCCGAATTTAAATTTAAACCCCCAAATACTAAAATATTTCAATACAAATTCCAAGTCATCGGGGCTCCGAAATCATCTATACATAAAACATCATAGCGCAATGCATGCGCATGAGTACTGAGCAGATAACTCAAATGCAACACTCCATCAAGCATCCGCAATCATCGGAGTCATGGTAACGACACAATGTCAAATCCAATACAAAATCAATATGATATGGACCAAGACTATACATGTAGACATCCAATCTATACATGTAAATAGCTGATGCAAATGTATGCCAAATCTTTTTAAGTCGATGTGCGATGCGCGTAACACTGCACAGTGGCGGACGTTTCTCATAAGAAAATAACTATATATGTGTATATATATCCTTTGTTTAATAGGTACGTTCCGCCGTTTTGAAAACAGTTTAGAAGGGTTTCCTTGTTTTTAAAACGTTTCGTGTCATATCGGACACGTAGGTATATACTGAGACTATAGCTCGCTTTTCGGAAATCCCTTCGATAACTATCGATGCATGCAAAATATATCCAGGTACTGCCCACTGACTAGTCCTGCTCAGTATGAAAGCAAATATCCAACATCATAAAAATGTACTGCTCCAAAAGGAATAAATCCCAAAAATCACATAACACCACCCTGTGCGTCTGGTGCGCACGGAAATCAAAATCCATATATGTGCTAAACATGTGCACAAAACAACATCTAGGTGCAACGGGTGTGCACGAAGCATCTGTCATAGGCAACGTGTGCCTGGCAGCCAAAACAGGTGCATCTGACATGCACGAAGAATCTCGATTTAGTGCATCTGGTGTGCCCCAAAATCGTATCTCAAAACATGCGCCCAACATGCGCGAAAATCCAAATCGGTGCATCCATCATGCACGAATGAAAATCTAGACCCTGCGCACTCAATATGCACGGAATCACAAAATCCAATAGCAACGTCGAATATGCGTAAGTCCAGTCAAAAGCACGGAGTGCAAGAATCCACATCAATATCACAATCAAAATCGACATACCGAAAGGCATCAAATCGAAGTCAGGTGCAATCGTAATGCACAAAATATAAATCCGGTGCAACAAAGGCACGAAATATAAATCTGATGCGATAAACGCAAGAAACATAAAACTGGTGCGACAAATGCACGAAGTATAGAACTGGTGTATCCCATGCACAAATACCAAGCAATAACTCAAATACGTAAGCAGCAACACCAAGTGTATCCAGATATGAAGAAAATCATAAACGTGTGCAGCTGCGGGCACAAAACACATATCGATACACTACAAGCACATATAAGCTATACCGAGTGCAAAATCAAAACACTAAAATTACATGAAACTCTGCTGGAAGCGTAAATCAAATCACCAGCATAAAATAGGCATGAAATCGCAATCAACAGCTCAAGAGTAATAACTATGTACAAGGTATAAATACCCAGTAGGTGCAACCATGGTGCACAAAATCAAATATCATGAAACTCAGTCATCAAGACTAAATCATGTGAATAGATCGCCCAAAATACCGAAATCCAAAGCAACGGATACGTGATAATCAAATCACAAAATCACAAATCATAATTACCGTCGTCGGTATACCATCCTTCAGGGTCGAGAAGGTACCGGAACATCCGATGCTAGCTGCGCAAGATATCTACTTGCCTCTTGCTCGCGGCTGGCGTCCTCTGCCTCTGGTTCCTGATCTTTCCTGTAGATTACCAATCTCGCAATCCATCGGCTCATCGGCCCGGTCAGGAGTACTGACAGGAACGATTCCGTTCTGGCACTTTCCTGGTCACCTTTCGGTCAATCCTCACGACCGCTCGTAAGGCAGCGTATCACTGGCGTCGGCCTCTGGCTCTCTGAAAGCACGTCACACATCTGATCCTGGGTGCAAACATCATTGCAGCAATGTCCTGGAAGGAATCCTGCTCAAGGTCTCTTCCGATCATGCCTATGCCGATCTGTACAGAGGCTGGCTTCCTACACAACCTCTTCTCGCTCAAAAACACCTGTGTCCTCAGCACAATATTTTCTCGGAAACTGATCACATTCCAACGTCTCTGTAAGCATATCAGGTCTCTAGTCTCGACGGGAAGCAATGACAGCTCATCAGTGTCTCACACGAACCTCTTGTTCCAACTGTCTCTATCGTCGTCCACTATGACGTCACGCCAAGCTACTACACACTGCACTGTTCTCGGCCACGGTCAATCTGAAGTCTCTCGCACGGACTCGAAATCGCATATTCTGTAGCTTCATCATTCTGTAGAGGATGTCAGGCCGAACAGGTCCTCGGGAACACGTCCCAACCATCGGAGGAATACTCATCACTCGTCCGTCCCTGATCAATCTGCAACGCATCTGGGTAAGTTCCTTTATCCGAACATGGTCAACTACCTCGTCGACAATGCCGAACTCTGTCCTGCTGGGTGTGCGCAATACGACCACTCCTGGTCTAGGTCTTCTCGTAACGTACTCCAGAAAGGTCCTGTCGAGGTTCCTTTCTCAAATCTCAATCCTGCCGAAATGCCCGGAAGTCATCATCCAATGCTGAAGCTAAAGCTTATTCCGGAACGGCTGCATACCTATCGCGCTTCTCTCTGGAAGATACATCCATATACCACGCCTCGGGGTGCATATCACATCTCTAATGTCAGCGGAGTGGGACGTCATCTCGTCGAAATCTCGTACGAACTCTTTACTCCACCTTGCTCAATGTCGACTGATTCGGACTTAACTCATCGTGGCTACACGAACTGCGCTCCGACGGCTACGCTCGCATCTGGAGTCTCCCAAGCAGTGTCCCATCACGATATCCGAAAGATGTCGAACCATCCGATCGACTCGTCAGATCCTCATAATCCCCCAAGAGATCACATCATGGGTACAGTTTAATAGTATCGAGTACATGCCACAGCGTCGGTGGTCCAGCCGTAGAAGGGCAAACCCAAGCCTCACTAATGGCGCCGAGGAACCGCCGCAAATCCGAAGGTTCAAAGGCTTTCACACGGTCATTAAGTCGAGTTAGGATTTCATTCTTCTAGAGAGTCCATAGAATCACCTGCATGTCTTTCCGTATACTTTAAACTTGGAAAATGGGCTCCTGACATTCGATCGTCTCTATCGACTCTCAACGAACCTGCGTGAAGTCGTCTCTAGCTGGAAACAATCTATCTGATGACCTCGCATCGGTAAACAAACGAACCACCTGTCCTAGTCATTCATCCTCAGGTGACTAGCGACTCGCTATCATCTCTCTAAGTATATGCTCACGCTGCAGTAGCTCCAACCATCTGGGCGACATCTCGTCATTTGCAGCAGCAACTGGCTTATTCGCCTGTACGTCGAACAGCGCCTCAATCCTCCAGGAAAGGCAATACATAGGCGGTCATCTCTGAGTCGGTCTGCTCTAGATCTGAGTAAGACTCTCCACACTGGAAATCTTCAACTCATCAGGGCCCGCTCCGGCGCAAAATCGGACGAATCACCTTCGTCTCTCAAATCGGGTAGACTAACTATCATCTGTCTCATATCTGCCTGAAAGCTACGGCAATCTCAGCTCGTAAGCTTCGGAAGCGACATCCTGTCAATCTCAGCAACAGCTGGTCCATCTGTCTGCACGGTAGGCGACATCACAATCTCTAAGGTATGCTGTACATCAACAGTCCTCTCTCAACTGGCAGCTCTAACAATGGCCCGATCATCCGGTGCAAGACCAAGCACTCGCCTCCACTAGAGGTCACAATCACCAACACTAACTCGAGACGTTCCCATGTCACCAGAAAACACAATGGTCGGCCCTCGTACCAAACGAGCTCACACCGGCCGTAACCCTAGCAGCAGCCCAAACTGCCCTCAAACATGGTGACAGGAACCTCAGTCGAGTATCAAGGAGAGCACATCAATGGCAAGAAAGGAAACAACAGATCCAAAGTGGATACATGATCATGGGAAGGAACAGCATCAATAAAGGTATGATCATGAAACTAATAGAATCGGGGATCTCAAATGGATGTATAATCCTGGATATAAAGAGGATCACTGATCTCGAAAATATGTACATCCTAAGGTTCCTTAAGCGGAGTGGCGTGTCGTAAGTATGCCGCGGAACATACCAACGGTACGTCACTCTACTTTAGTTACCTATTCCATCAACCAAGGGTCATCCTACACGACGAAAGTTCGGGTCTAATACCCCCTCGACCAAGTCTAAGTTCCGTAAGGTCAAGCCTAAGTTCCGTATATATATAAACGCCCTAGGCTCCACATAGTCAAACTTAGACTCGAACCAAGGTCAACCTAGCGCTTTGATACCAACTTTGTCACGACCCGAAAGAGCACGTGACTGGCCCTTGAACCATATGAAGTCTATAGGACTCCATCTGATCCAAGTAAGCCAAAAGCCCAGAAATCTAAAAACATTTTTAAGAATAAGTAAAGAAACTGGTTTAAAAAAGTGAAGAAAAACATGTTTGAAATCAAGGTTTTTAAATAACTAAGCCGAATATGCATTTTTAAAAACAGTACAGTCTTTTCTAAAAATTTCGGCAGAGTTTCTTTTGTAAAACTGGCCCCGAATGGGGTATAACAAGGATAACAATATATGCAATGATAAAGGCATCCCCAAGCGGGAGCTAGCTCTTCGTCAATCGACGGTCACCACCACATGCAACAATAATATACAACGCCAAGTGGCGAGGATCAAATCCAAAAGAAAGCTCAAAAGCAACAAGAAAACCGCAACACTACTAAGCGCGACTCTATGGTCGAATAATACATCACTAGTCTAGGTCTGAAACAATATACGAGTTTTGGTTGATGGATATTCTAGATACAATGAATAATATAAATACAACGGCGGTTCTGATACAAAAGAACCCACCTATCCAAGCAAATCACCCAAAAGGAAGCAGTGTGCCAGAAATGCCGCTATAGAACTGTACGGCAAACCTGCAAGAACTGGGGCACAACGGGGGTGAGTTGCCAACTCGTGAATAGAAAGATATCTACAAGCAGAGATCGAATGCATGACCCAACCTAGGTCAATACGATCAGATATAAAGAAACCTCAATATGAATAAAGCTGAAGCATGCTAAACTGGCAATGTAATCTCTATACGTGAATGTAGTGCCAAGTGCTCGTGCTAGTGCCTCAGGTAATAGTATGTCATGAATATGAGGTATGAATGCATGAAAGCAGAATACATGTAAATGAAGAAACTGTTTTCATAATTTAGTGAGATTTCCCTTGTATTTTTAGTTGAGGTATCATAATGAAATCAGCATAAAACAGTGCCTAGCATCGGCACAAAACGTAATCCCAATATCTCGATATCTCTGTATCACAATCTCTGTACCTCGAAATCTCGAAATCCCAATGTCTCAATCATAATATCTAGGGCGCCGTCAGTCCAGACCGGCCCCTACCATCCATCTCAAGACCACGACGGTATCCTCCGGATATCCGACGCGTCGGGTAAAATCACCGGTAGGTAGTGCTCCCCTGCCAGGCTCACATCGTCATCACCACGCGCTTCTTGCCCCGGGGTACCTTACCGGGTCCACCATGTACCCGAAACGGTTCATCCGTCTCCTCGAATCGGGTTTCCAAATCCATCAGCAAACTCATGGTGGACGACTCATACATCATGGGAAAACCGCACTTTTTATTTTAAAGAGAGAAAAGAAGTTTATATAAGTTTTGCGGTTTTCCCCCAAATCCAGAAAATCTCATGGAAATCCGAATCCAATCCTCAATAGCATGTAAACAGTGCATACAGGCATAAAAATCCAAGAATAATAACATGCATGATGTAACAACTAATAATTACAACGTCTAATCTAGCATATAATGCAAGTACACTAATATCATGTCTAAATTATTAGCTAACAACCTATGTCGATGCAATAATATTTTCTAAGGTGTACGTGACATGGCAATTACCGATGAAGATGTGTGTGAGCCGGCAAGTAAGTGTACGTGGTACATACGCATCATCGGTAATGGTGCTGGTGTCCTAACAGCATAACATCAATAATGGAGTATGAAACATAATATAAGCATGCGATGCGATGCGAACCACAATAATGAGCGGAAGCTGAATACTAGACGCAACTATAACTAATCTGCATTAATCTAAAATAACCTCTACAATTGGTGCCTTTTGAAATAACACGAATCATGGGGTTTTGAAAATAAGGGCTACGGTGTTTTTATGAAAAGATACGTCTTTTGAAATATCCGTAGGATCCCTTGGGCTGTCTTTTAAAATACCCACGATTCGTTAGTTTTTGAAATAGGTAGGAGTCTAATCTAATCTAACAACCATCCTAAACTATACGGCTGAACTAACAAGTAGAGCTATGGGTGAGGAAACCGCCTAACATCTGAGTCGATACATATACATACATGTATATATATTAGTCGGTGATCCCGCCTCAATAATATCATATCCGATACCTTATCTATAATCAGACATCCCAAGTCAAGAGTGCGGATCAATCATCAAAATATAGCTTGTACGTAAATCCGTCGTACGGCATCCCAAATATGGGTACGGGTCAATATCACATTCATCATACTATTTATCTGGTATCCTCTTTATCAAATGTCATGATCGGGGTACTGATCTACGTCTAGTACAATATTGATACCCTCTATGTATGCATGCAGGTGTAAGAATCACTACGTCAAAAGACCCGCTAAAACATCGTGTCGTATCTCAATACGAACCAAATCACATCACCGATCTCCTGGCCTCAAGCCCAATCTCATCGACTCATCTCAAATCCCAAATACTATCCTCAAATCCAGTATATAAACACATAGTCCCATACCCATGTGTAGATATACGCACCATCATATGCACTCTAATAAATGAAAGAATGAATGCAAGTATGTGTGTAAATGTATGTGTGAGTGCAACCACTACTCTAGGGTTCGCACTAAACTAAACCAATATATTCTTATCATCAAAATATCATTATTACCATCAATAACCCTAAACAACACATAAAAAATATTCGTGTGTATACGTATTCGTATACATCACCACGGACTGCGGGGGTGCTATACGCCATCCACCCGACTTCTCCCCACAGATATAAATCTACTCACATTGCTCCTCGTGTGCCAAAGCCGATGTCGCTATCTTCACCTCCTTTGCCTCAACATCACGCGGGGTACCTACAAGTATATCACAATGCTAAAGCACATGAAAATCACATCGGAAACCAAAATAGCACACGCTACCCGCATAGGTAAAAACCTATCGACTCGCATGTAAACACAATCAAAATCCACTTGTCGTTGACGTCCAAACGCCACCCGACAGGAATGAATCACCAAATACCAAAATCCATGCTAAAACAAGTCCCAAATTATACACCAACATAGGAAAATCAACCCAGATTTCACCCTAGATGGAATCAGTCAAAACTAGACATACTCAGGGTCAAAACTAGAGGAAATGGGGGCATGCACAGAAAACGAAGCAATTCCTTAAAATACCTTATTTTAGAATTTTCCATAATTTTTCCCCATTTATCTGTATTTAATTATACCAGAATATTAAAATATTCATTAAAATAATATTAAATTATAAAATTTCCCAAAAATCATATTTTATTATTTTGAAGACGTTACAACAACAATACAATCAAGACATCGCGGGGTTTAAGGGTAGATTGGTACGGAAGGTGTTAGAAGTGGCACGAGACTGCAAGATTAAGACACCTAACCTGAATCCAATTGCCGTTGTTCTGGGTTGTATAACGAAGCCTTATACTTCTATTTGCCCTAGTCTCTAGCATATAGAGTCTCCTCTCGTATACACTGGCATCCTTCTGTATCAAGCTACAAACAACAGCGTTAACCATATAATACAACTTTAAAAGATACCTTCTCTTTCTGTCTATTCTATTTCTCCCTTACCTTTGGGACTTACCAAGCGATTTGTTCGCTGACGACATTCTCTTTCTTTCTTCTTTGAATGTCGTCAGGTGTTTCGGATCTTCCAGAGATCGAGCCCAGCGCTGAAGATTTGGACCAATTTGCTGAAGACCCCGAGCTCTAGCATCATTGTACACATTTTCTTTCAGTACTTTACATTCTGTTATGCCACTGTTTAGGCATTGCTTTCATTCAGATGCATTTACTTTTCCATGCATTGTATAAAAGAATGTTAATAAATAAAGTTGCTGTTTCATTACATTTGTCTCTTGTGTACATTTTTTTATATTGCTTAGATACGCTTAGCGTATTTACTTCATAGTAAATATGTAGTGGCCTCGTCGCCTCCTCTGCCCGTACTCTGGGAAGCGTGGCGTGACAGGTACATTGTTCAAGAAGTGTCTAGGAAAGTGTGAAAGGCGCAACCGCCGAAAGAGAGAAGGTTATTCTAATTAAGGAACCTTATCAAAGCGAGGGACAACCTCCTTTCTTCTCTGCACTTACCTGGCTTCTCGATCATTCTATCTTGGGCCCGTTTCGTTGTACATTTTTACTTCACAAAGCAAGTTTTTTTGAGCAGCTCTAGTTGACCAAGGTAACCCTAGACTGTTTAGGTGTGTGCAGTGTGTCTTGTTTGTTTTCTTGTTATACCTTTTTATGTGATATTTGTTGTTGTGAATATTTTGGGTAAACAACACCTTTTTCCTCCATTTCCTCAGTCTCCCCCTACCACTTCCGGATAGTGCATGTCAGCTTGGACTAGAGATTCACAATCTCGATTAGTCTGGTTTGTGACTGTATCTTCCGACTCTTCTACACCTTCTGATTCCTCGGACCCTTCTGTTGGAGATAGTGCCCTCAGAGTCAATTATTGGATCACAGGCACGTGATTGCAATGATTGAGGGAGGACCTATACTGGTAGGACAGTCTTACTCAAGATGATAGTATGCTATCTAGTTTATCTTTATCATCGTGTACTGCTTAAGGTGACCTTACAGGTCACTATTGCACGTTGATAGAGCCCTTAGGATTCTTGCTTGACGGCCAGCAGTATGATGGCGATCATATACGTGGGAGCTGGGGTCTATAAGCACATCCTTAAAGTGGTCCCTAGTCGTGGGAGTTTCGAGACTGGGCATCGATACTCCATTAGTAGACTAGTGTATACAGTCGAGACCCCGACGAGGGGCGGTGGCCGGTCTCACAAGCCACTGGTGTCAGTTGGTTCACCTAAGATGTATACAGGTGCTCATTGGGTTATGAGTACACCGGACAGGACTCGCCGGGAACTTGCTAGTTGGGATTATACCAGACGTCAAATAGCAGTTCCCTGGTGACATGTGTACAGGTTAGTTCATCGACCTGAGATCGTCATTTGTCTCGTGTGAGTTCCCACTGTGCTTTGATTACTACGCTACCACGGCTCAAAGGAGTCGTGCAAACAGGTTTTAGTTGGGTACAGTCCCGAGCCACATGGAGGCAGTGAGCGGATCGACAGGGGTTTCGTCTCTCCCGGTATTGGGGGTGAGATCGCGTTGTGTCTAGGAGAGCCATTACACAAAGCCCTCGACCGAGGCAGGAGATTTACTGGTAGGTATTCCGGTAGTATCTCAGGGTGTTCTGGGCTACACTCCGACACGACTTGTACCGCTTTTGGGGGTCTGACTTTTACCAACCCCCTAGGCCCGCCATGCGATACTCATAGATGAACGGACCGGACTGTACGGATATTGTCACTGACAGGCTCAGTAGGGTGTCAGGATGAGTTCGCTCATCGACGTCCCTTTTGGTCAATAGCTGGTAGCCCGTCACGTATGGCTAATACCTCTGACGTGCTAGTGGTTAAATCCACAGTCAAAGTATTGACGAGTCTTTAGAGTCCACCACACACAGTTACTCAAGTTTCGGGCGAAACACTGTAGAGGCCGTATGGAGATATGGCAGGGTTCGATCAGATATGTGCGGTATTGCACGGATCGTGATCGGACGGATAATACTAGCGGGCTTTGGTTTAAGCCGGATCCTAGTATTATACAGTGTAGATTTTGTCTCTTTGCATTTGTATTCAGTGGGAATACAAATGCAGGTATGTATATACAGTCGCGGGGTTTTCCTGTAATTTATTAAGGGATCAGTTTTCTAAAGTTGCCAGTTTGCATTCCGTTCCGGCCAGTTTTCCTTTATTCCTTCACGGCCGGATTTTTCTGATGGAGGGGCTAATTTGAAAGTTCGCAAATTAGCAATTGTGGAGGGGTTATTTGTGAAATGAAAGATTATGATAGCATCTTTTCTTTTCATGCATCATTTCTTTTGCATTTAATGTGATGAGAGTTGATTAGATTTAAACAAGACTTTGATGTGATCTTTAATTCTTGTTATCATCCAATTTCTTCTCTTGCTTTTTGGCTTCACATTTTTTCCTCCCATCATGAGAGAGGGGCCGGCCACTAGAGGGAAAGGGAGGGGCTTCATTTTTGGATTAGGGAATTATTCATATCTCATTTTGCATGCTTGCTAAATTCTCAACCTCTCTCCAAAGTTCTTTCATTCTCTTCTCCATCAAAAGGAAACTTCACCCCATTGAGACAAATGTTTTCTACACTAGTCTACAGCAAACCTTGGATGCGTCGGGTAGCCAACTTCGCGCCCGAGTTGCCTCGGTCTAGAGGTGGGAGCCCGTAAAAGAACCCGGCAATGTGGTGCCCGTTTCGACGAGGAGGCGACGACCGGAGATTCTTCGAGGAGATCGGAGTGGAGACGAAGACCGAAGGACACGGATCGCTCGTTATATCTCTCCCCCCCATTCTCTTGATAGCTAGGATTAGGTTAATGGTTACGATCCGGTTTTATTGTCCGCGGTAGCGCCGGTTTAAAGTTAAGAAAATTTTTGATTCCGCATTTTGGCCTCAAATAGACGGCCGGGGCTCTGCCGTGGCACTACACCTTCCGAGACCTTCTTTCCTTCTGCTTCATCGGAGCCGTCCGATCCTACACTTCGTTCACCCCCACCTTCTTCTCCTACACCACCGACAATGATGGAACAAACGATCGTGGAACAGCAGGAGGCGGCGCTACAGGACAGATGCTACCCACACCGTTCATCCCTACCTTCATGCATAGTGTTGCCCACCATTGCGGCAAACAACTATGAAATAAAGCCGCATTTCATTCCATTACTCCCGAAATTCCACGGACTCAAGTCCGATGATGCTTACCTTCTAATCAGTGAATTTGAAGGAGTGTGTGCTATGATGAAAATTCACGGAGTGGGTGAGGATGTCGTTAAGCTCAAATTCATTCCCTTTGCGCTTAAGGACAATGCGAAAAGTTGGTTAAATAGTTTGCTAGCTCGATCAATCACGACATGGGACGTCTTTGTGAAAGTTTTTCTAAAGAAATTTTACCCTATTCATAAAACCGTGCGAATTCGGAATGAAATCCACAATTTCAAACAAAAAGAGGGTGAATTTTTTTAGAAATGCTTAGAAAGGTTCAAAGAAATATTAATCAAATGTTCCCATCATGGGTTAGAACAGTGGATGTTATGTCAGATTGTCTATGAAGGTTTAGACTCCAGTTCACGCATGATGTTAGAATCCATGTGTCAGTGCAAATTCCTGAGCTATGGTGCTAAGGACACATGGAACTTTTTGGAAGAACTGGCTGACAAGACCATGGGAGAGTGTGAGTGAGAAACCAACTGTGACTAGGAGTGGTGCACACATAGTTGACACCTCTACAGCTGCCGAAGCTAAAATCGCCGCTCTTGTACGGCGAATGGATGCTTTAGAGGGAAAAAATTCACCGCTCCCGGTAAATCAAATTTCTCCGACTTTGTGTGCTAACTTTCAGCATCCTAGCCACATAACGGAGGAATGCCCATTTCTCATTGGGTCTCAGGGACTTGAAAACGTTAATGCTCTGTATCAAAACCAGCGTCCTAGGAACGATCCCTTCGCACAGACGTACAACCCCGGTTGGAAGAATCATCCCAATTTTGCTTGGAATCAGGCACCTTTTCAAAACAACAATTCAAACCCGCCTTTCTAACAATTTCAAAATTCAAATTTTCAAAACCAGAAATTGGGATACTCAACCAACCAGCCCCAACAGCCGAATCAGCCCAACCCAACCTTTACACCCCCTGGGTTCGCCCAAGATGACAAGAGGGTGTCATCCATTGCAAAAGGGTTAGAAGCTTCGATTAAAACTTCTGCACAGACTTCGTCTAGTCTGGCTACTTTTATGCAAACATCTGGTCAGCTGCATAGCGCTAACACTTAAGCGATAGCCAGACTAGAAATCCAAATCAGTCAACTAGCTGCTGCAGTTAATGAACGTGAAAAAGGAACATTTTCCTCTCGACCCGTGACGAATCCTAGAGAGCAGAGAAACAACAACGCTCTTGTTCAGCAGAACAATATTGAGAATGCGAACGCCGTCACCGTCCTCAGATCAGGACGTACGATTGACAACAAGGTTGTCAACACCAACGACTCATACAAAAGTGCGGTTGTCAGTTTACCAGCACGTATTTCACCTTCTGTTCCTCATTATGATCCGTCGTCATCTTCATTACCTTCTTCTTCTTCTCCTTCTTCGTCGTCGTCTGCTCCACATACTTCAAAGCAGCTTGAGAATTCGCCGCATGTCCACCCTGATGATCCAGCAAGAACACTCCCGCCTTCTGCACCTGTTCCATCTGCAACTTCTCCAAACTCCGTGTTTGGGCCTAAGCCTCCCTATCCCAATAGGTTGAAATCAAAGAAGCCTTCTGCAAGCATGGAAAAGGTGTTAGAGGTTTTCAAACGCTGTGAGGTTAACATTTCGTTGTTGGACGTGGTCCAACAAGTTCTGGCGTATTCAAAATTCCTGAAGGATTTATGCACGCAAAAACGACACACAAATGTGCCTAAAACAGTCTTCTTGGTCGCCACTCTAAGCGATGTCTTGTCCAAATCCATTCCGGTAAAATATAAGGACCCTGGCTGTCCTTTCTTGCACTATCGGGGACAAGCAAATCAATCGTGCCTTGTTAGACTTAGGGGCAAGTGTGAACCTTCTCCCATACTCAGTTTACAAACAACTGGGATTGGGAGAACTCAAGCCGACCAGAGTGACTCTGGAACTGGCAGATCGATCAACAAAGGTACCGAGGGGAGAAATCGATGATGTTTTAATCAAGGTCGGGGAATTCATATTCCCCATAGATTTCATTATGTTAGAGACTGAGCCCGTCACCAATCCCAGCGGTCAAATTCCAGTCATACTGGGGCGGCCTTTCCTAGCCACATCCAACGCGTTGATCAATTGTCGTAATGGATCCATGAAACTCTCGTTTGGAAACAAGACAGTTGACCTCAACATCTTCATGCTAGGAAACCAAGCGGTCAAGAAACACGATGACACTTTTGAAGTCAACGCTGTATACGATATGTCCGAGGAGGGGACATTTGACTTCAAACATGATTGTCTTGAAGAAACGTTTGAAGAACTGTTTTCTGAGGAGCTTCTTTTCCTTGAGAAGCTAAGTCCTGAACAGGCTTCCTACGCACGCTGGGCCCTCCAATTTGAACCACTTCATAACGAACCGGCCCCTGAAGTGCGACCATCTGTGGAGGAGCCACCAAAACTCGACCTCAAAGTTCTTCCTGACCACCTCAAGTATGTGTACTTAGGAAATAATGAAACTTTTCCAGTTATAATCGCAACCGACCTTGCCCCTGAGCAAGAGTTTGCCCTCATGGACGTTCTGAGAAAGAACATGGAAGCAATTAGGTGGTCAATAGCTGATATCAAAGGAATCAACCCTGCTATCTGTCAGCACCGAATCCATATGACTGATGATTCCAAACCCTTCAAGGATCTTCAACGCCGGCTTAACCCAGTGATGAAAGAAGCGGTGCGGAATGAAATGCTAAAGTGTCTTGACAATGGGATCATCTATCCCATCTCTGATAACAAGTGGGTAAGCCCCATTCACGTTATGCTAAAAAATTTGGGTATTACTGTAATCACGAATGAAGCAAACGAGCTAGTCCCAACCCGTACACAAACGGGATGGAGAGTCTGTATTGATTACAGAAAGCTCAACGCAGCCACTCGCAAGGATCATTTCCTGCTGCCCTTCATTGATCAAATGCTTGAACGCCTAGCCGGACATGCCTACTATTGTTTCTTAGATGGGTATTCCGGCTACAATCAAATCTCGATCGATCCGGAGGATCAGGACAAAATGACTTTCACTTGTCCTTTTGGCACATTCACCTACCGTCGCATGCCCTTTTGGGCTGTGTAATGCACCTGCAACATTTCAGCGGTGCATGATGAGCATCTTTTCTGACATGGTAGAGCGATTCTTGTAAGTGTTTATGGATGATTTCTCCGTCTTTAGAGATTCATTTTCTGAGTGTTTGAGGCATCTTGAACTGGTCATGTTACGATGCAAGGAAAAACACCTCACACTCAATTGGGAGAAGTGTCATTTCATGGTCAAATAGGACATTGTGTTAGGCCATATCATTTATGAAAATGGCATTGAAGTCGATAAGGCAAAGATCGATGCCATTTCAAGCCTCCCACCTCCACGGACAGTCCGTGACATCAGGGCATTCATAGGCCACGCCGGTTTTTACAGGCGCTTCATCAAGGATTTTAGCAAACTGGCTAGACCCTTGACTTCCTTGATGGCTAAGGATACTCCCTTTGATTTCAATTCTGAGTGCCATCATGCGTTCAAGCTTTTAAAATCGGAACTCACTTCCGCTCCGATCTTAAGTGCACCAGACTGGAATGAACCTTTTATGCTAATGTGCGATGCTTCTGACTTTGCGATAGGCGCTGTCTTAGGACAGCAGTTTGAAAAGAAGCCGCATGTTATCCACTACGCGAGCAGGACGCTGAATGATGCACAGCTGAATTACACAACCACGGAAAAAGAATTCTTAGCTGTTGTGTACGCACTTGAAAAATTCCGTCCTTACTTGATCGGAACCCACATCACGATTTACACTGATCATTCTGCACTTAGGCACCTCTTTGCAAAAAAGGATGCCAAGGCAAGAATGATACGTTGGATTCTCCTTCTTCAAGAATTTGACTTGACCATCAAAGATAAGAAGGGAACCAACAATGTTGTTGCTTATCATTTGTCTCGCTTAACAAATTCACCAACTGAGGAAATTCCAATCAACGAGCAGTTCCCTGATGAACAACTTCTCTCTTTATCAATCGAAACCAGGTTCGCTGATATTGTCAACTTTCTGTTAGTGTTTATGCCCTAGAAGGCCATTACTGTATCATACTAGTTTGTATATTACTTAATGGAAGCTTGGGATATTCACATGTATATAATAGTCTTGCTAAACATGGTAGTATGCTACTTGGTTTTTCTATCTTAATATGTGAGTGTACGTATTGATAGAGCTCTTAGGATATTGCTTGACTACCGGCGTTGTGATGGCAGTCACACTAGTGGGGGCTGGGTAGTCTACAAGCACATCCTTATTCAGGTCCCTAGTCGTTGGATTATCGAGACAGAGCATCGATACTCCGGAGTAGACTAGTGTGTACGCTTCTCATCCCAGTTGGGGAGATGGTCTGTCCTACAGCCGTCAGTACGTCGTACTGGAGATAGTATACAGGTGCTCGTTAGGTTACGGGTACACCGGACAGGACTCACAGGGAACTGTTGGTTGGTTTTATACCAGTCGTCAGTGAACAGTTCCCAGGTGACATGAGTACAGCATAGTCCGCAGACTTGACACTGCTACTTCGCCTCGAGTGTGTCCCACTGTTCTTAGATTGCTACCCTACCACGGCTCAAAGGAGTCGTGCAAACAGGTAGCAGTTGGGTGCAGTCCCGAGCACTTGGAGACAGTGGCGGTTAGACAGGATTCGTCTCTCCCGGTATTGGGAGTTGATATCGCGCTGTGTCAGAGAGCCATTACGCAAGGTCCCTGGCCAGGGCAAGCGAGATTTGCTGGTAGGTTCCAGTAGTTTCTCAGGGTGTAATGGGCTTCCCTCCGACACGACTTATACCGCTATTAGGGGACTGACGCTTGCCGCCCCCTAGGCCCGATATGCGATAGTCTTGGACGAACGGACCGGACTGTATGGAGATTGTCACATCAGACTCAGTAGGAGTTCGGATGGGTTCCCTCATCGGCCTTCTTATCGACATCTACCTGGGGACCGTTACGTACAGCTAGTGCCGCTTGCGGTCTGTGGTTAAACCCACTGCCAGCATAGTAGTCGAGTCTCTAGAGTCCCACACAGAGAGTTTCCCTACTCCAGGAGAAACGATATAGAGGTCGTATGGTTTTACGATAAGGGTTCGGACGCATACGTGCGTTTACGCGCGTACGACTTTCGGACAGTTTTTACCAGTCGGCTTTGGTTTAAGCCAGTTACTGGTATCCGGTTATTGGATTTATAAAGTCTAAAGTTTTTCCGTATTTTTGCGGAAAGGAGGGGCGTTCTCGTAATTGCGCGAGAAGCTTCTAGAAGGTGGTGACTAAGGAGGTTTAGGTGGCATATGCAATGAATGTGATTAGTGAGTCATATGGATGATTCATCCATGTCATTAATGCATGATAAATGCTTAATGACTCATGGAGTGAATCATCACTAGATATTATCAAGCATGGTTGCTAAATTCATTTCTTATTCTTTTCTTGATAAAAGAAATGCTTGATATATATTATCATAACTCATTATTCTCACTTCATCATTATCCTCACCTTCTCTCTCCTCAAGCTTTCCCTCTTCAAACCCTAATCCTCCCCTCTCATGTATTGAGTACAAGGATTAGCTAGACTAATTAAACCATAACCCTTACTCTATATCACCTAGCTTCTTTGATTAGCACTTAAAGAAGGTTAGTTGCCTCAAGTTTAGAGGCTAAGCTTGGAGTAAAGCTCTCGGGTTGATCGTCTACTACTTCGAGAAGGCCGAGGAGGAGGTGGAGTTCGCAAAGACGAAGGACACGATTCGTTAGGTATAATCCCTAAACATAGTAGCATAGAAACTCTATGTTTTAAGTTAGTTATCGTTTAGCTTCGATTCAAGCGGTTAGTCGATGTTTGTTCACTAAACAAGTTCGTTTTTGAAAATTCCGCCTCCCCACAAGTATTGGGGTGTTGTACATCGACTTACAGTGGTATCAGAGCCTCGCTAAACAATAAATAACTTACTTGCAAATTTGTATGAATTTCGAACGGAAAAAAAAAATTAAATATTCCAGAAAATTCCAAATATCGCATAGAAGCAACACAGGAAAATTGGGTTCCTGAATCGCCAACTCGGCGCCGCGGAACCGCGGCGGGATCCCACTGATCCGCCGTGCTTCCGCCGCCTAGTTGGCGATTCAGGAACCCAATTTTCCTGTGTTGCTTCTATGTGATATTTGGTATTTTCTGGAATATTTAATTTTTGCTCAGGTTTCAGATTTGCAGAGCAGTATTGGAGCAAAATTAAAAGTGTTTAATCGATCGAAATTATACAGTATTTGCTTGTTGGATTATATTTGTGATTGTATAATGTGTTCGTAAACCTCCCCTAACTGCTAGTATGTCAGTTGGCAGGGGGTTGCACATTTCTCAAATGGATTTTATCTGTTTGTGCATATGAACTGTGTTGGACTGTTGTGATGTATAGCCGGGGTTATGTGATGGGTTATCATTTAATTCATTTGATGTAAATGTAATTTGTTGTAATATTATTTTACGGGGCACATCCAGGTTGCGGTTGTACCCACCGTTGTATTATTTCATTTTACTGTTTTTGCTCCTAGGTCAGACCCAAGGTGGGGTGCACAAACTGCCGGGCGGGTAGTTTGCCGCACCCGTAGGGGTCGTGGGTGGGGTAATGGCTATTCATCACAACTGTGTAATCCGTATTTTTTTGCAGGCTCAAAACAAACACGGATTGCTAGCAAATCCAATTAAGTTCATCTGTGATCTGGAATGAATATCATTGCGTCAGACGAATGTAAAATATCTATATATATGATAGCTATTTAGATGTCACTTATGTTTTACACCCACGCTAGCCCAGCCCCCACTCTGTCGTTAGTTAAGTAACCTAACGGGTAATGACGGGACCCCGTGGCGAATGCGGATGACATAAGAGGACGTTGTATTTTCGTTGTTTTCTGCAATGATAGGTTAATGATGGGACGCATTATCTGTAATGCAAAGAAAATAAACCAAAAGTTTAATCGTTGGACCAAATTAAAAGAAACCACTCGGTTAATTTTAAAAAACAGATATTTTTAAATGCGGAGCTTTAACCACTCCTTTTAAAAGCTATCAGGTTCCTTCGGTTATATCAAGTTCACTACGTTCACGGTTTCGCCAAAACCATTCGTAGCCCTCCGTCATTTCATCTGGGTATTCAGTAGTATTCAAGCTATGTATTTTGACCTAACGCCAAGGCATAGTGTTTGGCAGCTACTAGATATTCATTTGTTGCATAGATAGATGAGTTAGTTTGGGACAGTCGTATTATCATTTTGGCCGAACGTCAAGGATATATACAGATGGGTTCAAATTGACAAGATAATGATGGGTAGAACTTGACATGTGACTTATGACATTTTGACCTAACGCCAAGGTCATAAGAGCATGGGGCAAAAACATATATCGGGAATTTCTAAAGAAACTGAAATTTGCAAAGAGATGCATACCATTTAGAGTTTGATGAATGTTGGTAGCATTCCTTCAACATTATCATACGATGATATTTGGATCCCGATCCTACTGTGAGTATATTCTACTTATCAGGATATTCGTCACTTAACGATCAATGCTATAAACCTAGTAGGTGTCCAGAAACGTGTCAGCGGGGTTACGCCCCCAGAGAAAAGAGGTTATTTAATTAAGGAACTTCGCGAAAGCGTTGGAAAACCTCCCTCGAAGTACCAACACCAGCCTGGCTGAACGGTTAAGCAAGTATTCTACAGTGAGAATAGTCCTGGCTAATTCTTCTTTTATGGTTTGAGGAAGGATTCGAGAAATAGTGGGAGCCATCCAGTTTAGATAAACTAAAAACCACTCTAAACTTGCAAGAGCATCATGCTAAAGAGTTTTCTTCTCTCTCTCCTAATTGCAGCAACCCTGAAAATGACTGGACTTAAGTTACTTTTAGAGAAAAATATACTGACAGGGCCAAACTATAAAGATTGGCTGCGGAATGTCAAAATGGCTTTGACCTATGACAAATTGGGGTACGTCCTCACCGCTACGGCACCTGCTGTCCCTGGTCCCAAATCCAGTAATGCGGATAAGGAAATCCGCAAAACCTGGGATTTCGATTGCGCGAAAGCTAAGTGCATCGTGCTTGCCTCGATGAACAATGAACATCAGAGGAGGCACGAGGATATGGAACTTGATGCCATATTTCTCCATACAAAGGAACTTTATGGAGAGCAATCTCGTATAGCAAGATACGAGACCTCAAAGAACTTGTTTTGAGCGAGGTTGGCTGTAGGGTCATCGGTAGGAGAACATGTCCTAAAGATGATCGGCTATATAGAAGAGCTCGCAGACCTTGGGACGACTTTGGATAATGAGCTCTATACAGACCTTATTCTCCAGTCCCTTCCTTCCACCTACGCCCAGTTTATCCTGAACTTCAACATTCAAAGAAAAGAAGTTGAACTTCCGGAACTCCTGAACATGTTAAGGAGTGCAGAGGGCACCTTGCAGAAGGCAAGGGAAACACCCGCTATGTTTGTTGGCGGTGCATCTTCTTCCGGGTACAAGGCTAGGGCCAAAGGAAGGAAGAAGAAGGCCGCACCCAGACCTAGAGGAGATGTAAGTAAGGTGGGAGGGAAGGGAAAGAAAAAGTTTGCGGTACCGGTAGTTGGCCAGGATGAGTGCTTCCATTGTCACAGGAAAGGGCACTGGAAGAAGGATTGCAAGGCGTGGAATGCCAAGAACCAGGAACCGAAGCAAGCTGTGGCTTCGACTTCAGGTGTGTTTGTAATTGAGAATTGTCTGTCGATCAACTCTACTTCCTGGGTATTGGATACCGGATCAGGATCTCATATTTGCAATTCATTGCAGGCACTGAGAAACCGTAGAGTGCTGAAGGAAGGTGATATGACCCTAAAGGTTGCTAACGGAGCTAGCGTGGGAGCTGCGTCCGTCGGGGATTATCACCTAGGATTGACGAGTAGACACATTTTGGTTTTACATAACTGTTTTTTTGTACCAAGCTTAACGTGTAATATCATATCGGTTTCCTTGTTATCAAATAAAGGTTATGATTTCACGTTTGTAAGAGATGTTGTTAACATCCACCTTAATCATGGTTTGATTGGGTCAGGTACACTAAATAACGGTATATATGTTTTAAACCAACTCCAAATTTTCAATGTCCAGAACACACTAAAAAGAAAGTCTCCAGATTTAAATAAAGATTTCTTATGGCATTGTAGACTGGGTCACATCAATGAGAGAAGGTTGACTAAGTTGCATAGAGAAGGATATTTGGACTCGTTCGAATATCAAACTTATGACACTTGTCAATCTTGTCTCAAAGGAAAGATGACAAAGACTCCATTTACTGGACAAGGAGTAAGAGCGAGCGAGCTCTTAGGACTCATACACAGCGATGTATGTGGTCCAATGTCTACACATGCAAGAGGTGGTTTTTCCTATTTCATTACTTTCACGGATGATTACTCAAGATACGGATTCATTTATCTGATGAAACATAAATCCGAGGCTTTTGAGAAATTCCAAGAGTATAAGAATGAAGTAGAAAACCAAACCGGCAAAAGTATCAAGACAATTAGATCTGATCGAGGTGGTGAATACTTAAGTGCCGAGTTCCTAGGTTACCTAAAAGAGAAAGGAATTCTCTCTCAGCTTACTCCTCTATACACTCCACAGCATAATGGTGTATCGGAGAGACGAAATCTAACCCTATTAGATATGGTACGATCCATGATGAGTAATGCTGAGTTACCGCGATCTTTCTGGGGTTATACGCTAGAATCAGCGGCATATCTTTTGAACATGGTACCTACCAAGACTGTGCCTACCACTCCATATCAGATGTGGAGCGGGAAGAAACCCCATCTACAGTATATAAAGATTTGGGGATGTCCAGGTTTTGTTAAAAAGCGGCATGTGGACAAGCTCGAGGCACGATCAGTAAAGTGTAAGTTTGTGGGATATCCAAAGAACTCCAGGGGATATCTATTCTATTACACAGAGGAACAAAAGGTATTTGTTTCTCGTAATGCCCATTTTCTAGAACATCAGTTTTTAGAAAAGGAATCAAGTGGGAGCGAAATAGAACTGGAAGAAATTCCAGAACCACAAACTAATACTGAAAGTTTGGTAGAACCGGAAGTTCAAGAAGTATAGGACATTCCCGCACCCCTCCGCAGGAGTAGTAGGCCGTCTCATCCGCCTGAGAGATACTACGGTTTTCTCATAGATGGGGATAGAGAGGATTGCATCATAGATGATGATGAACCTACTGACTTCCAGCAGGCCATCCAGAGCGGCGACTCGGTACGATGGCTAGATGCAATGCGGACCGAAATGGAGTCCATGTACACCAACAAAGTATGGACTTTGGACATTGCTCCAGATAGGGTAAAACCCATAGGATGCAAATGGATCTTCAAGAAAAAGATTGGTGTAGATGGACAGGTGGAAACCTATAAGGCTAGACTTGTTGCAAAGGGTTTTCGTCAAAGACCTGGTTTGGACTATGACGAAACTTTTTCTCCAGTGGCTATGCTCAAATCCATTCGGGTCCTTCTTGCTATTGCTGCCTTCCATGATTATGAAATCTGGCAGATGGACGTAAAGACGGCTTTTCTGAATGGAAATTTAGAAGAATGCATCTATATGGATCAGCCAGAGGGTTTCAATCAGAGTGGGAGCAGCGGGAAAGTATGCAAGCTGCTTAAGTCCATTTATGGACTAAAGCAGGCATCACGGAGTTGGAATATCTGTTTTGATGAGACAGTCAAAGAATATGACTTTATCAAAAATCCAGATGAACCGTGCATATATAGTAAAGTTGTAGCCAGAAGTGTCGTATTCCTCGTCTTGTACGCGGATGGCATTCTATTGATATGAAATGACATTCCTATGCTACAATCTGTCAAAGGATTCTTGTCACACAGGTTCTCCATGAAAGACCTAGGTGATGCCTCTTACATTCTGGGGATCCGGATCTATCGTGATAGATCCAAGAGGATGTTGGGACTTTCACAGTCCAGGTATATCGACACTGTACCGAAAAGATTCAGTATGGAAGATTCTAAGCGCGGTAATCTACCGGCTTGTCACGGAATCACCCTCTCCAAAGAGATGTCTCCCAAGACTGATTTGGAAAGGGAACACATGTCTATTATACCCTACGCTTCTGCGGTTGGCTCTATAATGTATGCGATGTTGTGCACCAGACCAGATGTAGCTTACGCACTGAGCGTGGTAAGCCGGTATCAGTCAGACCCAGGGGAGAAACACTGGATAGCAGTAAAGAACATTCTCAAGTACCTGAGAAGGACTAAGGAGATGTTCTTGGTTTACGGCGGAAAAGACCTCAGGTTGGAGGCCTTTGCTGATTCCGGCTTCCAGAGTGATAAGGACGATTCCAAGTCCATGTCGGGTTATGTCTTTACCCTCAATGGAGGGGCGGTGTGCTGGAAGAGCTCCAAGCAGGACACCGTTGCTGACTCGACGATGGAAGCGGAGTATATAGCTGCTTGCGATGCCGCAAAAGAAGCAGTCTGGATGAAGAAGTTCCTAACAGAACTTCAGGTGGTTCCTACCATAGTTGATCCAATATCTCTGTATTGCGACAAAAACGGAGCTATAGCTTTAGCGAAGGAACCAAGGTCCCATCAGAAGTCCAGACACATCTTGAGGCGGTATCACCTGATCAGGGAGATCATTGATCGTCAGGAGATCGAGGTTCGGAGAGTTGCTTCTGA
Organism: Agapanthus africanus; assembly: GCA_030015575.1. Taxonomy (NCBI): domain Eukaryota; kingdom Viridiplantae; phylum Streptophyta; class Magnoliopsida; order Asparagales; family Amaryllidaceae; genus Agapanthus; species Agapanthus africanus. The sequence goes on from JASDDO010000016.1 coordinate 151,327,065, forward strand.
AGAGAACATTGTTGATCCATTCACGAAGGCCCTACCTCAGATTCAGTTCGAGAGGCTACTCGAGATCATTGGTCTTCCATATGCCAGTACATGGCCCTAGTGCAAGTGGGAGATTGTTAGTGTTTATGCCCTAGAAGGCCATTACTGTATCATACTAGTTTGTATATTACTTAATGGAAGCTTGGGATATTCACATGTATATAACAGTCTTGCTAAACATGGTAGTATGCTACTTGGTTTTTCTATCTTAATATGTGAGTGTACGTATTGATAGAGCTCTTAGGATCTTGCTTGACTACCGGCGTTGTGATGGCAGTCACACTAGTGGGGGCTGGGTAGTCTACAAGCACATCCTTATTCAGGTCCCTAGTCGTTGGATTATCGAGACAGAGCATCGATACTCCGGAGTAGACTAGTGTGTACGCCTCTCATCCCAGTTGGGGAGATGGTCTGTCCCACAGCCGTCAGTACGTCGTACTGGAGATAGTATACAGGTGCTCGTTAGGTTACGGGTACACCGGACAGGACTCACAGGGAACTGTTGGTTGGTTTTATACCAGTCGTCAGTGAACAGTTCCCAGGTGACATGAGTACAGCATAGTCCGCAGACTTGACACTACTACTTCACCTCGAGTGTGTCCCACTGTTCTTAGATTGCTACCCTACCACGGCTTAAAGGAGTCGTGCAAACAGGTAGCAGTTGGGTGCAGTCCCGAGCACTTGGAGGCAGTGGCGGTTAGACAGGATTCGTCTCTCCCGGTATTGGGAGTTGATCTCGCGCTGTGTCAGAGAGCCATTACGTAAAGTCCCTGGCTAGGGCAAGCGAGATTTGCTGGTAGGTTCCAGTAGTTTCTCAGGGTGTAATGGGCTTCCCTCCGACACGACTTATACCGCTATTAGGGGACTGACGCTTGCAGCCCCCTAGGCCCGATATGCGATAGTCTTGGACGAACGGACCGGACTGTATGGAGATTGTCACATCAGACTCGGTAGGAGTTCGGATGGGTTCCCTCATCGGCCTTCTTATCGACATCTACCTGGGGACCGTTACGTACAGCTAGTGCCGCTTGCGGTCTGTGGTTAAACCCACTGCCAGCGCAGTAGTCGAGTCTCTACAGTCTCACACAGAGAGTTTCCCTACTCCAGGAGAAACGATATAGAGGTCGTATGGTTTTATGACAAGGGTTCGGACGCATACGTGCGTTTACGCCCGTACGAATTTCGGACAGTTTTTACCAGTCGGCTTTGGTTTAAGCCAGTTACTGGTATCCGGTTATTGGATTTATACAGTCTAAAGTTTTTCCGTATTTTTGCGGAAAGGAGGGGCGTTCTCGTAATTGCGCGAGAAGCTTCTAGAAGGTGGTGACTAAGGAGGTTTAGGTAGCATATGCAATGAATGTGATTAGTGAGTCATATGGATGATTCATCCATGTCATTAATGCATGATAAATGCTTAATGACTCATGGAGTGAATCATCACTAGATATTATCAAGCATGGTTGCTAAATTCATTTCTTATTCTTTTCTTGATAAAAGAAATGCTTGATATATATTATCATAACTCATTATTCTCACTTCATCATTATCCTCACCTTCTCTCTCCTCAAGCTCTCCCTCTTCAAACCCTAATCCTCCCCTCTCATGTGTTGAGTACAAGGATTAGCTAGACTAATTAAACCATAACCCTTACTCTATATCACCTAGCTTCTTTGATTAGCACTTAAAGAAGGTTAGTTGCCTCAAGTTTAGAGGCTAAGCTTGGAGTAAAGCTCTCGGGTGGATCGTCTACTACTTCGAGAAGGCCGAGGAGGAGGTGGAGTTTGCAAAGACGAAGGACACGATTCGTTAGGTATAATCCCTAAACATAGTAGCATAGAAACTCTATGTTTTAAGTTAGTTATCGTTTAGCTTCGATTCAAGCGGTTAGTCGATGTTTGTTCACTAAACAAATTCGTTTTTGAAAATTCCGCCTCCCCACAAGTATTGGGGTGTTGTACATCGACTTACACTTTCTTTTTACCGGAGAAACACCTTCCTTTTGGTCTAATCAGGACAAGTCAAAATTTCTATCCCAAGTCAAATTCTTTTATTGGGATGAACCATACTTGTTCAAGTACTGTCTTCATCAGATTATTAGAAGGTGCATCTCTAACTCTGAAATGAGAAGTGTTCTGTCCTTCTGTCATGATCAAGCTTGTGGGGGCCATTTCGGACCCAGAAAGACGGCTGGAAAGGTTTTGCAAAACTGCTTCTACTGGCCGACGCTTTTTAAAGATGCTTTCGAATATTGCAAAACCTGTAGCAGCTGCCAACACATGGGAAAGATTGGAAAACGGAATCAGATGCCCTACAATCCATCCTGATTATAGAAATTTTCGACGTCTGGGGTATCGATTTCATGGGGACATTCCTAAACTCTTTTGGGAATTTGTACATTTTGCTGGCTGTGGATTATGTGTCCAAATGGATGGAGGTTGTCCCACGTCGAACCAACGATAACAAGGCTGTCATAAAATTCTTAAAAGTGAACATCTTCTCTCGGTTCAGTACGCCTCGCACCATCATCAGTGATAATGGAACACATTTTCGCAACCGATCTTTTGAAGCACTAATGAAGAAGTACTCCATCAACCACAAACTATCAAGACCCTACCATCCTCAGACTTGCGGTCAGGTCAAAGTCTCCAATAGACAAATTAAACAGATTCTGGAAAAGTCTGTCAGCCACCACCGCAAGGATTGGTCATCGAAGTTAAATGACGCGCTTTGGGCATTTCGCACCGCCTTAAAAAAAAATCTAGGTATGTCCCTATACCGGTGTTAGTGTATATGCCCTAGAGGCCATTACTGTATCATACTAGTTTGTATATTACTTAATGGAAGCTTGGGATATTCACAGTTGTATAGACAATCTTGCTCAAAATGGTAGTATGCTACTTGGTTTGTTTCTACTTTAATATGTGCATGTGTTTCTTTTAGCATATTGCCTATACATATTAGTGGAGCCCTTAGGTTCTTTGCTTGATTACCAGCGCTGTGATGGCAGTCGCACTTGTGGGGGCTGGGTAATCTATAAGCACATCCTTATATAGGTCCCTAGTGTAAGTCCATATTGCGACCCCCGGTACTTACGGGGAGGCGGAAACGGTATAAAAAACGAATTTTTATCGCAAGAGGCAACATGGACTAAACTTGGTCGGGATCGTTGTCTAAACTAAAACTAGTATTCTAGCTAAAGAGAGTTAGCTACTATGGAAGATGGTTATACCTAAACTTGAACTCCTTCTTCTTCAAACCTTGTAGAGGTTGATGGTTCTCTTTACGTCGCCTTCTCCCGTCGAAGATGGATCCACCTCGAAGGTTCGACTTTGGGCTCTTCCTCGATCTTTGAGTGAACTAGGGTTTCCGGTTTGCTAAACCTTCATCCTAGAATGAGTAGAGAGAGATTAGGGTTTGCTTTTCTTTCTAAAGAGAATGATTCTCAACACATGAGAAGGTTTCTCTTTTCCAAGAGGAAGAAGAAGATGAAATGAGGAGAGAGAGAGGTTATGATAGAATGAGCTCAATAATTTCTTTCTTGCAACCATATTGCAAAAGAAATGAATTATCTAAATGATAATAATTGAAATAAGAATAGTTGATGGTAATTTTTGAATGACCACAACCATGCTTCATTTAATAAAAAGTAAGCATGAATCAAGGAAGACTTTCAAGGCATGAAAGTGGTCAATGGTCAACAAGTCAACCAAGGTCAACAAGTCAACAAAAACAACCATAACATAATTCTCATTTAATTATTATTATTAATAGATAATATATAAATCCATTAGGGTTTGGAAAATGAAGACTGTCAATTGTGCATACGCACCCGTTCCGAAACCCTAATGAAAAACCTCATTCTCCGCCTCAAGCAACTGTGCATACACACCTGCATTCTCGTTCCGAAAAACATGAATACCAAGATATAAAAGCAACCCCCAAAACATATACCAGTATCTGGCTCAAACCAGAGCCTGCCAGTATAATCCGTCCGGACTCCAAACGTGCACAAGTGCGCGGATGAGAACGAACCCTGTCGCAAAACCATGCGACCTCTACTCTGTTTTGCCCAGAGGCGAATACCCTCTGTGTGGGACTCTAAAGACTCGACACTACGCTGGCAGTGGGTTTAACCACAGACCGCAAGCGGCACTAGCTGTGCGTAACGGTCCCCAGGTAGATGCCGACAAGAAGGCTGACGAGGTGAAACCCCATCTGAACTCCTACTGAGTCTGAATGTGACATTCTCCGTACAGTCCGGTCTGTTCGTCTGATACATCGCATGGCGGGCCTAGGGGGCGGTAAACGTCAGTCCCCCAATAGCGGTACAAGTCGTGCCGGAGCGAAGCCCAAAACACCCTGAGATAACACTGGAAACCTACCAGTATATCTCGTTTGCCCTGGCCAGGGACTACTCGTGTAATGGCTCTCCTAGACACAGCGCGATGTCAACCCCCAATACCGGGAGAGACGAATCCTGTCTAACCGTCACTGCCTCCAAGTGCTTCGGGACTGCACCCAACCACCACCTGTTTGCACGACTCCTTTGAGCCGTGGTAGGGTAGTGATCAAAGTGCAGTGGGAACACACTCGAGGCGAAGTGCCAGTGTCAAGTCAGCGGACTAAGCTGTACTCATGTCACCTGGGAACTGACGACTGACGATAGGTATAATACCAACCTGTCAGTTCCCGACGAGTCCTGTCCAGTGTACTCGTAACCCAACGAGCACCCGTATACTATCTCCAGTACGACGTACTGATGGCTGTGGGACAGACCATCTCCCACACTGGGATGAGAAGCGCATACGCTAGTCTACTGCGGAGTATCGATGCCCTGTCTCGATAGTCCTGCGACTAGGGACCTGTATAAGGATGTGCTTATAGATTACCCAGCCCCCACTAGTGTGACTGCCATCACAACGCTGGTAATCAAGCAAAGATCCTAAGGGCTCCACTAATGCGTATAAGTGATATAGCAAAATAAACACAAGTACACATTAAAGTAGAGACAAACCAAGTAGCATACTACTATTTTGAGCAAGATTGTATATACAAGGTGAATATCCCAAGCATCCATTAAGTAATATACAAACTAGTATGATACAGTAATGGCCTCTAGGGCATATACACTAACAATCTCCCACTTGCACTAAGGCCATGTACTGGCGTATCGAAGACCTATCATCTCGATCAGCCGCTCGAACTGAGTCTGGGGCAGGGCCTTGGTGAATGGATCTGCAGTGTTGTCTTCTGAAGCAACTCTCCGAACCTCGATCTCCTTGCGATCCACGATCTCCCTGATCAGGTGATACCGCCTCAAGATGTGCCTGGATCTCTGATGGGACCTGGGTTCCTTCGCTAAAGCTATAGCCCCATTGTTGTCGCAATACAGAGGTATTGGATCAACAATGGACGGAACCACCTGAAGTTCTTTCAAGAACTTCCTTATCCAGACAGCTTCTTTTGCGGCATCAGATGCAGCGATGTATTCCGCTTCCATCGTCGAGTCTGCAACGGTTTCCTGTTTGGAACTCTTCCAACATACCGCCCCTCCATTGAGGGTAAAGACAAAACCCGACATGGACTTGGAATCATCCTTGTCACTCTGGAAGCTGGAGTCAGCAAAGGCCTCAATCTGGAGGTCTTTTCCGCCATACACCAAGAACATCTCCTTAGTCCTTCTCAGGTACTTGAGAATGTTCTTTACCGCTATCCAGTGTTTCTCCCCAGGGTTTGACTGATACCGGCTTACCACACTCAGTGCATAAGCTACATCCGGTCTGGTACATAACATCGCATACATTATAGAGCCTACCGCAGAAGCGTAGGGTATAATAGACATGCGATCCCTCTCCAAATCAGTCTTGGGAGACATCTCTTTAGAGAGGGTGATCCCGTGACAAGCCGGTAGGTTACCGCGCTTGGAATCTTCCATACTGAATCTCTTCACTATGGTGTCAATGTACCTGGACTGAGAAAGTCCCAATATCCTCTTGGATCTATCACGATGGATCCGGATCCCCAGGATGTATGAGGCATCACCCAGGTCTTTCATGGAGAACCTTTGTGACAAGAACCCCTTGACAGATTGTAGCATAGGAATGTCATTTCCTATTAAGAGAATGTCATCCACGTATAAAACGAGGAATACTACAGTTCTCGCTACAAATCTACTATAGATGCATGGTTCATCTGGATTTTTGATAAAGCCAAATTCTTTGACCGTCTCATCAAAGCAGATGTTCCAACTCCGCGATGCCTGCTTTAGTCCATAGATGGACTTAAGCAACTTGCACACCTTTCCGCTGCTCCCACTCTGAATGAAGCCCTCTGGCTGGTCCATATAGACACACTCCTCTAAATTTCCATTTAGAAAAGCTGTCTTTACGTCCATTTGCCAGATCTCATAATCGTGGAAGGCAGCGATGGCAAGAAGGATCCGAATGGATTTCAGCATGGCTACTGGAGAAAAGGTTTCGTCATAGTCCAAGCCAGGTCTTTGACGGAAACCCTTTGCTACCAGCCTAGCTTTATAGGTCTTAACCTGTCCATCTACACCAATCTTCCTTTTGAAGATCCACTTGCATCCTACGGGTTTTACCCCGTCTGGAGCAATGTCCAACGTCCATACCTTGTTGGTGTACATGGACTCCATTTCTGTCCGCATTGCATCCAGCCATTTCACTGAGTCAACGCTCTGAACGGCCTGCTGGAAGCTAGTAGGCTCATCATAATCTATGATGCAATCCTCTCTATCCCCGTCTATGAGAAAACCGTAGTATCTCTCGGGCGGATGAGACTGCCTACTACTTCTGCGGAGCGGCGTAGGAATGTCCTGTTCTGTTGAACCCTCTGGTTCCACTAAGCTTTCAGTAACAGTCTGTGGTTCTGGAACTTCTTCCAGTTCTACTGCGCTCCCACTAATTTCCTTTTCCAAGAACTGGTGTTCTAGAAAGTGGGCATTGCGAGAAACAAGGACTTTTTGTTCCTCTGCGTAGTAGAAAAGATACCCCCTGGTGCTCTTTGGGTATCCCACAAACTTGCACAGCACTGAGCGTGCCTCGAGTTTGTCCGCATGCTGCTTTTTGACAAAAGCTGGACATCCCCAGATCTTCAGATATTGAAGATATGGTTTCTTCCCACTCCACATTTCATATGGGGTGGTAGGCACAGTCTTAGTCGGAACTCGGTTCAAAAGGTATGCAGCTGATTCTAGCGCATACCCCCAGAATGATCGCGGTAACTCAGCGTTACTCATCATGGACCGCACCATATCCAATAGGGTGCGGTTCCTTCTCTCCGATACACCGTTATGTTGCGGGGTGTATGGAGGAGTAAGCTGAGAGAGAATTCCGTTCTCTTTTAAATAGTCCAGGAACTCGGCACTTAAGTATTCTCCACCTCGATCCGATCTTAGAATCTTAATACTTTTGCCGGTCTGTTTCTCTACTTCATTCTTATACTCCTGGAATTTTCCAAAAGCTTCGGACTTATGCTTCATTAAGAAGATATGACCGTACCTTGAGAAGTCATCCGTAAAAGTAATGAAGTAAGAATGTCCGCTTCGGGCATGTGTAGACATTGGACCGCACACGTCACTGTGTACGAGTCCCAAGAGCTCGCTCGCTCTTTCTCCATGTCCAGTAAACGGAGTCTTTGTCATCTTTCCCTTGAGACAGGATTGACAAGTGGCATACGACTGATATTCGAACGCATTCAAATACCCTTCTGTATGTAACTTGGTCAACCTTCTCTCATTGATGTGACCCAATCTACAATGCCATAAGAAAGTCTGGTTTATTTCTGGAGACTTTCTTTTGTGTGTATTCTGGACATTAAAAATCTGTGGTTGGTTCAATACGTATATACCATTACTCAAAGTACCTGACCCAATCAAAACTTGATTAAGGCGAATGTTTACAACATTACTTACAAACGCAAATTCATAACCTTCTTTAGAAACTAAAGATACAGAAATGATATTACAAGTTGCGTTGGGTACAAAAAAGCAATTACGCAAAACCAAAACATGTCCATCTGACATTCCCAGGTGATAGTCCCCCACGGCTTTAACATCCATGCTAGCTCCGTTTGCAACTCTGAGGGTCATGTCACCAGCTTTCAAAACACTACGGTTTCCCAACGCCTGCAAAGAATTACAGATATGAGATCCTGATCCGGTATCCAATACCCAGGAAGTAGAGTTTATAGAAAGACAGTTTTCAATAACATACACACCTGAAGCTGAAGCTGCAACCTGCTTCAATTCCTGTGTTCTGGCCTTCCAGGCCCTGCAATCATTCTTCCAGTGTCCTTTCTTATGACAAAAGAAGCATTCTTCCTTATCCACAAGTTTCCCCGCTATCTTTGTTGCTTTACCTTTTCCCTTCGTATCCACTTTACTAACACCGCCCCTTGGTTTGGCGGGGGCTTTCTTCTTCTTTCCCTTGGCTTTCGCCTTGGACCTAGAAGAAGATGATCCTCCTACAAACAAAGTGGATGTTTCCCTACCTTTCTGTAGGGTGCCCTCTGCGCTCCTCAGCAGGTTGAGGAGCTCTGAAAGTTCAACCTCCTTTTCTTGTAGGTTGAAATTCATTATAAACTGGGCGTAAGTGGAAGGAAGGGACTGGAGAACTATATCCGTATATAGCTCACTCTCCAATGTGATCCCTAGGTCAGCGAGCTCCTCAATGTAGCCGATCATCTTTAGCACGTGCTCGGCTACTGATGATCCGACGGCCATTCTTGTCGAAAACAACTTTTTCGACGCTTCGTATCTTGCGATACGTGATTGCTCCCCATACAGTTCTTTTGTATGAAGCAATATGGACTCCATGTCCATATTCTCATGCCTCCTCTGATGTTCGTTGTCCATCGAGGCAAGCAAGAGGCACTTGGCCTTCGCGCTATCAATCTTCCAAGTCTTGCGGATTTCCTTATCCGCGACGCTGGAAGTTGGACCAGGGACAGGGGGAGCTTTGGTGGTAAGAAGATACCCCAGCTTGTCATAAGTGATTGCTATCTTGACATTCCTGAGCCAATCTTTGTAGTTTGGCCCTGTCAGCTTGTTTTTATCTAGGAGTAACTTAAGTCCAGTCATGTTGATTGGTCGCTGCAATTAGGAGAGAGAAGAAGAAACACTCAGCATGATGCTCTTGCAAGTTTAGAGTGGTTTTTAATTTGTCTAAACAGGATGGCTCCCACTGTTTCTCGAATCCCTCCTCAAACCATAAAGGAAGAATTAGTCAGGATCAATCCCACCGTACAATACTTGCTTAACCGTTCGGCCAGGCTGGTGTCGGTACTTCGAGGGAGGTTTTCCAACGCTTTCGCGAAGTTCCTTAATTAAAGAACCTCTTTTCCCTGGGGGCGTAGCCCCGCTAACACCTTTCTAGGCACCTACTAGGTTTATAGCATTGATCGTTAAGTGAGAAATTTCCCGAGGAGTAGCATATACTCACAGTAGGATCGGGATCCAAATATCATCGCGTGACGAAACTGAAGGAATCCTACCAGAATCATCACACTCCAAATGGTATGCAAATCTAGCAAGTTTCAGTACTTATGAAACTCCCGATGTGGATTTTTGCCCCATGCTCTTATGACCTTGGCGTGAGGTCAAAATGTCATAAGTCACATGTCAAGTTCGTCCCATCATTATCCAGGTTAATTTGAATCCACCCGTACATACCCTTGACGTAGGCCAAAATGGCAGTACGACTGTTTCAAACCAACGCATTCTATCTATGCAACAGATAAATATCCGGCAGCTACCAATCACTATGCCTTGGCGTGAGGTCAAAATACATAGCTTGAATACTACCGAATATTTAACTGAAATGATGGAGGGCTACGGATGGTTTTGGCAAAACCGTGAACGTAGTGAACTTGATTTGGTCGATGGAACGAGATAGCTTTTAAAAGGAGTGGCTCAAACTCCGCATTTAAAAGTTGGTTTTGAAAAGAACCGAGTGGTTTTTCGAAAGTGTTCCAACGACTTTAACTTGGTTTATTATCTTGCATTAGTTCTTTTAATGCGTGATATTCTTGCATTAGTACTTTTAATGCGTCCCATCATTTAATCCTACCATTGCAGAAAACAACCAAAATATGACGTACGCTTATGCCATTCGCATTCGCCACTGGGCCCCGTCATCACTCGTTAGGTTACTTAACTAACGACAGAGCGGGGGCTGGGCTAGCGCGGCTGTAAAACATAAGCAACGCCTAAATAGAAAGCAATGATAGACATTACAGATCACAGATGAATACATTGGATATACTAGCAATCCGCAATCCTTTCGAGCCTGAAACGAAAAGCGGATAACACGGTCGCGGTGAATAGCCAAATACCCCACCCAAGACCCCTACGGGTGCGGCAAACTACCCGCCAAGTACTCGGTAGTTTGTGCACCCCCTCCATGGGTCTATCCTAGGAGCAAAAACAGTAAAAAGAATTATACAATGACGGCTACAACCCCGACCCGGTTGTGCGGCCAAACAAATAATAATTATTACATCAATTTACATTTACAATGAATGAAAGAAAAACAAGCTCATCTCACATCCAACCCCGGCTATTCACCCGCGACAGTCCAACACATTCATATACACATTCCAGCACATTACAGATCATGTATAACCCCGACTAATCGACTTATAGCGATTAGCCGACGTTCAATACATGCAAACATCACAGATATAACCAATATAGCCAAAGTGTAGTGAAGTTCGGAAAAATACGGAATTATAGGACCCCAAAAGGAAATTTCTTTTCTGGAAAATCTGGGCACATATAATATATCTCAAAAATCCCAAAACCAAAACCTACAGACACTGCACGAAAAACGAGGCGCAGAAGACGACAAAGCGCGGCGGTTCCGCGGCACGAGCCTACCTCGTGCCGCGGATGCGCGGCGCTTTGAGCTCAACACTGGATCGTTTTTCATGGGTGTTTTTAGAAAACCCTGAGATGATTTTACAAATATAAATTTTTTCATTTTGAGCCAAAAAAATTTCAACAGAAACTCAGGTTTTTGAAAAATACGGTTTTTGGGTTTTTTACGGTTCCGAACTTCGTTACACTTCACTACCAAGCTAGTTTAAGTTTAGTTAGGCTCTGATACCACTGTAAGTCCATATTGTGACCCCCGGTACTTACGGGGAGGCGGAAACGGTATAAAAAACGAATTTTTATCGCAAGAGGCAACATGGACTAAACTTGGTCGGGATCGTTGTCTAAACTAAAACTAGTATTCTAGCTAAAGAGAGTTAGCTACTATGGAAGATGGTTATACCTAAACTTGAACTCCTTCTTCTTCAAACCTTGTAGAGGTTGATGGTTCTCTTTACGTCGCCTTCTCCCGTCGAAGATGGATCCACCTCGAAGGTTCGACTTTGGGCTCTTCCTCGATCTTTGAGTGAACTAGGGTTTCCGGTTTGCTAAACCTTCATCCTAGAATGAGTAGAGAGAGATTAGGGTTTGCTTTTCTTTCTAAAGAGAATGATTCTCAACACATGAGAAGGTTTCTCTTTTCCAAGAGGAAGAAGAAGATGAAATGAGGAGAGAGAGAGGTTATGATAGAATGAGCTCAATAATTTCTTTCTTGCAACCATATTGCAAAAGAAATGAATTATCTAAATGATAATAATTGAAATAAGAATAGTTGATGGTAATTTTTGAATGACCACAACCATGCTTCATTTAATAAAAAGTAAGCATGAATCAAGGAAGACTTTCAAGGCATGAAAGTGGTCAATGGTCAACAAGTCAACCAAGGTCAACAAGTCAACAAAAACAACCATAACATAATTCTCATTTAATTATTATTATTAATAGATAATATATAAATCCATTAGGGTTTGGAAAATGAAGACTGTCAATTGTGCATACGCACCCGTTCCGAAACCCTAATGAAAAACCTCATTCTCCGCCTCAAGCAACTGTGCATACACACCTGCATTCTCGTTCCGAAAAACAAGAATACCAAGATATAAAAGCAACCCCCAAAACATATACCAGTATCTGGCTCAAACCAGAGCCTGCCAGTATAATCCGTCCGGACTCCAAACGTGCACAAGTGCGCGGATGAGAACGAACCCTGTCGCAAAACCATGCGACCTCTACTCTGTTTTGCCCAGAGGCGAATACCCTCTGTGTGGGACTCTAAAGACTCGACACTACGCTGGCAGTGGGTTTAACCACAGACCGCAAGCGGCACTAGCTGTGCGTAACGGTCCCCAGGTAGATGCCGACAAGAAGGCTGACGAGGTGAAACCCCATCTGAACTCCTACTGAGTCTGAATGTGACATTCTCCGTACAGTCCGGTCTGTTCGTCTGATACATCGCATGGCGGGCCTAGGGGGCGGTAAACGTCAGTCCCCCAATAGCGGTACAAGTCGTGCCGGAGCGAAGCCCAAAACACCCTGAGATAACACTGGAAACCTACCAGTATATCTCGTTTGCCCTGGCCAGGGACTACTCGTGTAATGGCTCTCCTAGACACAGCGCGATGTCAACCCCCAATACCGGGAGAGACGAATCCTGTCTAACCGTCACTGCCTCCAAGTGCTTCGGGACTGCACCCAACCACCACCTGTTTGCACGACTCCTTTGAGCCGTGGTAGGGTAGTGATCAAAGTGCAGTGGGAACACACTCGAGGCGAAGTGCCAGTATCAAGTCAGCGGACTAAGCTGTACTCATGTCACCTGGGAACTGACGACTGACGATAGGTATAATACCAACCTGTCAGTTCCCGACGAGTCCTGTCCAGTGTACTCGTAACCCAACGAGCACCCGTATACTATCTCCAGTACGACGTACTGATGGCTGTGGGACAGACCATCTCCCACACTGGGATGAGAAGCGCATACGCTAGTCTACTCCGGAGTATCGATGCCCTGTCTCGATAGTCCTGCGACTAGGGACCTGTATAAGGATGTGCTTATAGATTACCCAGCCCCCACTAGTGTGACTGCCATCACAACGCTGGTAATCAAGCAAAGATCCTAAGGGCTCCACTAATGCGTATAAGTGATATAGCAAAATAAACACAAGTACACATTGAAGTAGAGACAAACCAAGTAGCATACTACTATTTTGAGCAAGATTGTATATACAAGGTGAATATCCCAAGCATCCATTAAGTAATATACAAACTAGTATGATACAGTAATGGCCTCTAGGGCATATACACTAACACCTAGTCGTAGGATTATCGAGACAGGGCATCGATACTCCGGAGTAGACTAGCGTATGCGCTTCTCATCCCAGCAGGGGAGATGGTCTGTCCCACAGCCATCAGTACGTCGTACTGGAGATAGTATGCGGGTGCTCGTTAGGTTACGAGTACACTGGACAGGACTCGTCGGGAACTGTTGGTTGGTATTATACCTATCGTCAGTTATCAGTTCCAAGGTGACATGAGTACAGCTTAGTCCGTTGACTTGATACTGTCACTTCGCCTCGAGTGTGTTCCTACTGTTCTTTGATTACTACCCTACCACGGCTCAAAGGAGTCGTGCAAACAGGTAGTACTTGGGTGCAGTCCCGAAGCACTTGGAGGCAATGACGGTTAGACAGGATTCGTCTCTCCCGGTATTGGGGGTTGATATCACGCTGTGTCTAGGAGAGCCATTACACATAGTCGTCCCTGGCCAGGGCAAGCGAGATATACTGGTAGGTTTCCAGAGTTATCTCAGGGTGTTCTGGGCTATACACGACTTGTACCGCTATTAGGGGACTGACGTTCGCCACCCCCTAGGCCCGCCATGCGATATTCTTAGACGAACAGACCGGACTGTACGGAGATTGTCACATACAAGCTCAGTAGGAGTTCGGATGGGTTTACCTCATCGGCCTTCTTATCGACATCTACCTGGGGACCGTTACGTACAGCTAGTGCCGCTTGCGGTCTGTGGTTAAACCCACTGCCCGCGTAGTGTCGAATCTTTAGAGTCCCACACAGAGAGTTTCCCTGCACTGAGTGAAAGGTGTAGAGGCCGTATGGTTTTACTGCAGGTCTATGATCACTTACGTGCACTTGTGTGCGTATGCTGTTCGGGCAGGCATTACTAGTAGGCTTTGGTTTAAGCCGGATCCTAGTATTGCACGGATGGATTTGTTTTGTCTTCTATGAATTCGCATTCTACGGAATGCGGATGCGGGTGTGTATGCACAGTTTTGAGGAGCGAAGAAGAAGGAGGTGCCTCATTAGGGTTTTGACAGTTGATTCGGTCAAAACCATTATGAGGCGGACTCATTAGGGTTTTGGCAGTTGGTTCGGTCAAAACCATTACGAGCCGGGGACATTATTTACTAATCTTTTTAGTGATAATTATGTGATGGCTAATTGCTTTGACCATTTGACCACACTTGACTTTGTTGACCGTTTGACCAAAGTTGACTTGGACCTTCATGAGAGGTCTAGAGTATTCTTTGGTTTTCTTTTCTTTTTATTTTTGATACGAAAATGGTCAATTCAAATGTAGCCATCAACTTTATCATGAAAGGATTAGTAATGATGATGTTTGTGTATTATTGCAACCATGGTTCATTTTCTTTGGTTCATAATTCATTTCTCATTCTCTCTCTTGAAAAAGAAAAGAGAAAGTTCCATGGTTGCTAGCTTCATCTTTCTCCTTTTGAAAATTTCCTTTGATCTCATGTGTTGAGAGAAAAAGGATCCTAGTTGACAAAAACATCCATCTATCTCTTCTACACTACCTAGGACATCAAGACTAGCGATCTTGTTGCCCTAGTTGCCTCGGCTCGAGGTGGAGCTCGGAGCACAACTCTCGGGTGGATTGTCTTCGACTCAAGAAGTCCGCGGAGGTGATCAAGATCCGGATCGATCCTCGGAGCTTGTATGGACGAGCAGGACAGCGGAGAGAAGACCCGAAGGACCGGTATCGTGAGGTATAATCTCTATGGCATAGTAGATAGCACCTCTAGTAGTTTGCTAGTTTGTTGTTTAGCAAAGATCCTTCTTTTAGTCCATGTTGCCTTTGCGCCAAAATCGTTTTTTGCCGTTTCTGCCTCCCCGTAAGAATCGGGGTGAGCAACGTGGACTTACAGTGGTATCAGAGCCTAGCTAAACTCAAACTAACTTGTTAGCAAAGTATTTGGAACTTCGATCGGAAAAAAATCGCAAAACACGTCCGGAAAAACCATGTTTCTGCCGATTTTTTATACCGCTTTAAAAATTATTTAACATACATGAAAAATCGGCTCATGGTTTTCTGAAAACACCCACCAAATATGATCTAGTGACTCGGTCAAAGCATCGCGGAACCGCGGCAAGAACACGCTTCTTGCCGTGGATCCGCGGCCGAGTTGACTCGGCCGTGGACCGTTTTTGGTGCAGTGTTCTTAGTTGGATATTTTGGGATTTTTAGTATATTTTGTTTCCGCCCAGAGTTTCCAGAAAACAAATTTGTGTTTGGGGTGGTTACAAATCTGTATTTTGATCGAAATTCCGTACACTTTGGCTAATGGATTTTATCTGTGATGTAATATATGTATTGAACGTCTGCTAATCGCTATACGTCGATTAGTGGGGGTTATACATATCTGTGATCTGTAATGTTGATGGTTTGTGTATATGAACTCGTTGGATTGTCGCGAATGAATAGCCGGGGATGTGAGATGAGAGTTTTTTTTTTCTTTCATTCAATGTAAAATTTGTAATTGATGTAATATTATTTTATGGCCGCACATCCGGGATGAGGTTGTAGCCGCCATTGTATAATTTCTTTTTACTGTTTTTGCTCCTAGGATAGACCCAAGGTGGGGTGCATAAACTACCGGGTATCTCGAAGTGCCGAGTGGCCTACTCATGTTGTTGAGGGAGGTTGCTTCACTTCGGGTACTTGGCGGGTAGTTTGCCGCACCTGTAGGGGTCTAGGGTGGGGTTTGGCTATTCATCATGACCGTGCAATCCGTCTTTCGTTGCAGGCTCGAACGAAACGCGGATTCCTAGTATATCCAAAGTGTTCATCTGTGATCTGGAATGTCTATCATTGCATCTGACGAATGTATATATCTATATATGATATCTATTTAGGCGTTGCTTTTGTTTTGCATCCGCGCTAGTCCAGCCCCCGCTCTGTTGTTAGTTAAGTAACCTAACGGGTGATGACGGGACCCCGTGGCGAATGCGGATGGCATAAGCGTACGTCGAATTTTCATTGTTTTCTGCAATGGTAGGATTAAATGATGGGACACATTAAAATTAATGCAAGAAAATAAACCAAAGTAAAGTCGTTGGAACAATTTCAAAACCACTCGGTTTCTTTTCAAAAACAACTTTTAAACGCGGAGCTTAAACCACTCCTTTTAAAAGCTATCAAGGTTCCTTCGATTATATCAAGTTCACTACGTTCACGGTTTCGCCAAAACCATTCGTAGCCCTCCGTCGTTTCATATGAATATCCAACAGTATTCAAGCTGTGTTTGTTGGCCTTAGTCAAGGCACAGTGATTGGTAGCTGGTGGGTATTCATATGTTGCATAGATAGATGCGTTGGTTTGGGATAGTCGTATTACTTTGTTGGCCATAGTCAAGGGTATATACGGGTGGGTTCAAATCAACCTGGACAATGACGGGTAGAAATTGACATGTGACTTATGATTTGTTGGCCTTAGTCAAGGTCATAAGAGCATGGGGCAAAAATCCACATCGGGAGTTTCTAAAGAAACTGAAACTTCCTAGTGCTGCACACCATTTGGAATGTGATGATTCTGGTAGGATTCCTTCGGTTTTATCACACGATGATATTTGGATCCCGATCCTACTGTGAGTATATGCTACTCCTCGGGAACTTTCTCACTTAACGATCAATGTTATAAACCAAGTAGGTGTCTAGAAAGGTGTTAGCGGGGCTACGCCCACAGGGAAAAGAGGTTACTTAATTAAGGAACTCCGCGAAAGCATTGGAAAACCTCCCTCGAAGTACCGACACTGGCCTGGCTGAACGGTTAAGCAAGTATTGTACGGTGAGATTGATCCTGACTAATTCTTCCTTTATGGTTTGAGGAGGGATTCGAGAGACAGTGGGAGCCATCCTGTTTAGATAAACTAAAAACCAATCTAAACATGCAAGAGAATCATGCTAAGTGTTTTCTTCTCTCTCTCTCTCTTAATTGCAGCAACCCAGTGACCAGACATAGTTTACATCTAGATAATAAAATGACTGAATCTGACTATTATGACTGGCAAAGGTCTGTCCAGATGTCCATTGCCCATAACAAGCTGGGACACTTCTTAACTAATCCAACCCATGCTGTCTCAGGACCAGTTTCCCCTGTCACGGATATTGATATCCGTAAGACATCGGAAAAAGACTGTGCGAAAACCAAGTGCCTCGTGTTAGCCTCAGTTGATGGTGTATACCAGAGGCAGCACGAGAAGATGGACTTAGTTTCTATCTTCCTCCATAACAAAGATTTATATGGAGACCAATCTCGTATCGCAAGATATGAGACCTCGAACGAATTGCTTCCAGCGAGGTTGGCTATCGGGTCATCTGTAGGGGGCAACGTCCTTACAGACACCAGCTATTTTGAGCTCACGGACCTGAAGACCACGTTGAAGAACGGGTCAGATGCTGACTTGATTCTACAATCTCTACCTTCTACCCTGAAGGAAACCAGGGAAGTAGAAGGAAAGAGAAGGGAAAAAGTTTCGGGACTGGATATAGTAAAAGAGGGACGTTCCTATTATTACGGGAATGAACATTGGCAGAAGGATTGCAGGGCTATTAAAGCCAGTAGCCAGGATTCGAAGCATGTTGTGGCTTCGGTTCGGGTGTGTTTGTAATAGAGAACTGTATGTCAGTTAACCCTACTTCCTGGGTATTGGATACCGGATCAGGATCTCACATTTGTAATTCGTTACAGGCTCTGAGAAACCGTAGGGTTATCAAGATAGGTGATATGACTTTCAGGGTTGCTAACGGAATGAGCATTTACACTGAATCCGTAGGGGAGTATCATCTTGGACTGACAACTGGGCAGATATTGATTCTGCGTGACTGTTTTTATATACCAGGTGCGACTTGTAATATCATATCTGTATCCTTACTTTCTAAGGAAGGATATGATTTTACTTTTGTAAGCGATGTGGTCAACATCCACCTAAATCAAGTTCTGATTGGGTCAGGTACATTAAAAAACAGGATATACGTATTGAATCAAGCTCAGATTTTCAGTGTCCAGAACACACTTAAAAGAAAGTCTCCGGAATTAAATCAGGCTTTCTTACGGCATTGTAGACTGGGTCACATTAATGAGAAACGGTTAACAAAGTTACATAAAGAAGGATACATAGATTCGTTCGAGTACCAGTCTTATTCTACTTGTGAATCTTGTCTCATGGGAAAGATGACAAAGACTCCGTTCACTGGACACGGAGAAAGAGAAAGCGAGCTCTTGGGACTCATACACAGTGACGTGTGTGGTCCAATGTCTACACATGTGCGAAGTGGTTATTCATACTTCATTACTTTCACAGATGATTTCTTTAGGTATGGACATGTCTTCTTGATGAAGCATAAATCCGAGGCCTTTGAGAAATTTCGGGAATATAAGAATGAAGTTGAAAAACAAAGAGGCAAAAGTATCAAGACACTAAGATCTGATCGAGGTTGTGAATACTTGAGTGCCGAGTTTCTGGGCTACTTAAAAGAGAATGGAATTCTCTCTCAGCATACTCCTCCATACACACCACAACACAACGGTGTATCGGAAAGGCGGAATCGAACCCTATTGGATATGGTTCGTTCCATGATGAGTAAGGCTGAGTTACCGCGATCCTTCTAGAGTTATGCACTAGAAACAGCTGCATATCTTTTGAACCAAGTTCCTACTAAGTCAGTGCCTACCTAACCATATCAGATGTGGAGTGGGAAGAAACCCTGTCTTAAACACTTTAAGACATGGAGTGTCCAGCTTTTGTTAAAAAGAAGCATGCGGACAAGCGCGAGGCACGTTCAGTACAGTGTAAGTTTGTGGGATACCCAAAGAACTCCAAGGGGTATCTTTTCTATTACACAGAGGATCAAAAGGTTTTTGTTTCTCGTCATGCCCGCTTATTGGAAACTGAGTTTTTGGAAAATCAGATAAGTGGGAGCGCAATAGAACTGGAAGAAATTCCAGAACCACGAGCTATTACTGAAACCTTAATGGAACCAGAAGGTTCAGGAGAACCGGACATCCCAGCGCCACTCTGCAGGAGTAGTAGGCAGTCTCATCCGCCCTAGAGATACTACGGTTTTCTCATAGACGGGGATATAGAGGATTGCACTATTGATTATGGTGAGCCTACTAGCTTCCAGCAAGCCATTCAGAGCGGTGACTCGGTAAAATGGCTGGATGCAATGCGGACCGAGATGGAGTCCATGTACACCAACAAAGTTTGGACTTTGCTCCAGAAAGGGTAAAACCCGTAGGCTGCAAATGGATCATCAGAAAGAAGATTGGTGTAGATGTGCAGGTTGAAACCTATAAAGCTAGACTTGTTGCAAAGGGTTTTCGTCAAAGACCTGGTTTGGACTATGACGAGACCTTTTCTACAGTGGCTATGCTCAAATCCATTCGGATCCTTCTTGCCATTGCTGCCTTCCACGATTGTGAAATCTGGCAAATGGACGTAAAGACGACTTTCCTGAATGGAAGTTTAGAAGAGTGCGTCTACATGGATCAGCCGGAGGGATTCATTCAGAGTGGGAGCAGCGGTAAAGTGTGCAAGTTACTCAAGTCCATCTATGGACTAAAGCAGGCATCACGGAGTTGGAAAATCTGCTTTGATAATACTGTCAAGGAATTCGACTTTATCAAAAACCCAGATGAACCATGCATTTACAGTAAGATTGTAGGGAGAACTGTAGTATTCCTCGTCTTGTACGTGGATGACATTCTCCTAATAGGAAATGATATTCCTATGCTACAGTCAGTCAAAGGATTCTTGTCACAGAGGTTCTCCATGAAGGATCTGGGCGATGCCAACTACATTCTGGGAATCCAGATCTATAGTGATAGATCTAAGAGGATATTGGGACTTTTACAGTCCAGGTACATCGACACCAAACTGAAAATATTCAGTATGGAAGATTCAAAGCGCGGTAATTTACCGGCTTGTCATGGGATCAACCTCTCCAAAGAGATGTCTCCCAAGACTGATTTGGAAAGGGATCGCATGTCTATTATACCCTACGCTTCTGCGGTAGGCTCTATAATATATGCGATGTTATGTACCAGACCAGATGTAGCATACGTATTGAGCGTTGTAAGCCGGTATTAGTAGGACCCATGGGAGAAACACTGGATAGCAGTAAAGAACATTCTCAAGTACCTGAGAAGGACTAAGGAGATGTTCTTGGTGTATGGAAGAAAAGACCTCCAGATCGAGGCCTTTGCTGACTTCAGCTTCCAGAGTGACAAGGATGACTCCAAGTTCATGTCGGGTTATGTCTTTACCCTTAATGGTGGGGCGGTTTGCTGGAAGAGTTCCAAGCAGGAAACCGTTGCTGACTCAACTATGGAAGCGGAGTACATAGCTGCTTGCGATGCCGCAAAGGAAGCTGTCTGGATGAAGAAGTTCCTCATGGAGCATCGGGTGGTTCCTACCATTGTTGATCCAATACCGCTGTATTAGGACAACAACGGCGCTATAGCTTTAGCGAAGGAACCCAGGTCCCATCAGAAGTCCAGGCATATTTTGAGGCGGTTTCACCTGATCAGGGAGATCGTAGATCGCCGGGAGGTCGAGGTGAAGAGAGTAAATTCAGAAGATAACACTGCAGATCTATTCACGAAGGCCATTCCCCAGACTCAGTTCGAGCGGCTGATCGAGATGATAGGTCTTCGATATGCCAGTACATGGCCCTAGTGCAAGTGGGAGATTGTTAGTGTATATGCCCTAGAGGCCATTACTGTATCATACTAGTTTGTATATTACTTAATGGAAGCTTGGGATATTCACAGTTGTATAGACAATCTTGCTCAAAATGGTAGTATGCTACTTGGTTTGTTTCTACTTTAATATGTGCATGTGTTTCTTTTAGCATATTGCTTATACATATTAGTGGAGCCCTTAGGATCTTTGCTTGATTACCAGCGTTGTGATGGCAGTCGCACTTGTGGGGGCTGGGTAATCTATAAGCACATCCTTATACAGGTCCCTAGTCGTAGGATTATCGAGACAGGGCATCGATACTCCGGAGTAGACTAGCGTATGCGCTTCTCATCCCAGCAGGGGAGATGGTCTGTCCTACAGCCATCAGTACGTCGTACTGGAGATAGAATGCGGGTGCTCGTTGGGTTACGAGTACACTGGACAGGACTCGTCGGGAACTATTGGTTGGTATTATACCTATCGTCAGTTATTAGTTCCCATGTGACATGAGTACAGCTTAGTCTGTTGACTTGACACTGTCACTTCGCCTCGAGTGTGTTCCCACTGTTATTTGATTACTACCCTACCATGGCTCAAAGGAGTCGTGCAAACAGGTAGTAGTTGGGTGCAGTCCCGAAGCACTTGGAGGCAGTGACAGTTAGATAGGATTCGTCTCTCCCGGTATTGGGGGTTGATATCGCGCTGTGTCTAGGAGAGCCATTACACATAGTCGTCCCTGGCCAGGGCAAGCGAGATATACTGGTAGGTTTCCAGTGTTATCTCAGGGTGTTCTGGGCTACACTCCAACATGACTTGTACTGCTATTAGGGGACTGACGTTCACCACTCCCTAGGCCCGCCATGCGATATTCTTAGACGAACAGACCGGACTGTATGGAGATTGTCACATACAGGCTCAGTAGGAGTTCGGATGGATTTACCTCATCGGCCTTCTTATCGACATCTACCTGGGGACCGTTACGTACATCTAGTGCCGCTTGCGGTCTGTGGTTAAACCCACTGTCAGCGTAGTGTCGAGTCTTTAGAGTCCCACACAGAGAGTTTCCCTGCACCGAGCGAAAGGTGTAGAGGCCGTATGGTTTTACGGCAGGGCTACGATCACTTACGTGCACTTGTGTGCGTATGCTGTTCGAGCAGGCAATACTAGTGGGCTTTGGTTTAAGCCGGATCCTAGTATTGCACGGATGGATTTGTTTTGTCTTCTGTGAATTCGCATTCTACGGAATGCGGATGCGGGTGTGTATGCACAGTTTTGAGGAGCGAAGAAGAAGGAGGTGCCTCATTAGGATTTTGGCAGTTGATTCGGTCAAAACCATTATGAGGCGGACTCATTAGGGTTTTGGCAGTTGGTTCGGTGAAAACCATTATGAGCTGGGAACATTATTTACTAATCTTTTTAGTGATAATTATGTGATGGCTAATTTCTTTGACCATTTGACCACACTTGACTTTGTTGACCGTTTGACCAAAGTTGACTTGGACCTTCATGAGAGGTCTAGAGTATTCTTTGGTTTTCTTTTCTTTTTATTTTTGATATGAAAATGGTCAATTCAAATGTAGCCATCAACTTTATCATGAAAGGATTAGTAATGATGATGTTTGTGTATTATTGCAACCATGGTTCATTTTCTTTGGTTCATAATTCATTTCTCATTCTCTCTCTTGAAAAAGAAATGAGAAAGCTCCATGGTTGTTAGCTTCATCTTCCTCCTCTTGAAAATTTCCTTTGATCTCATGTGTTGAGTGAAAAAGGATCTTAGTTGACAAAAACATCCATCTATCTCTTCTACACTACCTAGGACATCAAGACTAGCGTTCTTGTTGCCCTAGTCGCCTCGGCTCGAGGTGGAGCTCGGAGCACAACTCTCGGGTGGATCGTCATCGACTCAAGAAGGCCACGGAGGTGATAAAGATCCGGATCGATCCTCGGAGCTTGGATGGACAAGCAGGACAGCGGAGAGAAGAACCGAAGGACCGGTATCATGAGGTATAATCTCTATGGCATAGTAGATAACACCTCTAGTAGTTTGCTAGTTTGTTGTTTAGCAAAGATCCTTCTTTTAGTCCATGTTGCCTTTGCGCCAAAATCGTTTTTCGCCGTTTCCGCCTCCCCGTAAGAACCGGGGTGAGGAACGTAAACTTACAACCGGATCATCTTTGGAAAAGCATGTCATTTGCCTGTTGAATTGGAACACCGCGCGTTCTGGGCAATCAAACAGCTCAATGTCGACTTAGATAAGGCCGGTGAGGCTCGAAAACATCAATTGAATGAGCTCTACGAGATACGCAATGAAGCATATGAGAACGCCAAACTGTACAAAGAAAAAAACAAAAGTCTTTCACGATAAGGAGATTCTCCGAAAAACATTCACTGTGGGACAAAAGGTTCTGCTTTACGACTCCAGGTTTCATCTGTTCCCTGGGAAATTGAAGTCACGTTGGACAGGTCCGTTTATTGTGCGCACCGTATTTCCGCACGGCGCAGTAAACATTGAAGATCAGCACTCCGGTAATACTTTCAAGGCCAATGACCAACGTCTGAAGCCATTCTTAGAATTACCTGCGGAAACAGGTGAGCTCATGTTTTTACATGAGCAACATTATCTTGATTGAATCACTTCCCCTAAAAAAACTTGTATATACGTTTTGGCTTTTTCTTTTTGTAATTATTTTTACCCCTTAACTATTTTGGCTCTTGTTATATAGCATGACAATGAGGACACTGTCAAGTTTAAGTTTGGGGGTATATTTTTGCTCGGTAAGCTTTCTACCTTCTACCTTCACATTCATGTGTATATTTTTGCATTTGCACACTTATTAAAAACACACAAAAATCGAAAAAAATTCAAAAAAATATAA
This sequence comes from Agapanthus africanus, assembly GCA_030015575.1. Taxonomy (NCBI): domain Eukaryota; kingdom Viridiplantae; phylum Streptophyta; class Magnoliopsida; order Asparagales; family Amaryllidaceae; genus Agapanthus; species Agapanthus africanus. Next base: position 151,350,878 of record JASDDO010000016.1, read on the forward strand.
AAACTTTGTCGTCAAATTAGCTAGTAGGGTAACGTAGATTTTTGTTCCGAAAATTTAGTTGATACTTTAGAAATAACTAAATCATAGGTTTAGAAGTTGAAAACCCTAAAGATAACCATCCTTCTGTTTAACCTTGGTAAATATACATCCTTGCAGTTTTGTAAGAGGTAAGTAATCTTGAGTTTAGTTCTTGAGTTAAGTCGAGATGAAGGAAAAGTATTGAAAGCTTTATTGAAGGATAAGTCTGAAAAATAATTCATATTCTTGAGTCCAAATTCAGAAAGTATATACCCTACAAATCACACTTACACGCACCTTGAAACTTGAGATAGTAGAGGATACCTAGAAGTACTCTTTCCTGAAAGCCTTGTATGAAAGAAAAAACGGTATTTAAAGCTAACCACCAAAAGAGCATCATTGAAAAATATATCCGGTCTTGAAAAGAAAAAAAAAGAGAAAAAAAGAAAGAAAAAGAAAAAAAAAAATAAATTCAAGACCTGGAAACTGCTATTTACGATTTAAGCTCACACATTCAGTAATCGGCTGTTAGTGCCTCATGAAGCATTAATAGTCGCATGAAAGGTATGTAAGCAAATCCGTCCATCATTAACGAAAAGAAGTAGTATTATGTATTAAGGCAAGGGTACTATAGCTTGAATTGAATTCTTGTGTGTAGGGGTGAAAAATTACACACACGTAGGGGTATACAATAGATGTTTGGAGGAAAGATAGGAATAAAGAATAAGACTTATGTTTTCTGTAAAGGTGATAAAAATTCCAGATTGGAGACTGCTCTTTAGAAGGACAACTCAAGAGATACCGAGATCTTTCTAAACTGTAAAACGTATAGGATCTGGGGTGGAATGGATAGGAGGTGTGAAACATAAGGGTTGGAAACTTCAAACTTAGGATAATAGAATTTCTAATATAAATACTAAACCGTAGGAGTAAAAGTCGATGTTAACTTATGAAACTAACTTGACAGGATTTTGTGGGTAGTATCCGTTGAAAACCCTCAGGAGACAACACTCCTCCTACTAGGGACTCCTAGAGGTTTAACGGCTTGTTGTACATGCTCAGTGCAATCGCGTTCCCTACGAAAGTGAGGCTAGGATTTTTTGGTTTTGCTCAGGACAAGAAAAAGATAAGTTTGGGGGTATTTGTTCATCACAGAAAACTGCATTTTTATACCACTCATTCGTTATCTATTTTGTACATATCGGTACTATTAACTATTGTCTGCTCAGTAATTACAGATTACAGGTGTTCGTGATAAAAGATTGGAAACACACTCAAAATCATGGATATACCGTTTGGAAGCCGACACTGCAAACAGAACAGAAAACCGATCATTGTCCAAAGAGTTCTTTTTTTTTTGCAATTAGATGTGTGCACACAATTTTGGTCCAACACAATGCAAGTGTGCACATGGACCATGGTGGGGCTGCCTAGGCTACATGACATGATGAAATGGTGCAAGTAGGGAACATGTGCATTAAATGCTAAAAGAATTGATGTGATTTGAAGTATCAAAGTTTTCCCTCCAAATCCCTGAGTGCAAACCAGGTTTATATAGGCAAATCAAGCAGCACCAATGGACTTGTAGAGAGAGCACAAGACCACAGCACCAAAATGAGCCTCTAAGCTCGGATTTTGGCCGGCCACACCCCCACAAAAATCGAGCTCGCCGACCCTTTTGTGTCCAAAGGTCCCCATATTTTCTCTGTCCCCCACTTTTTGTCACATCATCTCGTTTTTATTATTTGTTTAATTTTTTTTGAACCTATAAATACCAGGCCTTTGGGCAAGTATGGGGGCACTACTTCTTTTGTGAGAGAAAAGTTTGTAAACATTGTAACTAGTGATCTTGTAGCTCTTTGTGTGAATTCCTTGCCTTCCTCTAGTCTTGCAACCTCTTTTCTTGAGCTTGCAAGATTTGATTTTGGTATTTGAATTCACTTATTTGTACTTGGAACCATTGTAATCAAGCTTCATTTATATCAAGTTGTTTCTTGTATATCTTCTCTTTTTGCATCTTTTCTTTTTGTTGTTATTTCAATTTATGATGTGTGAGTAGTTGTTCTTAGGCTATGGTGAGGTAGGTTGTGGAAGGACTTTACTTCCAACCCTTCCTTTTTGATTCTTGCATTTTTCAACTTCTTTTAATTATGCAATTTTATCATGTTTTGCTTGATAGGATATATTGTTTTGAATGGTTGCAAATCAACCTTTAACATATATCCTATTCCTTCTTTACATTTTATTGTTTCTATATTATGATTTGAAGTTGAAATGAATACAGAATTATGTTAAGTGTCGCAACTAGCTAGATAGGATATATAGCACACAAGCATATATTCTATACTTGCTAACTTCACTTAACTAACTCCATATTCATTTCATTCTCAAACTAAAAATGAACCTTGAATCAAAACGGAGAGTTGGGGGTAAAAGTCGTATTTCACTCATACTAAATCTTAGCCTAAGTTTTCCCTAAAATAAAACGTTTCTTCTTTTAATTATTGCAACACGTGACAACTCCTTTCCAAACCTCTTGATTTATAACTCAAATTGATGTCGTGATATCCACTCCTTGTGGTTCGACCCATGCTTGCCGGCTTGCTTCAACGCACCGTGCACTTGCGGTATTTTTAAAACTCGAGACTCACATCGTGCACTATTTTTACCAACAAAACAAACATAACTTTGTTAAAACAAAAATCGACAAAAGCACGACACCGTGAGTTTTCAACAATTTTGTACTTGCGGAGAATGCCGAAAGTCTCTCCGAGATCTTTGGCGTGTTCGTTCGACGAGGCTAATTTTACAAGTATGTCGTCGACGTAAACCTCCATGTTCCTCCTGATCTGTGGTTTGAACATTCTGTTTACCAGGCGCTGGTATGTAGCTCCGACGTTTTTGAGGCCGAAGGGCATTACTTTGTAGCCGTATACCCCCTGATCCGTTGTGAACGCGGTAAGCCCTTCATCTGCCGGGTTCATACAAACCTGGTTGTAGCCGGATGTCATGACCCGGAAAGGCACGTGACTGGCACTTGAATCATGTGAAGTCTATACGACCCCATCTAATTCAAGTAAGCCAAACGGCCTAAAATCTAAACCTTTTTTAGGGGAAAAATAACGGAGGTGCAGTTTTTGAAATAAGGTTTTTATGGAACTCAACTTCTTTCTTTAAAACATAGATAATAGTATACAAAAACACAATATTTGTATCCAACTTAAAAACGTTTTCGTCAGTGAAAATTTGGGCAGCACCTCCTTTGTAATTTTTAATCCAAAAACGAATACAAGTAATAATATATAAGGCATCCCCAAGCGGGAGCTAGCTCTTTGCCAAATGGCTGAAACAACCACGTAATAAGGAAAATATACAACGCCGAAAGGCGAGGATCAAAACACAGAAAGAAAGCATGAAAATTAAAGTATCACCAAGAAAATCCCAACGATAATGAATACAAGAGCGCGACTCTAAGGCCGAAAGAATATACAAACTGTGGTTATCTAAGTCTACTAAATATACAAGTCTGGTTGATGGAGCCTTTAACTAGATGCAACTGAAATAAATAACAATACAACTGATATATAAGTATATGTGCAACGGTGGTCATGATGCAAGTGAAACCACCCACCAAGCAATCTCCCGAAAGAAATGATGTGCCAACAAGCCGCAACGAAACCTGTATGGCCGAACTTGTAAAGAAACTGTGGCACAACGGGGTGAGTTGCTAACTCGTGAGTAGAAAACATCATCGAGTAGAAATCGAATATATGACGATCTCCTAGGTCATACAATAATATACTCATAATATAAACATCTAGTAGTGGCAAGGGTGATAATCTAAGCATAAGTGTAATACCAAGTACTCGTGTCAGTGTCGCAAAGTAGCAACATGTCATATATATGATATATGAATGCATCATGAATGAATAATCAACATAAAATCGGGATATATCTGTATGAGAAAGCTGTGTTCTTATTTTAGTTAAATTTTAGTTTAAAAACTGGAGTACCCGTGTCAAACATCGACACAGAATCCTCAAATCCTGGGCTCCGTCAGTCCGGATCGGCCCATATAATCAAATCTCATGACTATGGTCGGTATCTTCCAGATATCCGCCGCGCCAAATATCACCGGTAGGTAGTCCTCCCCGGTCAGGCTCATCGTCTATAACTCGAGCTTCTCGACCCGGGGTACCTTACCGGGTCCACCATGTACCCGAGACGGTTCATCCTACTCCTCGAATCGGGTCTCGAAAACCAACTCAAATGAAGAAAACTCATGGTGGACGCCATACACATCATATCACGAGAAAACCGCAACTTGCATTTTTAAAATGATAAGAAGTTTATAAAGTTCTTGCGGTTTTCCCCCAAATCCAGAAATCTCATGGAAAATCCGAAATCTCAAAATCATGAGTCAATGAACAGTGAATATCGGTAAAAAGCCCCACAATATTGCATAACAGAATGAATATATAAATGAATAGGGTATCTAATTAAGGAATGCAATATCTAAACTAGCATGTGAGAGCAAGCATACTAATAATATGTTGAAACTACCAGCTAGAAGGTTATACCAATAAAGTAACGTTTTCTAAAGTGTACGTGACATGGCAATTACCGATGATGATATGTATGAGCCGGCAAGAAAGTGTACGTGCAACATGCGCATTATCGGTAATGGTGCAGGTGTTCTAGCAGGCGAGATCATAACAGCTAGTAAAAACACAATTAAGTCTACAATGCAATGAAAACAATATGAATATAACGGAAAAGTGAAAAGTAAATGCAACATTATAAAGTATACATATCTGTGTACGAGTCATACGGTTTTAGTGTTTTGAAATAGCACGAATCGTGGTTTTTAGAAAAGTAGGGACTACGGTGTCTTTGAGAAAAGATATGTCCTTTGAAAAATTCCGTAGCATCTCTCGGGTTGTCTTTTGAAAATACTCATGATTCGTTAGTTTTGAAAATAGGTATGACTCGAGACTAGTCTAGTATTTACCTAAACAACTAAAAGACTAAACTAAGAACCTAGTCGGAATGATAAGAAAATCTAAATATGTTCCGAGTCGATATACCTAGAAGTCGGCGATCCAGCCTCATAGCGTCACATACTGTATAATACATGGTACGACATCCTCTTGTCAAGAGTGCGGATCATTCATCTTATCTATACCTTGTACGGTAAAATCCATCGTACGACATTCCCAAAATCGAGGGTACGGGTCAAATATCATATATACATCATCATCGTATGGTATCATCCTCGTACAATATCATGATCAAGGGTACGGATCTAAGGTCTCGTACATTCTAATATCATAAACTTACATAATATCGTATTTGAGAATACATATCGCCCAACGATCCATTATAATATCATATCAAATCATTAAAGATACCTCGACTCAATCCCAAATAATAACCTCACGGCATCATGCCCGATCATATCGACTCATATCCGTTCAACATTTTGTATCCTCGTCTTATACGTATATGTATACCATATGTATATATATATATAACAACGCATCCATATATATATATATATGTATATATATATATACACATATATACATATACACCCAAATATCATATCTCGTGCGCGCGTGTGCAACAATATAACTAACGGGTCTCGACTATAGAAAGTGGACTAAGAATAAGTATTTCGTACAAGTATACCTATTCTAACCTAGAGTCTCCTAAAGCCCTTCTTGCTAAATATTCACGTCTCACAATAACACATATGTATATATATAATATACGCATCTTACCCTACGAAATTGTGGGGGTGCTATACGCCATCCACCCGACTTCCCCCGTAGATATACATCTGCTCACCTCGATTCTCGCTTGCCGAAGTCTATGGCACCACGCTCTCCCTTGTCGTCCTGAAGTCTATGCGAAGGTACCTACATATCACAATACATCGTATCGTATCAAAATCCGATTCAAAAACTGACACGACTGTAGGGTTACTTAGCACGACAACAAGGTTTTGGGAGGCATCGTCCATGCCATTTTAAAAAAAATTGCCATGCTACTTAACCCTAACCCTGACCCTAGAATCTTAACTTGAGAATTAGACAATAGCATATGTAAACAACTTTAAAACTAAGTGAATATGGAATACAACCTTTGTAGACCGGTCCTTCACTTCAAATGCTCCGTGTAGAAGTCCCTTCGCTCCAAGTAGTGGTGATCCGGACTCTCCGTAGGCTCTACTGGTCGAAATGAACGAGCTTGCACTGATCTTCGAGGCTGAAGATGATCTACTTTGTGGAGACACCAACTCAAGCTACCGCTTCACTAATTAGGGATTAGTGAAACTAACACCCTAAACTAAATGGATAATCTAGTAGAGGATGATGAAGTAGGAATTTTGCTCACTTTAGAATTCTTTTTCTCACTCTATTTCTTTTTCTCACCAAAACCTAGAGAGCTTTCTCTTGTTGAAGATGAAGATGAAGAGAATAATGGATGAGAGAGTGAATGGAAACCATGGGTGTGAAATATCTTATATAACCCTTGTAGAGACATAACCATGGCTAAAGATTAAGGTTATGTTAATAAATATCTAATGCAAGACAAATTAAGTGGACTAAGTCAAGGGTTTCCACAAGCTTCCAAAGCTTGCAACCATACTTAATTCCACCAATTTTTATTTGCATCAAATAAATAAAAACCCTAATAATCTAAATGGCATGGTATAAGTCTCATACACCCATGTAGTGTGTATCATCAAGCATGACACAAAAAAGAAAACACAAATAATATATATCACATATATATTAAGTTTGAACATGTGAGAAAAGAAAAGTATAAGTGAGCAAATATTAGTTAATGTAAATTAGCATATCAAATATACAATTATACATTAAATTATCAAATCAACATTTTATTTAATAATCCGGCTATATCGCATATAACCGACTAATAGAATTTGTATCTTCTTATCGAATCAACGCTTGATTCGATAACTTGGCTATATTATATATAACCGACCGATATCACATATCGCGAGAATAGAATACGGCATCACATACTCATATTAATCTCTGTCCCGCACATATCACATATGTGCTCTTACTTTGTTTTGCCTGTGTAACACCTTAGAATGCGATTAGTGTTAATTAAGCGATAATGCGGGTTTTCTGTAAAAAGTTTACCAAATCGGTTTCCTCACATTTTATAACAATTAATTAATATTTTATTATTATTTGTTATGGCTTGCACACACATGTGCATGTTAATGTGAGGGTTAGTTAGTGTTAATCTTGTTTGGAGACCATGACACCTTTAACCTAATCCTTGCTTTGTTTAAATCTTAACCCTTGATATATGTTGTGAGAGAAGATATTTCCATTTGTGTTTTGGATTTGGTAGGAGGTGGCTAGGTGAGTCATGGGGCATTAATGATGAAGTGAGGGAGAGAGAGTAAGTGTAAGATACCCTCACCCTACACTCACCTCTCATCCTTATCACCTCACACACTCTCATTCTCTCTCACTCCATCTCTTTCTCAATTATTTCTTCATCTTCCTCTTCCCTCAACTGAACCCATACCTTTTCATCACAAAACCTTGCTTAAACCTTCATTAAACCTCACTAAAAACACCTTTCATGTCTTGTTTTGCCTCTAAGATCACTTGGAGCTTGGAAAGCTAAGATCTTTGAGCTTGCGTGGTTACGTAATGATCTCTATCTGTTAAGTAGGTGTTTTTAATGATGTGTAGCTTATTAGTTTCAGTTTAGAACGCGTACAGTTTAGTTTCGTGTATATATCGTATTTTAATGTAGTTTTGGGTCTTGGATGAATCTGCTATCAAACCAGGTGTTTGTTGGAAAAGTTCCCATCACAGTGACCTAGTGATTTGACCTAGAACCCACCATAAAAACCTGAGACCAATCCCTTCCAACTTGGCCGCAATTTTATTGTTTCTGGCCGCAATTTGCGGCCAGAATGGGGACTGGGGTTTTGTGTTTTGGTCTAGGGGTCTCTGGGGTTGTATGCGGTCTCGTGGCACTTACAACTTTTACCAATTGTTTGTGTAGCAAAATATGGGATCACTTTGCTTGTTTCTAGTGTTACGACTACGCGCGTTACGTTATCCGACACGGTACGTGTACCTTGTGTAGCTTTGGCTCTTGGGTTGGTTTTGTAGTGTCGCTACACACGTTAGCTACTAGACGAACACTTGAGAGTATGTTTGGAGTTAGTGCGTCGGTCAAATGTAGTGGATACGTATTATTGGTCGATTTCTAATATGAACTTGTTATATTGTTATATGATCTTAGGGTCGCAGGCGGGGACTTCGGATGCTGCGAAAAAGGGAAAGCGAGTGGTTGGCTTTACTTAGCCCAAGATCATATGTGATTAGATTTAACATCTACAGGGGAATCACCCGCATGGTGTTATGCGTCTGGATTAGATCAAATGATATGATTGTTGATTATAAGTATTGTACAAATAGAGATTGTGCATGAACTTCATTTCATATCATTACTTGTTGTACTTGGACTTGTACCCATTGGACACTGCACTATTATTGACAGTTCATGTTGCACGAGCACAATTGTATGCCACACACTCCGTCGATAATTGCCATGGCACGCACAACACATATATATGTGATATTGTATGATTAGTGGCATTGAGACATGATCCTTATTCCATTGTGTATATGAGATATAGCATACCTGTATACCTACATGCTTACACATATGCCTTGCTATGCCTACATGATTACACATATACCTAGAGGGTATTACATCATTATTGACAGGTATAGACACATACCTGGCTACAGCTACATGTACATCATGCACACATACTTACATGTACACCCACTTACCTAGCTACAGCTACATGTACATCATGCACACATACTTACATGTGCACCCATTTACCTTGCTAGAGCTACATATACGCCTATGTGGTATTGTTTTGTCATCGACATAGAGACATTGATTCTTACGCTATTGCGCATATGAAATGTGCATACATGCTTACATATAGATACACATATCTTTCTATACCGACATGGTTACGCATACCTTGCTATAGCCACATGTTCACCTTTATATGATGTTGCATTAGACTTTGGATAATTGGAAACTGCATGATATATTTAATAACGTGATGCATTTAAATATCGGTTTTTCCTTTATATGCTTATATTACTGTTTCATGTTGCATATATTATATTTCATGGATTTACGCATTGAGATAAGGATTTCATATGATGTTTTCTGGATTTGAGGACCGTGGTATTTCATGAAATTATGCATTGTTTGAAAAACCCGGTTTCTCTTGATATGATATTTTGATGCGTCCACCATGAGATTTATCGGTTCTGAGATTTTTGTTATAAACCCGATGCGAGGAGTGGACGAGGCCGTGTGCAGGTACATGGTGGGGCCCGGAGGTACCCCGGAGCAAGAAGATCACAGATGATGGCGATGAGCTCGAGGCAAGGGAGTACTACCTTACCGGTGATAGTATTTGGACTCGGCGGATATCTGGAGGATACCGACCGGATTTATGAGACGTATGGATACGTGGATTGCGAGTGTCGGAGCTGGAAATTCATATTTCGTGAGACGTATGATACGTGGACATCTGGGCCGATCCGGACTGACGGAGCCCAAGGGCCGATCCGGACTGACGGAGCCCTATATTTGTGTATTTACGTGTCGATGCTGGACACTAGTTTTCATGTTGTTTTCGGGTGTCGATGTTGGACACTTAGGTTCCATGAGATTTACAGGATATGAGGGCCGATTTGAGGATTCGGTGACTTTGGTATTGGGATTTGGAGTGTCATGGACACTAGTTTCTCCACGATGAGGATTCCGTGTTGATGATATATTTTATCCCATACTTAGCATTTGTTTGATATGCATTGCTTCATGTAATAGTAGTACCTGATAGAGTACCTTTTATGACTGTTGCATATACATATTTCCATTTATACTATCAGCTTGCATATGATAGATTATCGCAGTACGTGCATACCTGCGATTACCTGCATATGTTATTTACTATTCACGAGTTGGCAACCCACCCCCATTGTGCCATAGTGTTTTGCAGGTAGTCCCTCAGAGCAGTCGTGGCAGGGCTTCTTCTTATCGTATCATCTTTTGCAGCGGATACCGCTACGGCTAACTGTGAGCAGTTTTGCTATAGGTGGGTTTTGCGGTTATCCGATGATGCTCATTGTATATCTTGTTGTATCTAGTACTCTCCATCTACTACTTTCATGTATTGACTTAGAGACGAGTTGTGATGACGATATTGTATAATTCTTGTGACTTTGGATGTCTTTTATGCCGTTGTCACTTTATATCGTCCATTTTCTTCGTTACGGCGTCATATATCTGTTGTGGTGGTTGTTTCCGCCTTTGGGCGTGGATTTTCTCCCGTTGGGGATGCTTTACTTATATTTTATGTTGTACCCTTTTCGGGGCTTGTTTTCCAAAGGAGGTGCTGCCAAATTTTAAAGGAAATAAAATTTGGACTTTTAAGAGTTTTTACTTGAGATTCCAAAAAGCTTTCAATAATGTTCTTATCACATACTACTTTTGATGGTTTAGATTTGCTGGGTTTTCGGCTTACTTAGATTGCGTTACGCCTGTCGATGTAACGTGGTTTAAGGACCGTCACGTGCCAAATTTCGGGTCGTCACAGCCTGAGCCAGGAAACCTCTGTGTAGAACTCTAAAGACTCGTTAATACACCGATAGTAGGTGATGATCATATCAAGCACTCACAAGCCGTCAGCGGTACTAGCTGGACGTAACGGCTACCCGGGTATTGAGCGATCAAAAGATCAACAAGCAAGCCTGCTCATACTCCTGTAAAGCCTGTCAGTAACACTAACGTACAGTCTGGTCTCTTCGTCTGATATGTCGCATATCCAATCTAGGGGTGGTAAACGTCAGACCCCAGTAACCGATAAGTGGTGCCGATGTGAGGCTCATAACGGGTCGAGAAACTAATGATAACACTTACCAGTAGATCTCCATATCAGCCCTGGCCAGGAACTTCCTGTTATAGCCAATCGAGCAAAGCGCAACATCAACCCCCAATACCGGGAGAGGCGAAACCCCTCCTATCGCTCATTGCCTCCATGTGATTCGGGAATGTACCCAAAAGCCACCGTTTTGCACGTTCTCTTGAACATGGTAAGATGGAAATCAAAGCACAGTGGGAATCACACAAGACTCTTTGACGATCTCGGGTCTATAGACTAACCTGTACCAGTGTCACCAGAGAACTGCTATCTAACGATAGGTATAATACCAACTAGGAGTTCTCGGCAAGTCCGTTCAGTGTACCCAGCCTCCACTAAGCACCCGTATACCATCTTTGATGTCAAACACCAATGGATGTGGGATCATCCATCACCCATCATATGGGTCAAGAGGCGTATACGCTAGTCTACTCTGGAATATCGATGCCCTGTCTCGATACTCCCTCGACTAGGAACAATTATAGGATGTACTTGTGGACTACCCTGGCCCCACTAGTATCATCTCCATAATAGTCATAGTAGTCAAGTACACATCCTAATGGCTTTATCAACATGTGAGAGCAAGACAATATCACAATACAAGTCTACATGTTAAGACAAAGAGCAACCAGATAGCATATTATCATGTCGAGCAAGAAAGTCCTCTCTATATATATCCAAGCATCCACTATAATATACATCATATGTACAATAATGGCCTCTAGGACATATACATAACTAACAAACTCCCACTTGCAGTAAGGCCAGTTGTTGTAGTATCTCATACCCAACATCCCGAAGAGTCTCTTAAATTGATCTGGGGTATGGCCTTCGTGAGTGGATCCGTTGTGTTGTACTTCGTGTCAACTCTCCTGACCTCAATCTCCTGGCGATCAACTATCTTCCGGATCAGGTGATACCGCTTCAGAATATGACTGGATCGCTGATAGGATCTGGGTTCCTTGACTAAAGCCACTGCTCCATTGTTATCACAATACAAAGGTATTGGATGCTCGATGGACGGAACCACTGCAAGTTCGTTTATGAACTTCTTCATCCAGACAGCCACTTTGGCAGCATCGTTGGCAGCGATGTATTCAGCCTCCATCGTTGAGTCTGCCATGGTTTCCTATTTGGAACTCTTCCAACAAACCGCCCCTCCATTGAGGGTAAAGACAAATCCCGAGACCGACTTAGAGTCGTCCTTATCACTCTGGAAGCTCGAATCGGTAAAGGACTCCACTTGGAGTTCACCGTTACTATACACCAAGAACATCTCTTTAGTCCTTCTCAAGTACTTGAGAATGTTCTTCACAGCTGTCCAGTGACTCTCTCCTGGGTCTTCTTGATACCTACTCACTACACTTAGTGAGTATGCTACATCGGGTCTGGTACATAGCATCGCGTACATGATAGAGCCTACTGCCAAAGCATAGGGTATCCCTTGTATGCGAGCTCTCTCCAAATCAGTCTTGGGAGACATCTCTTTGGAGTGAGTGAGTCCTATGATCGTGGGTAAATTCCCACGCTTGGATTCCTCCATACTAAACCTCTTTAATATGGTGTCAATGTACCTGGATTGGGACAATTCCAGTATCCGTTTAGATCTATCTCTATAAATCTTAATCCCCAAGATGTAGGAGGCATCACCTAGATCTTTCATTGAGAATCTGTGTGATAAGAAGAGCTTGACCGAGTGCAGCATAGGAACATCATTTCCTATCAAGAGTATGTCATCAACGCATAATACGAGGAAGACAACCTTACTCTCTGCCACCTTCTTGTATATACAAGGTTCATTTACGTTCTTGATGAAGTCAAACTCTTTCACTACAACATCAAAACAGATGTTCCAAATTCCGCGATGCCCTCTTTAACCCGTAGATGGATTTAAGCAGCTTGTACACCTTTCCGCTACTCCCACTGTTTACGAAGCCCTCTGGCTGAGTCATGTACACGCACTCTTCTAAATCACCATTTAGAAAGGCAGTCTTAACATCCATCTGCCATATTCATAGTCATGGTATGCATCAATGGCAAGTAGGATCCGGATGGACTTAAGCATAGCCATTGGAGAAAAGGTTTCATCATAATCCACACCTGGTCGTTGACGAAAACCTTTTGCAACAAGTCTAGCTTAGAAAGTCTCAACTTTTCCATGTACACCAAGTTTCTTCTTAAAGATCCATTTGCTCGCAATGGGTTTTACCCCTTCGGGAGCAACTTCTAAAGTCCATACTTTGTTGGTGTATATGGATTCCATCTCAGATCGCATTGCATCCATCCATTTCACAGAGTCTCCACTCATGATGGCCTGCTCGAAGCTAGTTGGGTCATCATCTTTCATGATGCAATCCTCGCTCCCACCATCAATGGGAAAACCGTAGTATCTATCAGGTGGATGAGGAACCCTACTAGATCAGCGGAGAGGCTGAGGTTCGTTGGGAGCTATCAAATCCTCCGATTCTACCAAATCTTCTTCTGTACTTTGTGCGGTTGGAACTTCTTCCAGCTCTACCTCTTTGCCACTAATCTCTTTTACAAGAAATTCCTTTTCTAAAAAGGTGGCATGTTGAGCAACAAACACCTTTTGTTACTCACTGAGGTAGAAATGATATCCATACGAATTGTTTGGATATCCCACAAACTTGCAAAGAACCGATCGTGCCTCGAGTTTTTCTGGATTTTGCCTTTTGACATAGGCCGGACAACCCCATATTTTAACTCGCTTAAGAGATGGTCTCTTCCCATTCCATATCTCATATGGAGTGGTAGACACTGATTTGGTTGGAACTTTATTCAATAGATATGCTGCTGTCTCAAGCGCATAATCCCAAAAGGAAATAGACAACTCAGCGATGCTCATCATAGAGCGCACCATATCCAATAGGATGCGATTCTTCCGCTCCGATACGCCGTTGTGCTGTGGTGTATACGGAGGAGTAAGATGAGAGAGAATCCCATTTTCTTTTAGATAGTCACGGAATTCTATGCTCAAGTATTCTCCTCCCCAATCAGATCGTAGGATTTTAATACTTTTACCCGTCTGGTTCTCGACTTTATGCTTATATTCTTTGAATTTCTCAAAAGCTTCAGACTTGTGTTTCAACAGGAACACATGTCCGTATCTTGAGAGATCGTCAGTGAATGTAATGAACTATGAGGAACCATTCCTGGCATGTGTAGACATGGGACCGCATACATCACTATGTATCGGTCCCAAGAGTTCCGTAACTCTTTCTCCGTGTCCTGTAAACGGAGTTTTGGTCATTTTTCCTTTGAGACAAGACTGGCAAGTTTCATAAGACGAAAAGTCGAACGGATTCAAATATCCATCCTTATGTAACTTAGCTAGTCGTGTCTCATTGATATGACCTAGTCTACAATGGGACAAGAAGGATTCGTTCATTTCTGAACTCTTCCTCTTGTGTGTGTTTTGTATATTAAGAACCGTGGTTTGATTTAGAACGTATATGCCATTATTTAACGAGCCTGATCCAATCAACTTTTGATCCAGGAAGATGTTCATAACATTATCCTGTACTACAAAATTATATCCTTCTTTACTTAATAAAGAAACTGATATAAGATTGCATATCAGGGTCGGTATGTAATAGCATTCGTTCAGAATCAATGTATTACTATTTTGTAATACAAGGAGATATTCGCCAACTGTTTTGGCTGCAACATTTGCACCATTCCATACTCTTACAGAATGATCACCCATTCCCAGTTCTCTACCTTTCCTTAGCCCATGCAACATATTACATATGTGGGATCCCGATCCGGTATCTAATACCTAGGACGTAGAGTGTATTGAGAAACAGTTCTCGATAACTAACACACCCGAAGAAGATGCATCAACATGCTTATTCTTCGTTTGGGCGGCGTGGGAATCCAGATATTCCCCTATTCCCTGCTCAGTCTTATAACAATTATAAGAAAGAACGGAACCAACGTTTCCCTGCTCAGTATAACAAGCGGGTTCGGCCAATACATCCATATTATTATCTTGATTGAGGCCTGACATGGTCGCTACCTGGAGAGAGAGAGAGAAGAAAACACTTTAGCGTATTCTCTTGCAAGATTTGATTGGTTATTATCTTATATAATTAGGATGGCTCCCACTGTTTTTATCAAATCTTCCTTCAAACCTTAAAAGGTAAGACTAGCCGGGATTAATTACACCTTACAAGTTCGCAAATCTTTCAGCCAGGCCAGTGTTGGTACTTTGAGGGAGGTTCCCCTTGCTTTCGCACGAACCTAATTAAAATAAACCTCATTTTCCCAGTGGCATAACCCCGTTAACACCTTTCTAGACACCTACTTGATCTGCTAATTGTGATGTGTAAAACTCTTCCAGGAGTAACTCTTACTCGCAGTGGGTATCGGGATCCAACTATCTCATAGAAGGTATGCAATCTCATTGCAAATTTCAACACTTGAAATTCCCGATAATCTTTTGCCCCTAGCAACTTATGACCTTGGCTACGGTCAACAAATCATAAGCGCTAGCCAAGTTCAACCCGTCATTTCCTGATTTAATTAAACCGACCCGTACGACCCTTGGCTAAGGTCAACAAAGTCGTATGACTACCCTAACTCAATCGCATCATATGCTGCAGATAAGCTGTCACGTCCCGAAAATATTAGCTCGTGACCGTCACTTAAATCACGCAACGTCTACAGGCGTAACGTAACTTAAGTAAGCCGAAGCCCAGAAATATAAACCTTTCAAAAGAAGTAAGTAATGAAAACCTTGATAGAACTTTTAGAAACCTTAAGTAAAAATCCATAAACTTAAATTTATTTTCTTAAAAATTTCGGCAGCACCTCCTTTGTAAAAACTAGCCCCGAAACGGGTACAAACATAGAATATAAATAAAGCATCCCCAAACGGGAGCAAATAACGCCCAACGGCGGAAACAACCACCACAAGCATATATATGTATACGACGCCCAACGGCGAAGATCAACACAAAGGAAAATGAAAAGCAAGACATCAACCTACCAAGCGAACATATAATCCATCGCTCTAAGTCTCACAACTACAACTCTTGCTAAGTCTTACTACATATAAAAATACTAGTTTTCTGATTGATAGAGTTGACTAGATACAATAGGAATAATAATACAAGAGTGGCACGAGCCAATGTGTACAACCTACCAAATGCAAATCACCCGAAAGCAAGCTGTGTGCCAGCGGTGCCGCTACTGATCCATGCGGTCAACCTGCAAGAACTGTGGCACAATGGGGGTGAGTTGACAACTCGTGAGTAGAAAACATCAGCAGGTAGAAATCGAATAAAACAATGATTTCCTAGGTCAACTATATCATAAAGGTAATACTATGATATCTTGGGTGACCGTGTCTACATATATGCCAACAATAATCAATGCATGTATGCATGTGGATATCATCCAACAATATAATCAATGCCTGTATGCATGTGGATATCATCCAACAATATAATCAATGCATGTATGCATGTAGATCTCGTCCAACAATATAATCAATGCATGTATGCATGTGGATATCATCCAACAATATAACCAATTCCTGTATTCATGTGGATATCATCCAACAATATAATCAATGCCTGTATGCATGTGGATCTCGTCCAACAACATAATCAATGCCTGTATGCATGTGGATCTCGTCCACTCGAAACATCATGAAAGCATATGCATGTAAATATATGAGGATATCAAAGAACATGTGTCTATCAATGACACATCAAATCATGGAACCTGAGTGTACAACACCGACACTCAAAACATCATGAAACCCGTGTCCAGCATCGACACGTAAATCCTCATATCTCAGGCGCCGCATCCTTAGATCGGCCCTCAGACGCCGCATACTCCGGTCGGCCCTCATATCCATCTCATGTCTCCGATCGGTATCCTCCGGATGACCGCCGAGTCCAAATAGTATCACCGGTAGGTAGTGCTCCCCTGCCAGGCTCACCGCCTAATTATATGAGTCTTCTTGCCCCGGGATACCTCACCGGATCCACCATGTACCCGCAGACGGTGTTTACCGCTCCTTGAATCGGGTTTCACATGCCAATCATAGAACCGAGAAAACACATGGTGGACGTCTCGAAATATCATATCAAGAGAAACCGGGTTTTTAAAACAATACATATTTTCCTTTGAAATATAACCACGCTTCTCAAATCCAGAATCTCATGAAAACATCATCTCAATGCGTAATATCATAAAGCATGATGTATGCAACATATAACCGAAATGTGAGCATATCAAGTATATCATGCAACCAAGTATAGTGATGTGAGCATAGCAACTATATCATGCAACCAAGTATAGTGATGTGACAATACTGAAAAATCTAGAGTAGTAGCATGCTGCTGCAATTCTACTGTGTAAGTGACATAGCAATTATCGATGATAAAGTGTGTGAGCTGGCCAATCTGTGTAAGTGTAACATACGCATCATCGATAATGGTATAGGTGTACTAGTACAGGTATATGTAATGCAATGAGAATGACATGAACGTAGCATAAGGTACATCGTAAGCGAAATGCTAAAAGGTATATGTATCTATAATATATCCGAGTCGGTGAATCTATCAATCGGCATACAGCGTCACAACGTCACGTACGGTATAATCTATCGTACGACATCCTCTAATCAAGGGTATGGATCAATCAACAGGTAAAACTCATCACGTACGATAATCCATCGTACGGGGACATTAAACAATTTGGCATTCTATCAACCTATACAACAACGAGGGTACGGATCTATGTCTCGTACGACATATCACTCATTATTCACATCATTATCCATGTATATATACATATATCCCAGGTCACATCCATGTCAATCTCATTTCAGGGGACCGACAAAGGTATCAATTATCTCATGTCGACTCGCATCTGTATAACGACATATCAACCAAATCATCATATCTCAACGTATACTCTTTTCATCGCATCAATCTCTCACATCAAGTCATTTTACATATACATTCTATCTTTTGAATTTCATGCTTAATCTTGTGCAACTACATATCTATACATCGTGATTCACATTCACTTTTCATATCCTTATATACTAATTTGAGACATCGTTTCTATCATATCATGTCCAAGAGTTATGTCCCTATAGCTTTCATCTCATATCTCGATATATATATATTCAATCATTCATATCACCTCTAACTATTTTTTTAACCATATCTATAGTTTTCTAATATAGGTTACTCCGACTGTATTCTTTATATATCGGTTTACATTCATAATTTGCGGGGGTGCTATACGCCATCCACCCGACTTCCCCCGTAGATATAAATCTACTCACCTGTGGAACTCCTCGTTTAGCCGTAGTCGATGTGCTCCGCCTTCTCGGAATCCACGTGAGGGTACCTACAAATCAACACATATCGCAATGTTATGAAAACCAAGTCCGAAAACCGATACGGCACACGGTGCGCTCGTAAGTTAGAACATATAGTCTATGCATGCAAAAACAACCAAACAACCCTCGTCGTTGACCTAAAAACATCCAACGACCAAATACAATATCAAATCTCAAAACCAAGAATCCCAATACCGGAAAACATAGCCCAAAACCATAACTAGGGTCGCTATTCGTGAAAACCACCAAGCCTAAAACCCCAATCGTACCAATCACACATTCACAACAAAATATATAACGTAGAAGATAATATATATATCATCACAACGCCAAATAAAACCCATGTCTAATTATACCGAAAACCTAGTAAGCAACCCAAAGGAGTTTTGGTGCAAAACCTCGTGGATTAGCGATCTAGTGGCTACCATATTCATCTAATATCATAATTAGGCTTCACAACTCTTAACTATATTTTAAGCTCACTTATCTTTATATATTCTAAAAAACCTAGTTTGCATAATTATACCATTTAGATAATTTGCAAACTAACAACTAGCTTAGATTTTTCATGTCTAAACATGTTAAACTATACATATAACCATATCCAATTAATCAAAACCCTAACTTGATTTCAAAACCCTCTCTTGAATTTCCAAACCTTCAATTAAAACCATATCTAAACACCTAATAAACTAGATTAAAGTAATTAAACAACAATTAAAGCTTAGGGTTAGGATTTTATACCTCACAACTTGATATCAAACTTGCAAATTTGACTACCAAAATGGCCTCCAAAATGCTAACTTTCTCCATGATCCAAGCTAGATTCGGCTAATGAATAATGGGTAGGGATTTAATTTGGAATTTATGAGATTTAATGTGGAATTTTGAAGCTTTTTGAAGTGGGAATGAAGTGGGGAAATTTCTTGGGCTGTTGAAGGGAGGCTCGGCCAAGGTGAAGGGGAGGGGGGTTTAGTGTAAGTGTATGGAAATATCTAGATTAAGATTACCATTAAAGCTTAATTAATGCACCTCACATCAATCTATCTCTAATTCATTTTCTTTTCTATTTTTCTTTAACCCTAGAAAAATCTAGTGTTAGTTATATGTATGCCCTAGAGGCCATTACTGTACATGCGATGTATATTGTAGTGGATGCTTGGACATATATAGGGAGGAATTTCTTGCTCGACATGATAGTAAGCTATCTGGTTGCATTTTATCTTAACATGTACACTTATTGTCTCTCTATTACATGTTGATAAAGCCCATAGGATGAGTACTTGACTACCAGGATTATGATACAGATCATACTAGTGGGGACAAAGTAGTCGGTAAGTACATCCTTCAAATGGTCCTAGTTGTGGGAGTATCAAGACCGGGAATCGATACTCCAGAGTATACTAGCATATACGCTTCTCGACCCATATGATGGGCGATGGATGATCCCACATCCATTGGTGTTTGCCATCAGAGAAGTTATACGGGTGCTCAGTGGAGACTGGGTACACTGGACGGACTAGCCGAGAACTCCTAGATGGTATTATACCTATCGTCGGATAGCAGTTCTCTGGTGACACTGGTACAGGTTAGTCTGTAGACCCGAGATCGTCATAGAGTCTTGTGTGATTCCCACTGTGCTTTGATTTCTACCATACCACGGTTAACAGATCGTGCAAAAAGGTGGTTTTTGGGTACAATCCCGAGTCACATGGAGGCAATGAGCGATAGGAGGTGTTTCTTCTCTCCCGGTATTGGGAGTTGATGTTGCGCTATGCTCGATTGGCCATAACAGGAAATCGCTGGCCAGGGTTGCTGAGATTTACTGGTAAATGTTATGAGTAGTTTCTCGAACCGTTATGGACCTTGCATCGGCATGACTTATCAGGCTATTGGGGTCTGACGTTATACCATCCCCAGGCAGTGATATGCGACATATCAGACGAAGAGACCGGACTGTACGGTAGTGTTACTGATTGGATTCGCAGGAGTACGAGCAGGCTTACTTGTTGATCTTCTGATCGCTCAATACCTGGGTGGCCGTTACGTTTAGCAGACCGATTGCGGCTTGTGGGTGTTTGATATGATCATCACCTACTACCAGCGTATTGACGAGTCTTTAGATTCCTGCACAGAGGTTTCCTGGCTCAAGCGAAAAGAGTAGGAGCACATATGTGATATGTGCGGGACCGAGATTAATGCGCGTATGTGATACCGCATTCTATTCTCGCGATTTGTGACATCGGTCGGTTATATGTGATATAGCCGGGTTATCGGATCAAGTGTTGATTCGATAAGATGTTACATTTGATATTAGTTGGTTATATGTGATATAACCGGATTATTAAATCAAGTGTTGATTTGATAATTTAATGTATAATTATATATTTGATATATTACATTACATTAACTAGTATTAGCTCACTTAAGATTTCTTTTCTCACATTTGATACAGTTTACATATATGTGATATATGTATTGTTTTCTATTTGCACACAAAATATATATGTGATATATATTGTTTTGTCGTGCTAGATTACACATGCAACATGTATGTATGAGACTTATACCATGCTAGGGTTTTAATTGTTTTAAGCAATTCAAACATTTGGATTTAGTCAAGGTTGAGCTTGGAGAAGCTAGTAGAACATTGACTTATTCAATTTGTTTGTCTAGCTTAAGATATTTGTCAACCCAACTCTTAACCTTAGACTATGGTTTATTCTCTACAAGAGTTGGGCATGACATAATAACTCATCATGGTTGCATTTCTAACCTCATGAGATTATTCTTCATCACTTCATCATTTTCATCTTCCTCTTCTGTCACGTCCCAAAAGTACGGAACATTACCGGCACTTAAACTACGAAACATCTCGAGGCGTACGTAATCTAAGTAAACCGAAAAAACCAGAAATCCAAACCAAGAAAAGTAGTAGAGTGAAGGAAAACCAATTTAAATCAAGTAGTTTTAATAGCATAGCCGAATTATGCGTTTAAAAAAACATCAAATATTTCCTGAAAATTTCGGCAGAGTCTCCTTTGTAAATACTGGCCCCCAAACGGGATACAACATGAATAGTATACGAAATCAATAAAAAAGCATCCCCAAGCGGGAGCTAGCTCTTCGTCAATCGACGGTCACAACCACACAAGCAATATAATATACAACGCCAACGGCGATGATCAAAAACTCAAAACCACAAGAAAACCACAGAAATAAAACGGGCGACTCTAAGGTCGAAAGAATAGCATCTCTGGTCTCTATCTCAAAAAAATACATTTTTGGTTGATGGAACTTCTAGATACAACAGAGTAATAATATACAAGTTATATAAATGGAGGTACGATACAAGTAACCCACCTACTAGCAAATCACCCGAAGGAAACTATGCCGCAAGCCGTAATGAAACCTGTACGGCAAACCTGCAAGAAACTGGGGCACAACGGGGGTGAGTTGCCAACTCGTGAATAGAAAAACATCTACGGAAAGAAATCGCATAAATAACGCAACCTAGGTCAATGATCATAATATAACCTCAATTATATATATAACATGCAACCTATAACAAGGCTAGGATAAATATATAACCCGAGTGTAATCTCGTGTGCCCGTGTCAGTGCCTCAGGTAGCAAAATATCACATGAATGAGGTATGAATGCATCAAAACAGAATACATGTACGTGAAGAACTGTTTTCATAATTTAGTGAGATTGCCTTTGTATATTTTAAAATGAGGTATCATAATGAAATCAGCATAAAACAGTGCCTAGCATCGGCACAAAACGTAATCCCAATATCTCGATATCTCTGTATCACAGTCTCTGTACCTCAATATCTCGAAATATCAATGTCTCAATCACAATATCTAGTGCGCCGTCAGTCCAGACCGGCCCCTACCATCCATCTCAAGACCACGACGGTATCCTCCGGATATCCGACGCGTCGGGTAAAATCACCGGTAGGTAGTGCTCCCCTGCCAGGCTCATATTGTCATCATCACGCGCTTCTTGCCCCGGGGTACCTTACCGGGTCCACCATGTACCCGAAACGGTTCATCCAACTCCTCGAATCGGGTCTCGAAATCCATCAGCAAACTCATGGTGGACGACTCATACATCATGGGAAAAACCGCGCTTTTCATTTAAAAAAAGAGAAAGAAGAAGTTTGTATATGTTTTTGCGGTTTTCCCCAAATCCAGAAAATCTCATGGAAATCCGAATCCAAAACCTCAATAGCACGTAAAAAGTGAATATATGCATCAGAATCCATGAATGCGGCATAACAATGAATAACAGTATGCATGAAATAGCAGGTAATAACTACAATGTCTAAACTAACATAAGGCAAGTACACTAATATCATGTCTAAACTATTAGCTAACAGGCTATGTCAAGCAATAATATTTTCTAAGGTGTACGTGACATGGCAATTACCGATGAAGATGTGTGTGAGCCGGCAAGTAAGTGTACGTGGTACATACGCATCATCGGTAATGGTGCTGGTGTCCTAACCATAAGATATCAACAATAGAATATGAAGCATAATATAAGCATGTGATGCGGAGCGAACAACAATAATGAGCGGGAGCTGAATACTAGACGCAACGATAACTAATCTGCATTAACCTAATATAAGTCCTACAATGGTGCCTTTTGAAATAACACGAATCGTGGGGTTTTGAAAATAGGGGCTACGGTGTTTTTAAGAAAAGATACGTTTTTGAAATATCCGTAGAATCTCTTGACCTGTCTTTTAAAATACGCACGATTCGTAAGCTTTGAAATAGGTAGGAACCGAATCTAATCTAACAACTAACTAAACTAAAGGGCTAAGCTACAAGCTAGACTACAGGTAAGGAAACCGCCTAACATCTGAGTCGATACATATACATACATGTATATATATTAGTCGGTGATCTCTCCTCAATAATATCATATCCGATACCATATCTATAATTAGACATCCCAAGTCAAGAGTGCGGATCAATCATCAAGATATAGCTCGTACGTAAATCCGTCGTACGGCATCCCCAAATCTGGGTACGGGTCAATATCATATTCCTCACACTATTCCTATGGTATCCTCTTTATCCAAGATCATAGTCTAGGGTACTGACCTATGTCTAGTACAATACTAATATCCTCAATATACTCATGATCTGACTACTGATCGACAATCTCGTACAAACCGATATTGTCAGCACATAACATCATCAAGGGGGTATACATCGCCCGATACAGCCTAATATCGAAATCCTAGCATATTATGCCTCATATCACGATCACAAGTCGACCATTTTATTTAACACTATTCACCCGTATCACCGCCCCAAGATCCGCTATAACACCAGGACGTACCTCAAGTACGAATCCTGCCATATCACCGATATCACAACCACAAAACGATTCTCATCGACTCAGCTCCATCCCAAGTATCATTCTCAAACCGTATGTGAACACATAGTCCCATACCCATGTGAACACATAACTATAAAGAATCCCATGAGCACATATAAAATAGGAATGTATGCAAGTACGTATGTGTGTATGTGTAGTGCAACACTACCCTAGGGTTTGCAACACTAAATAATCCAACACACCAGTATCCATCCTAACATCGTTATTAAACCCAAATAACATATAATAATTGCTGGTGTGTATACGCATCCGTATACACCACCACGGACTGCGGGGGTGCTATATGCCATCCACCCGACTTCTCCCCGTAGATATAAATCTACTCACCTGGTCCTCGCTCGCCGGTGCCGACGTCGCCACGCGCTTGCTTGTCGTCTCGAAGTCCACATGGGGTACCTACATATCATAACACACCGTATCACATTAAAATCCGACTCATGACCAAAACGACTCATGAATCCCACATAGGTCAAAACCTATGGTTGCTTTCACAAATCAACCCAAAAACCCTCGACGTCGGCGTACAAACGCCAAACTATCGAGAAAAACCCCAAGCACACTCATTTGCACATTCACAAAAAAAAATTATAAAATAAAATAGGCTAAAATTCACAAAAACCCCAAACTAAAATAAAATCGATTTAACCCAAAAACCTAGTAAGCGACAAATACCCGTTTTACTTCAAAACACGATATTTTAACAAATCTAGTGGTCAAAATGCTCATAAAATATCTTAACTAAGCCACACTAACCATAACCAAATTTTTATTTCATCTAATTACATCTATCCTAAAACCTAGTTTCCAAAATATTTTCATTTGGACATTTTACATGTTACAATTGGCAATAAGTAACAAATTTAAGTTGCATAGCTTAAGATGCTAAAAAAAACGTCACACAGCCATGAACACATGATCACAACCTAACTTGATCTCAAACTCTTTCTATTACAAACTAAATCCCAATTAGAATCACATTTAAACTTAATTGACTTTGATCAAAGAAACTATCCAACAATTTTAAATTTGGCTTGGGATTTATACCTCACAAAATCAAGAGACCAAGCTTGAAATCTAGCCTCCCAAAATGGCCTCCAAGCTCCTAGATCCATGCTTGCTTGGGCAAGAAATAATGGGTAAGGGTTGGATTTGGAATTAGCTTTGAAATTGTATGGATTTTGAAGCTTTTTTGTGGATTTTTGAAGCAAAATAGTGTGGATTTTGGGGGGGAGGGCTGCTGCTGCATGTGGCCGAGCACATGGGGAAAGGTTGCTTTTTTGGTGAGGGGAGGGGTGAGGTGTGAAGTCAAAGGAAGAGAGAAGACCCATACCCCACATGTTCACACATACACCATTTCATTTTAATTCTTTTCCTTCTCTTTTGTTTAAATGTGGAATGAGGGGATCAATTCTTTTTTTTTTGGGCTGCCAAGGCTCGGCCACACTAGGATAGTGGGTGTGTGTGTGTAATTGTGGAGAATTTCCATGAAAAGAAAGCCCAAAACTTAAACAACAAGCCTAAGTTTCAAATTCTTTATTATCAACCTTTTTCCATTTAACCTTTTTCTTTAAATTTTAAGAACCATCATGGAATTTCTTTTCCTTTCAAAAATAATATTTTCCATGCTAGTTAAATATGTCATGATGCACAAAATTTGTTTCAACCCATTCCAATTTGTAATTTTCCCTAATTAAATGTATTAGTGGCGGCTTAAAATAATATTAAAATAATTAATTTCGGAATTTTTTTTCAGAAAATTAGAAATTTTACCAGTGGCTCAATAAACACCAAATACTAGCAATTATATAGCTAGAACATGTATATTTAATTTTATAATAAAGATATTTGTATTTTGACTTTTTACAGAAAACCCCCTTATTTTACTGATTTTTCCGAAATTTCACCGAAACGATTTTCAAAACGTTACAGTCTTCCCCCCTTAAAGAAATTCGGTCCTCGAATTTAAATTAAAACTTCTCCCAAATACTAAAATATTTCAGCCAAAACCATCAAATCGCCGGGGCTCCGAAATCATAAATACATAAAACAAATCGTAGCGCAACGCATGCGCATGAAAGATGAGCATATAACTCAAATCAGAACTCCGTCAAGCATCCCGCAATTATCGGAGTCATGGGGAAGACATCAATACCAAATCCAAAGCAAAACCAGTATGATATAACTCGAAACTATACATGTAAAAAATATTCAGGTACTGTACTCTGACTAGTCCTGCTCAGTACGAAAACACATAGCAATATCATAAAAACGTACTGGTCTATAAGAAAAATCAATCCCGAAATACGTGTATGAATACTACGTGCGTCTTGTGCGCACGGAAATCAAAATCCAAATATGTGCCATACATATGCACAAAAACAACATCTAAGTGCATCGGATGTACACGAAACATCTGTCATAGGCAACATGTGTGCCTGACAGCAAAATCAGGTGCATCTGACATGCACGAAAAATCACGATTTAGTGCATCTGGTGTGCACCAAAATCACACTTCAAAACATGCGCCCAACATGCACGAAAATCCAAATCAGGTGCATCCATCGTGCACGAAATCATGAAATCCAATATCAAGCGCCGAACATGCGCAAAATCAAATCAGGTGCACAAGGTGCACAAAACAATTATCGAGTATCACAATCGAAATCGAAGTCCAGTGCATCTAAGTGCACAAAAGGCGTATCACTGCACTGCAAGCATATATAAACTATACAGAGTGCAGGAACCAAATCGTGTGCGTGCATACGCATAAAACCAACTCAAATGTCTAAAACCGTAAAATCACAAACATGTGAAACCAAAGCACGAAAACGATATCAAGTGCAACACTGTGCAAAGATCGTATATCCTCAATCATCAAAATCAAATCATGCGAATAAATCACCCAAAACATCGAAATCAATAATGGTGGAATACTACCGCTCAAGTGCATCCTCTAAGAATCTCGGGCCAACTGTCGCGGTCACTAGTGGGACGTCTCGTCGATGATCATGAACTCTGGCCTGCTGGTGTGCGTAACAATGACCACTCCTGGGTCAAGGTCTTCACTGTGAATTACCAATCTCTCGGTCCATCGGCTCATCGGCCCTGTCAGGTGTGCTAACGGGGATGATTCCGTTCTGGCACTTCTCTGGTCATCTTTCGGTCAATCATCGCGACCACTCGTAAGACAGTATATCACTGGCGTCGGCCTCTGGCTTTCTGAATGTACGTGACACATCTGATCCTGGGTGCAAGTATCCTTGCAGCAGTGTCCTGGAAGGAATCCTGCTCACGGTCTCTTCCATGTCTCGTCTCTGCCAACTGTCCGGAAGTCATCGTCCTTTCCTATATCTGCATCTTTCTCTGGAACGACTGCATACTCATCGCGACTCCTTCTGGAAGGTAAATTCAAGTACAATGCCTCGGCATGCGTACCACACCTCTGACGTCGGCTGAGTGGAACGTCGTCTCATCAAGATCTCGTACGAACCTCTTACTCCACTTTTCTCTAACGTCGACTGTTTCGGACTCTTCTCTTCGTGGCTATATGGACTGAGCTCCAACGGCTATCCTCATATCTAGAGTCTCCCAAGAATGCATCTCACCACCTAGCATCCGATTGAAGTCGAACCATTCGATCGATTCGTCGAAACCTCATAATCCCCCAAGAGCTCAACATCTTGGTACAGTTTAATAGTATCGAATATATATACCACAGCATCGGTGGTCCAGCCGTAGAAGGGCAAACCCAAGCCTCACTAATGGCGTCGTGGAACTGCCGCAAATCCGAAGGTTCAAAGGCTTTCACACGGTCATGATGTCGAGTTAGGGTTTCATTCTTCTAGAAGGACCATAGAATTTCCTGCACGTCTTTCCGAATACTTTAAACTTGGAATAATAGGTTTCTGACACTCGATCGTCTCTGTCGACTCTCAACGTCTCCGCGTGAAGTCGTCTCTAGCTGGAATCAATCTATCTGATGACCTCGTATCGGGGTAGCGAACGAACCACACGTCCTAGTCATTCATCCTCGGTGACTAGCGACCTTCTATAATCTCTTAGTACAACTCGTACTGCAATAGCTCCAACATCTGAGGCGATATCTCGTCGTTCGCAGCAATAACTGGCTCACTCGTCTGCACGCTGAACAGTGCCTCAATCATCATGAATAAGCAATGCGCCAACGGTCATCGAAATCTGGCTGGGCTCTATCATTGGCTCAATCCTCTGGTGCAAATCGGCACGTCCGAGTAATCTCATACAGCAATCCACCCAACGCTCGTGGCGTGAAAACACAATGAAAAGACATATCTCTGCAACCGTGTGTCGCCGAAACCATGCCCTGGTCAGTCATCGTTCTTGACGAGCTCATGCTGACCGCAACTCTAGCCGTAGCTCTCCCTGCCCGTAATCGTGGCAGCAAAACCATAACTGATACTGATGAGGCTAGATCGGAAAGAATATAATACTGAGCAAAGAAATGTACATCCTAAGGCTTCTTAAGTGGAGTAGCGTATCGTAAATATGCCGCGGAATATACTTACGGTACAACACTCTACTTTAGTCACCTATTCCATCAACCAAGGGTCATCCTACGCTCCGAAGGTAAAAACCTAACGCTCTGATACCAACTTTGTCACGTCCCAAAAGTACGGAACATGACCGGCACTTAAACTACGAAACATCTCGAGGCGTACGTAATCTAAGTAAACCGAAAAACCCAGAAATCCAAACCAAGAAAAGTAGTAGAGTGAAGGAAAACCAATTTAAATCAAGTAGTTTTAATAGCATAGCCGAATTATGCGTTTAAAAAAAACATCAAATATTTCCTGAAAATTTCGGCAGAGTCTCCTTTGTAAATACTGGCCCCCAAACGGGATACAACATGAATAGTATACGAAATCAATAAAAATGCATCCCCAAGCGGGAGCTAGCTCTTCGTCAATTGACGGTCACAACCACACAAGCAATATAATATACAACGCCAACGGCGAAGATCAAAAACTCAAAACCACAAGAAAACCACATAAATAAAACGCGCGACTCTAAGGTCGAAAGAATAGCATCTCTGGTCTCTATCTCAAAAAAATACATTTTTGGTTGATGGAAATTCTAGATACAACAGAGTAATAATATACAAGTTATATAAATGGAGGTACGATACAAGTAACCCACCTACAAGTAAATCACCCGAAGGAAACTATGCCGCAAGCCGTAATGAAACCTGTACGGCAAACCTGCAAGAAACTGGGGCACAACGGGGGTGAGTTGCCAACTCGTGAATAGAAAAACATCTACGGAAAGAAATCGCATAAATAACGCAACCTAGGTCAATGATCATAATATAACCTCAATTATATATATAACATGCAACCTATAACAAGGCTAGGATAAATATCTAACGCGAGTGTAATCTCGTGTGCTCGTGTCAGTGCCTCAGGTAGCAAAATATCATATGAATGAGGTATGAATGCATCAAAACAGAATACATGTACGTGAAGAACTGTTTTCATAATTTAGTGAGATTGCCTTTGTATATTTTAAAATGAGGTATCATAATGAAATCAGCATAAAACGGTGCCTAGTATCGGCACAAAACGTAATCCCAATATCTCGATATCTCTGTATCACAGTCTCTGTACCTCAATATCTCGAAATCTCAATGTCTCAATCACAATATCTAGGGCGCCGTCAGTCCAGACCGGCCCCTACCATCCATCTCAAGACCACGACGGTATCCTCCGGATATCCGACGCGTCGGGTAAAATCACCGGTAGGTAGTGCTCCCCTGCCAGGCTCACATCGTCATCATCACGCGCTTCTTACCCCGAGGTACCTTACCGGGTCCACCATGTACCCGAAACGGTTCATCCAACTCCTCGAATCGGGTCTCGAAATCCATCAGCAAACTCATGGTGGACGACTCATACATCATGGGAAAAACCGCGCTTTTCATTTAAAAAAAGAGAAAGAAGAAGTTTGTATATGTTTTTGCGGTTTTCCCCAAATCCAGAAAATCTCATGGTAATCCGAATCCAAAACCTCAATAGCACGTAAAAAGTGAATATATGCATGAGAATCCATGAATGCGGCATAACAATGAATATCAGTATGCATGAAATAGCAGGTAATAACTACAATGTCTAAACTAACATAAGACAAGTACACTAATATCATGTCTAAACTATTAGCTAACAGGCTATGTCAAGCAATAATATTTTCTAAGGTGTACGTGACATGTCATTTACCGATGAAGATGTGTGTGAGCCGGCAAGTAAGTGTACGTGGTACATACGCATCATCGGTAATGGTGCTGGTGTCCTAACCATATGATATCAACAGCAGAATATGAAGCATAATATAAGCATGTGATGCGGAGCGAACAACAATAATGAGCGGGAGCTGAATACGAGACGCAACGATAACTAATCTGCATTAACCTAATATAAGTCCTACAATGGTGCCTTTTGAAATAACACGAATCGTGGGGTTTTGAAAATAGGGGCTACGGTGTTTTTAAGAAAAGATACGTTTTTGAAATATCCGTAGAAACCCTTGACCTGTCTTTTAAAATACGCACGATTCGTAAGCTTTGAAATAGGTAGGAACCGAATCTAATCTAACAACTAACTAAACTATAGGGCTAAGCTACAAGCTAGACTACAGGTAAGAAAACCACCTAACATCTGAGTCGATACATATACATACATGTATATATATTAGTCGGTGATCTCGCCTCAATAATATCATATCCGAAACCATATCTATAATTAGACATCCCAAGTCAAGAGTGCGGATCAATCATCAAGATATAGCTCGTACGTAAATCCGTCGTACGGCATCCCCAAATCTGGGTACGGGTCAATATCATATTCCTCACACTATTCCTCTGGTATCCTCTTTATCCAAGATCATAGTCTAGGGTACTGACCTATGTCTAGTACAATACTAATATCCTCAATATACTCATGATCTGACTACTGATCGACAATCTCGTACAAACCGATATTGTCAGCACATAACATCATCAAGGGGGTATACATCGCCCGATACGGCCTAATATCGAAATCCTAGCATATCATACCTCATATCACGATCACAAGTCGACCATTTTATTTAACACTATTCACCCGTATCACCGCCCCAAGATCCGCTATAACACCAGGACGTACCTCAAGTACGAATCCTGCCATATCACCGATATCACAACCACAAAACGATTCTCATCGACTCAGCTCCATCCCAAGTATCATTCTCAAACCGTATGTGAACACATAGTCCCATACCCATGTGAACACATAACTATAAAGAATCCCATGAGCACATATAAAATAGGAATGTATGCAAGTACGTATGTGTGTATGTGTAGTGCAACACTACCCTAGGGTTTGCAACACTAAATAATCCAACACACCAGTATCCATCCTAAAATCGTTATTAAACCCAAATAACATATAATAATTGCTGGTGTGTATATGCATCCGTATACACCACCACGGACTGCGGGGGTGCTATACGCCATCCACCCGACTTCTCCCCTTAGATATAAATCTACTCACCTGGTCCTCGCTCGCCGGTGCCGACGTCGCCACGCGCTTGCTTGTCGTCTCGAAGTCCACATGGGGTACCTACATATCATAACGCACCGTATCGCATTAAAATCCGACTCATGACCAAAACGACTCACGAATCCCACATAGGTCAAAACCTATGGTTGCTTTCACAAATCAACCCAAAACCCCCGACGTCGGCGTACAAACGCCAAACTATCGAGAAAAACCCTAAGCACACTCATTTGCACATTCACAAACACTAATTATAATATAAAATAGGCTAAAATTCACAAAAACCCCAAACTAAAATAAAATCGATTTAACCAAAAAACCTAGTAAGCGACAAATACCCGTTTTACTTCAAAACACGATATTTTAACAAATCTAGTGGTGAAAATGCTCATAAAATATCTTAACTAAGCCACACTAACCATAACCAAATTTTTATTTCATCTAATTACATCTATCCTAAAACCTAGTTTCCAAAATATTTTCATTTGGACATTTTACATGTTACAATTGGTAATAAGTAACAAATTTAAGTTGCATAGCTTAAGATGCTAAAAAAAACATCACACAACCATGAACACATGATCACAACCTAACTTGATCTCAAACTCTTTCCATTACAAACTAAATCCCAATTAGAATCACATTTAAACTTAATTGACTTTGATCAAAGAAACTATCCAACAATTTTAAATTTGGCTAGGGATTTATACCTCACAAAATCAAGAGACCAAGCTTGAAATCTAGCCTCCCAAAATGGCCTCCAAGCTCCTAGATCCATGCTTGCTTGGGCAAGAAATAATGGGTAAGGGTTGGATTTGGAATTATCTTTGAAATTGTATGGATTTTGAAGCTTTTTTGTGGATTTTTGAAGCAAAATAGTGTGGATTTTGGGGGGGAGGGCTGCTGCTGCATGTGGCCGAGCACATGGGGAAAGGTTGCTGTTTTGGTGAGGGGAGGGGTGAGGTGTGAAGTCAAAGGAAGAGAGAAGACCCATACCCCACATGTTCACACATACACCATTTCATTTTAATTCTTTTCCTTCTCTTTTATTTAAATATGGAATGAGGGGATCAATTCTTTTTTTTTTGGGGCTGCCAAGGCTCGGCCACACTAGGATAGTGGGTGTGTGTGTGTAATTGTGGAGAATTTCCATGAAAAGAAAGCCCAAAACTTAAACAACAAGCCCAAGTTTCAAATTTTTTATTATCACCCTTTTTCCATTTAACCTTTTTCTTTAAATTTTAAGAACCATCATGGAATTTCTTTTCCTTTCAAAAATAATATTTTCCATGCTAGTTAAATATGTCATGATGCACAAAATTTATTTGAACCCATTCCAATTTGTAATTTTCCCTAATTAAATGTATTTGTGGCGGCTTAAAATAATATTAAAATAATTAATTTCGGAATTTTTTTCCAGAAAATTTTAAATTTTACCAGTGGCTCAATAAACACCAAATACTAGCAATTATATAGCTAGAACATGTATATTTAATTTTATAATAAAGATAATTGTATTTTGACTTTTTACAGAAAACCCCTTTATTTTACTGATTTTTCCGAAATTTCACCGAAACGATTTTCAAAACGTTACATCTTCCTCTTGAAAGCTCACTAGCTTTTGATCAAGTGATTGAATTGAGTGAGAAAATTAAATCTAAAATTAGAAAAATTCCTACTTCATTATCCTCTACTACTTGCCATTTAGTATAGGGTGTTTGCTTCAGTAATTCCACAATTAGTGAAGGGGAAGCTTGGGTTAGTGTCTCCTCGATGTAGATCATCTTCGGCCTCAAAGACTTCGATGAACCTTGTTCATTTCTTCATGGGAGCCTCTCTAGAGTCCGGGAGTTCATCATCACAGCTAATGGACTACTACACGGAGCTATTGAAGTGAAGAATCGATCAACAAAGGTTGTATTCCTTGTTCACTTTAGTTGCAAAGATGTTTGCATTCGTTTCGTCGCATTTTCTAGTTTCGATTCTACGGTTGGGGTTAGCTAGAACGGCAAAAATTTAAATATGGCATGGATGATGCCTCCCGAAACCTTGCTGCCGTTCTAGGAAACCCAACAGTGGTATCAGATCCATGCTAGAAAATTAGACGTTGTTTGCTAGGATTACGAAACCGAAACTACTCCGAAACACCCGATACGATAACTTAGTTTCTGTTGAATTTAAAAAGTCTTCAAAATTTTTTTTAAACAAATGCAGAATGTTGTATGAGATGCAACATGAACACAATACAAAATTGAACCCCCCTCGATGGTTTTTGGCTAGCCATATGCACCTTAAAACCGGTGTGCTCGGTTTTGTGAGGGACTCCAGTGTTGAATATTGCAGTGTGTTCCAGTCTCTGGGTTTTGGTGTTTCAGGTGTTGTTTGTTTTTGCTAAATTTTCATGTGATGTTAACTTTCTGCAAAAGCAATTCGGAGTGTTTCGTAGTCGTAATTCTAATATGTATTCGGGTTATTTAGATGATGTTAAAAAGTTCGAACGGATATCAATAACCCAATTTTTCCCCCGCTGGATATTTTTCAAGAGTTGGATTTTTCCGAGTTTAAAATTTTCAGAAAATCATGCAAGCGATTCTGTGGACCCTCTAGAAGAACGAAACCCTAACTCGATTCTGTGACCATCAGAACTGCCACTAAACCCTAGGTTTTGTGGTAGTTCATGTAGGGTTACTAGGCATTCTAAGAAGGTTCTACAAGGCATGTACCATGCCCGATTAAAATTTTAGCCGTGCCGAATAACTCTAAACAAGATCTTTGCTAGATAATTAGGGTAAGACATGCAAGAAAATAACAATTATCTCTAAGTGAATATGAAATACAACCTTTGTAGATCGGTCCTTCACTTCTTAAGCTCCTTGTAGTAGTCCCTTCACTGCGATTATCGTGCTCCCGGACGGCTCCATGAGAAGAGGGCAATGGTTTTGCTTGAAGTCTTCGAGGGCGAAGATGATCTACGTCGAGGGAATACGAACTCAAGCTTCTACTTTACTAACTAGAGAATTAGTGAAGCAAACACCCTAAACTAAAGTGCTAGTCTAGTAGAGGATGATGAAATAGGAAATAGGTACACTTTAGAATTTCTTTTCTCACTATCATTCTCTCTCTTTATCAAACCCTAGAAAGAAATTGAAGGAGGAAGAAGATGAGCTCAAAATGAGAAATGAAAACTAATCAAGTGAGAGTTAGCTAACCATGGGTGAGTGGGTATCATATACTAATTCATGTAGAGACATAACCATGGCTAATTATAGTGGTTAGATTAATTAATATCTTAAGTAAAACAAAACTAGTGGACTAAGTCAATGCAACCATAAGCTTCATGAAGCTTCATGCATGTGAGCTCATTATCCATTTGTTTTAGAATTACTTTAAATATAAAAACCTAAACCTATAATTAGTATGGTATAAGTCTTATACACCCATGATAGTTGTATCAACAACCATGATACAAAAAAAATGAACACAAATAAATATATATCACATATATATTAAGTTGTGCACAAGTGAGAAAAACAAATGCTTAAGTGAACCAATGTTAGTTAATGTAAATTAGTATATCTAATATACAATTATACACTAAATTATTAAATCAACACTTGACTTAATATTCCGGTTATATCACATATAACCGACTAACATCCAATATATCGACTTATCGAATCAACCCTTGATTCGATAACCTGGTTATATCGCATATAACCGATCGACACAAACATCGCAAGAATAGAATACGGTATCACATACTTGCATTATTCTCTGTCCCGCACATATCACATATGCGCTCCTATTTCGTTTTGCCTGTGCCAGTAAAACCTCTATGTAGGACTCTAAAGACTCGTCATACGCCGGCAGCAGGTGATGATCTTATCAAGCACCCACAAGCCGTCAGCGGTACTAGCTAGACGTAACGGCTACCCGGGTATTGAGCGATCAGAAGATCAGCAAGCAAGCCCGCTCCAACTCCTGCAAAAAGCCTGACAGTGACACTACCGTACAGTCCGGTCTCCTCGTCTGATATGTCGCATATCAAGTCTAGGGGTGGTAAACGTCAGACCCCAATAACCGATAAGTCATGCCGATGCGAGGCTCATAACGGGTCAAGAAACTACTGGTAACACTTACTAGTAAATCTCTAAACCAGCCCTGGCCAGGGACTTCCTTGTTATGGCCAATCGAGAATAGCGCAACATTAACCCCCAATACCGGGAGAGACGAAACCCCTCCTATCGCTCATTGCCTCCATGTGACTCGGGAGTGTACCCAAAAACCACCATTTTGCATGCCCTTTTGCACTTGGTAAGGTGGAAATCAAAGCACAGTGGGAATCACACAAGACTCTATGACGATCTCAGGTCTACAGACTAACCTGTACCGATGTCACCAGAGAACTGCCATCTGACGTAAAGTATAATACCATCTGGGAGTTCTCGGCGAGTTCATCCAGTGTACCCAGTCTCCACTGAGCACCCGTATATCATCTCTGATGTCAAACACCAATGGATATGGGATCATCCATCGCCCATCTACATGGGTCGAGAAGGTATACGCTAGTCTACTCTGGTATATCGATGCCCCGTCTCGATACACCCACAACTAGGGACCTTGAAGGATGTACTTATGGATTACCATGTCCCCACTAGTATGATCCGCATCGTAGTCCAGGCAGTCAAGTACACATCATAAGGGCTTTACCAACATGTAACAGAGAGACAATCAGTGTACACGTTAAGGTAAAGAGTAACCAGATAGCATACTATCAGGTCGAGCAAGAAAGTCCTCCCTATATATGTCCAAGCATCCACTACAATATACATCTCATGTATAGTAATGGCCTCTAGGGCATACATATAACTAACAATCTCCCACTTGCACTAGGGCCATCTGACAACAGTGGTTGTAGTATCTCATACTCAACCATCCCATAATAGTCTCTCTCTGGGAAAAGGCCTTTGTGAGTGGATCCGCCGTGTTATCCTCTGAGTCTACTCTCCTAACCTCGATCCCCTGGAAATCAACCATCTCCATGATCAGGTGACACTGCCTTAGAATATGTCTGGATCACTGATTGAACGGGCGTTCCTAGGCATAAGCCACAACTCCATTGTCACACAATGGTAGGAACGAAGTTCATCTCATGAACTAATATACACCCAGACTTCCTCTTTGGTAGCGATGTATCTAGCCTTTATCGTCTAGTATGCCACGGTAACTTTCTTGGAACTCTTCCAACATACTGTCCCTTTACTGAGGGTAAATACAATGCCTGTGACTGACATTCAGTCGTTCTTATCACCCTGGAACCCTTTCAGTGATTCTCCCCAGGTTCGATTGATACTATCTCAGTACAACTAGTGAGTATCCTAACATCCAATTAGATCTATCTCAAAGATCCAAAACCCAGGATTTAGTAGGTATCACTTTGATCCTATATGGAGAATCATTGTGATAAGCGGAGATTGACCGAGCGTAGCATAGGAAACTCCTTCCCTATCAAGAGTATGTCATCTACGTACTCTACGAGGATCATCACCATACTCCCTACTACCTTTTTGTATATACGAGGTTCATCTACCATTTTGATGATGTCAAACTCTTTGACTAACACATCAAAACAGACGTTCTAACTCCGCGATGCCTGCTTTATCACATAAAACATCTTGCACACGTTTCCGCTGCTCCCACTGTCTACGAAGTCCTTTGACTGTGTACTTATAGACTCTCTCTTCTAAAACATCATTTAGAAAAGCAGTCATGACACACAACCGCCAGATATCGTAGTCATGGTATGTAGCCGTGGCAAGTAGGATCTGGATGGACTTTAAGCATAGCTACTTAGAAAAGGTTTCATCATAATCCATACCTGGTCAATGATGCAAACCTTTAACAAGTTTAGCTTTGAAAGTCTCAACTTTTCCATGTACACCAAGTAATCTTCTCAAGATATACTTGCTCCTGATGGGGATTTAACCCTTCAGATAAAGCAACCAAAGTCCATACTTTGTTGGTGTATAAGGATTCCATCTCAGATCGCTAAGCATCCAGCCATTCTTACAGAGTCCCACTCCTGATGGTCATCTCGAAACTAGTTGGGTCATCATCTCATGATGCATTCCTCGCTCCCACTGTCATAGAGAAACCGAAGTATCTCTCAGGTGGGTGAGGAACCCTACTAGATCGACGGAGAGGCTGAGGTTCGTTGGAAACTATTGAATTCTTTGGTTCTACCAAATCATCAGCGGCAATTTGTATAGATGGAACTCCTTCCAGTTCTATCTCATGTCCACTAATTTCTTCACAAGAAATTCACTTTCACAAAGGTGGCATGCTGAGAAACAAAACATCTTTTGTTCCTCGGTTTGGTAGAAGATATCCCTTGCTAATGCTTGGGATATCCAACAAACTTCTACAGAACTGACTTTGCCTCGAGTTTGTCCGGATTATGCTTTTAGACATAGGCTGGAGAACCCCAAATCTTAACAAACTTAAGATATGGGCTCTTCCCTTTCCATATCACATATGAAGTGGTAGGCAACTCATTTGATCGGAACCCTATTCAATAGGTATGCAACTTCACAAGTGCATTACTCCCAAAAGGAAATAGGTAACTCAGTAGTACTCATCATAGAGCACACCTTATCACAAGGGTTCGATTGCTCCTCCCCGATACACCGACGTGCTGTGGTGTATACGGAGGAGTAATGCTGAGAGATAATCTCATTCTCCTTTCAAATAATCCAGGAATTCCGTGCTCAAGTATTCTCCTCCTTGATCACATCAAAGGACATAATACTTATACCCGTTTTGGTTCTCTACTTCTAACTTATATTCTGTGAATATCTCAAAAGGTTCAGACTTTTGTTTCAACATGAACATATGTCTGAATCTTGAGAAATCAACAGAGAATGTAATGAAGTACAAAGAACCGGTCTTGGTATGTGTAGACAGGGGACCTTCATACATCAACATGTATCATCCCAAGAGTTCACTAACTCTTTCTCTGCTTCCAATAAACAGAGCTATGGTCATCTTATCTCTGTGACATGACCGACAAGTTTCATAAGATGTAAATTCAAACTAATTTAAATATGCATCTTTATGTAACTTTAGCTAGTCGGGTCGCATTGATATAACCTAGTCGACAATACCTCAAGAAGGATTCGTTCATTTCTGAACTCTTCCTTTTGTGTGTGTTCTGTATACTAAGAACTGTAGTTTGATTTAGAACATCTATGCTTTTAGATAATGTGCCTGAACCGATCAACTCTTGATTTTAGGAAATATTCAAAACATTATCCAACAATACAAAATTATACCCTTTCTTTACTAATAAAGAGACCGATATGATGTTGTATATCTGGTTCGTTATCTAATAACATTCGTTCAGAATCAATGTATTCTGGTAATACAGGGTGATAGTGACCAACAGACTTGGCTGCAACACTTGCACCGTTTTCTATCTCATGAAACTTATCACCCGTTCTCAGTTCTCTACCAATCTGTAGCCCATGTAACAAATTACATATGTGGGATCCTGATCCGGTATCACATACCCAGGACATAAAGGATACTGAGAAACAGTTCTCTGTAATGAACACACCCGAAGAAGATGCATCAGCATGCACTTTCTTCGGTTGGGCGGCACGGGAATTCTGGTAATCCCCTATTTCCTGCTCTGTCTTATAACAATTATAAGTTGGAGCGGGACCAACGTTCCCTAGCGCAGTATAACAAGCGGGTTCGGTCAATACACCCGTATTATTATCTTGATTAAGGCGTGACATGGTCACTACCTGGAGAGGGAGAGAGAAGAAAACACTCTGTGTATGCTCTTGCAAGATCAGATTGGTTATAATTTTATCTAATCAGGATGGCTCCCACTGTTTTTATCAAATCTTCCTTCAAACCCTAAAAGGAAAGACTAGCCGGGATTAATTACACCCTACAACTTCGCCAATCTTTCAGCCAGGCCAGTGTCGGTACTTTGAGGGAGGTTCCCCGTGCTTTCCCACGGACCTAATTAAAGTAAACCTCGTTTTCCCAGAGGCGTAACCCCGTTGACACCTTTCTAGACACCTACTTGATCGGCTAATTGTAATGTGTAAAACTCTCACAGGAGTAACAATTGTTAGGTCCACGTTGCCCACCCCGGTGCTTACGGGGAGGCGGAAAACATAATAAAAACGGATTTTTATCGACTTAGGCAACATGGACCGAGCTTGTGAGGATCTTTGCTAAACGAAAACTAGCTAAAGCAGACTTACAACTAGCTAAGTTGTAGAAAGGTTATACCTTGAGCTCGAACTCCTTCTCTCCTTGCTCGGCGGAATGGTAGAAAGATGTCACCTTGCTTGTCTTCTCCCGTCAAAGAACGATCCACCCGAAAGCCTCGACCTTTAGCTTCAACTCCAAGCTAGGAGTAACTAGAGTGCAAGAAATGCTAAGACTTGAACCCTAGAAGAGAGTAGAGAAGATCAAGTGAAGGTTTTTCTCAAGCTTTTTGTTTCTCAACACATGAGAGGGAGAGAGCTTGAGGGAGAGGATGAGCAAGAGAGAGAAATGATATGAGATAATGAATGATTAGTGAGCCATTCTCCCTAATATGTGTGTAATATTTTAATTCCATAATTAGCTAGAAAATTGTCATGGTTTAATCAAGAGGTGACCATTATCATTTCAATATTAATGCAAATTGCAAGGATCAAAGAGCATCTTCCAATTGAAATGATTATGGTCAAGTTGTCAACATGGTCAACAAGTCAATGAAGTCAAATGGTCAATAACAACAACCATGCACAATAATTAAGCTAATTATCAATTAACAATAATACACACAAAAACAATAGGGTTAATAAAATGACAATAGTCATTAACCCTAAACAAGGTCCTCTCCCTCAATCTCAAGCATCTGTGCATACGCACCCGCATTCGTGATCCGAGGAACACGAATGCACTGAGAAAAACCAATCTCAAATCATATACTAGGATCCGGCTTAAACCAAAGCCCACTAGTATAAACTGTCCGGACAGCAAACATGCACAAGTGCGCGGATGCGAACGAACCCTGTCGCAAAACCATGCGACCTCTACTCATTTTGCCTAAAGGCGAATAGCTCTCTGTGTGGGACTCTAAAGACTCGACACTACGCTGGCAGTGGGTTTAACCACAGACCGCAAGAGGCACTAGCTGTACGTAACGGTCCCCAGGTAGATGTCGATAAGAAGACTGACGAGGTGAACCCCATCTGCACTCCTACTGAGCCTGCATGTGACAGTCTCCGTACAGTCCGGTCTGTTCGTCTGATACATCACATGGCGGGCCTAAGGGGGCGGTGAACGTCAGTCCCCTAATAGCGGTACAAGTCGTGTCGGAGTGTAGCCCAATACACCCTGAGATAACACTGGAACCTACTAGTAGATCTCGCTTGCCCTGGCCAGGGACTACTTGTGTAATGGCTCTCCTAGACACAGCGCGATGTCAACCCCCAATACCGGGAGAGACGAATCCTGTCTAACCGTCACTGCCTCCAAGTGCTTCGGGATTGCTCCCAACTACTACCTGTTTGCACGACTCAGTAGAGCCGTGGTAGGGTAGCAATCAAAGAACAGTGGGAACACACTCGAGGCGAAGTGATAGTGTCAAGTCAGCGGACTAAGCTGTACTCATGTCACCTTGGAACTGATAACTGACGATAGGTATATTACCAACCAACAGTTCCCGACGAGTCCTGTCCAGTGTACTCGTAACCTAACGAGCACCCGCATACTATCCCAAGTACAACGTACTAACGGCTGTGGGACAGACCGTCTCCCACACTGGGATGAGAAGCGCATACGCTAGTCTACTCCGGAGTGTCGATGCCCTGTCTCGATAGTCCAACGACCAGGGACCTGTATAAGGATGTGCTTATAGATTACCCAGCCCCCACGAGTGTGATCGCCATCACAACGCCGGTAATCAAGCAATGGTCCTAAGGGCTCTACTAATATGTATACCAGCAATATGCTAAAAGAAACACATGCACATATTAAAGCAGAGACAAACCAAGTAGCATACTACCATTTCGGGCAAGATTGTATATACAACTGTGAATATCCCAAGCTTCCATCAAGTAATATACATACTAGTATGATACAGTAATGGCCTCTAGGGCATATACACCAACAATCTCCCACTTGCACTAAGGCCATGTACTGGCGTATCGAAGACCTATCATCTCGATCAGCCGCTCGAACTGAGTCTGGGGTAAAGCCTTCGTGAATGGGTCCACAGTGTTGTCCTTTGTGTCCACTCTCCGCACCTCGATCTCCTGTCGATCAATGATCTCCCTGATCAGGTGATACCGCCTTAAGATGTGCCTGGATTTCTGATGGGACCTTGGTTCCTTCTCTAAATTTATAGCCCCATTGTTATCGCAATACAAAGGTATTGGGTCAACAATGGACGGAACCACCTGAAGTTCACTAATGAACTTCTTAATCCAGACCGCCTCTTTTGCGGCATCGCTTGCAGCAATGTATTCAGCTTCCATCGTCGAGTCTGCGACGGTATCCTGCTTGGAACTCCTCCAACATACCGCCCCTCCGTTGAGGGTAAACACAAAACCCGAGATGGACTTGCTGTCATCTTTGTCACTCTGGAAGCTTGAATCGGTAAAGGACTCGACCCTGAGGTCTCCATTACCGTAAACCAGGAACATCTCCTTAGTCCTTCTCAGGTACTTGAGAATGTTCTTCACTGCTGTCCAGTGGTCCTCCCCTGGGTCTGACTGATACCGGCTTACCGCGCTCAACGCGTAAGCTACATCTGGTCGTGTACATAGCATCGCATACATTATAGATCCT
The DNA here is from genome assembly GCA_030015575.1 of Agapanthus africanus. Classification (NCBI taxonomy): domain Eukaryota; kingdom Viridiplantae; phylum Streptophyta; class Magnoliopsida; order Asparagales; family Amaryllidaceae; genus Agapanthus; species Agapanthus africanus. The sequence goes on from JASDDO010000016.1 coordinate 151,393,151, forward strand.
ACCGCCGAAGCGTAGGGTATAGTGCTCATGCGAACCCTCTCCTCGTCAGTCTTAGGAGACATCTTCTTGGAGAGGGTAATTCCGTGCAATGCGGGTATATTACCGCGCTTGGAACCCTCCATACTAAATCTCTTTAGTACGGTCTCTATGTACCTGGACTGCGAAAGTCCCAACAGTTTCTTGGATCTATCTCTATAGATCTTGATCCCCAGAATGTACGAGGCATCACCCAGGTCCTTCATGGAGAACCTTTGTGACAAAAACAGCTTGACCGATTGTAGCATAGGAATGTCATTTCCTATCAAAAGAATGTCGTCTACGTACAAGACTAGGAATACGACAGTTCGTCCTACAATCTTCTTATACACACAGGGTTCATCTTCGTTCTTGATGAAATCAAATTCCTTGATTGCCTCATCAAAACAGATGTTCCAGCTCCGCGATGCCTGCTTTAATCCATAAATGGATTTAGGCAACTTGCACACCTTTCCGCTGCTCCCACTGTCTATGAAACCTTCTGGTTGATCCATGTAAACGCACTCTTCCAAACAACCGTTTAGGAAAGCCGTCTTAACATCCATCTGCCAGATTTCATAGTCATGGAAGGCAGCAATGGCAAGTAGGATCCGAATGGATTTGAGCATAGCTACTGGAGAAAAAGTTTCGTCATAGTCCAAACCAGGTCGCTGACGGAAACCCTTTGCTACCAGTCTAGCTTTATAGGTCTCAACCTGTCCATCTACACCAATCTTCCTTTTGAAAATCCACTTGCATCCTACGGGTTTTACCCCGTCTAGAGCAATATCTAAGGTCCACACTTTATTGGCGTACATGGACTCCATTTCGGATTGCATTGCTTCCTGCCACTTATCAGAGTCCCTACTGATAATGGCCTGCGTGAAACTGGTAGGGTCATCTTCTTCCAAGATGCAATCCTCTCGATCCCCGTCAATGAGAAAACCGTAGTATCTCTCGGGCGGATGAGAAATCCTACCAGATCTGCGGAGTGGCTGAGGTTCGTTTTGGGTTATTGAATCTAGCGGTTCCACCAAATCTTTTGTTAAAGTATGTGTTTCTGGAATTTCATCCAGTTCTACCGTGCTGCCACTAATGTTTTTAACAAGAAATTCTTTTTCTAAAAATGTGGCATTTCTTGAAACAATTATCTTCTGTTCCTCTGCATGGTAGAACAGATACCTACTTGAATCTTTTGGGTATCCCACAAACTTACACAAAACTGCCCGTGCCTCAAGTTTGTCTGGGTTCTGCTTTTTGACATAAGCTGGGCAACCCCAAATCTTAACACGTTTAAGATACAAACTCTTACCACTCCATATTTCATACGGAGTCTTAGGCACGGATTTGGATGGAACTTGATTCAATAGATGTGCTGCAGTTTGAAGTGCATATCCCCAGAATGAAAGAGGTAACTCAGCACTACTCATCATGGAGCGAACCATATCCAATAGGGTACGATTCCTCCGCTCCGATACACCGTTGAGCTGTGGTGTATAAGGAGGAGTAAGCTGAGAGAGAATACCATTCTCTTTTAAGTAATCTAGGAATTCCGTGCTTAAGTACTCCCCTCCCCTGTCAGACCGGAGGATCTTGATACTTTTGCCTGTCTGGTTCTCTACTTCGTTTCTGAATTCCTTGAATTTCTCAAAAGCTTCAGATTTGTGTTTCATCAGATACACATATCCGAACCTAGAGAGATCGTCAGTGAATGTGATGAAGTACGAGAACCCACCCCTTGCATGTATAGACATCGGACCGCATACATCACTGTGTATGAGTCCCAAGAGCTCTGCTGCTCTTTCTCCATGTCCGGTGAACGGAGATTTGGTCATCTTCCCTTTGAGACAAGACTGACAAGTTTCATAAGATGAAAATTCGAACGTATCCAAGAGTCCATCTTTATGCAACTTACTCAGTCTTTTCTCTCCTATATGACCAAGTCTACAATGCCACAAGTAGGATTCATTCGTATCTGAATTCTTCCTCTTGCGTGTGTTTTGTATATTGAGAACTGTATTCTGATTTAGAACGTAGATACCATTACACAGTGTACCCTCTGCAACCAGTACCTTATGAAGGTAAATGTTCATGATATTCTTTTCAAGAACAAAGTTATATCCATCTTTATCGAGTAAAGACACTGATATGATGTTGCAAACCATGGAAGGTACATAGTAGCAATCGTTCAAAATCATAGTCTTGCTATTTGGCAATACTAGGTGATATTCACCGACGGCTGCCGCATAAACTTGTGCTCCGTTCGCTACTCTGAGCGACATATCACCTGGTGCAACTTTCCTACTTTTTCTCAGTCCCTGTAATAAATTACAGATATGAGATCCTGATCCGGTATCAAGTACCCAGGAGGTAGGGCTGACCGTAAAACAGTTCTCAATTACAAGAACACCTGAAGTAGATGCAAAACCATGCTTCTTCTTCGCCTGGGTATCCTGGAAATCCATACTTTCCTCTTTCCCATTCTCATACTCATGACTGTTGTCACAAGTTAGAGCTGAACCGACTTTCCCCAGTCCCGAATAAGAATTCGGATCGGTCAAGCAATACATTTTATTATCTTGATAAGGGCGTGAAATGGTTGCTGCCTGGAGAGAGAGAAAAGAAACACTCAGCGTATGCTCTTGCAAGATTAGATTGGTTTATTAATTTATCTAACCAGGATGTCTCCCACTGTTTCCTCAAATTCTTCTTAAAACCTTTTAAAAGAAGAACTAGCCGGGTATTAATTCACGTCACAATACTTGCTTAACCTTTCAGCCAGGCTAGTGTCGGTACTTCGAGGGAGGTTTTCCAACGCTTTCGCGAAGTTCCTTAATTAAAGAACCTCTTTTCCCTGGGGGCGTAACCCCGCTAACACCTTTCTAGACACCTACTAGGTTTATAGCATTGATCGTTAAGTGAAATAATCTCCCGAGAGTAAACCAACTCATCAGTGGGATCAGGATCCAACTGTCATTGTGTGATAACCTAGATGGAATCCACTCTAGTCACCACACTCCAGAAGGTATGCTAAATCTGCAAGTTTCAGTTCTTTTGAAACTCCCGATGTGGTTTTTGCCCCTAGGACCCAAGTGATCTTGACACAGTCAACAAATCAGAGAGTCCTAGTCAAGTTCATCCCGTCGTTGTCTTGATTGCATTAAACCCACCTGCATAACCCTTGACACAGTCAGCAAGGTTACACAAATGTCCTAACCAATCACTTTGTATCCAGCAAATAAGCAACACTTAGCTACCGTTCACTGCGCCTTGACACAGTCAACAAACGCAGCACGAATACTAAGTATAACTTATAAGAAACGACGGAGGGCTACGGCTGGGTTTTTGGCGAAAAACCCGTTAACGTAATGAACTTGATATCGTTGAAGGAACATGATACAGTTTTTGAAAATATAGTGGCGAAAACTTTTTGCTAAAGAGGTCACTCCCTGCGAAGGGATCTCGGCTCTTTCCTCGTCGTATGAGGTGCAGGATATTCCAAATTGAATACCTCGATGCAAAGCAAGAACAATCGACTATAGTGAAGTTATTGCCCTGACGCAAACTTTTGTCCAAGGGGTCACTCCCGGTGAAGGGATCTCGGCCCTTGCCTCGTCGACTGAGGTGCTGGGCATTCACAACCGAATACCGCTATGCAAAAAAAAAATGAACGTCCTTGCAATAACAGCTTTTTGAAAAATTGTTCCAACAACGTCTTTTAGGTTTATTTTCTTGCATTAGTTCTTTTAATGCGTCCCATCATTTAATCCTGCCATTGCAGAAAACAACCAAAATATGACGTACGCTTATGCCATTCGCATTCGCTACGGGGCCCCGTCATCACCCGTTAGGTTACTTAACTAACGACAGAGCGGGGGCTGGGCTAGCGCGGCTGTAAAACATAAGCAACGCCTAAATAGTTATTATATATAAATATATAGCAATGATAGACATTACAGATCACAGATGAATACATTGGATATACTAGGAATCCGCAATGCGTTCGAGCCTGCAACGTAAAGCGGATTACACGGTCGCGGTGAATAGCCAATACCCCACCCAAGACCCCTACGGGTGCGGCAAACTACCCGCCAAGCACCCGGAGCGAAGCAACCTCCCTCACCACCGTGAGTAGGCCACTCGGCACTTCGAGATACCCGGTAGTTTGTTCACCCCCTCCATGGGTCTATCCTAGGAGCAAAAACAGTAAAAAGAATTATACAATGACGGCTACAACCCCGACCCGGTTGTGCGGCCATACAAATAATATTATTACATCAATTTACATGTTACAAATGAATGAAAGAAAAACAACGCTCATCTCACATCCACCCCGGCCATTCACCCGCGACAATCCAATCCATTCATATCCACAAACCAATAACAATCACAGATCATGTATAACCCCGACTAATCGTCTTATAGCGATTAGCCGACGTTCAATACATGCAAGCATTACAGATATAACCGATGTAGTTAAAGTGTAGTGAAGTTCCGAAAAATACGGATTTATAGGCCCCCAAAAGTAAATTTTAGTTCTGGAAAATCTGGGCACATATAATATATCCTAAAAATCCCAAAATCAACACAGACAGACACTGCACAAAAAACGATGCAGAGAAGACGACAAACCGCGGCGCTTCCGCGGCACATGCCTACCTCGTGCCGCGGAAGGGCGGCGGTTTGAATGAATCACTGTACCGTATTTCGTGGGTGTCTGTAAAAAACCCTGAGATGAATTTACAAGTATAAAGTTTTCCATTTTGAGCAGAAAAAATTTTAACAGAAACTAGGGTTTTTCAAAAGTTTGTTTTTTGGATTTTCCGGTTTCGAAACTTCGTTACACTTCACTACCTAGCTAGTTTGAGTTTAGTTAGGCTCTGATACCACTGTTAGGTCCATGTTGCCCACCCCGGTGCTTACGGGGAGGCGGAAAACATAATAAAAAACGGATTTTTATCGACTTAGGCAACATGGACCGAGCTTGTGAGGATCTTTGCTAAACGAAAACTAGCTAAAGCAGACTTACAACTAGCTAAGTTGTAGAAAGGTTATACCTTGAGCTCGAACTCCTTCTCTCCTTGCTCGGCGGAATGGTAGAAAGATGTCACCTTGCTTGTCTTCTCCCGTCAAAGAACGATCCACCCGAAAGCCTCGACCTTTAGCTTCAACTCCAAGCTAGGAGTAACTAGAGTGCAAGAAATGCTAAGACTTGAACCCTAGAAGAGAGTAGAGAAGATCAAGTGAAGGTTTTTCTCAAGCTTTTTGTTTCTCAACACATGAGAGGGAGAGAGCTTGAGGGAGAGGATGAGCAAGAGAGAGAAATGATATGAGATAATGAATGATTAGTGAGCCATTCTCCCTAATATGTGTGTAATATTTTAATTCCATAATTAGCTAGAAAATTGTCATGGTTTAATCAAGAGGTGACCATTATCATTTCAATATTAATGCAAATTGCAAGGATCAAAGAGCATCTTCCAATTGAAATGATTATGGTCAAGTTGTCAACATGGTCAACAAGTCAATGAAGTCAAATGGTCAATAACAATAACCATGCACAATAATTAAGCTAATTATCAATTAACAATAATACACACAAAAACAATAGGGTTAATAAAATGACAATAGTCATTAACCCTAAACAAGGTCCTCTCCCTCAATCTCAAGCATCTGTGCATACGCACCAGCATTCGTGATCCGAGGAACACGAATGCACTGAGAAAAACCAATCTCAAATCATATACTAGGATCCGGCTTAAACCAAAGTCCACTAGTATAAACTGTCCGGGCAGCAAACGTGCACAAGTACGCGGATGCGAACGAACCCTGTCGCAAAACCATGCGACCTCTACTCATTTTGCCTAAAGGCGAATAGCTCTCTGTGTGGGACTCTAAAGACTCGCCACTACGCTGGCAGTGGGTTTAACCACAGACCGCAAGAGGCACTAGCTGTACGTAACGGTCCCCAGGTAGATGTCGATAAGAAGACTGACGAGGTGAACCCCATCTGCACTCCTACTGAGCCTGCATGTGACAGTCTCCGTACAGTCCGGTCTGTTCGTCTGATACATCACATGGCGGGCCTAGGGGGGCGGTGAACGTCAGTCCCCTAATAGCGGTACAAGTCGTGTCGGAGTGTAGCCCAATACACCCTGAGATAACACTGGAACCTACCAGTAGATCTCGCTTGCCCTGGCCAGGGACTACTTGTGTAATGGCTCTCCTAGACACAGCGCGATGTCAACCCCCAATACCGGGAGAGACGAATCCTGTCTAACCGTCACTGCCTCCAAGTGCTTCGGGATTGCTCCCAACTACTACCTGTTTGCACGACTCAGTAGAGCCGTGGTAGGGTAGCAATCAAAGAATAGTGGGAACACACTCGAGGCGAAGTGATAGTGTCAAGTCAGCGGACTAAGCTGTACTCATGTCACCTGGGAACTGATAACTGACGATAGGTATATTACCAACCAACAGTTCCCGACGAGTCCTGTCCAGTGTACTCGTAACCTAACGAGCACCCGCATACTATCCCAAGTACAACGTACTAACGGCTGTGGGACAGACCGTCTCCCACACTGGGATGAGAAGCGCATACGCTAGTCTACTCCGGAGTGTCGATGCCCTGTCTCGATAGTCCAACGACCAGGGACCTGTATAAGGATGTGCTTATAGATTACCCAGCCCCCACGAGTGTGATCGCCATCACAACGCCGGTAATCAAGCAATGATCCTAAGGGCTCAACTAATATGTATACCAGCAATATGCTAAAAGAAACACATGCACATATTAAAGCAGAGACAAACCAAGTAGCATACTACCATTTCGAGCAAGATTGTATATACAACTGTGAATATCCCAAACTTCCATCAAGTAATATACATACTAGTATGATACAGTAATGGCCTCTAGGGCATATACACCAACAATCTCCCACTTGCACTAAGGCCATGTACTAGCGTATCGAAGACCTATCATCTCGATCAGCCGCTCGAACTGAGTCTGGGGTAAAGCCTTCGTGAATCGGTCCGCAGTGTTGTCCTTTGTGTCCACTCTCCGCACCTCGATCTCCTGTCGATCAATGATCTCCCTGATCAGGTGATACCGCCTTAAGATGTGCCTAGATTTCTGATGGGACCTTGGTTCCTTCGCTAAAGCTATAGCCCCATTGTTATCGCAATACAAAGGTATTCGGTCAACAATGGACGGAACCACCAGAAGTTCACTAATGAACTTCTTAATCCAGACCGCCTCTTTTGCGGCATCGCTTGCAGCAATGTATTCAGCTTCCATCGTCGAGTCTGCGACGGTATCCTGCTTGGAACTCCTCCAACATACCGCCCCTCCGTTGAGGGTAAACACAAAACCCGAGACGGACTTGCTGTCATCTTTGTCACTCTGGAAGCTTGAATCGGTAAAGGACTCGACCCTGAGGTCTCCATTACCGTAAACCAGGAACATCTCCTTAGTCCTTCTCAGGTACTTGAGAATGTTCTTCACTGCTGTCCAGTGGTCCTCCCCTGGGTCTGACTGATACCGGCTTACCGCGCTCAACGCGTAAGCTACATCTGGTCGTGTACATAGCATCGCATACATTATAGATCCTACCGCCGAAGCGTAGGGTATAGTGCTCATGCGAACCCTCTCCTCGTCAATCTTAGGAGACATCTTCTTGGAGAGGGTAATTCCGTGCAATGCGGGTATATTACCGCGCTTTGAACCCTCCATACTAAATCTCTTTAGTACGGTCTCTATGTACCTGGACTGCGAAAGTCCCAACAGTTTCTTGGATCTATCTCTATAGATCTTGATCCCCAGAATGTACGAGGCATCACCCAGGTCCTTCATGGAGAACCTTTGTGACAAAAACAGCTTGACCGATTGTAGCATAGGAATGTCATTTCCTATCAAAAGAATGTCGTCTACGTACAAGACTAGGAATACGACAGTTTGTCCTACAATCTTCTTATACACACAGGGTTCATCTTCGTTCTTGATGAAATCAAATTCCTTGATTGCCTCATTAAAACAGATGTTCCAGCTCCGCGATGCCTGCTTTAATCCATAAATGGATTTAGGCAACTTGCACACCTTTCCGCTGCTCCCACTGTCTACGAAACCTTCTGGTTGATCCATGTAAACGCACTCTTCCAAACAACCGTTTAGGAAAGCCGTCTTAACATCCATCTGCCAGATTTCATAGTCATGGAAGGCAGCAATGGCAAGTAGGATCCGAATGGATTTGAGCATAGCTACTGGAGAAAAAGTTTCGTCATAGTCCAAACCAGGTCGCTGACGGAAACCCTTTGCTACCAGTCTAGCTTTATAGGTCTCAACCTGTCCATCTACACAAATCTTCCTTTTGAAGATCCACTTGCATCCTACGGGTTTTACCCCGTCTGGAGCAATATCTAAGGTCCACACTTTATTGGCGTACATGGACTCCATTTCGGATTGCATTGCTTCCTGCCACTTATCAGAGTCCCTACTGATAATGGCCTGCCTGAAACTGGTAGGGTCATCTTCTTCCAAGATGCAATCCTCTCGATCCCCGTCAATGAGAAAACCGTAGTATCTCTCGGGCGGATGAGAAATCCTACCAGATCTGCGGAGTGGCTGAGGTTCGTTTGGGGTTATTGAATCTAGCGGTTCCACCAAATCTTTTGTTAAAGTATGTGTTTCTGGAATTTCATCCAGTTCTACCGTGCTGCCACTAATGTTTTTAACAAGAAATTCTTTTTCTAAAAATGTGGCATTTCTTGAAACAATTATCTTCTGTTCCTCTGCATGGTAGAACAGATACCCACTTGAATCTTTTGGGTATCCCACAAACTTACACAAAACTGCCCGTGCCTCAAGTTTGTCTGGGTTCTGCTTTTTGACATAAGCTGGGCAACCCCAAATCTTAACACGTTTAAGATACAAACTCTTACCACTCCATATTTCATACGGAGTCTTAGGCACGAATTTGGATGGAACTTGATTCAATAGATGTGCTACAGTTTGAAGTGCATATCCCCAGAATGAAAGAGGTAACTCAGCACTACTCATCATGGAGCGAACCATATCAAATAGGGTACGATTCCTCCGCTCCGATACACCGTTGAGCTGTGGTGTATAAGGAGGAGTAAGCTGAGAGAGAATACCATTCTCTTTTAAGTAATCTAGGAATTCCGTGCTTAAGTACTCCCCTCCCCTGTCAGACCGGAGGATCTTGATACGTTTGCCTGTCTGGTTCTCTACTTCGTTTCTGAATTCCTTGAATTTCTCAAAAGCTTCAGATTTGTGTTTCATCAGATACACATATCCGAACCTAGAGAGATCGTCAGTGAATGTGATGAAGTACGAGAACCCACCCCTTGCATGTATAGACATCGGACCGCATACATCACTGTGTACGAGTCCCAAGAGCTCTGCTGCTCTTTCTCCATGTCCGGTGAACGGAGATTTGGTCATCTTCCCTTTGAGACAAGACTGACAATTTTCATAAGATGAAAATTCGAACGTATCCAAGAGTCCATCTTTATGCAACTTACTCAGTCTTTTCTCTCCTATATGACCAAGTCTACAATGCCACAAGTAGGATTCATTCGTATCTGAATTCTTCCTCTTGCGTGTGTTTTGTATATTGAGAACTGTATTCTGATTTAGAACGTAGATACCATTACACAGTGTACCCTCTGCAACCAGTACCTTATGAAGGTAAATGTTCATGATATTCTTTTCAAGAACAAAGTTATATCCATCTTTATCGAGTAAAGACACTGATATGATGTTGCAAACCATGGAGGGTACATAGTAGCAATCGTTCAAAATCATAGTCTTGCTATTTTGCAATACTAGGTGATATTCACCGACGGCTGCCGCATAAACTTGTGCTCCGTTCGCTACTCTGAGCGACATATCACCCGGTGCAACTTTCCTACTTTTTCTCAGTCCCTGTAATAAATTACAGATATGAGATCCTGATCCGGTATCAAGTACCCAGGAGGTAGGGCTGACCGTAAAACAGTTCTCAATTACAAGAACACCTGAAGTAGATGCAAAACCATGCTTCTTCTTCGCCTGGGTATCCTGGAAATCCATACTTTCCTCTTTCCCATTCTCATACTCATGACTGTTGTCACAAGTTAGAGCTGAACCAACTTTCCCCAGTCCCGAATAAGAATTCGGATCGGTCAAGCAATACATTTTATTATCTTGATAAGGGCGTGAAATGGTTGCTGCCTGGAGAGAGAGAAAAGAAACACTCAGCGTATGCTCTTGCAAGATTAGATTGGTTTATTAATTTATCTAACCAGGATGTCTCCCACTGTTTCCTCAAATTCTTCTTAAAACCTTTTAAAAGAAGAACTAGCCGGGTATTAATTCACGTCAAAATACTTGCTTAACCTTTCAGCCAGGCTAGTGTCGGTACTTCGAGGGAGGTTTTCCAACGCTTTCGCGAAGTTCCTTAATTAAAGAACCTCTTTTCCCTGGGGGCGTAACCCCGCTAACACCTTTCTAGACACCTACTAGGTTTATAGCATTGATCGTTAAGTGAAATAATCTCCCGAGAGTAAACCAACTCATCAGTGGGATCGGGATCCAACTGTCATTGTGTGATAACCTAGATGGAATCCACTCTAGTCACCACACTCCAGAAGGTATGCTAAATCTGCAAGTTTCAGTTCTTTTGAAACTCCCGATGTGGTTTTTGCCCCTAGGACCCAAGTGATCTTGACACAGTCAACAAAATCAGAGAGTCCTAGTCAAGTTCATCCCGTCGTTGTCTTGATTGCATTAAACCCACCTGCATAACCCTTGACACAGTCAACAAGGTTACACAAATGTCCTAACCAATCACTTTGTATCCAGCAAATAAGCAACACTTAGCTACCGTTCACTGCGCCTTGACACAGTCAACAAACGCAGCACGAATACTAAGTATAACTTATAAGAAACGACGGAGGGCTACGGCTGGGTTTTTGGCGAAAAACCCGTTAACGTAATGAACTTGATATCGTTGAAGGAACATGATACAGTTTTTGAAAATATAGTGGCGAAAACTTTTTGCTAAAGAGGTCACTCCCTGCGAAGGGATCTCGGCTCTTTCCTCGTCGTATGAGGTGCAGGATATTCCAAATTGAATACCTCGATGCAAAGCAAGAACAATCGACTATAGTGAAGTTATTGCCCTGACGCAAACTTTTGTCCAAGGGGTCACTCCCGGTGAAGGGATCTCGGCCCTTGCCTCGTCGACTGAGGTGCTGGGCATTCACAACCGAATACCGCTATGCAAAACAAAAATGAACGTCCTTGCAATAACAGCTTTTTGAAAAATTGTTCCAACAACGTCTTTTAGGTTTATTTTCTTGCATTAGTTCTTTTAATGCGTCCCATCATTTAATCCTACCATTGCAGAAAACAACCAAAATATGACGTACGCTTATGCCATTCGCATTCGCCACGGGGCCCCGTCATCACCCGTTAGGTTACTTAACTAACGACAGAGCGGGGGCTGGGCTAGCGCGGCTGTAAAACATAAGCAACGCCTAAATAGTTATTATATATAAATATATAGCAATGATAGACATTACAGATCACAGATGAATACATTGGATATACTAGGAATCCGCAATGCGTTCGAGCCTGCAACGTAAAGCGGATTACACGGTCGCGGTGAATAGCCAATACCCCACCCAAGACCCCTATGGGTGCGGCAAACTACCCGCCAAGCACCCGGAGCGAAGCAACCTCCCTCACCACCGTGAGTAGGCCACTCGGCACTTCGAGATACCCGGTAGTTTGTGCACCCCCTCCATGGGTCTATCCTAGGAGCAAAAACAGTAAAAAGAATTATACAATGACGGCTACAACCCCGACCCGGTTGTGCGGCCATACAAATAATATTATTACATCAATTTACATGTTACAAATGAATGAAAGAAAAACAACGCTCATCTCACATCCACCCCGGCCATTCACCCGCGACAATCCAATCCATTCATATCCACAAACCAATAACAATCACAGATCATGTATAACCCCGACTAATCGTCTTATAGCGATTAGCCGACGTTCAATACATGTAAGCATTACAGATATAACCGATGTAGTTAAAGTGTAGTGAAGTTCCGAAAAATACGGATTTATAGGCCCCCAAAAGTAAATTTTAGTTCTGGAAAATCTGGGCACATATAACATATCCTAAAAATCCCAAAATCAACACAGACAGACACTGCACGAAAAACGATGCAGAGAAGACGACAAACCGCGGCGCTTCCGCGGCACATGCCTACCTCGTGCCGCGGAAGGGCGGCGGCTTGAATGAATCACTGTACCGTATTTCGTGGGTGTCTGTAAAAAACCCTGAGATGAATTTACAAGTATAAAGTTTTCCATTTTGAGCAGAAAAATTTTTAACAGAAACTAGGGTTTTTCAAAAGTTTGGTTTTTGGATTTTCCGGTTTCGAAACTTCGTTACACTTCACTACCTAGCTAGTTTGAGTTTAGTTAGGCTCTGATACCACTGTTAGGTCCATGTTGCCCACCCCGGTGCTTACGGGGAGGCGGAAAACATAATAAAAAACGGATTTTTATCGACTTAGGCAACATGGACCGAGCTTGTGAGGATCTTTGCTAAACGAAAACTAGCTAAAGCAGACTTACAACTAGCTAAGTTGTAGAAAGGTTATACCTTGAGCTCGAACTCCTTCTCTCCTTGCTCGGCGGAATGGTAGAAAGATGTCACCTTGCTTGTCTTCTCCCGTCAAAGAACGATCCACCCGAAAGCCTCGACCTTTAGCTTCAACTCCAAGCTAGGAGTAACTAGAGTGCAAGAAATGCTAAGACTTGAACCCTAGAAGAGAGTAGAGAAGATCAAGTGAAGGTTTTTCTCAAGCTTTTTGTTTCTCAACACATGAGAGGGAGAGAGCTTGAGGGAGAGGATGAGCAAGAGAGAGAAATGATATGAGATAATGAATGATTAGTGAGCCATTCTCCCTAATATGTGTGTAATATTTTAATTCCATAATTAGCTAGAAAATTGTCATGGTTTAATCAAGAGGTGACCATTATCATTTCAATATTAATGCAAATTGCAAGGATCAAAGAGCATCTTCCAATTGAAATGATTATGGTCAAGTTGTCAACATGGTCAACAAGTCAATGAAGTCAAATGGTCAATAACAACAACCATGCACAATAATTAAGCTAATTATCAATTAACAATAATACACACAAAAACAATAGGGTTAATAAAATGACAATAGTCATTAACCCTAAACAAGGTCCTCTCCCTCAATCTCAAGCATCTGTGCATACGCACCCGCATTCGTGATCCGAGGAACACGAATGCACTGAGAAAAACCAGTCTCAAATCATATACTAGGATCCGGCTTAAACCAAAGCCCACTAGTATAAACTGTCCGGACAGCAAACGTGCACAAGTGCGCGGATGCGAACGAACCCTGTCGCAAAACCATGCGACCTCTACTCATTTTGCCTAAAGGCGAATAGCTCTCTGTGTGGGACTCTAAAGACTCGACACTACGCTGGCAGTGGGTTTAACCACAGACCGCAAGAGGCACTAGCTGTACGTAACGGTCCCCAGGTAGATGTCGATAAGAAGACTGACGAGGTGAACCCCATCTGCACTCCTACTGAGCCTGCATGTGACAGTCTCCGTACAGTCCGGTCTGTTCGTCTGATACATCGCATGGCGGGCCTAGGGGGGCGGTGAACGTCAGTCTCCTAATAGCGGTACAAGTCGTGTCGGAGTGTAGCCCAATACACCCTGAGATAACACTGGAACCTACCAGTAGATCTCGCTTGCCCTGGCCAGGGACTACTTGTGTAATGGCTCTCCTAGACACAGCGCGATGTCAACCCCCAATACCGGGAGAGACGAATCCTGTCTAACCGTCACTGCCTCCAAGTGCTTCGGGACTGCTCCCAACTACTACCTGTTTGCACGACTCAGTAGAGCCGTGGTAGGGTAGCAATCAAAGAACAGTGGGAACACACTCGAGGCGAAGTGATAGTGTCAAGTCAGCGGACTAAGCTGTACTCATGTCACCTGGGAACTGATAACTGACGATAGGTATATTACCAACCAACAGTTCCCGACGAGTCCTGTCCAGTGTACTCGTAACCTAACGAGCACCCGCATACTATCCCAAGTACAACGTACTAACGGCTGTGGGACAGACCGTCTCCCACACTGGGATGAGAAGCGCATACTCTTGTCTACTCCGGAGTGTCGATGCCCTGTCTCGATAGTCCAACGACCAGGGACCTGTATAAGGATGTGCTTATAGATTACCCAGCCCCCACGAGTGTGATCGCCATCACAACGCCGGTAATCAAGCAATGATCCTAAGGGCTCTACTAATATGTATACCAGCAATATGCTAAAAGAAACACATGCACATATTAAAGCAGAGACAAACCAAGTAGCATACTTCCATTTCGAGCAAGATTGTATATACAACTGTGAATATCCCAAGCTTCCATCAAGTAATATACATACTAGTATGATACAGTAATGGCCTCTAGGGCATATACACCAACAACAATTACTCGCAGTGGGTATCGGGATCCAACTATCTCATAGAAAGCAATCTCATTGCAAATTTCAACACTTGAAATTCCCGATAATTTTTCCCCTAACGTGCTATGACCTTGACTAAAGCAAACAAACCATAGCCCGCTAGTCAAGTTCAACCCGTACATTTCTTGAATGAATTAAACCCACCCGCACGACCCTTGACGAAAGCCAACAAAGCCGTACGACTACCCTAATACAATCGCATCGTATGCTGCAGATAAGCAGCATATAACTACCGCACACTACACCTTGACGAAAGCCAACAAATGTAGCATGAATACTATATACAACTTATCTGAAATGACGGACGGCTACGACAGGTTTTTCTAAAAACCTATTGCGTAATGAACTTGATTTCGTTGTAGAATCAAATGATTTTAAAATGGAGTGTTTTGAGGCTTTTACTAGTTTCTCTAAAGAGGTCACTCCCGGTGAAGAGATCTCGGCTCTTTCCTCGTCGAATGAGGTGCAGGATATATCATATATATCACTATGCAAAGCAAGAACTAGAAAAGCAATCAATAGACAAAACCGAGGGGTGTAGCATCTGCCACTCATTGCTAAAGGGGTCACTCTCGGTGAAGGGATATCGGCCATTTCCTTATCGAATAAGGTGCAGGATGTTCTACAAGGAACACCGCGATGCAAAGCAAGAACTGTAGCTACCTATTTTTGAAAATTTGATTCCACAACATCTTTTAGGTTTCTTTTCTTTCATTAATCACATTAATGAAGTCCCATCATTTAAGTCACCTAAACATCACAGATAAATACGACGTACACTTATGCCATCCGCATTCGCCTCGATGTCCCCTCGTGCACCGTTAGGTTAGATAACTAACGGCAGAGCGGGGCAGGGCTAGCGCGGGTGTAAAACATAAGTAACGTCTATATAATATATCATATATACTATATACAGTATTTAACACAAAATATCAAATGATCGCATCACAGATATCGCAGCTGAAGAAACATATGAAATATTGGATATACTAGGACGTCCGTGTTTTATTTTGAGACTCTATAAAACACGGATTCCACGGTCGCGATGAATAGCCAAACCCACACCCCTAGACCCCTACGAGAGCGACAAGCAACCCAACCAATTCTAGAGTTAGGAGACCCGGACTCGACTCCTCGAGTTGGCCTCCCACTGGACTCTAGAAACCGGTTACTTGTGCTCTCCTCCTTGGGTCTACCTAATGCGGAAAAGTAAATAATATACAAATGGTGACATCAACCTCATCCCGGAAGTGTCCCAATAAAAGAATATTACATACATTGAATTTTACATGAATGAAAATAAAAACCCTCATCTCACACAAAACCCCCGGCTATTCAAAATGCGACGACCCAATATAACATATCCAGCAACACATAACATCACATGTCATCAACGTAAGTAAATATGCGCATCCCAATTGTCGTTGACATATAGCAACGAAACCGGCGATATCACATATTACACTTACGGTCATAGAAAAGAAAGTATAAAACTACAACAGTTGGAATCCGCAACCTCCTTAGACATCTCATGCCTAACAATTATAAACACCGCATTTTAGTCTCTATATCGAAAACACTTTTCAATATCTGGTCGGGCAATTCAACAAGATTCCCGATATGTGATCGAATGCTCGTCGCAAACTTTAGTAGACGGCCGCACCCCCGGATGCCGTCGACGAAGTGCACTAAGGCGGAACACCGCTGCCGCGAGCACCCAAACGGATGCTTTTGGCGACGGGGTTCTCCTACAGTCACTTGGTCGGGGCTTTGGGGCGTGGCTGTCTATTAAGTTTACCCGGCGAGTATCCGCGTACGCTACGTGATCGCGACGGACTTTTGATCGCATCAAAATTCTGTGGCAACCGATCATTTGAGACTAAACTGCTATGTTTATAACATTCAAATTAGTTATCTCATAATTACTTGTGGATTCCAAATATTGTATCGCATTCCAGATAAATAGACAATGTTAAAATTTCCGATCGAATGATCAAACACCCAAGTTTTCCCAAATAGTTCTCAACACTTGAGGGGAGTTTAAAAACATCCATCACATGCCACGGTACCAATGGTCCAGCCGTAGAAGGGTCAAGCCAATGCCTCACATGTGCCAACGCCGTACTGCCCCAAACCCTAAGGTTCAAAAGGCAGTTCAAGACGGTCACATAATCGAGTTAAGGTTTGTTGTCTTTTAGAGGGTCCATTGCGTAACTTGCACGATTTAGACGTTCTTAAACTACGGAAAAATCCAACACTTGGAAATTTTCCGGGTCGGGAAAAAGTGAGTTATTGATATCCGTTCGAACTTTTTAATACTTTCAAAATATCCGGAAAACACAACGAAATTAAATTTTCCGATTGAATCAACGAATACAAAATAATCCCCAGGACGCTCAACACTTGAGTCAGAATAAAAAAATACCCAGAAAATATATAAGCAGCAAATAGAGATTACAGTGCAAAAATGATGGCATAAATCCTCTTTACTGCCGCAGATCCGCCGCAAAAGCGCGGTACGGCCGCGGTTCCGCGGCGGTTTGTAGGTATTATGTTGTCGTTTTTCACTACAATTCTTATTTTTCCCTGATGATTTTTTTAGGCATTTTTAATTCAGAAAAATCACAGTTTTTAAAAATTGACCAGAGAGGGGGTTATTTCGTCGATTCGGAGTTCGTTCGGAGTTTTAACTTCGTATACACGTCACCTAATTCTCTAGCTAGGCTCTGATACCACTGTAGGGTTACTAGGCATTCTAAGAAGGTTCTACAAGGCATCTACCATGCCCGATTAAAATTTTAGCCGTGCCGAATAACTCTAAACAAGATCTTTGCTAGATAATTAGGGTAAGACATGCAAGAAAATAACAATTATCTCTAAGTGAATACGAAATACAACCTTCGTAGATCGGTCCTTCACTTCTTAAGCTCCTTGTAGTAGTCCCTTCGCTGCGATCATCGTGCTCTCGGACTCTCGGACGGCTCCATGAGAAGAGGGCAACGGTTTTGCTTGAAGTCTTTGAGGCCGAAGATGATTTACGTCGAGGGAATACGAACTCAAGCTTCCACTTCACTAACTATAGAATTAATGAAGAAAACACCCTAAACTAAAGTGCTAGTCTAGTAGAGGATGATGAAATAGGAAATGGGTACTGTAACGTTTTGAAAATCGATTCGGTGAAATTTCGAAAAAACGGTAAAATAAGGGGGTTTTCAGTAAAAAGTAAAAATGCAAATATCTTTATTATAAAATTAAATATACATATTCTAGCTATGTAATTGCTAGTATTTGGTGTTTATTGAGCCACTGGTGAAATTTCAAATTTTCTGAAAAATTTTCCGAAATTAATTATTTTAATATTATTTTAAGCCGTCACTAATACATTTAATTAGGGAAAATTACAAACTGGATTGAGTTGAAACGAATTTTGTGCATCATAACACATTAAACAAAATTTTATCATGTGGTTTTTGAAATGAAATGGAACTGTCAAACGATGTTAGAAAATATCGAAGAAAAATGCTAAAATTGTGAAGTTAATTAATGTAATTGAGATACGGGGGTATTTCCTTCAATTGGAACTTGCTACACACACCCCCACACTCACACCCCCATTTTCCCTCCTCTTTTATGCAGAATTCAGCAGCCCTCCCCAATTGTTTTCCCACTTCAAGTAAAAAAGAAAATGAAAAAGGAAACAAGAAATTAAAAGAAAACTAATAAAGAATGAGGTATGGGTTTTGTTGACTTGGAGTTTTTTCCTTGACTTGGCCATAATTCCCTCACCACACTCCCTCATCCTTCCCTCATTTTCTGGCCGAAAATGGCAGCCCCATCTCCCCTATTTTCCCCTCTCATTCCACCTCAAAAACCATTCAAAAAATGCATCAAAAATCCCATAAAATCAAAATCAAAGCCCTACCCATTTTTCTTTAGCCAATTTAGCATGGATCTTGGGGGATGGAAGCTAAGTTGGGAGGCTAGTGGCAAGTGGGATCTACAAAAAATTGTGGAGGTATAATCTTAACCATGTAGTTAAATTGTTGATTATTGCTTTAATCTAAGTTAATTAAGTGATTAATTAGGTTTTAGATGAGTTTAATGGCATGATTAAGGAATTCAAGTTAGGATTTTGTTGTGGAATTGGGTTGTGATCAATTATGCATGGATATGTGATGTGGATTAATATCTTAAGCCTAGTTGAAAGCTAATCTAGTTGTTAATTACAACCTTTTCTTAAATGCCCTAATTAAGCTAGTTTGCTAACTAGAGTTTTTGGAAAATTAGCAAATGCTTAGATTAAAATATAATTAAGTTTTCATGTCATTATAAATATTGTATTGAGTGGTATAATGCTTTTAGTTTATGAAAATCCAAGTTAAATTGTTAAAATTTGGGTATATTGTAAACTAGGATTTTGGGGTTAATGAAATTTATTGGGATTAAATTATGGAAATTGTTTTTATGACTTATTTAAGATATTTAATAAATATTATGGCCATTAGATTTGTTTAAACGTCGAGTTTTGTACTAAAACGGGTAATTTTTGCTTGCTAGATTTTCGGAAAAATGGCATTTAAGGTGAATTTGTGGTTTTGATGAATTTGACCATATTTCTTATACAGTTAGCGAGTTTTGAAACCATGATTGGTAAGTTTGGTGTTTTTCTTGATCAATCGACGTTTGTACGCCGATGTCGAGGGTTTTGGGGTTGATTTGTGACAACAACCATAGGTTTTGACCTATGTAGGATTCGTGTGTCGTTTTGGTCATGAGTCGGATTTTAATGTGATACGGTGCATTATGATATGTAGGTACCCCATGTGGACTTCGAGACGACATGCAAGCGTGTGGCGATGTCGGCACCGGCGAGCGAGGACCAGGTGAGTAGATTTATATCTACGGGGAGAAGTCGGGTGGATGGCGTATAGCACCCCTGCAGTCCGTGGTGGTGTATACGGATGCGTATACACACCAACAATTATTATATGTTTTTTGGGATTAATAACGATGTTTAGGATGGATATTGGTGTGTTGGATTATTTTAGTGATGCGAACCTTAGGGTAGTGTTGCACTACACATACACACATATATACTTGCATACATTCCTATTTATATATGCTCATGGGATTCTTTATAGTTATGTGTTCACATACGGATTTGAGGATGATACTTGGGATTGAGCTGAGTCGATGAGATTTGTTTTGTGCTTGTGATATCGGTGATATGGCAGGATTCGTACTTGAGGTACATCCTGGTGTTATAGCGGATCTTGGGACGACGATACGGGTGAATAGTGTTATTAATAAAATGGTCGACATGTGATCGTGATATAAGATATGATATGCTAGGATTTTGATATTAGGCCGTATCGGGCGATATATACCCCTTGATGATGATATGTGCTGACGATATCGGTTTGTACGAGATTGTCGATCAGTAGTCAGATCATGAGTATATTGAGGATATTAGTATTGTACTAGACATAGGTCAGTACCCTAGACTATGATCTTGAATAAAGAGGATACCAGAGGAATGGTGTGAGGAATATGATATTGACCCCTACCCAGATCTGGGGATGCCGTACGACGGATTTACGTACGAACTATATCTTGATGATTGATCCGCACTCTTGACTTGGGATGTCTGATTGTAGATATGGTATCGGATATGATATTATTGAGGCGGGATCACCGACTAATATATATACAGGTATGTATATGGATCGACTCATATGTTAGGCGGCTTCCTTACCTGTAGTCCATCTTGTTAGCTTAGCCTTTAGTTTAGTTTAGTTGTTAGATTAGATTCGATTCTTAACTATTTCAAAAACTAACGAATCGTGAGTATTTTAAAAGACAGCCCAAGGGATCCTACGGATATTTCAAAAGACGTATCTTTTCATAAAAACACCGTAGCCCCTATTTTCAAAACCCCATGATTCGTGTTATTTCAAAAGGCACCATTTGTAGGACTTATATTAGATTAATGCAGGTTAGTTACAGTTGCGTCTAGTATACAGCTCCCGCTTATTATTGTGGTTCGCTTCGCATCGCATACTTATGTTATAATTTCTTATTGCAATGTTGATATCATATTGTTAGGACACCAGCACCATTACCGATGATGCGTATGTACCACGTACACTTACTTGCCGGCTCACACACATCTTCATCGGTAATTGCCATGTCACGTACACCTTAGAAAATATTATTGCTTGACTTAGCTTGTTAGTTAGTAATTTGACATGATATTAGTGTACCTGCCTTATATGCCAGCTTAACATTGTAGTTATTACTTGTCACTTCATGCATACTGTTATTCATTGTTATGCCTATATTCATGGTTTTACATGCTATTGATGATTTGGATTCGGATTTCCATGAAATTTTCTGGATTTGGGGAGAAAACCGCAAAACTTATATAAACCGATTTCTCTCTTTTTAAATAAAAAGTGCGGTTTTTCCCATGATGTATGAGTCGTCCACCATGAGTTTGCTGATGGATTCCGAGACCCGATTCGAGGAGACGGATGAACCGTTTCGGGTACATGTTGGACCCGGTAAGGTACCCCGGGGCAAGAAGCGCGTGATGATGACGATGTGAGCCTGGCAGGGGAGCACTACCTACCGGTGATTTTACCCTACGCGTCGGATATCCGGAGGATACCGTCGTGGTCTTGAGATGATGGTAGAGGCCGGTCTGGACTGACGGCGCCCTAGATATTGTGATTGAGACATTGAGATTTCGAGATATTGAGGTACAGAGACTGTGATACAGAGATATCGAGATATTGGGATTACGTTTTGTGCCGATGCTAAGCACTGTTTTATGCTGATTTCATTATGATACCTCATTTTAAAAATACAAAGGAAATCTCACTAAATTATGAAAATAGTTCTTCATTTATATGTATTCTTTTTTGATGCATTCATACCTCATTCATATGATATATTGCTACCTGAGGCACTGACACGGGCACATGAGATTACACTCGGGTTAGATATTTACCCTAGCCTTGTTATAGGTTGTATGTTATATATAATTGAGGATATATTATGATCTTTGACCTAGGTTGCGTTATTTATGCGATTTCTTTCCGTAGATGTTTTTCTATTCACGAGTTGGCAACTCACCCCCGTTGTGCCCCAGTTTCTTGCAGGTTTGTCGTACAGGTTTCATTACGGCTTTGCGGGCATAGTTTCCTTCGGGTGATTTGCTAGTAGGTGGGTTTACTTGTATCGTACCCCCATTATATATATCATTATTCTGTTGTATCTAGAAGTTCCATCAACCAAACATGTTTTATTTTTGAGATAGAGACTAGTGATGTTATTCTTTCAACCGTAGAGTCGCGCGTTGTATTTCTGTGGTTTTCTTGTGGTTTTGAGTTTCCTTTTGAGTTTTGATCCTCGCCCTTGGCGTTGTATATTATATTGCTTGTGTGGTTGTGACCGTCGATTGACGAAGAGCTAGCTCCCGCTTGGGGATGCCTTTTTTTTATTTCGTATACTATTCATGTTGTATTCAGCTTGGGGGCCAGTATTTACAAAGGAGACTCTGCAGAAATTTTCAGGAAATATTTGATGTTTTTTTTAAAACCGCATAATTCGGCTTATGCTATTAAAACTACTTGATTTTAAATTGGTTTTCCTTCACTCTACTACTTTTCTTGGTTTTGGATTTCTGGGTTTTCGGCTTACTTAGATTACGTACGCCTCGAGACGTTTCGTAGTTTAAGTGCCAGTCATGTTCCGTACTTTCGGGTCGTGACAGGTACACTTTAGAATTTCTTTTCTCGCTATCATTCTCTCTCTTTATCAAACCCTAGAAAGAAATTGAAGGAGGAAGAAGATGAGCTAAAAATGAGAAATGAAAACTAATCCAGAGAGAGTTAGCTAACCATGGGTGAGTGGGTATCATATACTAACTCATGTAGAGACATAACCATGGCTAATTATAGTGGTTAGGTTAATTAATATCTTATGTAAAACAAAACTAGTGGACCAAGTCAATGCAACCATAAGCTTCATGAAGCTTCATGCATGTGAGCTCATTATCCATTTGTTTTAGAATTACTTTAAATATAAAAACCTAAACCTATAATTAGTATGGTATAAGTCTTATACACCCATGATAGTTGTATCAACAACCATGATACAAAAAAAAATGAACACAAATAAATATATATCACATATATATTAAGTTGTGCACAAGTGAGATAAACAAATGCTTAAGTGAACCAATGTTAGTTAATGTAAATTAGTATATCTCATATACAATTATACACTAAATTATTAAATCAACACTTGACTTAATAATCCGGTTATATCACATATAACCGACTAACATCCTATGTATCGACTTATCGAATCAACCCTTGATTCGATAACCTGGTTATATCGTATATAACCGATCGACACAAACATCGCGAGAATAGAATACGGTATCACATACTCGCATTATTCTCTGTCCCGCACATATCACATATGCGCTCCTATTTCATTTTGCCTAAGCCAGTAAAACCTCTATGTAGGACTCTAAAGACTCATCAATACATCAGTAATAGGTGATGATCATATAAAGCACCCACAAGCCGTCAGCGGTACTAGCTGGACGTAATGGCTACCCCGGTATTGAGCGATCAGAAGATCAGCAAGCAAGCCCGCTCCAACTCCTGCAAAAAGCCTGACAGTGACACTACCGTACAGTCCGGTCTCCTCGTCTGATATGCCGCATATCAAGTCTAGGGGTGGTAAACGTCAGACCCCAATAACCGATAAGTCATGCCGATGCGAGGCTCATAACGGGTCGAGAAACTACTGGTAACACTTACCAGTAAATCTCTAAACCAGCCCTGGCCAGGGATTTCCCTGTTATGGCCAATCGAGCATAGCGTAACATCAACCCCCAATACCGGGAGGGACGAAACCCCTCCTATCGCTCATTGCCTCCATGTGACTCGGGACTGTACCCAAAAACCACCATTTTGCATGCCCTCTTGGACGTGGTAAGGTGGAAATCAAAGCACAGTGGGAATCACACAAGACTCTATGACGATCTCGGGTCTACAGACTAACCTGTACCGAGTCACCAGAGAACTGCCATCTGACGTAAGGTATAATACCATCTGGGAGTTCTCGGCGAGTCCGTCCAGTGTACCCAATCTCCACTGAGCACCCGTATATCATCTCTGATGTCAAACACCAATGGATATGGGATCATCCATCGCCCATCTACATGGGTCGAGAAGGTATACGCTAGTCTACTCTGGTATATCGATGCCCCGTCTCGATACACCCACGACTAGGGACCTTGAAGGATGTACTTATGGACTGCCATGTCCCCACTAGTATGATCCGCATCATAGTCCAGGCAGTCAAGTACACATCCTTAGGGCTTTACCAACATGTAACAGAGAGACAATCAGTATACACGTTAAGGTAAAGAGTAACCAGATAGCATACTATCATGTCGAGCAAGAAAGTCCTCCCTATATATGTCCAAGCATCCACTACAATATACATCTCATGTATAGTAATGGCCTTTAGGGCATACATATAACTAACAGTTCAGCGGTGCCACAGGTGAGGCATTGGTTGACCCTTCTACGGCTGGTTCATAGGTGCTTTGGCCTGTTTCTGGGTACTTTTTGAACTCCGCTCAAGTGTTGAGCTTCACCGGAAATTTTGGGTGTTTGTTTTTTCGATCGAAAAGTTTAACTTCGTCTAGCTTTTTGTGATTGTGATACAATATTTGGAATCCATAAATGTAGTTATGTGATAACTAGTTTGAAATTTATAAATCTAGCAGTTTAGTCTCATTTGATCGGTTACCACGGGATTTTGATGTTGATCAAAAGTCCGTCGCAATTACGTAGTGTACGCGGATACTCGCCGGGTAACTTTACTAGATAGCCACGCCCTATAACCCCGACCAAGTGACTGTAGGAGAACCCCGTCGCCAAAAGCATCCATTCGGGTGCTCGCGGCTGCGGTGTTCCGCCTTAGTGCACTTCGTCGACGGCATCGGGGGGTGCAGCCGTCTGCTAAAGTTTCCGACGAGCATTCGATCAGGTTATCGGGAATCTTGTTGAATTACCCGACGGGTTATTGGAAAGTGTTTTCAATATCGAGACTAAAATGCAGGGTTTATAATTGTTAGGCATGTGATGTCTAAGGAATTCATTTGGTTTGTCATGAAATCCAAAGTATGCGATACATTGGGTTTATGATGTCTAAGGTGGTTGCGGATTCCAACTGTTGTAGTTTTTCAATTTCTTTTCTGCGACCGTAAGTGTAATATGTGGTGTATCGCCGATTTCGGTGCTATATGTCAACGACAACTGAGATACGCATATTTACTTACATTGATGACATGTGATGTTATGTGTTGTTGTGATATGTTATATTGGATCGTCGTGTTTTGAATAGCCGGGGTTTTTATGTGGGACGAGGGTTTTTATTTTCATTCATGTAAAATTCATTGTATGTAATATTCTTTTATTGGGGCACTTCCGGGTTGAGGATGATGTCACCATTGATGTATATTATTTACTTTTCCGCATTATGATAGATCCAAGTAACCAGGTTCTACGGTCCAGTGGGAGACCATCTCGAGGAGTCGAGACCGGGTCTCCTAACTCTAGAATTGGGAGGGTTGGTTGCCGCTCTCTTAGGGGTCTAGGGATGTGGGTTTGGCTATTCATCGCGACCGTGGAATCCGTGTTTTATACTGGCTTAATCTAAAACACGGAATTCCTAGTATATCCAATATTTCATATATGATTCTTCTGCTGCTGATATTCTGTGATGTGATCACTTGATATGTTCTGAGACGAATGACTAGATTATATATATAAGACATAATAAATATTGCTGCTTTCGTTTCTTATGTGATGCTTAGGAAGCATAACAGATGGGACTTCATTAATAAGATTAATGAAAGAAAAAGAAACCTAAAAGATGTTGTAAAAACTTGTTTTAAAAACTGGTAGCTCTAGTTTTTGCTTTGCATAGCAGTATTCCTTGTAGAATATCCAGCACGTTATTCGATAAGGAAAGAGCCGAGATCCCTTCACCGGGAGTGACCTCTTTAGTGAAACTAGCAGATGCTACAAACTCGGTTTGTCTTTTTATTTCTTTTATAGTTTTTGCTTTGCATAGTGGTATTTGTGAAATATCCTACACCTTATTCGATAAGGAAAGAGCCGAGATCCCATCACCGGGAGTGACCTCTTTAGCGAAACCAGTAAAAGCCTAAAAAACACTCCTTTTCAAAATTACTCGATTCTACGACGATATCAAGTTTACTACGCAAAAGGTTTTCTTAAAAACCTGTCGTAGTCCTCCGTCATTTCAAATAAGTAGTATTTAGTATTCGTGCTACGTTTGTTGACCTCCGTCAAGGCGTAGTGTGCGGTAGCTGACTAGTGCTTATCTGCTAAAGCATGAGATGCGATTGGATTAGGGTAGTCGTGGGCCTTGTTGACCTCCGTCAAGGGTTGTGCGGGTGGGTTTAATTCAATCTTGAAATGTACGGGTAGAACTTGACTAGCATCCTATGGTTTGTTGACCTCCATCAAGGTCATAGGTAGCTAGGGGTAAAATATTATCGGGAATTTCAAGTGTTGAAATTTGCAATGAGATTGCATACCTTCTATGAGATAGTTGGATCCCGATACCCACTACAAGTAAGAGTTACTCCTGAGAGAGTTTTACACATTACAATTAGCCGATCAAGTAGGTGTCTAGAAAGGTTATAACGGGGTTACGCACCTGGGAAAATGAGATTTACTTTAATTAGGTCCGTGCGAAAGCACGGGGAACCTCACTCAAAGTACCGACACTGGCCTGGCCGAAAGATTGGCGAACTTGTAGGGTGTAATTAATCCCGGCTAGTCTTACCTTTTAGGGTTTGAAGGTAGATTTGACTAAAATAGTGGGAGCCATCCTGATTAAATAAACTAATAACTAATATAATCATGCAAGAGCGCACGCAGAGTGTTTTCTTCTCTCTCTCTCCTGGTAGAGACCATGTCACGCCTTAATCAAGATAATAATATGGATGCATTGACCGAACCTGCTTATTATACTGAGCTAGGGAACGTTGGTTCCGCTCAATCTTATAATTGTTATAAGTCTGAGCAGGAAATAGGGGAATATCCGGATTCCCATGCCACCCAATCGAAGAAAGTGCATGTTGATGCATCTTCTTCGGGTGTGTTCATTACCGAGAACTGTTTCTCAATATCCTTTACGTCCTAGGTATGAGATACCGGATCAGGATGTTAGTGTATATGCCCTAGAGGCCATTACTGTATCATACTAGTTTGTATATTGCTTAATGGAAGCTTGGGATATTCACCTTCTATAAACAATCTTGCTCAATATAGTAGTATGCTACTTGGTTTGTTTCTACTTCAATGTGTACATGTGTTTATTTTAGTATATCACCTATACACATTAGTGGAGACTTTAGGATCTTTGCTTGATTACCAGTGTTGTGATGGCAGTCACACTAATGGGGGCTGGGTAATCTATAAGCACATCCTTATGCAGGTCCCTAGTCGCAGGACTATCGAGACAGGGCATCGATACTCCGGAGTAGACTAGCGTATGCGCTTCTCATCCCAATGTGGGAGATGGTCTGTCGCACAGCCATCAGTACGTCGTACTGGAGATAGTATGCGGGTGCTCGTTGGGTTACGAGTACACTGGACAGGACTCGTCGGGAACTGTTGGTTGGTACTATACCTATCGTCAGTTATCAGTTCCCAGGTGACATGAGTACAGCTTAGTCCGCTGACTTGACACTGTCACTTCGCCTCGAGTGTGTTCCTACTGTACTTAGTTTACTACCCTACCACGGCAAAAAGGAGTCGTGCAAACAGGTAGTAGTTGGGTGCAGTCCCGAAGCACTTGGAGGCAGTGACGGTTAGACAGGATTCGTCTCTCCCGGTATTGGGGGTTGACATCGCGCTGTGTCTAAGAAAGCCATTACAGGAGTAGTCCCTGGCCACGGCAAGCGAGATATACTGGTAGGTTTCCAGTGTTATCTCAGGGTGTTCTGGGCTTCACTCCAACACGACTTGTACCGCTATTGGGGGACTGACGTTTACCGCCCCCTAGGCCCGCCATGCGATGTATCAGACGAACAGACCGGACTGTATGGAGATTGTCATAGTCAGACTCAGTAGGAGTTCAGATGGGTTTCACCTCGTCAGTCTTCTTATCGGCATCTACCTGGGGACCGTTACGCACAGCTAGTGCCGCTTGCGGTCTGTGGTTAAACCCACTGCCAGCGTAGTGTCGAGTCTTTAGAGTCCCACACAGAAAACTATTCGCCTTTAGGCAAAAGAGTAGAGGTCGCATGGTTTTGCGACAGGGTTCGGTCACATCCGTGCACTTGCGCACGTTTAGTGTCCGGACAGTTAACACTAGCGGGCTTTGGTTTAAGCCATATCCTAGTGTACGTTTTGTAAGTCCACGTTGCCCACCCCGGTACTTGCGGGGAGGCGGAGAACATAATAAAAATCGGATTTTTAATGACTTAGGCAACATGGACCTTGACTTGGAGGATCTTGGCTAAACTAAAACTAACTAAAGTAAACTAACAACTAACAAAGTTGTAGAAAGGTTATACCTTGGGCTCGAACTCCTTCTCTCCTTGCTCGTCGGAATGGTAGAAAGGCCTCACCTTGCTAGTCTCCTTCCGTCAAAGAACGATCCACCTGAAAGCCTCGACCTTTAGCTTCAACTCCAAGCTAGGAGTAACTAGAGTGCAAGAAATGCTAAGACTTGAACCCTAGAAGTGAGTAGAGAAGATCAAGTGAAGGTTTTTCTCAAGCTTTTTGTTTCTCAACACATGAGAGGGAGAGAGCTTGAGGGAGAGGATGAGCAAGAGAGAGAAAAGATATGATAGAATGAAATAATAGTGAGCCATTCTCACTAATATGTGTGAGTTATTTTAATTAATTAATTAGCAAGAAAATTGTCATGGTTTTATCAAGAGGTGACCATTATCATTTCATCATTAATGCAAATTGCAAGAATCAAAGAGCATCTTCCAAATGAAATGATCATGGTCAAATTGTCAACTTGGTCAACAAGTCAACAAAGTCAAAGTGTCAACAATAACAACCATGCACAATAATTAAGCTAATTATTAATTAACAATAATACACACAAAAACAATAGGGTTAATAAAATGACAATAGTCATTAACCTTAAACAAGGTCCTCTCCCTCAATCTCAATCAACCGTGCATACGCACCCGCATTCGTGATCCGAGGAGCACGAACACAATGAGAAAAACCAATCTCAAATCATATACTAGGATCTGGCTTAAACCAAAGCCCGCTAGTATAAACTGTCCGGACAGCAAACGTGCACAAGTGCGCGGATGCGAACGAACCCTGTCGCAAAACCATGCGACCTCTACTCGTTTTGCCTAAAGGCGAATAGCTCTCTGTGTGGGACTCTAAAGACTCGACACTACGCTGGCAGTGGGTTTAACCACAGACCGCAAGCGGCACTAGCTGTACGTAACGGTCCCCAGGTAGATGTCGATAAGAAGACTGACGAGGTGAACCCCATCTGCACTCCTACTGAGCCTGTATGTGACAATCTCCATACAGTCCGGTCTGTTCGTCTGATACATCACATGGCGGGCCTAGGGGGGCGGTGAACGTCAGTCCCCTAATAGCGGTACAAGTTGTGTCGGAGTGAAGCCCAGAACACCCTGAGATAACACTGGAAGCCTACCAGTATATCTCGCTTGCCCTGGCCAGGGACTACTCGTGTAATGGCTCTCCTGGACACAGCGCGATGTCAACCCCCAATACCGGGAGAGACGAATCCTGTCTAACCGTCACTGCCTCCAAGTGCTTCGGGACTGCACCCAAAAACTACCTGTTTGCACGACTCCTCTGAGCCGTGGTAGGGTAGTAATCAAAGTGCAGTGGGAACACACTCGAGGCGAAGTGACAGTGTCAAGTCAGCGGACTAAGCTGTACTCATGTCACCTGGGAACTGATAACTGACGATAGGTATATTACCAACCAACAGTTCCCGACGAGTCCTGTCCAGTGTACTCGTAACCTAACGAGCACCCGCATACTATCCCAAGTACGACGTACTAACGGCTGTGGGACAGACCGTCTCCCATACTGGGATGAGAAGCGCATACGCTGGTCTACTCCGGAGTATCGATGCCCTGTCTCGATAGTCCAACGACCAGGGACCTGTATAAGGATGTGCTTATAGATTACCCAGCTCCCACGAGTGCGAGCGCCATCGCAACGCTGGTAATCAAGCACAGATCCTAAGGGCTCTACTAATATGTATACCTGCAATATGCTAAAAGAAACACATGCACATATTAAAGCAGAGACAAACCAAGTAGCATACTACCATTTCGAGCAAGATTGTATATACAACTGTGAATATCCCAAGCTTCCATTAAGTAATATACAAACTAGTATGATACAGTAATGGCCTCTAGGGCATATACACTAACAATCTCCCACTTGCACTAAGGCCCTGTACTGGCGTATCGAAGACCTATCATCTCGATCAGCCGCTCGAACTGAGTCTGGGGCAAGGCCTTGGTGAATGGATCTGCTGTGTTATCCTCTGATGCAACTCTCCGGACCTCGATCTCCTGGCGATCCACAATCTCCCTGATCAGGTGATACCGCCTTAAGATGTGTCTGGATTTCTGATGGGACCTGGGTTCCTTCGCTAAAGCTATAGCCCCGTTGTTGTCGCAATACAGAGGTATTGGGTCAACAATGGACGGAACCACCTGAAGTTCTTTCAAGAACTTCCTCATCCAGACAGCTTCTTTTGCGGCATCAGATGCAGCGATGTATTCCGCTTCCATAGTCGAGTCAGCAACGGTTTCCTGTTTGGAGCTCTTCCAACACACCGCCCCTCCATTGAGGGTAAAGACAAAACCCGACATGGACTTGGAATCATCCTTGTCACTCTGGAAGCTGGAGTCAGCAAAGGCCTCAATCTGCAGGTCTTTTCCGCCATACACCAAGAACATCTCCTTAGTCCTTCTCAGGTACTTGAGAATGTTCTTTACTGCTATCCAATGTTTCTCCCCAGGGTTTGACTGATACCTGCTTACCACACTCAGTGCATAAGCCACATCCGGTCTGGTACACAACATCGCATACATTATAGAGCCTACCGCAGAAGCGTAGGGTATAATAGACATGCGATCCCTCTCCAAATCAGTCTTGGGAGACATCTCTTTGGAGAGGGTGATCCCGTGACAAGCCGGTAGATTACCGCGCTTGGAATCTTCCATACTGAATCTCTTCAGTATGGTGTCGATGTACCTGGACTGTGAGAGTCCTAATATCTTCTTGGATCTGTCACGGTAGATCCGGATACCCAGAATGTATGAGGCATCACCCAGGTCTTTCATGGAGAACCTGTGTGACAAGAACCCCTTGACAGATTGTAGCATAGGAATGTCATTTCCTATTAAGAGAATGTCATCCACGTATAAAACGAGGAATACTACAGTTCTCGCTACAAATCTACAATAGATGCATGGTTCATCCAGATTTTTGATGAAGCCAAATTCTTTGACCGTCTCATCAAAGCAGATGTTCCAACTCCGCGATGCCTGCTTGAGTCCATAAATGGACTTGAGCAACTTGCACACCTTTCCGCTGCTCCCACCCTGAATGAAACCCTCTGGCTGATCCATATAGACACACTCCTCTAAATGACCATTTAGAAAAGCTGTCTTTACGTCCATCTGCCAGATCTCATAATCATGGAAAGCAGCGATGGCAAGAAGGATCCGAATGGATTTCAGCATAGCTACTGGAGAAAAGGTTTCGTCATAGTCCAAACCAGGTCGCTGACGAAAACCCTTTGCTACCAGTCTAGCTTTATAGGTCTCAACCTGTCCATCTACACCAATCTTCCTTTTGAAGATCCACTTGCATCCTACGGGTTTTACCCCGTCTGGAGCAATGTCCAACGTCCATACTTTGTTGGTGTACATGGACTCCATCTCGGTCCGCATTGCATCCAGCCATTTTACCGAGTCGACGCTCTGGATGGCTTGCTGGAAGCTAGTAGGCTCATCACAATCTAGGATGCAGTCCTCTCTATCCCCGTCAATGAGAAAACCGTAGTATCTCTCGGGCGGATGAGACTGCCTACTACTCCTGCGGAGTGGCACGGGAATGTCTTGATCTTTCGAACCCTCTGGCTCTACTAAGCTTTCAGTAATAGCTTGCGGTTCTGGAACTTCTTCCAGTTCTATCGCGCTCCCACTTAATTCTTTTTCTATGAACTGATGTTCTAGAAAGTGGGCATGGCGAGAAACAAGGACTTTTTGTTCCTCTTCGCAATAGAAGTAATATCCCTTGGAGTTCTTCGGATATCCCACAAACTTGCACTGTACTGAGCGTGCCTCGAGCTTGTCCGTATGCTGCTTTTTTACAAAAGCTGGACATCCCCATGTCTTAATGTGATTAAGATGGGGTCTCTTCCCACACCACATTTCATATGGTGTAGTAGGCACAGTCTTAGTTGGAACTCGGTTCAAAAGGTATGCTGCTGATTCTAGCGCATATCCCCAGAACGATCGCGGTAACTCAGCGTTACTCATCATGGACCGTACCATATCCAATAGGGTCCGGTTCCGTCTCTCCGATACACCATTATGTTGCGGAGTGTATGGAGGAGTAAGCTGAGAGAGAATTCCATTCTCTTTTAAGTAGTTCAGGAATTCGGCACTTAAGTATTCTCCTCCTCGATCCGATCTTAGGATCTTGATACTTTTGCCGGTTTGTTTTTCTACTTCATTCTTATATTCCTGGAATTTTTCAAAAGCCTCGGATTTATGTTTCATTAAGAAGACATAACCGTACCTTGAAAAATCATCCGTAAAGGCAATGAAGTAAGAAAAACCGCTTCGCGCATGTGTAGACATTGGACCGCACACGTCGCTGTGTACGAGTCCCAAGAGCTCGCTCGCTCTTTCTCCGTGTCCAGAAAACGGAGCCTTTGTCATCTTTCCTTTGAGACAGGATTGACAAGTTGCATACGATTGATATTCGAACGGATCCAAATATCCTTCAGTATGTAACTTAGTCAATCTTCTTTCATTGATGTGACCCAGTCTACAATGTCATAAGAAAGTTTTATTAATTTCTGGAGACTTTCTTTTGTGTGTATTCTGGATATTGAAAACCTGCGGTTGGTTTAAAACGTAAATACCGTTGTTCAATGTACCTGACCCAATCAAAACTTGATTAAGGTGAATGTTCACTACATTACTTACAAATGCAAATTCATAACCTTCTTTAGATAATAAAGATACAGAGATGATGTTACAGGTTGCATTTGGTACATAATAACAACTACGCAAAACCAAAAAGTGTCCATCAGATAATCCCAGGTGATAGTCCCCCACGGCCTCTGCATCCATGCTAGCACCGTTCGCAACTCTGAGGGTCATGTCACCTGCCTTCAAAACTCTACGCTTTCTCAACGCCTGCAAAGAATTACAGATATGAGATCCTGATCCGGTATCCAATACCCAGGATGTAGAGTTTATTGATAGACAGTTTTCAATAACATACACACCTGAAGCTGAAGCTGCAACTCGCTTCAAATCCTGTGTTCTGGCTTTCCAAGCCTTGCAATCTTGTTTCCAGTGACCACTTTTGTGACAATAGAAGCATTCTTCCTTCCCCACCATCTTCCCTGCTACTTTTGTTGCTTTACCCTTTCCCTTCGTATCCACTTTACCGACACCGCCTGTTGGTTTGGCGGGGGCTTTCTTCTTCTTGCCCTTGGCTTTCGCCCTGGACCTAGAAGAGGAAGATCCTCCTACAAACAAAGTGGATGTCTCCCTACCCTTCTGTAGGGTGCCCTCAGCAGTCCTCAACATGTTCAGAAGCTCGGCAAGTTCAACCTCCTTTCCTTGCATGTTGAAGTTAAGAACGAACTGGGCGTAAGTGGAAGGAAGGGACTGGAGAATCAAATCGGTATAGAGTTCATTCTCCAACGTGGTCCCTAGGTCCGCGAGCTCTTCTATGTAGCCGATCATCTTAAGCACGTGGTCCGCTACCGATGATCCGACGGCCAACCTTGCCGAAAAAAGCTTCTTCGACACTTTGTATCTTGCGATACGAGACTGCTCTCCATACAGTTCTTTTGTATGGAGAAATATGGACTCTAGGTCCATATTCTCGTGCCTCCTCTGATGTTCGTTGTCCATCGAGGCTAGTACGAGGCATCTGGCCCTCGCGCAATCTATCTCCCATGTCTTACGGATTTCTACATCCGCGACGCTGGAGGTGGGACCTGGGACAGGGGGAGCTTTGGTGGTAAGTATATACCCCAGCTTGTCATAAGTGATCGCCATCTTGACATTCCTGAGCCAATCATTGTAGTTTGGCCCTGTCAATATGTTTTTATCTAACAGTAACTTAAGTCCGGTCATGTTGAATGGTCGCTGCAATTAGGAGAGAGAAAAGAAACACTTTAGCATGATGCTCTTGCAAGTTTAGAGTGGTTTTTAGTTTGTCTAAACTGGATGGCTCCCACTGTTTCTCGAATCCCTTCTCAAACCATAAAGAAAAGGATTAGCCGGGATCATTCTCACCGTACAATACTTGCTTAACCGTTCAGCCAGGCCAGTGTCGGTACTTCGAGGGAGGTTTTCCAACGCTTTCGCGAAGTTCCTTAATTAAGTAACCTCTTTTCCCGGTGGGCGTAGCCCCGCTAACACCTTTCTAGGCACCTACTAGGTTTATAGCATTGATCGTTAAGTGAGAGTTTTCCCGAGGAGTAGCATATACTCACAGTAGGATCGGGATCCAAATATCATCGCGCGATAAAACCGAAGGAATCCTACCAGAATCATCACACTCCAAATGGTATGCAAATCTAGCAAGTTTCAGTACTTATGAAACTCCCGATGTGGATTTTTGCCCCATGCTCTTATGACCTTGACTTTGGCCAAAATATCATAAGTCACATGTCAAGTTCTACCCGTCATTCTCCTGGTTAATTTGGACCCACCCGTACCTACCCTTGACTTTGGCCAAAATGGCAGTACGACTGTCCCAAATCAACGCATCTATCTATGCTACACATGAATGCCCAAACGCTACCAATCACTATGCCTTGACTTTGGCCAAAATACACAGCTTGAATACTTTTGACCATTCATGTGGAATGACGGAGGGCTACGAATGGTTTTGGCGAAACCGTGAACGTAGTGAACTTGATATGGTCGATGGAACGAGATAGCTTTTAAAAGGAGTGGTTCAAGCTCCGCGTTTAAAAGTTTAGTTTTGAAAAGAACCGAGTGGTTTTCAAAGTGTTCCAATCGACTTTTACTTGGTTTATTTCTTGCATTAGTTCTTTTAATGCGTCCCATCAATTAATCCTACCATTGCAGAAAACAACCAAAATATGACGTACGCTTATGCCATTCGCATTCGCCACGGGGCCCCGTCATCACCCGTTAGGTTACTTAACTAACGACAGAGCGGGGGCTGGGCTAGCGCGGCTGTAAAACATAAGCAACGCCTAAATAGTTATTATATATAAATATACAGCAATGATAGACATTACAGATCACAGATGAATACATTGGATATACTAGGAATCCGCAATGCGTTCGAGCCTGCAACGCAAAGCGGATTACACGGTCGCGTTGAATAGCCAATACCCCACCCAAGACCCCTACGGGTGCGGCAAACTACCCGCCAAGCACCCGAAGCGAAGCAACCTCCCTCACCACCGTGAGTAGGCCACTCGGCACTTCGAGTACCCGGTAGTTTGTGCACCCCCTCCATGGGTCTATCCTAGGAGCAAAAACAGTAAAAAGAATTATACAATGACGGCTACAACCCCGACCCGGTTGTGCGGCCATACAAAGAATATTATTACATCAATTTACATGTTACAAAAGAATGAAAGAAAAACAACGCTCATCTCACATCCACCCCGGCCATTCACCCGCGACAATCCAATCCATTCATATCCATAAACCAATAACAATCACAGATCATGTATAACCCCGACTAATCGTCTTATAGCGATTAGCCGACGTTCAATACATGCAAGCATTACAGATATAACCGATGTAGTTAAAGTGTAGTGAAGTTCCGAAAAATACGGATTTATAGGCCCCCAAAAGTAAATTTTAGTTCTGGAAAATCTGGGCATATATTATATATCCTAAAAATCCTAAAATCAACACAGACAGACACTGCACGAAAAACGATGCAGAGAAGACATCAAACCGCGGCGCTTCCGCGGCACGAGCCTACCTCGTGCGGCGGAAGGGCGGCGGTTTGGATGAATCTCTGTGTCGTTTTTCATGGGTGTTTTTAAAAAACCCTGAGATGAATTTACAAAAATAAAGTTTTCTATTTTGAGCAGAAAAAATTTCAACAGAAACTAGGGTTTTTCAAAGTTCGGTTTTTGGATTTTTTTTTTTCGGTTTCGAAACTTCGTTACACTTCACTACCTAGCTAGTTTGAGTTTAGTTAGGCTCTGATACCACTGTAAGTCCACGTTGCCCACCCCGGTACTTGCGGGGAGGCGGAAAACATAATAAAAATCGGATTTTTAATGACTTAGGCAACATGGACCTTGACTTGGAGGATCTTGGCTAAACTAAAACTAACTAAAGTAAACTAACAACTAACAAAGTTGTAGAAAGGTTATACCTTGGGCTCGAACTCCTTCTCTCCTTGCTCGTCGGAATGGTAGAAAGGCCTCACCTTGCTAGTCTCCTTCCGTCAAAGAACGATCCACCTGAAAGCCTCGACCTTTAGCTTCAACTCCAAGCTAGGAGTAACTAGAGTGCAAGAAATGCTAAGACTTGAACCCTAGAAGTGAGTAGAGAAGATCAAGTGAAGGTTTTTCTCAAGCTTTTTGTTTCTCAACACATGAGAGGGAGAGAGCTTGAGGGAGAGGATGAGCAAGAGAGAGAAAAGATATGATAGAATGAAATAATAGTGAGCCATTCTCACTAATATGTGTGAGTTATTTTAATTAATTAATTAGCAAGAAAATTGTCATGGTTTTATCAAGAGGTGACCATTATCATTTCATCATTAATGCAAATTGCAAGAATCAAAGAGCATCTTCCAAATGAAATGATCATGGTCAAATTGTCAACTTGGTCAACAAGTCAACAAAGTCAAAGTGTCAACAATAACAACCATGCACAATAATTAAGCTAATTATTAATTAACAATAATACACACAAAAACAATAGGGTTAATAAAATGACAATAGTCATTAACCCTAAACAAGGTCCTCTCCCTCAATCTCAAGCAACCGTGCATACGCACCCGCATTCGTGATCCGAGGAGCACGAACACAATGAGAAAAACCAATCTCAAATCATATACTAGGATCTGGCTTAAACCAAAGCCCGCTAGTATAAACTGTCCGGACAGCAAACGTGCACAAGTGCGCGGATGCGAACGAACCCTGTCGCAAAACCATGCGACCTCTACTCGTTTTGCCTAAAGGCGAATAGCTCTCTGTGTGGGACTCTAAAGACTCGACACTACGCTGGCAGTGGGTTTAACCACAGACCGCAAGCGGCACTAGCTGTACGTAACGGTCCCCAGGTAGATGTCGATAAGAAGACTGACGAGGTGAACCCCATCTGCACTCCTACTGAGCCTGTATGTGACAATCTCCATACAGTCCGGTCTGTTCGTCTGATACATCGCATGGCGGGCCTAGGGGGGCGGTGAACGTCAGTCCCCTAATAGCGGTACAAGTCGTGTCGGAGTGAAGCCCAGAACACCCTGAGATAACACTGGAAGCCTACCAGTATATCTCGCTTGCCCTGGCCAGGGACTACTCGTGTAATGGCTCTCCTGGACACAGCGCGATGTTAACCCCCAATACCGGGAGAGACGAATCCTGTCTAACCGTCACTGCCTCCAAGTGCTTCGGGACTGCACCCAAAAACTACCTGTTTGCACGACTCCTCTGAGCCGTGGTAGGGTAGTAATCAAAGTGCAGTGGGAACACACTCGAGGCGAAGTGACAGTGTCAAGTCAGCGGACTAAGCTGTACTCATGTCACCTGGGAACTGATAACTGACGATAGGTATATTACCAACCAACAGTTCCCGACGAGTCCTGTCCAGTGTACTCGTAACCTAACGAGCACCCGCATACTATCCCAAGTACGACGTACTAACGGCTGTGGGACAGACCGTCTCCCATACTGGGATGAGAAGCGCATACGCTGGTCTACTCCGGAGTATCGATGCCCTGTCTCGATAGTCCAACGACCAGGGACCTGTATAAGGATGTGCTTATAGATTACCCAGCTCCCACGAGTGCGAGCGCCATCGCAACGCTGGTAATCAAGCACAGATCCTAAGGGCTCTACTAATATGTATACCTGCAATATGCTAAAAGAAACACATGGACATATTAAAGCAGAGACAAACCAAGTAGCATACTACCATTTCGAGCAAGATTGTATATACAACTGTGAATATCCCAAGCTTCCATTAAGTAATATACAAACTAGTATGATACAGTAATGGCCTCTAGGGCATATACACTAACACGTTTTGGGATTGGTTTTATCTCGTATGTATTCATGTTCCTCGGAACGCGGATGCAGGTGTGTATGCACAGTTGACGGAGAGACAGAGGCAGAGGATTCTCATTAAGGTTGTTGACTGTTGACTTTTTGCTCAACCCTAATAAGAATATGATATATGATTAACATTAATATTAATTAAGTATTATAGTGACATGGTTGTTGAGGGGTTGACTTTGTTGACTTTGTTGACCGGTTGACTAGGTTAGACTAGTTGACCATCATCATGACAATAGCTATCATTTCATGGCAAAGACTTTTGCTTGCTTGTTTATCTTATGCAAAATGAGTGCATGAAATGATATGGCTATTTTGACTTAAACCATCACATAATACTTGATTGGTGTTTTTGTTATGATGACTTTGTATTATGAGAGCCAAAGGGAGAAAAGTCTTGCTCATTCTCTCATTTCCTCTCTCTCTCTTGTAAGAGCTCTCACCCTCTTCCTCTTGCTCTCCCTCTCTCTCTTGTCTATGGTTCACTTGTCTCATGTGTTGAGATGCAAGAACCATAGAGAAAAATCCCAACACACTCTCCTCTACTCACTCTAGTTCACAAGGTTTAGCAAACCAAGTGAACTAGTTTCTTCAAAATTTGAAGAAGAAGCCAAAGGTAGAAGCTTTCGGGTGGATCGATTTTCGGCGCAAGGAGACGACGGGGTGAAGCCGATCCGTACACCAGCAAGAGTTGAAGACGATGGAGTTCAAGAAAGAAAGGTATAACCCCCTAACCGAGTAGTTAACAACTCCTTGTTAGGTTGTTAGGTAGATAGTTTAACAAAGATCCGTTTTGAGTCCATATTACCTCCTCTAGAAAAATCGTTTTTCATCATTTCCGCAAGCCCGTATGTACCGGGAGCGGTAGCATGGACTTACAGTGGAATCAGAGCCTAGTTAAACACTACCTAACATGTTAGCATAGTAACTAGAAATTCGATCGGAGAAAAAGTTGCGAAATACACCCCGATATCAAACTTGCTGTCAATTTTTAAAGTGCTGTAAAAATGTTAAGTCAAACTTTAAAAATCGACTCAGGGTTTTTATTGTTTACTGTAGAAAAACGGTCCAGAGAACCCATCAAACCGCCGCGGAAACGCGGCAATAGCTTGCTATTGCCGCGGTTCCGCGGCCTATTTAGCTCCTCTCTGGTTCGTCTTCACTGCAGTTTGTTCTATGGGGTATTTTGGGATTTTTGGTATATGTTTTTTCAGCCTAGATTTTCCAGAAAGAAAAATTTGTTTTTGGGGCTTTAAAAACCGTATTTTGATCGAGTTTCTAAAGACTTAAGCTGACGGGTATTTATCTGTGATGTGATATTTGTATTGAACGTCTGCTAATCGCTATATGTCGATTAGTGGGGGTTATACAAATCTGTGATCTGTGATGATGTTGGTATGTGTATATGAATTCATTGGATTGTCGCGGGTGAATAGCCCGTGGTTGTGAGACGAGAGTTTTTCTTTTCTTTCAATTTATGTAAATTTGTAAATTGATGTAATATTATTTTTGGCCGCACAACAGGGTCGGGGTTGTAGCCATCATTGTATAATTTCTTTTTACTTTTTTTCCTCCTAGGATAGACCCATGGTGGGGTGCACAAACTACCTGGTATCTTGAAGTGCTGAGTGGCCTACTCACGTCGTTGAGGGAGGTTGCTCCGCTTCGGATATTTGGCGGGTAGTTTGCCGCACCCGTAGGGGTCTAGGGTGGGGTATTGGCTATTCACCGCGGCCGTGTAATCTGCTTTTCGTTACAGGCTCGTACGAATTGCGGGTTCCTAGTATATCCAATGTGTTCATCTGTGATCTAAAATGGCTATCATTGCAATATATCTATATATGATATTATTTAGGCATTGCTTATGTTTTACAGCCGCGCTAGCCCAGCCCCCGCTCTGTCGTTAGTTAAGTAACCTAACCGGTAATGACGGGGCCCCGTGGCGAATGCGAATGGCATAAGCGTACGTCATATTTTGGTTGTTTTCTGCAATGGTAGGATTAAATGATGGGACGCATTAAAAGAACTAATGCAAGAAAAATACGCATTAAAAGAACTAATGCAAAGAAAAATAAG
The DNA here is from genome assembly GCA_030015575.1 of Agapanthus africanus. Classification (NCBI taxonomy): domain Eukaryota; kingdom Viridiplantae; phylum Streptophyta; class Magnoliopsida; order Asparagales; family Amaryllidaceae; genus Agapanthus; species Agapanthus africanus. Next base: position 151,433,476 of record JASDDO010000016.1, read on the forward strand.
CCAAGTAAAAGTCGTTGGAACACTTTCAAAAACCACTCGGTTTCTTTTCAAAATAACTTTTAAACGCGGAGCTTAAGCCACTCCTTTTAAAAGCTATCTCATTCCATTGATTATATCAAGTTCACTACATTCACGGTTTCGCTAAAACCATTCGTAGCCCTCCGTCGTTTCACATGGATGGTCAATAGTATTCAAGCTATGTATGTTGGCCAAAGTCAAGGCATAGTGATTGGTACCTATTGGGTATTCATGTGCAGCATAGATAGATGTGTTGGTTTGGGGCAGTCGTTCTACCATTTTAGCCAAAGTCAAGGGTATGTGCGGATGGGCTCAAATTAACCTGGAGAATGACGGGTAGAACTTGACATGTGACTTATGATATTTTGGCCAAAGTCAAGGTCATAAGAGCATGGGGCAAAAATCCACATCGGGAGTTTCAAAAGAACTAAAATTTGCTAGTGTTGCATACCATTTAGAGTGTGATGATTCTGGTAGGATTCCTTCAGTTTCGTCACGCAATGATACTTGGATCTCGATCCTACTGTGAGTATATGCTACTCCTCGGGAAATTTCTCACTTAACGATCAATGCTATAAACCAAGTAGGTGTCTAGAAATGTGTTAGAGGGGCTACGCCCCCAGGGAAAAGAGGTTCTTAAATTAAGGAACTTCGTGAAAGCGTTGGAAAACCTCCCTCGAAGTACCGACACCAGCCAGGCCGAACGGTTAAGCAAGAATTGTACGGTGAGATTGATCCTGACTAATTCTTCCTTTTTGGTTTGAGGAGGGATTCGAGAGACAGTGGGAGCCATCCTGTTTAGACCAATTAAAAACCACTATAAACTTGCAAGAGCATCATGCTAAAGTGTTTCTTCTCTCTCTCCTAATTGCAGCGACCAATCATCATGACCGGACTTAAGTTATTACTAGATAAAAACATACTGACAGGACCAAACTACAAAGATTGGCTCAGGAATGTCAAAATGGCAATCACTTATGACAAGTTATCTCCTTACCACCAAAGCTCCCCCTGTCCCAAGTCCCACCTCCAGCGTCGCGGATAAGGAAATCCGTAAGACTTGGGAGATCGATAGCGCGAAGGCCAAGTGCCTCGTACTTGCCTCTATGGACAACGAACATCAGAGGAGGCACGAGAATATGGACCTCGAATCCATATTTCTCCATACAAAAGAACTGTATGGAGAGCAATCTCGTATCGCAAGATATGAAGTGTCGAAGAAGTTATTTTCGGCAAGGTTGGCCATCGGATCATCGGTAGCGGAAAACGTGCTAAAGATGATTGGCTTCATTGAGGAGCTCGCGGAACTTGGGACCACGTTAGAGAACGAGCTCTATACGGACTTGATTCTCCAGTCCCTTCCTTCCACTTACGCCCAGTTTATCCTGAACTTCAACTTACAAGAAAAAGAAGTTGAACTTTCAGAACTCCTCAACATGCTGAGGAGTGCAGAGGGCACCCTACCAAAAGGTAGGGAAACATCCACTTTGTTTGTAGGAGGATCTTCAACTTCTAGGTCCAAGGAGAAAGCCTAGGAAAGAAGAAGAAAGCCTCCGCCAAACCAAGGGGCGGTGTTAGTAAAGTGGATACGAAGGGAAAAGCAAAAGCAACAAAGATAGCGGGGAAGCTTATAAGGAAGGAAGAGTGTTTTTTCTATCATAAGAGTGGTCACTGGAAGAAAGATTGCAGGGCTTGGAAAGCCAGGACACAGGAACTGAAGCAAGTTGCGGCTTCAGCTTCAGGTGTGTATGTTATTGAAAACTGTCTATCAATAAACTCTACTTCCTGGGTATTGGAAACCAGATCAGGATCTCATATCTGTAATTCATTGCAGGCGTTGGGAAACCGTAGGGTTTTGAAGGCAGGTGACATGACCCTCAAAGTTGCAAACGGAGCTGGCATGGATGCTAAGGCCGTGGGGGACTATCACCTGGGGTTGTCTGATGGACACGTTTTGGTTTTGCGTAATTGCTATTTTGTACCGAACGCAACTTGTAATATCATTTCTGTATCTTTGATTTCTAAAGAAGATTGTGAATTTGCGTTTGTAAGTAATGTTGTAAACATTCACCTTAATCAAGTTCTGATTGGGTCAGGTACATTAAGCAATGGTATATACGTACTAAACCAACCACAGATTTTCAATGTCCAGAATACACACAAAAGAAAGTCTCCGGAAATAAATCAGACTTTCTTATGGAATTGTAGACTGGGTCACATCAATGAGAGAAGGTTGACGAAGTTACATACAGAAGGATATTTGAATCCGTTCGAATATCAATCGTATGCCACTTGTCAATCCTGTCTCAAAGGAAAGATGACAAAGACTCCGTTCACTGGACACGGAGTAAGAGCGAGCGAGCTCTTGGGACTCGTACACAGCGTCGTGTGCAGTCCAATGTCTACACATGCGCGAAGTGGTTATTCTTACTTCATTACTTTTACGGATGACTTTTCAAGGTACGGTTATGTCTTCTTAATGAAACAAAAGTCCGAAGCTTTTAGAAAATTCCAGGAATATAAGAATGAAGTAGAAAAACAAACCGGCAAAAGTATCAAGATTCTAAGATCGGATCGAGGTGGTGAATACTTGAGTGCCGAGTTCCTGAACTATTTAAAAGAGAACGGAATTCTCTCTAAGCTTACTCCTCCATACACTCCGGAACATAACGGTGTATCAGAGAGACGGAACCGGACCCTATTGGATATGGTACGGTCCATGATGAGTAACGCTGAGTTACCGCGATCATTCTGGGGATATGCACTAGAATCAGCTGCATACCTTTTGAACCGAGTTCCAACTAAGACTGTGCCTACTACACCATATTGTTGGAGATAGTGCCCTCAGAGTCAATTATTGGATCACAGGCACGTGATTGCAATGATTGAGGGAGGACCTATCCCGGTAGGACAGTCTTACTCGAGATGATAGTATGCTATCTGGTTTACCTTTATCATCGTGTACTGCTTCAGGTGACCTTACAGGTCACTATTACACGCTGATAGAGCCCCTAGGATTCTTGCTTGACTGTCGGCAGTATGATGGCGATCATATACGTGAGAGCTGGTGGTCTATAAGCACATCCTTAAAAGGTCCCTAGTCATGGGAGGTTCGAGACAGGGCATCGATTTTCCAGAGTAGACTAGTGTATACAGTCGAGACCCCGACGAGGGGCGGTGTCCGGTCTCATAAGCCACTGGTGTCAGTTGGTTCACCTAAGATGTATACAGGTGCTCATTGGGTTATGAGTACACCGGACAGGACTCGCCGGGAACATGCTAGTTGGTCTTATACCTGACGTCAGATAGCAGTTCCCTGGTGACATGTGTACAGGTTAGTTCATCGACCTGGGGATCGTCATTTGTCTCGTGTGAGTTCCCACTGTACTTTGATTACTACTCTACCACGGCTCAAAGGAGTCGTGCAAACAAGTTTTAGTTGGGTACAGTCCCGAGCCACATGGAGGCAGTGAGCGGATCTTCAGGGGTTCGTCTCTCCCGGTATTGGGGGTGAGGTCGCGCTGTGTCTAGGAGAGCCATTACACAAAGCCCTCGGCCGAGGAAGGAGATTTACTGGTAGGTATTCCAGTAGTATCTCAGGGTGTTCTGGGCTACACTCCGACACGACTTGTACCGCTTTTGGGGGTCTGACTTTTACCAACCCCCTAGGCCCGACATGCGATGCTCATAGACGAACGGACCGGACTGTACGGATATTGTCACTGACAGGCTCAGTAGGGTGTCAGGATGAGTTCGCTCATCGACGTCCCTTTTGGTCAATAGCTGGTGGCCCGTCACGTATTGGCTTATATCTCTGACGTGCTGGTGGTTAAATCCACAGCCATAGTATTGACGAGTCTTTAGAGTCCACCACACTTTCAGTTACTCAAGCTTTCGGGCGAAACGCTGTAGAGGCCGTATGGAGATATGGTAGGGTTCGATCAGATACGTGTGGTATTGCACGGATCAGGATCGAACGGATATTACTAGCCGGCTTTGGTTTAAGCCGGATCCTAGTTTAGTACAGTGTAGATTTTGTCTCATTGCCTTTGTATCCAGACGGAATACAGATGCGGGTGTGTATGCACAGTATGGGGGTTTTCCTGTAATTTATTACGGGACCAGTTTTCTGGAGTTGCCAGTTTGCATTCCGTTCCGGCCGGTTTTCCTTTGTTCTTTCCCGGCCGGACTTTTTCGATGGAGGGTGTTATTTGCAAGTTTGCAAATAACACATTGTGGAGGGTTTTCTTGCAAATGTATTAATTATGAAAGCATCTTTTGATACCATTCTTTTCTATCATCATCACATGCTTTTTGGTGATTTGAGGTGATTAGAGTTTGATGTGAATTTGTTATGATGATGTTTAGGTTATGGTCACCTCTTGCTTTCTCCTACCATCACCTCCCTTCATGATATGTATTCTTTGCTCCACCATTCTCATATGATAAGGTTTTCATTTTGAGAAAAGAGAGGATGAGAGTTTTTCATTCTTGAGAGTGTGGCATTCTTGATCTCATTTTCATGCTAGAAAAATGCAAGCACCATTTTTTCTTATCTTGATTCCTCCATCATCTTCAAAGGCAACAAACCCCAAATGAGACATAGGCTCTACACTACACATTCTACAGCAAATCTTGGACGCGTCGGCTAGCCTGCTTCGCGCCCGAGTTGCCTCGGTATTGAGGTGGGAGCCCATAAAAGATACAGGCGATGTGGTGCCCTTCCGGCGAGGAGGCGACGACATGGAGACAGGACTTTCCGCGGGAGATCGGGACGATGACGAGAAGACCGGAGGACTCGGATCACTCGGTATATCTCTCACCCTTTCTCTTGATAGCTAGTACAGGTTAATGGTTATCGATCCGGGTTTTTATTGTCCGCGGTAGCGCCAGTTTCCGAGTAAGGAAAATTTTTGATTCCGCATTTTGGCCTTGGATAGACGGCCGGGGCGCTGCCGTGGCGCAACATGGTATCAGAGCCACTCCATTAACCTTGTCTAGCTTTGTTTAATGTGTTTTACATTTCCGATCGACCAAAATTCCAAAAATACGCGTTTTCTTTACATCAGTTTTCTGTTGATTTTTTTCTTGCTCAAAAATTTTTTCAGGTTGCAGAAAAGTGATGTACTGGAAAATATAAGGCTACTGTAGAAATTCGACAGAGTGATTCCATTGTGTGAGCACGAAACCGCGGCAAAACCCCCCTTTGTGCCGCGGTTCCGCCGCACTATGGTCAGATCACTGTGTCGTTTTTCTTCAGTTGCTTTCTGGGCTGGTTTTAGGGGTTTTGGAACATTAATTTTAGGCCCAGAATTTCTTGATGTGTTACAGTAGTACTTGGGGGCCCACTTGTTAAAATTTGATCGATCGGATATTTTAAACACATTATTTCACAGTATTTACATTATATCTGCGACCGTGAATGTCACTTGATCGGTAAATCCTGTCTAACTGCTATAGCCCGGTTAGACGGATATGCGAACGTGACTTTCACGTTGATGTTCTATGTATTGTTGTGATGTTGCGGATCGGTCGTGGGGGATAGCCTGGATGCAATGTTAGTACAGTTTTGTTTTATATGTACATTTGATATTGCGGGGCGAGCGTCCGACATGTGGACTGCCGTCACTGCCTGTTTGTATTATTCTTTTGGGGAACGACCTGGTTGCGGTCGATGTACCCGTTGTATGTATATTTTACTTTCTGTACTAGGATTACCCCGCGGAGGGGTGCACGGATAGCCGGGTTCTAGAGGGCAATGGGCCCGCATCTTATGGCATTGAGACGGAGGGGGCTTCACTCTAGGATTGGCGGGCTATTCGCCGCACTCGTAAGGGGTACAGGTTGACCCAGGAGGGGTGCCCAAGTTACCGGATTCCATGAAGTGCTGGGTGGTCCATTCACGGTGCTGAAGGGGGCTGCCTCGCTTCAGGTTTTGGTGGGTAACTTGCCGTGCCTGTAGGGGTCTAGGTTTTCATTGCACAGGCTATCCACACGACCAGGGGAACGTCGGGTTTCAACAGCGGCTCTGTGAAACCCGGGGCTTCCAGATATCTGTATTGTTCTGTGATGCTGTACATTTCTGTGATGTTGCATTCTTATCACGCCTTGAGCGAATATAATATATTGGTATATATATTAGTAGATTTTGTATATGTTTTGCATCCGCGCTAGTCCAGTCCCCGCTCTGTCGTTAGTTAAGTAACCTAACGGGTGATGACGGGACCCAGTGGCGAATGCGGATGGCATATATGTACATCAGTATATTTTCGTTCTTTGTGGTGTGATCAATTGATGGGACTGCGTTGATTCGGATCAATGCAAGATAAACAAACCTATTCTGATGTTGTTGGAATATTTTTCAAAAAGCTGTTATTGCAAGGACGTTTACTTTTGTTTTGCATCGTGGTATTCATTTGGAATATCCTGCTCCTCAGTCGACGAGGCAAGGGCCGAGATCCCTTCACCGGGAGTGACCCCTTGGACAGAAGTTTGCGTCAGGGCATTAACTTCACTATAGCCGATTACTTTTGCTTTGCATCGTGGTATTCAGTTGGAATATCCTGCACCTCATTCTACGGGGAAAGAGCCGAGATCCCTTCACCGGGAGTGACCTCTTTAACAAAGGTTTTCGTCACTATATTTTTATAAAAGGCTATGCAGTTCCTTCAACGATATCAAGTTCTTTACGTTAAAGGTTTTTCGCCAAAAACCATTCGTAGCCCTCCGTCATTTCTTATGGGTATTATTTAGTATTCGTGATGCGTTTGTTGACTCTGTCAAGGCTTAGTGTACGGTAGCTAAGTGGTGCTTGTTTGTTGCATAAATGGGATTGGTTAAGACAGTCGTGCGGCCTTGTTGACTCCGTCAAGGGCACGTACGGGTGGGTTTAATGCAATCCAGATAATGACGGGTTGAACTTGACTAGGACTCTTTGATTTGTTGACTCCGTCAAGGTCACTTGAGTCCTAGGGGTAAAAACACACATCGGGAGTTTCAAAAGAACTGAAACTTGCCAGGCATGCGCATACCTTCTGGAGTGTGGTGACTTGAGTGGATTCCGTCAAGTTATCATGCGATGATAGTTGGATCCCGATTCCCACTGATGAGTTGGTTTACTCCTCGGGTGATCCAGACTAATTCTTCTTTCAGGTTTGGAGGAGAATTTGAGGTAACAGTGGGAGGTTTCCAGATTAGAAAAAGTGATATCCATTCTGATCTAGGTTAGAGTGCACGCTGAGTGTTTCTTTTCTCTCTCTCTTTGGCAGCGACTATTGACCCGACCCTGGACTATGACTCAGTGACCAAGTTGACCGAACTTTCTTAACACTGGCTTTTGGATTGTCAGAGTTGCAAACCTCATTGCCACTCCTACTTTTACCCTTTTCTCCAGGACACCCCGTATTACTACGAACGTCCACTTCCATTGGACAAAACCATCGTATGGTTATATACGAACTCGAAGGACTTCGAGGATGGTTTTTGGTTCTGGAGAAAACGAATAGGATTATTCAGTTGTATTTTCTTTTCACCTTCTCTCATTGCGAGTACTCCTTGGTTTAGGAGATAGTACACCTATTACGCAAATTGGATAGTCTTCTTCCAAACCTTAGGCTGGTGCCGAACGGTGGGGAATGAAGAAAACCAATTAGCATAACGATGGTGTACAGAAGGTATTAAGTTAAGACAAAGCAAGGGATTAGTAAGAGGGCAAAGTAAATTGCGACTGCTATTCACGACCAAACCAAGTATTTCTTCGCCAATCCTAAATCACCTTTGTATTTCTCCAGGACACTCCGTATCACTACGAAGATCCACAGTTTATTGGATACTCCATCGTATGGTTATATACGAACTCGAAAGGAACTTGTTCCAGTTCGGGGATGGACTCTGGTCCAGGAGAAATAGGAATAAGGTTTATTCGGTTGTCTTTTATCTTCACCTTCTCTCGCATTGCGAGTGCTCCTAGGACTAGGACAGTACACCCATTATGCTTATTGGATAGTCTTCTTCCAAACCATAGGCTGGTGCCGAATGGTAGGGAAGGAAGAAAACCATTTGGCCTAAGGGGTGTGCAGAAGGTAATGACTAAAGACATATAAAGGGATTTGAAGAGGTGGCAAAGAATTATACGGTTATAGTTGTGAATCTGGATAATGGTAGAGGCATTACTAGGAATACCAGGATACCCCATCGAAAAATTTCAATGTTTCAGTTCAGCTGTGTACTGTTAAAAGAAAACTGATTTCCCGATTGGACACTTGCTCCAGGGTATGTATTTACCAGGTTTGATTCTTACATCTGTATGGTTTTACAGATGATGAGTGGGAGTAAGTTATTGGGAATAGGGTAATCATCCTCATTATATCGGGATTCGTTGTAATCGGTGATATTTGAGGAGATCATCTGGGCTGTTTGCCGGTTGGCAAATATTTGGTTTTGAATATCCGCTGTTGTGCACCAATTTCAAATTGATATATCTGTACGTCTATTTTCATAGAGTGAGATATACCTTTCGATATTATGTCGATGACATTTACCTATATCAGTGGATGGTTAGGTAAGGAGCATTAAACAGCGGTGTAATTCTTCTTAACCATAAGTACAGTTTTCAGCCTACGACACACAGTGAAAGAGTTGTTAGACTCAGCGGACTTATACAGAGTATTGTATGTTGTCCAGTGTCCATTAGGACAGAGGGGTTGGTCCTCATACTATATTCTGTTTACTTTTAACTTCTCTAGTTCTTAGACATGTGTTTCGTAGAAACACAGGGTCTAAGTTTTGAGGAGTTATAGGTATTTGAATAGAGTAGAGAACCAGGTGTAGCAAGTATCGGGATTCTTCAAAGTGATCGAAGATGTAGATACTTGTGTATGGTATTCGGTTGATAGTAAAGATAAAGAGAAATTGCTTCTCTTTCAGGTTACTCATAAATGGAAGCATTCCTAAGTTGAGTAACGCTGATCGGCCTCCTTCCATTTAGTTGACATGCACTGGAGATAGCTGCATGATTTGAATCTGGTTCAATTAAATCAGTGCCTCTGGTTCTATATTGGATATAGAACAGTTCATATCTTAACGATGTTAAGGTACGGGGAGTTGTCCGGCTTATGATTAAAACCAGACACTGGACAACTCAAGGCACGTTTTTGTAATGGCAGTTTGCGGGTTGACCCAGGCTATGACGAGGGTTGACTTTCTACCATCTGGAAGATCAATAGAGATATTGTTCTTGACTCACCACATTTTTAAAAGAAATGGTTTTTTTTAGAAAACAGTAGTGGGAGTATGGTAGAACTGGAAGTGATTCCAGAACCGCAAACGATTACTGAAGATTTGATAAGGAACCTAAAGATTCAATCTGGTTTGACATTCCATTGGCCACTCCGCAGATACGGTGGGTAACTTCAGGCACCCGAGAGGTACTCCGGTAGCCTCAAGGACGGTGATAGGGAAGTTCTTGTTTACCCACACTTGCCATTGCTGTTGTTCCAGGCCGCGAGACCCGGCAGGAGGATGAGTATAGCGTCGTTCTGAACTAGCTTCAGAAGTGTACGTGTATATGACTATGCCAGAGGGTTGTCGTAGTCAGTGGGAGCAGCGGAAGCATTGGTGGACAGGTGGCTTATGTCTATTTATAGACTAAAGCAGATATAGCGGAGATAGATCATCTATTTCTGACATGACAGTCATAGGTTTGACGTCATCAAAATAGGGGATGGATCTGTTGAGAAGGTAGTAGGGTGTGATATCCTGGTATTTGGATGACATACACAGAGTAGGAAAAGAAACTCCTATACTACGATCGGTTATACTTTGGTCGTCACACAGTGGTTTCTCCACAAAGGACTTGGACATTATATCAGACATACTGGTTACTAGATCTATGTTGGATATATGTATGCCCTAGAGGCCATTATGAGATAGTGTATGTACTGATGTGTATATATATATATTCGGGTGACAGTCTTGCTCAAAATGATAGTATGCTATCTGGTTTTACTTTATCATATGTTCACTTGATCATGTTTATATTCATTTGGTACATGTTGATAAAGCCCTAAGGATATTGGCTTAACTACTGGAATTGTGATGCGGATCATACTAGTGGGACATCTGTAGTTTATAAGCATATCCTTGAAATGTTCCTAGTCGTAGGTATATCGAGACAGGGCATCGATGTTCCAGCTTAGACTAGCGTATACCATTCTTGTTCCATATGATGGGCGATGGATGATCCCATATCCGTCTGGTGTGTTGACACCGAAGATAGTATACGGGTGCTCAGTGAGACTGGGTACACTGAACGGACTCACCGAGAACTCCTATATGGTATTATATCATACGTCGGATAGCAGTTCTCAGGTGACACTGGTACAGGTTAGTCTGTAGACCCGAGATCGTCATAGAGTCTTGTGTGTCCTCCCACTGTACTTTGATCTCCACCCTACTGCGGCTCTACTGAGTCGTACAAACAGGTGGATTTTGGGTATAGTCTCGAGGCATGTGGAGGCAGTGAGCGATAGGAGGGGTTTCGTCTCTCCCGGTATTGGGGGTTGATGCTGTGCTGTGCACGATTGGCTATAACGGGAAGTCCCTGGCCAGGGCTGCTGAGATATTACTGATAAGTGTTATCAGTAAGTTTCTCGATCTGTTATAGACCAAATACCGGCATGACTTATTGAGTTATTGGGGTCGACGATTCCATCCCTAGACTCGATATGCAGCATATCTGACGAAGAGACCGGACTGTACGGTTAGTGTTGCCAGATGGATTGACAGGAGTTTTGACAGGTTCGCTTGTTCTTATTCTGATCGCTCAATACCCGGGTGGCCGTTACGTTTAGCTGACCGCTTGCGGCTTGTAGGTGTTTGATATGATCATCATCTACTGCTGGCGTATTGACGAATCTTAGAGTCCCACATAGAAGTTTCTCGGCTCTGGCGAAACGAAGTGGTGCACATATGAGATATGCGCGGAGCCTCGATTAAATACTAGTATATGATACTGTATTTTAATCGGGCATTTAATATTAGTCGGGTCATATGAGATATGATGGATTTATTAAATCAAGTGTTGATTTAATATTGGCTTTTATATTATTTATTTAAATCCTTTTCTTATTATGGATACATGGATGTATATGTACATGATGATGTGCACACATACATACATGCATGAAATGTATCATGGTTGATGACACAAAGAGGAAGGCAATATAAGAATCATATTGTAAACAAGATAATGTTTAGATTTTTCATTAAAGTTTAAAAGCAAAAAGAATGGTTAATGAGTCATTACTTCCACACTCATCTACACACTTCTTTAACTCAACCATAGTTTCCATTCCTTTTGCCATTTAACCTTAGATGAAATATCTAGATTTTTATTTTCTACTATGGTTAAAGTTATGATAAGATCTCTCACTCTCTCTCATTATCCTTTAACATTATCATTATCTTAGAAAAAGAAAAAGGGTGAGAGTTCTTCTTCTTCCTCAAACCCTAGCTCTCTTTAAATAGTTAAAAAGAGTTAGAAAAAGAAAAGAAAAGATAATAAATAAGAATATCAACCACTTCATCATCCTACACAACCCTAGCCATCTTGTGTAGGGTGTTGTGCTTCAAGGATTTTCAAAGATCGTAGGAAGCATCAAGCTTAGGGCAAAGTGCTTCGGGTGGATCGTCGTGGACGAGGAGTTGATCAAGTGGACCTTTACAAAGCTTAGGAGTCTTCCAAAGTGAACTACAAAGGTTGTAGTTTCAACACTTAGCATAACTTAACTCTTTAACTTGATACTATTAATTGTTACTTCATATAATCTAGTTCGATCCTTTGTATAGTTTGCTTATCACCTCAAAAATTTTATTGTTATAGCATGCATGATGCTTCTAAACCTTCATAGAGGTGTTAAGAAAACCCAACATGGTATCAGAGCCAAGCTAGACCTTTGTAGTAGCCTAAACGACATTGAAAACATCGAACGGACGAAAACCGACACCCGAAAAGTGCTCTCTGGAAATTTTTTAAAAACCTGGTATTTTTCAAATTAAAAATATGTAAAAAAATAGAGCAGGAAATTGTATGGACCCACAAGAAAAACGATGCCCTAATTCACCTATTCAACCGCGGAACCGCGGCCAAGAGTGGCTTGTTGCGGCGGTTCCGCGGCGGTATAGTTGAATTATGGGCCCATTTTTCTTGTGCTGGCCCGTATGTGTTTTCTGGTGTTACTAGTATATTTAGAATCTGCCCAGGTGTTGAGATTACAGAGCAGTTTCTGGTTGTTTAATGTGTTTGATCCGATGTTCCAACGTCGCTTAGTTTAATAGTATATGTTACAATAATTGAAATCTACAAATTTGTTTGTTGCGTGTAAATCTAGCAATTCGGTCTCGGGAATAACGGAAATCTTGTTGAATTATCCGGTTAGTTTTGAAAAGGTGTTTTCTTGAATGAGACCCAAATGCGAGCTTTACATTGTTTAGGCATGAAATCTTGTATATGTGATATTCCGGATTTGTGTTGTCTAAAGGCGGTTAAAGATTCCAATTGTTGTATATTTCCCTTTTATTTCTCTGTGTCGAATGAGATTTGATATGCAGGATTGTCGCAATGAATAGCCGGGGGTTTTCTTTTTATGTGAGATGAGAGTATTCTTTCTATTCATGTAATATTAATTTGTATGTAATATTCTTTTATTTGGGACACTTCCGGGGTGAGGTTGTTGTCACCAGTGTTGTATATTATTTACTTTTCCGCATTAGTATAGACCCAAGGTGGAGGGCACAAGTGACCGGGTTCTTGGGTTCAGTGGGAGGCCATCTCGAGGAGTCGAGACCGGGTCTCCTAAACTCCAGAATTGGTAGGGTCGCTTGCCGCTCTCGTAGGGGTCTAGGGATGTGGGCTTGGCTATTCATCGCGACCGTGGAATCCGTATTTTTATTGCTGGCTAAATATAAAATACGGACCTCCTAGATATCCTTTATGTGCTTCTGCTGCTTTTATTATCTGATGTGATCTTTTAATGCATATTTTCATTTCTCTCTGTAATGGCTTAGGATTTAAATGATGGGACTACATTAATGAGATTAATGTAAAAGATAAATGAACCTAAAAAGATGTTGTAGAATCAGATTTTAAACACACTCGGCCTTTTTGTAAGAAAAAAAGCAAGTTTTAAAATGCGGAGCTTAAGCCACTCCTTTTAAACTCATTAGATTCTACAACGATATCAAGTTCAAAGCGTCAAAAGTTTTTCTAAAAAACTATCCGCAACCCTCCGTCATTTTAGGAAGTAGAGTACTTAGTATTCGTACTGCGTATTTTGACTTTAGTTAAGGCGCAGTGTACGGTAGCTGAGTGATGTCTTCCTACACTGCATATGATGCTGAATAATTAGGACATTCATATGATTATGTTGACTTTAGTTAAGGGTCATATGAGTGGGTCTAGTTAATCACGAAATGACGGGAAGAACTTGACTAGTACTTATGATATGTTGACTTTAGTTAAGGTCATAAGTACTAGGGGTAAAAAATTATATCGGGAATTTCAAGAGTTGAAAATTACAATGAGATTGTATACCTACTATATGATAATAGGATCCCGATCCCACTGCGAGCAAATGTTGCTCCCGGGAGAATTTTGCACTTTACAATTAGCTGACTCGGTAGGTGTCTAGAAAGGTGCTAAACGGGGCTACGCCTCTGGGAAGACGAGGTTTACTCTAATTAGGTCCGTGCGAAAGCACGGGGAACCTCCCTCAAGTACCGGCACTGGCCTGGCTGAGAGGTTGGCGAAGTTGTAGATTGTAATTAATCCCGGCTAGTTTTCTTTTTAAAAGGTTTTAAAGAAAATTTGATAAAAAACAGTGGGAGACATCGATTAGACAAGATAATAACCAATCTGATCTTTGCAAGAGCATTCGCTAAGTGTATTCTTTTCTCTCTCTTAATGGCAGATACCCATGACAGGACTTAAGCTTCTATTAGACAAAAACAAGCTGAATGGGACAAACTATAAAGACTGGCTGAGGAATTTAAACATAGCCTTGACTTATGATAAAGTATCATATGTCCTTACCGCACCAGCCTTGCCCCCCCTAGGTCCTAAACCTTCAGTTGCGGATAGGGAAATCCGCAAAACCTGGGACACTGACTGTGCCACGGCAAAATGCCTCGTGCTTGCATCGATGGATAACACACATCAGAAGCAGCACGAGAATATGGACGTACAAGCCATATTCCTCCATACAAAAGAGTTGTATGGAGAGCAATCTCGCGTATTAAGATACGAAGCGTCTAAGAAATTGTTTCAGATGCGCATGACCGCTGGCACATCAGTAGGAGACCATGTTCTAAAAATGATAGCTCTCATAGAAGAGCTTGAGGACCTTGGGTGGACAATGGAAAATGAACAGTATACAGATATCATTCTACAGTCTCTCCCCTCCACCTTTGCTCAGTTCATCGTTAACTTCAACATGCACAACATGGAGAAGGAACTGCCTGAACTCCTTAATATGTTAAGGAGTGCAGAGAGCACACTGAAGTCAGTGAAGACTCCCGTTATGTCTGTTGGGCAATCCTCCTCATCTTACCCAAAGGCTAAGGCCAAGGGAAAGATGAAGAAGAAACCCACCAAACCTAAGGGTGGAGTCAAAAAGGTAAAGGGAAAAGGCAAGTCCAAGGTTGGGGCATCAGAGAAAGGCGAATGTTTCCATTGCAAGAAGACGGGACACTGGAAGAGGAACTGTATCGAGTACCTAGGACTCAAGAAGAAGCATGATGATGCTTCAGCCTCAGGTGTGTTCGTAATTGAAAACTGTTTTTCTATTAATTCTGCATCCTGGGTATTGGATACCGGTTCAGGTTCTCATATTTGCAATTCTGTGCAGGCGTTGAGAAATAGCAGAGTTCTGAAGACAGGTGATCATACTCTCCAGGTTGGAAATGGTTCCAATGTAAATGCAGTTTCAGTAGGAGAGTATCACCTAGGTTTGCCTTCGGGTTGTATATTGGTTTTGAACCCGTGTTATTTTGTACCAACTATGCTTTGTAATATTATATCAGTTTCCTTGTTAGACAATGAAGGATATCATTTTGCTGTGCAACACAATGTTATGAACATTAAACTGAATCAAGAGTTGATTGGTTGTGGTACATTAAATAACGGGATATACGTCCTTAATCAACACACAGTTTTCAACATACAACACAAAAATAAAAGGAAATTTTCAGAAATAAATGAAGCTTTTCTTTGGCATTGTAGACTTGGTCATATTAATGAAACAAGACTCAACAAGCTTCATAAAGATGGATATTTAAATTCATTTGAGTATAAATCTTATGCAACTTGCCAGTCTTGTATCAAAGGTAAAATGACCAAAACCCCGTTTACAGGACACGGAGAAAGAGCTACTGAGCTCCTAGGCCTCATACATAGTGATGTATGCGGACCAATGTCTACACATGCAAGAGGCGGTTTTTCATACTTCATAACTTTTACTGATGATTTCTCAAGATTTGGTCATGTATATTTGATAAAACATAAATCTGAAGCTTTTGAGAAATTCAAGGAGTATAAACATGAAGTAGAAAACCAAACAGGAAAGAGTATCAAGATACTTCGATCGGATCGAGGTGGAGAGTACTTAAGTACTGAGTTCTTAGACTTCCTAAAAGAGAATGGGATTCTCTCTCAGCGCACTCCACCTTACACACCACAGCACAACGGTGTGTCAGAACGAAGGAACCGTACCCTATTAGATATGGTACGATCCATGATGAGTGATGCTGAGTTACCTCTCTCGTTTTGGGGGCATGCATTGGAAACAGCAGCTTTTCTGTTAAACAAAGTTCCAACCAAAACCGTGTCTACCACTCCATATGAGATATGGCATGGGAAGAAACCATCTCTTAAAAGAGTTAAGATTTGGGGTTGTCCGGCTTTTGTTAAAAAGCAGAATCCAGACAAACTCGAGACACGATCAGTCAAATGTATATTTGTAGGATATCCTAAACATTCGTTTGGGTATCTTTTTTACCACAAAGAGGAACAAAAAGTGTTTGTTTCTCAGTATGCCACTTTTTTAGAAGATGAAATTTTTTCAAACAATACAAATGGCAATGTGGTAGATCTAGAAGAAGTTCTAGAAACACAAATTACAGATGACAACTTGGCTGAACCTGAAGTTATAACAGAATCTAATGAACCTCAGCCACTCCGTAGATCTGGTAGGATTTCTCGCCCACCGGAGAGATACTACGGTTTTCTCATTGATGGTGATAGAGAAGACTGCATCATGGATGATGATGATCCTTCCAGTTTTCATCAGGCTATCACGAGTGGTGACTCTGTGAATTGGCTGGATGCCATGAGATCCGAAATGGAGTCCATGTACACCAACAAAGTATGGACTTTGGAAGATGTACCCTCCGGGATAAAACCTGTGGGATGCAAATGGATCTTTAAAAGAAAGATCGGTGTAGATGGACAGGTAGAGACCTATAAAGCAAGGTTGGTAGCGAAAGGTTTTCGTCAAAGACCAGGCTTGGACTATGACGAGACTTTCTCTCCGGTAGCCATGCTTAAATCCATTCGGATCCTACTTGCTATTGCTGCTCACTACGACTATGAAATCTGGCAGATGGACGTTAAAACTGCATTCCTAAATGGTGATTTAGAGGAATGCGTTTATATGGATCAACCAGAGGGATTCATTGATATTGGGAGCAGCGGTAAAGCATGTAAGTTACTTAAATCCATTTATGGATTAAAGCAGGCATCACGGAGTTGGAACATCTGTTTTGATGATGCTATCAAAGAATTTGATTTCATCAAAAATCCAGATGAACCTTGTGTTTATAAGAAGACTGTAGGAAGAAATGTCGCAATCCTCGTATTGTACGTAGATGACATACTTCTGATAGGAAATGACATTCCTATGCTACAGTCGGTCAAATCATTCTTATCACAAAGGTTCTCCATGAAGGACCTGGGAGATGCCACATACATATTGGGTATACGGATCTATAGGGATAGATCCAAACGGTTATTGGGATTGTCCCAAACCAAGTACATTAACACCATCCTAAAGAGATTTAGTATGGAAGACTCCAAGCGGGGTGCCTTACCCGCTTGCCATGGAGTCACTCTCTCAAAAGACGATTGCCCAAAGTCTGATATAGAGAGAGCTCGCATGAGCATTATTCCCTATGCTTCGGCAGAAGGATCGATAATGTATGCGATGTTATGTACACGCCCTGATGTTGCTTATGCACTTAGTGTAGTAAGCAGGTATCAATCTAACCCAGGGGAGAATCACTGGATTGCTGTAAAGAACATTCTTAAGTACTTGCGAAGGACTAAAGAATTGTTCTTGGTGTATGGTAATGGGGATCTCCAAATGGAGGCCTTTACCGATTCGAGCTTCCAGAGTGACAAGGATGACAGCAAGTCTATCTCAGGGTTTGCATTTACCCTCAATGGAGGGACGGTGAGTTGGAAGAGTTCCAAACAGGATACCGTTGCAGACTCAACGATGGAAGCTGAATATATTGCTGCAAATGATGCTGCCAAGGAAGCTGTCTGGATGAGAAAATTCATCGCGGAGCTAGGAGTAGTTCCAACCATTATTGATCCAATACCTCTGTATTGTGACAATAATGGGGCTATGGCGTTGGCCAAAGAGCCCAGGTCCCATCACAAGTCCAGACACATCCTGAGGAGATATCATGTGATCCGGGAGATAGTTGATCGCCGCGAGATCGAGATTAAGAGAGTAGACACAAAAGACAACGCTGCGGATCCATTCACCAAGGCCCTCCCTCAGCCGCAGCATGAGCGACTTTTTGAGATGTTAGGTATGAGATATGCCAATAACTGGCCTTAGTGCAAGTGGGAGATTGTTGGATATATGTATGCCCTAGAGGCCATTATGAGATAGTGTATGTACTGATGTGTATATATATATATTCGGGTGACAGTCTTGCTCAAAATGATAGTATGCTATCTGGTTTTACTTTATCATATGTTCACTTGATCATGTTTATATTCATTTGGTACATGTTGATAAAGCCCTAAGGATATTGGCTTAACTACTGGAATTGTGATGCGGATCATACTAGTGGGACATCTGTAGTTTATAAGCATATCCTTGAAATGTTCCTAGTCGTAGGTATATCGAGACAGGGCATCGATGTTCCAGCTTAGACTAGCGTATACCATTCTTGTTCCATATGATGGGCGATGGATGATCCCATATCCGTCTGGTGTGTTGACACCGAAGATAGTATACGGGTGCTCAGTGAGACTGGGTACACTGAACGGACTCACCGAGAACTCCTATATGGTATTATATCATACGTCGGATAGCAGTTTTCAGGTGACACTGGTACAGGTTAGTCTGTAGACCCGAGATCGTCATAGAGTCTTGTGTGTCCTCCCACTGTACTTTGATCTCCACCCTACTGCGGCTCTACTGAGTCGTACAAACAGGTGGATTTTGGGTATAGTCTCGAGGCATGTGGAGGCAGTGAGCGATAGGAGGGGTTTCGTCTCTCCCGGTATTGGGGGTTGATGCTGTGCTGTGCACGATTGGCTATAACGGGAAGTCCCTGGCCAGGGCTGCTGAGATATTACTGATAAGTGTTATCAGTAAGTTTCTCGATCTGTTATAGACCAAATACCGGCATGACTTATTGAGTTATTGGGGTCGACGATTCCATCCCTAGACTCGATATGCAGCATATCTGACGAAGAGACCGGACTGTACGGTTAGTGTTGCCAGATGGATTGACAGGAGTTTTGACAGGTTCGCTTGTTCTTATTCTGATCGCTCAATACCCGGGTGGCCGTTACGTTTAGCTGACCGCTTGCGGCTTGTAGGTGTTTGATATGATCATCATCTACTGCTGGCGTATTGACGAGTCTTAGAGTCCCACATAGAAGTTTCTCGGCTCTGGCGAAACGAAGTGGTGCACATATGAGATATGCGCGGAGCCTCGATTAAATACTAGTATATGATACTGTATTTTAATCGGGCATTTAATATTAGTCGGGTCATATGAGATATGATGGATTTATTAAATCAAGTGTTGATTTAATATTGGCTTTTATATTATTTATTTAAATCCTTTTCTTATTATGGATACATGGATGTATATGTACATGATGATGTGCACACATACATACATGCATGAAATGTATCATGGTTGATGATACAAAGAGGAAGGCAATATAAGAATCATATTGTAAACAAGATAATGTTTAGATTTTTCATTAAAGTTTAAAAGCAAAAAGAATGGTTAATGAGTCATTACTTCCACACTCATCTACACACTTCTTTAACTCAACCATAGTTTCCATTCCTTTTGCCATTTAACCTTAGATGAAATATCTAGATTTTTATTTTCTACTATGGTTAAAGTTATGATAAGATCTCTCACTCTCTCTCATTATCCTTTAACATTATCATTATCTTAGAAAAAGAAAAAGGGTGAGAGTTCTTCTTCTTCCTCAAACCCTAGCTCTCTTTAAATAGTTAAAAAGAGTTAGAAAAAGAAAAGAAAAGATAATAAATAAGAATATCAACCACTTCATCATCCTACACAACCCTAGCCATCTTGTGTAGGGTGTTGTGCTTCAAGGATTTTCAAAGATCGTAGGAAGCATCAAGCTTAGGGCAAAGTGCTTCGGGTGGATCGTCGTGGACGAGGAGTTGATCAAGTGGACCTTTACAAAGCTTAGGAGTCTTCCAAAGTGAACTACAAAGGTTGTAGTTTCAACACTTAGCATAACTTAACTCTTTAACTTGATACTATTAATTGTTACTTCATATAATCTAGTTCGATCCTTTGTATAGTTTGCTTATCACCTCAAAAATTTTATTGTTATAGCATGCATGATGCTTCTAAACCTTCATAGAGGTGTTAAGAAAACCCAACAATCTATGGTTTTAGATCTAGATTTGGGTGGTTTCCCAATCAGGGTACTTTGACAACATTCTAAGAGTATTTAGAATGGACGACTCCTGGAACGGTAGTGTACCTGCAGGTGATGGAGTCACCCTCTCTAAAGGTGTCTTATAGACTAAAGTAGAGAGGGATGTGCATGATTGGCAGATCACTTGCTTAGGCAATTGAGTCAATCATGAGATGTCAAGTACCACACCAGATGTTGTTCTTGCAGTAGGTGCAATAAGTTGATATTAATCCAATCCTGGAGAAACAGTCGGAAGCAGTTTTAGAACATAAGTTGATGTTCTAGGGATGTGATAACGACAGCCTCTTTTAAGAGACGGTTATCATTCCAGGCTTCCAAGGTGACATGGATGGAAGAGTGGCTGTCAGAGTTATAGTTTCTCCTTCTGACGAGGGGCAGTATATTGGACAGGTGGTCCAAGGCGATACTGAGGGAGGCATGGCGCTGGATACTGATTAAGTTCAGTTATCGATACAGTCTAAGAAGTTTGGATTTGGAGTTCATTTATGAGCTAGGTCCCATCAGATATCCAGACATACTCTAAGACAGGTATTGCTCATTTCGGGAGATGGCTTTCTCTGCGAACTTGAGATATAGAGAGATATAGAAAGAAACATCACAGCGGATCCACTCACTGAGGCTATTCCTCGAACGCAATAGTTTCGCAAACGAGCTTTGTGAGACTGACTAGTAGAGGAGTTGGGTGTTCGGTATCACACGGGCTGTGAGTATGCAACATCGCAATAATTAGCCTTGAGTGCAAGTGGGAGATTGTTGGAGATAGTGCCCTCAGAGTCAATTATTGGATCACAGGCACGTGATTGCAATGATTGAGGGAGGACCTATCCCGGTAGGACAGTCTTACTCGAGATGATAGTATGCTATCTGGTTTACCTTTATCATCGTGTACTGCTTCAGGTGACCTTACAGGTCACTATTACACGCTGATAGAGCCCCTAGGATTCTTGCTTGACTGCCGGCAGTATGATGGCGATCATATACGTGAGAGCTGGTGGTCAATAAGCATATCCTTAAAAGGTCCATAGTCGTGGGAGTTTTGAGACAGGGCATTGATTCTCCAGAGTAGACTAGTGTATACAGTCGAGACCCCGACGAGGGGCGGTGGCCGGTCTCATAAGCCACTGGTGTCAGTTGGTTCACCTAAGATGTATACAGGTGCTCATTGGGTTATGAGTACACCGGACAGGACTCGCCGGGAACATGCTAGTTGGTCTTATACCTGACGTCAGATAGCAGTTCCCTGGTGACATGTGTACAGGTTAGTTCATCGACCTGGGGATCGTCATTTGTCTCGTGTGAGTTCCCACTGTACTTTGATTACTACCCTACCACAGCTCAAAGGAGTCGTGCAAACAGGTTTTAGTTGGGTACAGTCCCGAGCCACATGGAGGCAGTGAGCGGATCTTCAGGGGTTCGTCTCTCCCGGTATTGGGGGTGAGGTCGCGCTGTGTCTAGGAGAGCCATTACACAAAGCCCTCGGCCGAGGCAGGAGATTTACTAGTAGGTATTCCAGTAGTATCTCAGGGTGTTCTGGGCTACACTCCGACACGACTTGTACCGCTTTTGGGGGTCTGACTTTTACCAACCCCCTAGGCCCGACATGCGATGCTCATAGACGAACGGACCGGACTGTACGGATATTGTCACTGACAGGCTCAGTAGGGTGTCAGGATGAGTTCGCTCATCGACGTCCCTTTTGGTCAATAGCTGGTGGCCCGTCACGTATTGGCTTATATCTTTGACGTGCTGGTGGTTAAATCCACAGCCATAGTATTGACGAGTCTTTAGAGTCCACCACACTTTCAGTTACTCAAGCTTTCGGGCGAAACGCTGTAGAGGCCGTATGGAGATATGGCAGGGTTCGATCAGATACGTGTGGTATTGCACGGATCAGGATCGAACGGATATTACTAGCCGGCTTTGGTTTAAGCCGGATCCTAGTTTAGTACAGTGTAGATTTTGTCTCATTGCATTTGTATCCAGACGGAATACAGATGCGGGTGTGTATGCACAGTATGGGGGTTTTCCTGTAATTTATTACGGGACCAGTTTTCTGGAGTTGCCAGTTTGCATTCCGTTCCGGCCGGTTTTCCTTTGTTCTTTCCCGGCCGGACTTTTTCGATGGAGGGTGTTATTTGCAAGTTTGCAAATAACACATTGTGGAGGGTTTTCTTGCAAATGTATTAATTATGAAAGTATCTTTTGATACCATTCTTTTCTATCATCATCATTTGCTTTTTGGTGATTTGAGGTGATTAGAGTTTGATGTGAATTTTTTATGATGATGTTTAGGTTATGGTCACCTCTTGCTTTCTCCTACCATCACCTCCCTTCATGATATGTATTCTTTGCTCCACCATTCTCATATGATAAGGTTTTCATTTTGAGAAAAGAGAGGATGAGAGTTTTTCATTCTTGAGAGTGTGGCATTCTTGATCTCATTTTCATGCTAGAAAAATGCAAGCACCATTTTTTCTTATCTTGATTCCTCCATCATCTTCAAAGGCAACAAACCCCAAATGAGACATAGGCTCTATACTACACATTCTATAGCAAATCTTAGACGCGTCGGCTAGCCTACTTCGCGCCCGAGTTGCCTCGGTATTGAGGTGGGAGCCCGTAAAAGATACAGGCTATGTGGTGCCCTTCCGGCGAGGAGGCGACGACATGGAGACTGGACTTTCCGCGGGAGATCGGGACGATGACGAGAAGACCGGAGGACTCGGATCACTCGGTATATCTCTCACCTTTTCTCTTGATAGCTAGTACAGGTTAATGGTTATCGATCCGGGTTTTTATTGTCCGCGGTAGCGCAAGTTTCCGAGTAAGGAAAATTTTTGATTCCGCATTTTGGCCTCGGATAGACGGCCGGGGCGCTGCCGTGGCGCAACACATATGAGATGTGGTGTGGGAAGAGACCCTATCTTAATCACATTAAAACATAGGGAAGTCCAGCTTTTGTCAAAAAGCAGCATCCGAACAAGCTCGAGGCACGCTCAGTACAGTGCAAGTTTGTGGGATATCCAAAGAACTCCAAGGGATATTTCTTCTATTGCGAAGAGGAACAAAAGGTTTTTGTTTCTCGGCATGCCCACTTCTTAGAAACTCAGTTTTTGGAGAATCAGATAAGTTGGAGCGCAATAGAACTGGAAGAAATTCCAGAGCCACGAGCTATTATTGAAAGCTTAGTAGAACCAGAGGGTTCGGAAGATCATGAAATTCCTGCGCCGCTCCGCAGGAGTAGTAGGCAGTCTCATCCGCCCGAGAGATACTACGGTTTTCTCATAGATGGGGATAGAGAGGATTGCATCATAGATTATGATGAGCCGACTAGCTTCCAGCAGGCCATTCAGAGCGTTGACTCGGTAAAATGGCTGGATGCAATGCGGACCGAAATGAAGTCCATGTTCACCAACAAAGTATGGACGTTGGACGTTGCTCCAGATGGGGTAAAACCCGTATGATGCAAGTGGATCTTCAAAAGGAAGATTGGTGTAGATGGACAGGTTGAGACCTATAAAGCTAGACTGGTTGCAAAGGGTTTTCGTCAAAGACCTGGTTTGGACTATGATGAGACCTTTTCTCCAGTAACTATGCTGAAATCCATTCGGATCCTTCTTGCCATTGCTGCCTTCCACGATTATAAGATTTGGCAGATGGACGTAAAGACCGCTTTTCTAAATGGAAATTTAGAGGAGTGTGTTTATATGGACCAGCCAGAGGGTTTCATTCAGAGTGGGAGCAGCGGAAAGGTGTGCAAGTTTCTTAAGTCCATCTATGGACTAAAGCAGGCATCGCGGAGTTGGAACATCTGTTTTGATGAGACGGTCAAGGAATTTGGCTTTATCAAAAATCCAGATGAGCCAGGCATCTATAGTAGATTTGTAGCGAGAACTGTAGTATTCCTCGTTTTATACGTGGATGACATTCTCTTAATAGGAAATCACATTCCTATGCTACAATCTGTCAAGGGGTTCTTGTCACACAGGTTCTCCATGAAAGACCTGGGTAATGCCTCATACATTCTGGGGATCCGGATCTATCGTGACAGATCCAAGAGGATACTGGGACTCTCATAGTCCAGGTACATCGACACCATACTGAAAAGTTTCAGTATGGAAGATTCCAAGCGCGATAATCTACCGGCTTGTCACGGGATCACCCTCTCCAAAGAGATGTCTCCCAAGACTGATTTGGAAAGGGATCGCATGTCTATTATACCCTACGCTTCTGCGGTAGGCTCTATAATGAATGCGATGTTGTGTACCAGACCAGATGTAGCTTATGCACTGAGTGTGGTAAGCCGGTATCAGTCAAACCCTGGGGAGAAACATTGGATAGCAGTAAAGAACATTCTCAAGTACCTGAGAAGGACTAAGGAGATGTTCTTGGTGTATGGCGGAAAAGACCTCCAGATCGAGGCCTTTGCTGACTCCAGCTTCCAAAGTGATAAGGATGATTCCAAGTCCATGTCGGGTTATGTCTTTACCCTCAATGGAGGGGCGGTGTGTTGGAAGAGTTCCAAACAGGAAACCATTGCTGACTCGACGATGGAAGCGGAATATATCGCTGCTGCAGATGCCGCAAAGGAAGCTGTCTGGGTAAGGAAGTTCTTAACTGAACTTCAGGTGGTTCCGTCCATTGTTGATCCAATACCTCTGTATTGCGACAACAACAGGGCTATAGCTTTAGCGAAGGAACCCAGGTCCCATCAGAAGTCCAGACACATCTTAAGGCGGTATCACCTGATCAGGGAGATCGTGGGTCGCCAGGAGATAGAGGTTCGGAGAGTTTCTACGGAAGATAACACTGCTGATCCACTCACAATGGCCTTACCACAGACTCAGTTCGAGCAGCTGATCGAGATGATAGGTCTTCGATACGCCAGTACATGGCCTTAGTGCAAGTGGGAGATTGTTAGTGTATATGCCCTAGAGGCCATTACTGTATCATACTAGTTTGTATATTACTTAATGGAAGCTTGGGATATTCACCTTCTATAAACAATCTTGCTCAATATAGTAGTATGCTACTTGGTTTGTTTCTACTTCAATGTGTACATGTGTTTATTTTAGTATATCACCTATACACATTAGTGGAGCCCTTAGGATCTTTACTTGATTACCAGCGTTGTGATGGCAGTCACACTAGTGGGGGCTGGGTAATCTATAAGCACATCCTTATGCAGGTCCCTAGTCGCAGGACTATCGAGACAGGGCATCGATACTCCGGAGTAGACTAGCGTATGCGCTTCTCATCCCAGTGTGGGAGATGGTCTGTCCCACAGCCATCAGTACGTCGTACTGGAGATAGTATGTGGGCGCTCGTTGGGTTACGAGTACACTGGACAGGACTCGTCGGGAACTGTTGGTTGGTACTATACCTATCATCAGTTATCAGTTCCCAGGTGACATGAGTACAGCTTAGTCCGCTCACTTGACACTGTCACTTCTCCTCGAGTTTGTTCCCACTGTACTAAGATTACTACCCTACCACGGCTCAAAGAAGTTGTGCAAACAGGTAGTAGTTGGGTGCAGTCCCGAAGCACTTGGAGGCAGTGACGATTAGACAGGATTCGTCTCTCCCGGTATTAGGGATTGACATCGCGCTGTGTCTAGGAGAGCCATTACACGAGTTGTCCCTGGCCAGGGCAAGCGAGATATACAGGTAGGTTTCCAGTGTTATCTCAGGGTGTTCTGGGCTTCACTCCGACACGAATTGTACCGCTATTGGGGGACTGACGTTTACCGCCCCCTAGGCCTGCCATGCGATGTATCAGACGAATAGACCGGACTGTATGGAGATTGTCACAGTCAGACTCAGTAGGAGTTCAGATGGGTTTCACCTCGTCAGTCTTCTTGTCGGCATCTACTTGAAGACCGTTACGCATAGCTAGTGCCGCTTGCGGTCTGTGGTTAAACCCACTGCCAGCGTAGTGTCGAGTCTTTAGAGTCCCACACAGAAAGCTATTCGCCTTTAGGCAAAAGAGTAGAGGTCGCATGGTTTTGCGACAGGTCGCATGGTTTTGTGACAGGGTTCAGTCACATCCGTGCACTTGCGCACGTTTAGTGTCCGGACAGTTAACACTAGCGGGCTTTGGTTTAAGCCAGATCCTAGTGTACGTTTTAGGATTGGTTTTATCTCGTATGTATTCATGTTCCTCGGAACGCGGATGCAGGTGTGTATGCACAGCTGATGGAGAGACAGAGGCAGAGGATTCTCATTAAGGTTGTTGACTGTTGACTGTTGACTTTTTGCTCAACCCTAATTAGAATATGATATATGATTAATATTAATATTAATTAAGTATTATAGTGACATGGTTGTTGAGGGGTTGACTTTGTTGACCGGTTGACTAGGTTAGACTAGTTGACCATCATCATGACAATAGCTATCATTTCATGGCAAAGACTTTTGCTTGCTTGTTTATCTTGTGCAAAATGAGTGCATGAAATGATATGGCTATTTTGACTTAAACCATCACATAATACTTGATTGGTATTTTTGTTATGATAACTTTGGATTATGAGAGCCAAAGGGAGAAAAGTCTTGCTCATTCTCTCATTTCCTCTCTCTCTCTTGTAAGAGCTCTCACCCTCTTCCTCTTGCTCTCCCTCTCTCTCTAGTCTATGGTTCACTTGTCTCATGTGTTGAGAAGCAAGAACCATAGAGAAAAATCCCAACACACTCTCCTCTACTCACTCTAGTTCACAAGGTTTAGCAAACCAAGTGAACTAGTTTCTTCAAAATTCGAAGAAGAAGCCAAAGGTAGAAGCTTTCGGGTAGATCGATCTTCGGCGCAAGGAGACGACGGGGTGAAGCCGATCCGTACACCAGCAAGAGTTGAAGACGAAGGAGTTCAAGAAAGAAAGGTATAACCCCCTAACCGAGTAGTTAACAACTCCTTGTTGGGTTGTTAGGTAGATAGTTTAACAAAGATCCGTTTTGAGTCCATGTTACCTCCTCTAGAAAAATCGTTTTCATCATTTCTGCAAGCCCGTAAGTACCGGGAGCGGTAGCATGGACTTACACAGGATCCCACATATTAAAGTGTTACATGGGCTACAGAAAGGTAGAGAACTGAGAATAGGTGATATGCCTCTAAATGTTAGAGAATGGTGCAACTGTTGCAGCCAAGTATGTTGGCAGATATCACCTTGTATTAATACATTGATTCTGAACAAATGTTACTACATATCGAACCTTATATACAGCATTACATCATGTTCTTTACTGAGTTAAAGAAGGATATAATTCTGTATAGGGGATAATGTTGTGAACATTTTCCTAAATCCAGAGTTGATTGGATCAGGCACGTTAAGAAATGGCATATACGTTCTAAATCAAACCACAGTTCAAAGTATGTAGAACATACACAAGAGGAGTAGTTCAGAAATGAACGAATCCTTCTTGAGGCATTGTAGACTGGGTCATATTAATGCGACACGACCAGCTAAGTTACATAAGGATGAATATAAGAATCTGTTCGAATTTTCATCTTATGCTACTTGCCAGTCTTATCTCAAAAGTAAAATGACCAATACTCTGTTTGCTGGAAACAGAGAAAGAGTTAGTGAACTCTTGGGACGTATACTGTAACATTTCAGAAAATATAAAATATTATTTTTGGAATTTAATATTAAAATAATATATTTCGCGAAAACGACCCGATTTGCGAAATTGGGGTTTTCGTAAAATGGTATAAATATATACCGATAATTGTGAAACTATGTAATTGTATATAAAATTTTGTTTTATTAATTAACATTTAATTTATTGTTCACTTAATTATCTATTTGCTAATTTGTTGTTTATTAAGCTAGATTGTTATTTAATCTTGCATTAATCCAATTTTACCCTAGTTTAAAGTGTGCTAGTAACCATGACAACTCAACACTAAAATATTGTAACTTGTTCTTCATCCTTTTTCTCATTATCCTAGACAATTCTTTTAAATAGAAAACAAAACATATGAAGAAAAGAAAAAGAAATGGAAATGAGCGGCATGGGGCATTTAATGAGCATAGGGGCTTGACTTTGGGGCACACACACTCTCTCTCTCTCTCTCCCCCTCTCACTCCAGCAGCAGCAGCTCAGCAAACCCCCCTTCACCACTTCTTCTTCTTCCATTCTAGTCTCCATATCCATTAAAAATCCATCATTTCTTCACTAAACCTCATGCTAAACACTTCCTAGTTGGTTCTTGAAGGCAAGTGCAGCAAATTGAACCCCCCTAAGACCATTGTGAGGTACCTCCGCGTGGATTCCGAGACAACGAAGCACTTCGACTTCGGCAAGCAAGGATCAAGGTGAGTAGATCTACATCTACGGGGGAAGTCTGGTGGATGGCGTATAGCACCCCCGCAAATATTAAATGGAAACCGATTTATAGGATACATTCGTAGAAACCTAAATTAGGGAACTAGGAATATAGTTTAAAAGATAGTTAGTGATAATATCAGTGATTGAATATATATATTGAGATATAAGGAAGCTTTAGGGATATGAAAAGTGAAAGCGAATTACGACTTATAGATAGGTAATTGCATTAGTTTAAGCATTGAGTTTAGCGTAACATGAAACTAGATTAATAAAGTAGAATGTATATATAAAATTTGACTTAATGTGATGAAAAGAAAATACGAAGTGATATGATAACTTGATGATATGTTGGTATACGGATACGAGTCGATATGTGATAATTGATACCTTTGCCGGTCCTATGATCTGAGATTGATACGGATGGAACCTGAGAGATAGGTATGTATATATATATATATATATATATATATGGATAATGTTCTGAATCTCGAATGATAAGCTGTACGAGACATGAGGTCAGTATCCTCCCTGTCACATAGGTTGTTAGGATCCTAAATTGTTTAGTGACGCCGTATGACGATTTACCGTACGTGACGAGTTTAATAAAGGGTTGATCCATACCCTTGACTAGAGGAGGCCGATTGATAGATTCACCGACTCGGTCATATTAGATACGTATACCTTATCGCATTTAGCTGATTATTTACTTTATGCTACGTTCATGTCATTACCATTGTATTTCATATACTTGTGCTAGTACACGTGCACCATTATCGATGATGCGTATGTCACACTTACACAGATTTGCCGGCTCACACACTTCATCATCGATAATTGCCATATAACCACACAGTAGAATAGCTGCATCATGATATGACTCCTTGCATAATTACTTGCTATAGTTACATATACACCTTTATACGATGTTGCATTTGACTTTGGAGGAATTGAGAACCGCAGGATATATTTTAAAACTGGATTCATTTTAAAGAGCAGTTTTCCCTTGATATGTGCATATTACTTTCCATGTTGCATTATATACAGATATGCTTATATTTCTGTTATATGTCGCATACATCATGCGTTATGAGTATACGCATTTGAGATATGCTATTTTCATGAGATTTCTGGATTGAGAACTGTGGTTATTTCAAAATGAAGTATGTATTGTTTTAAAAACACGGTTTCTCTTGATATGATATTGTATTGTCCACCATGAATTTTCTCGGCTCTTGAGCGATATCATACACCCGATTCGAGGAGGAGATGAACCGTCTGCGGGTGCATGGTGGACCCGGTGCGGTACCCCGGGGCGAGAAGATCACAGAGAATGGCGTTGAGCCTGTAATAGGGGAGCATTGCTGACCGGTGATTTTATAGAGAATTGATGATACAGGCCAGTCCGGATAGCCGGAGCCTGAGATATGAGGATTTACGTGTCGATGATGGACACAGATTTCATGATATTTTCGAGTGTCGATACTGGACACTCAGGTTCTATGATTTGTTGTGTCATTGATGGACACACATTCTTTGATATCCTCATACATTACATGCATGGGCTAGTACAATGTTTCGAGTGGACGAGATCCACATGTTTATTGACGTTTATTATATTTTGGATGATATCCACTTGCATACTTGCATTTATTTATTGTTGGCACATATTACACATACAGACACCCTAGATATCATAGTATTACCTTTATGATATAGTTGACCTAGGAAATCGTTATTTTATTCGATTTCTACCTGTTGATGTTTTCTATTCACGAGTTGGCAACTCACCCCCGTTGTGCCACAGTTATTGCAGGTTGACCGCTTGGATCGGTAGCGGCATCGTTGGCATGCAGCTTGCATTCGGGTGACTTGCTTTGGTAGGTAGGACAGTTGTGTCGCGCCCACTCTTGTATTTATATTTCATATTGTATCTAGTCAACTCCATCAATCAAAACTAGTATGTGTATAAGTAATGAGACTTAGCAAAACTTGTAGTTGCGAGATTTGAGCGATGGGTTTTATATTCGCTTTTTGGGTTGATGTCTTGCTTATTTCTTTATCTTTTGTGTTGATCTTCACCGTTGGGCGTCGTATACTTTTTTTATTTCTTGTGTGGTTGAGATCCGCCGTTTGGCGAAGAGCTAGCTCCCCGCTTGGGGATGCCTTTTATATATTCATGTATTTGTGATTTTGGATCAAAATATGCAAGGGAGGTGCTGCTCAAATTTTTAAAAGACGAACATGTTTTACATCAAGTAAGATAAACTTGCATTTTTCATGTTCCCTTTTCTATGTATTTAAGAAAACACTTTTCTTCATTATGCCTTTCTTCAAAACTGCACATCTTTTATTTCTTTAAAAGGTTTAGATTTCTGGGTTTCGGCTTACTTGGATTACGTTACGCCTTTAGACGTTGCGCGATTTAAGTGCTGGTCACGAGCTAATATCTCGGGTCGTGACATATACATAATGATGTATACGATCCTATGTCTATAAATGCCAAGGTTGGTTCTTGGTACTTCATTACATTCATCGACTGTCTCTCAAGATTCGGACATATGTTCCTGTTGAAACATAAGTCTGAAACTTTTGAGAACTTCAAGTAATATAAGTTTGAAGTTAAAGAACCAGATGGGTAGAAGTATTAAGTCCTTCGATGTGATTGAGGAAGAGAATACTTGGGCATAGTGTTCCTGGATTATTTAAAGGAGAATGAGATTCTCTCTTAGCTTACTCCTTCGAGTACTGTTCACCGCCGAAAGACGCGACCGGAACGTTGGGACGTCCGGCCTGAATTTTGGGGGCAGATTCTATTTGGTTTTATCGGTCCACCTCTCCGAAGATGCCAAGTTGATTTATGGCACCGTGCATCGGAGGTTTGGACGGATGCGGCCGATGTAGCAGACTTCGTCAGATTCCCCCTTATTGAGGGGTTTTTGATTGTGGGGACGCACTTCCCTGCAGGTGCAAGCCCATGCAGTTAATTACGCTACCGCATCGCGGTAACCACTTTCTCCTTCTCCAGATGGTCACTTCGTGTCGTGTGTGTTTGTTTTGTTTTTGGTTTCCCGTGGATTGTATACGGAGACTAATTTATGTTGTCGCCCGTAGGGCGTGGATTAGTCCAAATCCGTATTTTCTTAGATTTGGGTTTTGGTTGGGTTTATGGATCGTTATTATCATTTGAAACTAAGATCAACTTAAACGTTTGTTAAGGATACGTTAGTCTAATTCTAGACTAAGATCTACTTAACACGATCATTTAGATCCAACAAAAGAGCATTTGGGCTCTATTGTTTTAGTTTAGGGACATTGCGGTCCATAAGATTAAGGACATCATAGTCCATGAGTTTAGGGACCTCATACTCCGTAAAGTTTAAGGATATCATAGTCCAGTTTAAGAACGTCATAGTCTATGTGGTTTTGGTTCAACCGTTTGGGGATGCGCTAAAAGTTATTGGTTATTGGGACCCTCCATCTCTCTAAAGAAGTTGAAGAATTACAATGACATATGTCAGAAGTATGAAGAGATGTACCCTTGAACCAATATTGGTTGGGAGATCTGTAGTCAAGTTTGGGACTACGATCAGTTAAAAAGATTTATGAGCATATGAGCTCAATTAATCTAAATTAGGGATCTGTGGCCAATTTGGGCTTGGCCCACTCAGTTAAAATGTTGAACATTTTGTAAGTCCACGTTGCCTACCCCGGTGCTTGCGGGGAGGCGGAAAACGGAATAAAAATTGGATTTTTACTACTCTAAGCAACATGGACTAGACAAAGGAGGATCTTTGCTAAACAAAAACTAGCTAAAGCTAACTAGAAACTAGCTAAAGGGTAGAACGGTTATACCTAGGGCTTTATGTCCTTCTCTCCTTGCTCCTTGGAGTAGTAGAAAGGGATCACCTTTGTCGTCTTCTCACGTCGAAGAAGGATCCACCCGAGAGCCTCAACCTTTGGCTTCAACTTCAAGCTAGAAGTAACTAGGGTGCTAGAAGTGCTAATCCTAAACCCTAGATGAGAGTAGAGATTACTATGGAATGGTTATTCTCAAGCTCAAGTGTTTCTCAACACATGAGAGGGGAGAGCTTGAGGAAGAGGAAGAGCAAGAGAGAGAAAGTATATGATAAAAAATGAGAGAATAATAAGCCATTCTCACATATATGTGTGAATTATAAAAAATAGATAATTAGCTAGATAATTGTCATGGTTAATCAAGACTTGACCATTATCATTTCACATTAAATGAAAATTGCAAGGATCAAAGAGCATCTTTTATATGGAATGGTGATGGTCAACATGTCAACTAAGGTCAACAAGTCAAGTATGGTCAAAATGTCAACAATCCTAACCATGCACAATTATATATATATATATAGCTAATATCAATTAATTATAATACACACATAAACATTAGGGTTAATAAAATGACAATGGTCATCAACCCTAATCAAAGTCCTCTTCCTCTGACTCAATCAACTTTGCATACGCACCCGCATTCGTGATCCGAGGTACACGAATACAAAGAGATAAAACCAATCCCAAATCATATACTAGGATCTGGTTTAAACCAAAGCCTGCTAGTATAAGCTGTCCGGACAACAAACGTGCACAAGTGCACGGATGTGAACGAACCCTGTCGCAAAACCATGCGACCTCTACTCATTTTGCCTAAAGGCGAATAGCTCTCTGTGTGGGACTCTAAAGACTCGACACTATGCCGACAGTGGGTTTAACCACAGACCGCAAGCGGCACTAGCTGTACGTAACGGTCCCTAGGTAGATGGCGATAAGAAGACTGACGAGGTGACCCCATCTGAACTCCTACTGAGCCTGTATGTGACAGTCTCCGTACAGTCCGGTCTGTTCGTCTGATACATCGCATGTTGGGCCTAGGGGGGCGGTGAACGTCAGTCCCCTAATAGCGGTACAAGTCGTGTCGGAGTGTAGCCCAGAACACCCTGAGATAACACTGGAAATCTACCAGTATATCTCGCCTGCCCTGGCCAGGGACTACTTGTGTAATGGCTCTCCTGGACACAGCGCGATGTCAACCCCCAATACCGGGAGAGACGAATCCTGTCTAACCGTCACTGCCTCCAAGTGCTTCGGGACTGCACCCAAAAACTACCTGTTTGCACGACTCCTTTGAGCCGTGGTAGGGTAGTAATCAAAGTGCAGTGGGAACACACTCTAGGCGAAGTGACAGTGTCAAGTCAGCGGACTAAGCTGTACTCATGTCACCTGGGAACTGATAACTGACGATAGGTATAATACCAACCAACAGTTCCCGACGAGTCTTGTCTAGTGTACTCGTAACCTAACGAGCACCCGCATACTATCTCAAGTACGACGTACTGACGGCTGTGGCACAGACCGTCACCCACGCTGGGATGAGAAGCGCATACGCTAGTCTACTCCGGAGTATCGATGCCCTGTCTCGATAGTCCAACGACTAGGGACCAGTATAAGGATGTGCTTATGGATTACCCAGCCCCCACGAGTGTGAGCGCCATCACAACGCTGGTAATCAAGCAAAGATCCTAAGGGCTCTACTAATATGTATATAAGCGATATGCTAAAAGAAACACATGCACATATTGAAGTAGAGACAAACCAAGTAGCATACTACCATTTCGAGCAAGATTGTATATACAACTGTGAATATCCCAAACTTCCATCAAGTAATATACAAACTAGTATGATACAGTAATGGCCTCTAGGGCATATACACTAACACATTTAATTAGGCTTAGTCTTTTTTCATTTAACAATGCTGAGCATTGGTTTGGGTTCTGATAACCTTTTTGTCTTTTATTGAGTGTTGAGCCCTCATTATGGCTCTGGGGCTTTATTTAAAGAACAATTTATGTTCCCTCAGTGCCCACGTGAGGAGCACGTGGCGCGCTTCGCGCTGAGCACCAGATTTAGAGCGCTAAGGCGTTTCCTATGAGATAGCACACACATGAGGAGCATGTGGCGCGCTTAGCGTTGAGCGCCAGTCGATGAGTGCAGAGCACTTCTTGTTACATAGCGCACACGTGAGGAGCACGTGGCGCGCTTGGCGCTGAACGCCAGTTAATGAGTGCAGAGCACTTCTTGTTACATAGCGCACACGTGAGGAGCACATGGCGTGCTTGGCACTGAACGCCAGTCAATGAGTGCAGAACACCTCTTGTTAAATAGCGCACACGTGAGGAGCACGTGGCACGTTTGGCTCTGAATGCCGGCCCATGAGTGCAGAGCGCTCTTGATCAATTCTGTGCTCTGAGAATTAAGTTCTCGTTTATAAGAGACTTTGTCTCGTGGCTCTAAGAACAAGGTTCTTATTTCATAGGAGATGTTACAATCTCTTATGTTTTTTATGAAAGACTTTATCTTTATCTTATAGATCCGTGATCTGACGAGAACTAAGTTCTTCTCCTTCCCTTTTTATGATGAGAAGCTATGATCTCTTTTGTGAAAGACCTCTGTCTTATAGATTTATGATCTAGAAAAAGAACTAGGTTCTTCTTTT
This sequence comes from Agapanthus africanus, assembly GCA_030015575.1. Lineage (NCBI taxonomy): Eukaryota > Viridiplantae > Streptophyta > Magnoliopsida > Asparagales > Amaryllidaceae > Agapanthus > Agapanthus africanus. Next base: position 151,468,344 of record JASDDO010000016.1, read on the forward strand.
TGATGAGATGTTTTGATCTCTCTGTTTTATTTAGCTTGAAGAAATTCTTCTTCCGAGAGCTTGCTTTTCGCTTTTAAATTTCTCAAAGTTTGTGGGGGAGTTCCTCTGTGCAAGACTTGTTTCAGTCTTGGGGCCTTTATATAGTGGAGGCTGATCAGTTAAGGCAATCTTTTTCTAATTGATTTGGGGATGTTTCCCCACCATTGGATCTTTGATCCTTGGGCTTCTGTTTTACAGAAGACGTCTTTCTTGTTATTAACAAGATTGAGAAATTATTTTCTCATACAGAGATTACTCTGTATCTTGGTGATTTTTAATCACTTTTGATCCAACGGTGCTCTGATTTACAGAGCAAAATCTTTCTTGTTTGGAAAGATTCTGAGGAGTATTTCCTTAACAGAATTTTATTCTAGTAATTTGATGATTTATCATCTTCGTTGGATCTTTAATCCAACGGTGGAGAACATTTAGTTCTAGCGCTCTGGTGCTTTGCACGTGAGAGCTTGGCGCTCTCGTTCCTTGCATGTGTGCGCTGTTTCAGAGTCTTTGACTCTTAGCGCTGGCGTACTTGGCGCAAGCGCTCTCATGCCTTGCACGTGGGCGCTGCCTCAGAGTATTTGACTCTTAGCGCTGGTGCTCTCGTGCTTTACACGTGAGAACTGCCTCAGAGTCTTGGACTCTTAGCGCTGCTTCATTTCAAATTTCAAAATTTGAACAGAGCTTTGCTCTGATTGTGGGAAACAAATGCCCCCCACCGCTGCGCTCACGTGGCTCACACGTGAGTGCGGCGGTGGTAGCCTTTCCACCATTAGATCAACTTAGAAGTTGAAATGGCTCTCACTGCCTATAAATAGGGTCTTTGGCCCTTGAGATGACTGTTTGTTCATATTCTTTCTTGTTTTTCTAAGAATTAATTCTCTTTCAGAGCCACGCTCTTTTCCTTAGGAAATTTCCTAAGATTCAAAACTCTGCCCAACTTTGGTAAGAATTGAACTTATTAACAGAGCTTCGCTCTTCTCAGATCACAGATCTAAAAAAAATATTTTAGGGTTTTACCCATTAATAGACCATTGCTCTTCTTAGATCATAGATCTGTTCATCTTCCATGAAGAACCCTTTAGAGTTTGTTCATAGATCTTGAAGTTTTTAACTTAGTAAAAGCTTTGCTTTTTAGGGTTTTTGATTGATTACTCCATCATCTTCACAGAGCATAGCTCTTCAGAAATTTGTTTAAGGGAAATTTTATTCCTTTCATCATTAATTATGACAGATATCATATCTGTTGTTGAGCGCTGCTCTCAAGGGAGATTAACTCCTTGGCCCGAGGGGCTTCTCATTAAATGAGAATCCTTTTAGGATTTCCCATTTAATAAATGACAGTCTCATCAATGATGAGACTGTCATCTATATTTTGTGGGTCCCCTTTGGTCCCCTTCTACTGCATTGCAGTGCAGTACAAATTTAAAGTACCAAATACCAAAACTTGAGCTGTAGCGTTGATGGCTAACTTTTGCTCTTTTTCGTTCAGGTACTATGTCTTTCGACACTTCTTTCCCCTTTGTCCGTTCGGAAAGCGGATTCCCTGAAGCGCTTGTGGATAGGGAAGTCTTCACGTTAATCAAAGCTCACGACCCGGAGGAAAAGAATCGTCATCTATGGGGAACATGGTACAATCAGATCATCAAGGGTCGGCAGAGTTTTTCTTGCGCAACACCTTCGGAACCTATTTCGGCGATCCATTATGCTGACGCACCTCCGGTGAACTATGCTGTCACGACCCGAAAAATGGCACGTGACTGGCACTTGAATCATATGAGGTCTATAGGACCCTATCTAATTCAAGTAAGCCAAAAACCCAGAAATCTAAACCATTGAAAATAGAAGTGAAGAAAACTATTTTAAAACAAGTGGATTACTAACATAAGCCGAATATGCGTTTTTAAAATCTCAAGTCTTTTCTGAAAATTTCGGCAAAGTTTCCTTTGTAAATACTGGCCCCAAAAGAGTACAACATGCATAATATGAATAAAGGCATCCCCAAGCGGGAGCTAGCTCTTCGTCAATTGACGGTCACATCCACGCAAGCAGTATAATATACAACGCCGAAGGGCGAGGATCAAAACTGAAGGAAACTCAAAATCATCAAGAAAACCCATAATAATACAAGCGCGACACTAAGGTTGAAATAATAAACAACTCTGGTCTCTATGTCTGAAATGAATGTACAAGTTTGGTTGATGGAGTTTCTAGATACAACTGAAATAAATAAAAGGTATAAAGGTGGTCACGATGCATGTAAACCCACCTACCAAAGCAATCACCCGGAATAAAAGCAGTGTGCCAGCAAAGCCGCAACGAAACCTGTATGATGAAACCTGCAAGAACTGTGGCACAACGGGGGTGAGTTTCCAACTCATGAGAAGAAAAATATCACAGAGCAGAAATCGCATGTATGACTCAATCCTAGGTCAATACGATCAATAATATCCTCGAAATGATATAGTTTGAAGCATGATAAGGTGGCAAGGGTAAACATCTAAACATGAGTGTAATACCAAGAGCTAGTGTTAGTGCCTCAGGTAGTAACATATCATAAATATGAGGTATGAATGCGATATAATGAAAACAGAATGCATCATGAATGTGGAAACTGTTTTCTTAAATTAGTGAGATTTCTGTATATATAAAATCGAGGTAATATGAATGAGATCAACATAGAATCAGTATCAAGCATCGACACAAAACATATATCTCAATATCTCAGGCTCCGGCAATCCGGAATGGCCTGTATCCTCGAATCTCAATATCTAGGGCTCCAGCTTTCCGGACTGGCCCATATTATCAAGTCTCAAATCTAGGGCTCCGGCTATCCGGACTGGCCAATACCTCGATCGGTATCCTCCGGATATCCGTCGAGTCACAATACAGTCACCGGTCAGTAGTGCTCCCCTGGCTCAGGCTCAACGCCATCATTTGCGACCTTCTTGCCGCGGGGTACCGCACCGAGTCCACCATGCACCCACAGACGGTTCCTCCTCCTCCTCGAATTGGGTGTATGATATCGCTCAAGAGCCGAGAAAACTCATGGTGGACATATCTCATATCATATCATGAGAAAACCGCAATTTTTATCTTTTAAAAATGATAATGGATTTATAAATCTTGCGGTTTCTCCAAATTCAGAAATCTCATGAAAAACTCCGAAATCCAAATAAAGAATCAATAATAATGAATGCTGGGCTCCGGCAATCCGGACTGGCCCGTAATATAATGCATGACAAATGAACATATAAATATGCACGGGATAACACAATAATAAATGCAACGTCTAAACTATCATATAAAAGCAAGCCCATTAGTACCATGTCAAAACTATCAGCTAACATTTTATACTAATGTAGTATTTTCTAATTGTAGGGTTACTAGGCACTCTAATAAGGTTCTACAAGGTATCAACCATGCACTATTTAAATTTTAGACGTGCCAAACAACCCTAACCAAGATCTTAGACTAGAGATTAGGCGAAACAAAGCATGTTAAACACTTTAACATCTAAGTGTTTAGGATTACAACCTTTGTAGTTCGGTCCTTCACTTCATAAGCTCCGTGTTGAGGTCCCTTCGCTGCGATCATCATGTTTCCGGACACTAGAGAGGCTCCACGAAGAGAAAGATGCAAGCTTGCTTCCGATCTTCGATAACTAAGATGATCGACCTCGAAGTTTCTTTAACACAAGCTCTCACTCACAAATGAAGTGAACACCCTAATCTAAATGGCTAGGATAGATTAGGATGATGAAGTAGGAATTTAGCTCTATTTTATTTTCATAATCTCACCCATTTTCATCACAAGAATCAAAGCTAGAATGTTTTGCAAGAAGGAAGAAGAATATGAACAATGAATAATCCTTTTGTGATGAATAAAGAAAAGATATATGATTACAAATGCAACCATGGTCAACTATGACAAGGCTAACTCATGTAGAGATTTAACTAGGGCTAAAGGTTTGGGTTGGGTTAAGAATGAGTCACTTAAAATATCAACCATAATATCTTAGCTGATGACAAAAGAAAACCTTCTAGAAAGTTCATGAAAGAACTAACCCAATTCAAACCCTAACCTTGTTTAATCTCCACTAAACATGTTGCATTAGTAATCATATCATGTTACAATATTATATATCACATATATAATATATATTTGTAACAAAAGAAAATAATACAATTAACATATATCGCATATATATCAATGTATTACCCGGTGAGAAAATGAATCAATAAGTGAGCTAATATTAGTTAATGTAATTTAATATATCAAATATATAATTATACATTAAATTATCAAATCAACACTTGATCCGATAATCCGGCTATTTCACAAATAACCGACTAATATAATCTGTATCAGTTCATCGAATCAACACTTGATCCGATGACCCGGCTATATCTCATATACCCGGCCGATATCTCATATCGTGAGAATCTAATACGGTATCACATACACGTATTGTTCTCGGTCCCGCACATATCATATATGTGCTCCTACTCCGTTTTTCCTGAGCCAAGAAACCTCTGTAGGACTCTAAAGAATCGTCAATACGCTGGCAGTAGGTGATGATCATATCAAACACCCACAAGCTGCAAGCGGTCAACTAAACGTAACAGCTACCCAGGTATTGATCGATCAGAAGATCAACAAGCACGCCTGTACATTCTCCTACGAATCCAATCAGTAACACTTCCGTACAGTTCGGTCTCGTCGTCTGATATGTCGCATATCTCGCCTAGGGGTGGTAAATGTCAGACCCCAGTAGCTTGATAAGTCGTGTCGATATGAGGTCTATAACAGTTTGAGAAACTACTGATAACACTTACTAGTAGATCTCAGCAACCCTGGCCAGGGATTTCCAGTTATAGCCAATCGAACACAGCACAACATCAACTCCCTATACCGGGAGAGACGAATCCCCTCCTATCGCTCATTGCCTCCATGTGATTCGGGACTGTAGCCAAAAGCCACCATTTTACACGCCCACTTGGACGTGGTATGATGGAAATCAAAGCACAGTGGGAATCACAAAAGACTCTATGACGATCTCGGGTCTACAGACTAACCTGTACCAGTGTCACCAGAGAACTGCCATCTGACGTGAGGTATAATACCATCTGGGAGTTCTCGGCGAGTCCGTCCAGTGTACCCAGTCTCCACTGAGCACCCGTATACCTTCTCTGATATCAAACACCAATGGATATAGGATCATCCATCGCCCATCATATGGGTAAAGAAGCGCATACGCTAGTCTATACTGGAGTATCGATGCCCTGTCTTGGTACTCCCACGACTAGGAACATTTGAAGGATGTACTTGGTGACTACACCGTCCTCACTAGTATGATCCGCATCATAGTCCTGGTAGTCAAGTACTCATACTAAGGGCTTTATCAACATGTAACATAGAGACAATCAGAGTACATGTTAAGATAAAGAGTAACCAGATAGCATACTATCATGTCGAGCAAGAAAGTCCTCCCTATATATGTCCAAGCATCCACTACAATATACATAATATGTACAGTAATGGCCTCTAGGTCATACATATAACTAACAATCTCCCACTTGCACTAGGGCCATCTGTTTTGGTATCACATACCCAACAATTAATTGTGGTTGAAGTATCTCGTACTCATCAATCCCATAAAAGTCTCTACTGGAAGAAAGGCCTTTATGAGTGGATCCGCGCTGTTGTCCTCTATGTCTACTCTCCTAACCGCTATCTCCCTGGAGATCAACCATCTCCATGATCAGGTGATACTGCCTAAGAATTATATCTGGATTTCTGTTGGGACGGGGGTTCCTTGGCATAAGCAACAACTCCATTGTTACACGATGGTAGGAACGAAGTTCATCTCATGAACTTATATATATATCTTGACTGCCTATTTGGTAGCAAACTTAGTAACGATGTATCTTGCCTTTAATCGTCTAGTAAGTCACGGTATCTATCTTGGAACTCTTCCAACATACAATCCCTCCACTGAGGGTAAAGACAATGCCTGCGACTGACATTCAGTCGTCCTTATCACCCTGGAACCTTTCCAGTGATTCTCCCCAGGATCGATTGATACCATCTCACTACAACTAGTGAGTATCCTAACATCAAATTAGATCTATCTCATAGATCCAAAACCCAGGATTTAGGAGGTATCACTTTGATCCTATATGGGGAATCCTTATGATAAGTGGAGATTGATCGAGCGTAGCATAGGAAACTCCTTCCCTATCAAGAGTATGTCATCCACGTGCTCTACGAGGATCACTACCATACTCTCTACTACCTTTTTGTATATACAAGGTTCATCTACCATTTTGATGAATTCAAACTCTTTGACTATCACATCAAAGCAGATGTTCCAACTCCGCGATGCCTGATTTATCACATAAAACATCTTGCACATGTTTCCGCTGCTCCCACTGTCTACGAAGCCCTCTGGCTGTGTACTTATAGACGCTCTCATCCAAATCATCATTTAGAAAAGCATTCATGACACCCAACCACCAGATATCGTAGTCATGGTATGTAGCCGTGGCAAGTAGGATCTGGATGGACTTAAGCATAGCTTTGAAAGTCTCAACTTTTCTATGTACACCAAGTAATCTTCTCAAGATATACTTGCTCCTGATGGGGATTTAACCCTTCAGATAAAGCAACCAAAGTCCATATTTTGTTGGTGTATAAGGATTCCATCTCAGATCTCTAAGCATCCAGCCATTCTTACAGAGTCCCACTCCTGATGGCCAGCTCGAAACTAGTTTGGTCATCCTCCCATGATGCAATCCTCGCTCCCACTGTCATAGAGAAACCGAAGTATCTCTCAGGTGGGTGAGGAACCCTACTAGATCGGCGGATAGGCTGAGGTTCGTTAGAAACTATTGAATCCTTCGGTTCTACCAAATCATCAGCTGCAGTTTGTATAGCTGGAACTGTTTCCAGTTCTACCTCATGACCACTAATTTCTTCATAAGAAATTCCCTTTCACAAAGGTTGCATGCTGAGAAACAAAACAACTTTTGTTCCTTGGTTAGGTAGAAGATATTCCCTTGCGAATGCTTGGGATATCCAAAAAACTTCCACATATCTAACTTTGCCTCGAGCTTGTCCGGATTTTGCTGTTAGGGATAGGTTGGACAACCCCAAATCTCAACATACTTAAAATATGGGCTCTTCCCATTCCATATCACATATGAAGTGGTAGGCATCTGATTTGTATTGAACCCTATTCAATAGGTATGCAGCTTCTCAAGTGCATAACCCCCAAAAGGAAATATGAAACTCAGTAGTACTCATCATAGAGCACACCATATCACATAGGGTGCTATTACTCTTCCCCGATGTACCATCGTGCTATGGTGTATACGGAGGAGTAATCCTGAGAGAGAATCTCATTCTCCTTTTAGAATAGACCAGGAATTCCGTGCTCAAGTATTCTCCTCCTTGATCTCATCAAAGCACATAATACTTATACCCATTTAGGTTCTCTACTTCTAACTCATATTCATTGAATTTCTCAAAAGGTTCAGACTTGTGTTTCAACAAGAACATATGTCCGAATCTTGAGAGATAAACAGTGAATGTAATGAAGTATAAAGAACTGGTCCTGTCATGTGTAGACAGGGGACCTTACATACATCATCATGTATCAATCCCAAGAGTTCACTAACTCTTTCTCTGTTTCCAATAAACAGAGCTGTGGTCATCTTATCTTTGTGACATGACCGGCAAATTTCACAAGATGTAAATTCAAACAATTTAAATATGCATCTATGTGTAACTTCAGCTAGTCGGGTCACATTGATATGACCTAGTCTACAATACCTCAAGAAGGATTCGTTCATTTCTGAACTCTTCCTCTTGTGTGCGTTCTGTATACTAAGAACTGTAGTTTGATTTAGAACGTCTATACTTTTAGATAACGTGCCTGAATCGATCAACTCTTGATATAGGAAATGTTCAAAACATTATCCAACTATACAAAATTATATCCTTCTTTACTAATAAAGAGACTGATATGATATTGTATATCAGGTTCGGTATCTAATAACATTCGTTCAGAATCAATGTATTTGTTAATACAGGGTGATAACTACCAACAGACTTGGCTGCAACACTTGCACCGTTTCTATCTTATGAAATTTGATCAGTCGAAAATATTGCATATTTTAACCGGCAATTTCCCTATCATCTGCATACATTTAGAATTGTTCGGCATTCATATTCTACATATTAGCAAATCTGTCGCAAAGTATCAGATTACATGTATTAGACCTTAAAACCGGCATTTCTAGGGAAATTGACTGCATTGCATGGCATCGCAATATTTCTATATGGCGCAACCCGTGTTTCGAAGTCTGTGCAGGAAAAGGAAAGCTTGCTCGAACATTACACCGCTCAAAAGATACGTCAACTCACTAATTTCAGATCTGGTATCATTCCAAAGGAGCAATCACAATTCAGCATATCAGACAAAGCCCTAAATATCAGTCCAAGACAACACATGAAAGCACACAGCCCAAGCCCATCAAAGAGCCGCGGATCCACGGCAATGGCTTGCTTGTGCCGCGGATTCGCGGCCTATTGGTGACATCATCATCTCAATTTTGGTGCAAAACTCCTGTTTCAGTGGCTACAGTTCAGAAATGCACTCCAACTTCCAGAAGACTCCAGGGGTTTCTACCAGATCAGCAAACACTTTGATCTACACTAAACTAGCCTATCATTCTAGAACCTTCCCCCTAAACCCTAGCTTATACCCTAAGCTAGCTCCTAACAAACTCTTTCTAGAAACTACTCAACAAACTTTGGGAGGGAACTACCATTTCAAACTTAAACCTAGGGTTTGGATGTTCTATAAATAAGACCCTAGGCTCATTGTAAAAGGGATCCAAAATAATTCAACCTTGGGAATTATTCATCCAATTAGTGAATCTATCCCCAATCTATCTCTCTCTTCATCTTCTTCTTCTTCTTCCACAAGTCTAGTGACAGGGCTTGTGTGAAACCCTAACCCTAATTCCAACTCCAAAAGTCAAGATCCCGAGCACCCATTAAGCAAGAAGCCCGACAACCTTTAGGAGCGGAGCCGATCTTCAACGGAGCAAGCGATCCGAGCTGATCCACGACTCATGAAGCCGAGCGACGCCCGATCAACAATCTAGATTCTTCTTCTTGTAGTTCTAGAAGCAAATGTAATCAAAATTGTTGAGATAAATAAAGGTGATATTCTTTTATCTTGTTTTCTTTAATTTCCGCATCATGATATCTTTACAATTTGTCAATCTTTTATGTGTGGTGATGTGTGAATAAAACTCCGCTCGTCGAGGAGTCGAGACGGTCAATAGAATGATGATGTAACATAGCTTTAATCGATTCTTGAGTCCTACGAGGTTTGTAAACCCTAGCAAGTTCAAGAAACGACGACCCATTTTGTTTCGATGCTTTCTTGATTGACATCGTTCAAAATGGGGGAGTTACGATTGTTTCTTGAATTTGGTAGAGGCCAGAAAAGGAATGATATCGACAACAGAACAAGGGATAAGATGAAACCCTAGTTTCACGAGAAAACCCTAACTCTTGTCGATCATCATCAATCTAGTATCAATCCTTCGAAGGACAAGAACAAGATATCTTTAGATTACATCACGTCTATCGACCCGATCGATTCCTACGAGCCTCTTTTTGATTCTTGGCCGTTGATTGGAAAAATATTATCGAAACCCAATTCTTGATTGTTTATCAGTTCTTGATTCTTGATTAAACATCGTGACACCTGAATCAATTGATAAATTCTTGAATCATGTTTTCTTTTCTTGTCAATTAAGTTTTCAATTCAAGCCAATCATAAAAACGAATCGTGCAATCCCTGTGGACGATCCGCACTCACTACAAACTACATCCGACACCGTAGTTTGATTGCAGTCAAAATATTTTTTGGTTGTGAAGTTCTTTATAAATTTTCTGAATACCGACACAAGAAACAGTTTCAATCAAATGGTACCGTTTTAGGACCTTTTGAATTGATTCGATACGACACATCCGAATTTATTACAATCAAAATTTATCACCCGTTCTCAGTTCTCTACCAATCTGTAGCCCATGTAACAAATTACATATGTGGGATCCTGATCCGGTATCTCATACCCAGGACGTAAAGGATACTGAGAAACAGTTCTTTGTAATGAACACACTCGAAGAAGATGCATCAGCATGCACTTTCTTCGTTTGGGCGGCACGGGAATTCTGGTAATCCCCAATTTCCTGCTCTGTCTTATAACAATTATAAGTTGGAGTGGGACCAACGTTTCCCAGCTCAGTATAACAAGCGGGTTCGGTCAATACATCCGTATTATTATCTTGATTAAGGCGTGATATGGTCGCTACCTGGAGAGAGAGAGAAGAAAACACTCAGCGTATGCTCTTGCAAGATTAGATTGGTTATCCAATATATCTAATCAGGATGTCTCCTACTGTTTTAGTCAAATCTTCCTTCAAACCCTAAAAGGAAAGACTAGCCCGGATTAATTACACTCTACAAGTTTGCCAATCTTCCAGCCAGGCCAGTGCCGGTACTTTGAGGGAGGTTCCCTGTACTTTCGCACGGACCTAATTAAAATAAACCTCGTTTTCACAGGGGCGTAACCCCGTTGAAACCTTTCTACACACCTACTTGATCGGCTAATTGTAATGTGTAAAACTGTCCCAGGAGTAACTCTTACTCGCAGCGGGTATCGGGATCCAACTATCTCATAGAAGGTATGCAATCTCATTGCAAATTTCAACACTTGAAATTCCCAATAACATTTTACCCCTAGCAGCTATATGACCTTAACATGGTCAACAAATCATAAGTGCTAGTCAAGTTCATCCCGTCATTTCCCGATTGAATTAAACCTACCCGCACGACCCTTAACATGGTCAACAAAGTCGCACGACTACCCTAATCCAATCGCATCATATGCTTATACAGATAAGCACTAATCAGCTACCGCACACTACGCCTTAACATGGTCAACAAACGTAGCCCGAATACTAACTAGTACTTATCTGAAATGACGGAGGGCTACGACAGGTTTTAAGAAAACCCTTTGCGTAATGAACTTGATATCGTTGTAGAATCGAGTGATTTTTAAAAGGAATGTTTTTGAGGCCTTTTCTAGTTTTCCTAAAGAGGTCACTCCCAGTGAAGGGATCGTCAGCCCTTTCCTCATCGAATAAGGTGCAGGATATTTCACAAATATCACTATACAAAGTAAAAACTATATAAGCAATCAAAAGACAAACCGAGTTTGTAGCATCTGCTAGTTTCGCAAAAGAGGTCACTCCCGGTGAAGGGATCTCAGCTCTTTCCTTATCGAATAAGGTGTTGGATGTTCAATAAGGAACACCGCTATGCAAAGCAAGAACTAGAGCTACCGGTTTTTAAACAAGTTTCTACAACATCTTTAGGTTTCTTTTAGTTTCATTAATCTCATTAATGAAGTCCCATTTTATTATTCTTCACAAGCATCACATTTGAAACGAAATCTGCAATATAACATATATCTCATATATATAATATAAACATTCCTCTCAGTCAGTAATATGATTTCATCACAGAACATTGCAGCAGAAGAACACATATGAAATATTGGATATACTAGGACGTCCGTGTTTTAATACGAGCCTGTATAAAACATGGATTCCACGGTCGCGATGAATAGCCAAACCCACATCCCTAGAGCCCTACGAGAGCGGCAAGCAACTCTGCCAATTCTAGGGTTAGGAGACCCGGTCTCGACTCCTCGAGATGGTCTCCCACTGTACCCTAGAACCCGGTTACTTGTGCTCCCCGCCTTGGGTCTACCTAATGAGGAAAAGTAAATAATATACAATGGTGACATCATCCTCAGCCCGGAAATGCCCCAATAAAAGAATATTACATACAAATGAATTTTACATGAATGAAAATAAAAACCCTCATCTCACATAAAACCCCCGGCTATTCAAAACGCGACGATCCAATATAACATATCACAACAACACATAATATCTCATATCATCAATGTAAGCAAGTATGCGTATCCCGATTATCGTTGATGTATAGCAACGAAGCTGGCGATACACCACATACCACTCTTACGGTCACAGAAAAGAAAGTGTAAAACTACAACAGTTGGAATTCGCAACCTCCTTAGACATCTCATGCCTGACCAAATGAATTCCTTAGACATCGGATGCCTAACAATTATAAACCCCGCATTTTAGTCTCAATATCGAAAACTCTTTTCAATATCATGTCGGGAAATTCAACAAGATTTCCGACATCCTGATCGAATGCTCGTCGCAAACTTTAGTAGACGGCTGTACCCATGGATGCCGTCGACGAAGTGCACTAAGGCGGAACACCGCTGCCGCGAGCACCCGAACGGATACTTTTAGCGACGGGGTTCTCCTATAGTCACTTGGTCGGGGCTATGGGGCGTGGCTATCTATTAAGTTTACCCGTCGAGTATCTGCGTACGCTACATGATTGCGACGGACTTTTGATCGCATCAAAATTCCGTGGCAACCGATCATCTGAGACTGAATTACTAGATTTATAACATTCAAATTAGTTATCTCATAACTACTTGTGGATTCCAAATATTGTATCACATTCCAGATAAATAGACAATGTTAAAATTTCCGATCGAATAATCAAACACCCAAGTTTTCCCTAATAGCTCAACACTTGTGCGGAGTTTAAAAGCATCCATCATATGCCACAGTACCAATGGTCCAGCCGTAGATGGGTCAAACCAACGCCTCACATGTGGCAACGCCGTACTGCCCCAAACCCTAAAGTTTAGAGGCGGTTCAGACGGTCACATAATCGAGTTAAGGTTTGTGTTCTTCTAGAGGGTCCAACACTTTACTTGCAAGACTTAGAACGTTCTTAAATGTCACGGCCCGAAAGTACGGAACATGACCGGCACCTAAACTACGAACGTCTCGAGACGTACGTAATCTAAGTAAACCAAAAACCCAGAAATCCAAACCAAGAAAAGTAGTAGAGTGCAGGAAAAACCAACTTAAAGCAAGTAACTTCAATAGAATAAGCCGAATTATGCGGTTTTTTAAAACATCAAAAATTTACTGAAAATTTCGGCAGAGTCTCCTTTGTAAATACTGGCCCCTAAACGGGATACAACATGAATAGTATACGAAATCAAGAAAAAGGCATCCCCAAGCGGGAGCTAGCTCTTCGTCAATCGACGGTCACAACCACACAAGCAATAATATACAACGCCCACGGCGAGGATCAAAACATAAAAGGAAACTCAAAACCACCAGAAATATAACAAGCGACTCTAAGGTCGAAAGAATAAACAACACTGGTCTCTATCTCAATAAATAAATGTTTGGTTGATGGAATTTACTAGATACAACGGAATAATATTATACAAGGTAATATAATGGGTACGATACAAGAAAAACCCACCTACTAGCAAGTCACCCGAATGAAACTGAGCCCGCAAAGCCGTAATGAAACCTGTACGGCAAACCTGCAAGAAACTGGGGCACAACGGGGGTGAGTTGCCAACTCGTGAATAGAAAAACATCTACGCACAGAAATCGCATAAATAACGCAATCCTAGGTCAATGATCATGTTGGAGATAGTGCCCTCATAGTCAATTATTGGATCGCAGGTACGTGATTGCAATGATTGCGGAGGACCTATCCCGGTAGGACAGTCTTACTCGAAATGATAGTATGCTATCTGGTTTGCCTTTATCAGTCGTGTACATGTTCAGGTGACTGATTGCATGTTACAATTTGATAGAGCCCTTAGGATCTTGCTTTACTACCAACAGTATGATGGCGATCATATACGTGAGAGTTGGGTAGTTTATACGCATATTCTTAATTGTGGTCCCTAGTCGTGGGAGTTTCGAGACAGGGCATCGATACTCCGGAGTAGACTAGTGTGTACAGTCGAGACCCCGACGAGGGGCGGTGGCCGGTCTCACAAGCCACTGGTGTCAGTTGGATCACCTAAGATGTATACAGGTGCTCATTGGGTTATGAGTACACCGGACAGGACTCGCCGGGAATCTGCTAGTTAGTACTATACCTATCGTCAGATAGCAGTTCCCTGGTGACATGTGTACAGGTTAGTTCATCGACCTGAGGTCGTCATTTGTCTCGTGTGAGTTCCCACTGTGCTTTGATTTCTACCCTACCACGGCTCAAAAGAGTCGTGCAAACAGGTAGTTTTTGGGTACAGTCCCGAGCCATATGGAGGCACGTGAGCGGATCGGCAGGGGATTCGTCACTCCCGGTATTGGGGGCGAGATCGTGCAGTGTCTAGGAGAGCCATTACACAAAGTCCATGGCCATGGCAGGAGATTTACTGGTAGGTACTCCAGTAGTATCTCAGGGTGTATTGAGGCTTTACTCCGACACGACTTATACTGCTATTGGGGGTCTGACGTTACTAGCCCCCTAGGCAGATATGCGATACTCATTGACGAACGGACCGGACTGTATATACATTGTCACTGTTAGGCTCAGTAGGGTTTTCGGAGGAGTTCGCTCATCGGTCTCCCTTGAGTTCGCTCCTCGGCCACCCTTGAGGTCAGTCCTTGGGCAGCCGTTATGCATTGCTAGTGCCGCTGACGGTTTGTGGTTAAACCCACTGCCAGGGTACTGACGAGTCATTAGAGTCACCCACAGGCAGTTTCCCAAGTTCGGGCGAAACGTTGTAGAGGCCGTATGGTTTTATGGCAGGGTTCGGAAAATGCACGTGCGTTTACGCACGTGTCGATTTTCGGACAGATGATACTGGTCGGCTTTGGTTTAAGCCGGATCCGAGTATTATATTGAGTAGGTATAATATCTTTGTCTCAGTTGCATTTGTATTCGGTCGTAATACAAATGCGGGTATATTTATACAGTTTCGGGGTTGTCCTGAAAGTCGTTTCAGGATCACTTTTGGAAGTTGCCAGTTTCCAGTTTTCTATCAGCCGTCTTTTAACATTCTGTTAAAGACGGATTTATCTTTTCTTCAGTTGGGGTGAGTCATCATTCTAGAAGCTTCTAGAATTGATGATGAGGCTTGGTGAGTCATTAAGGATAAGGTGACTAGGTTTAATGTGATTGGTTCCTTTTAATGACTCATGCTTTGAAATTGATGGTTTTGTTTTGCTTAAGATCTTTTATCATGATATTTGTGATATGGTCACCTCCCCCTCTCCTACGGTCACCCCCTCTCTCTTTATAAGAGGCCGGCCCCCTCCTCTCTCTCGGTTGGTTGTTGATTTCATCGGTTAGAAAAGATATGATAGTTTTGGGGTGTATGGAATTCACAGTTCATTTCATTCCATCACCCGATTTCCACGGCAACTTCATTAACCGATCGTCCACGGATTTGGACGAAGTGAGACAAAGTCATCTACTCATTCTCTACATCATTCTTGGTCGTCTCTTTTAGCAAACTTGACGATCGAGTTGCCTCGAGTCAGAGGCGGGAGCCCGTTTAAAGAACCGATCATGTGGTGCCACCTCGACGAGGATATCGGAGATCGACGAGATCGGAGCAGCCGCAACGGAGCGTGGGATGATGGTTGAAGAACGAAGGACTCGGATCGTTCGGTACAATCTTTCTACACTCTTTACGGTATGTTAGTTTAGCAATAATGGCAGATCCGGGTTAAAGTATACGTAAGCGCCAAGTTTAAAAGTTTTTGTTCCGCATTTGGCGTCTGTAGACGGCCGGGGTGCTAGCGTAGACTAACAGTGGTATCAGAGCCTCACCATTTTGCTATACTAACTTGTGCTAACGCGTTTAAAACATCGATCCGACCGGAAATCGAAAATTGCAAAAATCACAAAATTCAAGCCCGACAGTTTCTGTTAATTTTAAACGGTCTCAAAATTTATTTCTGGATGTCTTAAAAATCCGTGCAGGGAATTCTAAGAACCACGACCAAATTTGGGGTCGTGATCCCTCCAGACTGTCGCGGAAGGGCGGCCAAACCCATGGTTTGGCCGCGCAACCGCGGCCACGTGGGGAGCACGTGCTCCCAAATTTGGTCAGTGGGTTCTGTGATTGATTTTGGGGTTTTTGGAATATATAGTTTTGGCCCAGATTTTGTTACTGTTCACCAGTAAGCAGTGGGGCCCACTTTTTGAAATTTGGTCTTTGGTCGATCGAAATTTAAACACGTTAGTTTACAGTGCTTACATTATATCTCCGACCGGGAATGTCATTTGATCGGTAAACTGCGTCTGATTGCTATAGTTCTTTTAGACGGGTTTGCGAACGTGACATTCGCGTTGATATTCTGTGTTGTGCTGTGATGTTGCGGATTTGTCGTGGTGGATGGCAGTGTGCAATGGTAGTACAGTTTGAGTTTATTTGTACATTTGATATTGCGGGGCGAGCGTCCAACTTATGGACAGCCGTCACTGCCTGTTGTATAATATTCTTTTGGGACACGACCAGGTTGCGGTTGATGTACCTATTGTACTATTTTTCATTACTGTACTAGGTTTTACCCCGCGACGGAGTGCACGGATAGCCGGGTTCGGGAAAGCAACGGGTCTGCATCTCATGGCTTTGAGAGGCAGAGGGGCCCCACTTCAGAATTGGCAGACTATTCGCCGCACTCGTAGGGGGTACAGGTTGACCCAAGGAGGGGTGCTCAATTTACCGGATTCCGTGAAGTGCCGGGTGTTCCATTCACTATGCTGTGGGGGCTGCCTCGATTCAGGTTTTGGCGGGTAACTTGCCGCACCCGTAGGGGTCTAGGTTTCATTGCACAGGCTATCCACACGACAGGGGAACGTCGAGTTTCAGCAGCGGCTCTGTGAAACTCGGGGATCCCAGATATCTGTATTGTTCTGTGATGCTTATTACTTTTCTGTAATGTTGCATATTATCACGCCTGGAGCGATTATGTATATTGGTTTATATACTATTAGATGTTGTATATGTTTTACACCCGCGCTAGTCCAGTCCCCGCTCTGTCGTTAGTTAACTAACCTAACGGGTGATGACGGGACCCAGTGACGAATGCGGATGGCATATACGTACATTTTATTTTCGTTCTTTTCTGGTGTGATTGAATGATGGGACTGCGTTGATTCTGATCAATGCAAAGTAAAAACAAACCTGTTTGAGTTGTTGGAACAATTTTAAAAGAGTTGTTACAAAGACGTTTCCTTTTGTTATGCATAGCGGTATTCAGTGGAATATCCTGCACCTCATTCGACGGGGCAAGGGCCGATATCCCTTCACCGGGACTGACCCCTTGGGCAGAAGTTTGCGTCAGCGTAATAACTTTTCTATAGTCGATTACAAGTTGCTTTGCATAGCGGTATTCAGTGGAGTATCCTGCACCTCATTCCACGAGGAAAGAGCCGAGATCCCTTTACCGGGAATGACCTCTTTAGCAAAAGGTTTTCGCCACTATATTTTAAAAAGCTATCAGGTTCCTTCAGCGATATCAAGTTCACTACGTTAAAGGTTTTTCGCCAAAAACCAGTCGTAGCCCTCCGTCGTTTCTTATGGATGGTCAGTAGTATTCAAGCTATGTTTGTTGGCATACGTCAAGGCATAGTGTTTGGTAGCTGCTGGGTATTCATTTGTTGCATAGATAGATGAGTTGGTTTGGGACAGTCGTATTACCTTGTTGGCATACGTCAAGGGTATGTACGGGTGGGTTCAAATTAACAAGATAATGACGGGCAGAACTTGACATGTGACTTATGATTTGTTGACATACGCCAAGGTCATAAGAGCATGGGGCAAGAAAATGATATCGGGAGTTTCTAAAGAAACTGAAACTTGCCAAGTATGCGCATACCTTCTGGAGTATGAATAACGTGGATGCATTCCATCACGTTAACATGCGATGAGAGTTGGATCCCGATTCCCACTGATGAGTTGGTTTACTCTTCGGGTGATCCCGATTGATTCTTCTTTAGGTTTGGAGGAGAATTTGACTGGACAGTGGGAGGTTTCCGGATTAGATAAACTGATGACCATTCTGATCTAGGTTAGCGTGCACGCAGAGTGTTTCTTTTCTCTCTCTCTCTTTGGCAGCGACCTTAGACTATGACTCAGTGACCAGGTTGACCGAACCTTCTTAAAATACTGGCTTTTGGATTGTCTGAGTTGCATAAGTCATTGCCACTCCTTCTTTTACCCTTTGAATTTCTCAGAACACCCGTATTACTACGGATATCCACTTCCATTGGATAGAGCCATCGTATGGTTATATACGAACTCGAAGGGACTTCTTCGGGGATGGATCCAGGTTCAGGAGAAATAGAATTGGTTTATTCAGTTGTCTTTTATTATCACCTTCTCTCAGGTTGCGAGGGCTCCTTGGTTTAGGAGAGTACACCTATTACGCCTATTGGATAGTCTTATTCCAAACCATAGGCTGGTGCCGAAAGATAGGGAATGAAGAAAACCAATTAGCCTAAGTAGGGTGTGCAGAAGGTAATATGTAAAGACAAAATAAAGGGATTAGAAAGAGGGCAAAGTAAATTGCGACTGATATCATTCACGACCAAAACCGCGTACTTCATCGCCACTACTATTTCACCTTTAAAAGAATAAGGTATTATTCAGTTGTCTTTTATCATCACCTTCTCTCAGTTGCGAGTACTCCTTGGTTTAGGAGGGTACACCTATTATGCTTACTGGATAGTCTTCTTCCAAACCATAGGCTGGTGCCGAACGGTAGGGAAGGAAGAAAACCATTTAGCCTAACGATGGTGTACAGAAGGTAACGACTAAAGACAAATAAAGGGATTTGGAGAGATGGCAATAAAATATACGGTTGAAGTCATGAATTGGATTATGGAAGAGGCATTGCTATGAATACCAGGATACCCCTACGAAACATTTTCATGTTTCAGTGCATCGTTAAAGAAAAACTGTTTTCCCGATTAGACACTTACTCCAAGGGTATGTATTTACCAGGTTTCATTCTCATATCTGTATGGTTTTACAGATGATGAGTGGGAGTAAGATATTGGGAATTAGGTAATCATCCTCATTATATCGGAATTCGTTGTAATTGGTGATATTTGAGGAAATCGCCAGGGTACAGTTTTCTACCTACGACGCACAGGTTTTGAGTTGTTTAACTCAGCGGACTTATACAGAGTATTGTATGTTGTCCAAGTGTCCATCAGGACAAAGGGGTAGGTCCTCGTACTATGTTCTGTTTACTTATAACTTCTCTAGTATTTAGACGAGTGTTTCGTAGAAATACAAGGTCTAAGTTTTGAGAAGTTGTGGGTATAAGAATAAAGTAGAGAACCAGGTGTCACAAGTATCGGGATTCTTCAAAGAGATCGAAGATGTAGATTCTTGTGATTGGTATTCAGATGATAGTGATGGTTTTGAGAAACGAGTTTTCTCTTTCAGGTTACTCATAAGTGGATGGATTCCTAAGTTGAGTAATGCTGATTAGCCTCCTTCCATTAAGTTGATATGCACTGGAGACAGCTGCATGGATTGAGTATGGTTCCAATTAAATTAGTGCCAAAGTTTCTATATTGGATATAGAACGGATAGTACCTTAAAAGAAGTTAAGGTATGGGGAGTTGTCCAGCTTATGATTAAAACCAGACACTGGATAACTCAGGGCACGTTTCTGTAATGGCTGTTTGTGGGTTGACCCTGGTTATGACAAGGGTTGATATTCTACCATTTGGAAGATCAATAGTGATATTGTTCTTGACTCCCCACAGTTTTAGTAAAATGGATCTTTTTCAGAAAACAGTAGTGGGAGTATGGTAGAACTGGAAGTGATTCCAGAACCGCGAACGATTACGGAAAATTTAATAGGACCTATACATTCAATCAGGTTTGACATTCCAATAGCCACTCCGCAGGTATGGTAGGTAACCTCAGATGCCCGAGAGGTACTTCGGTAGCCTCAGAGACGGTGACAGGGAGGTTCTTATCTACCAAGACTTGACACTACTGTTGTTCCAGGATATGAGACCCGGTAGGAGGGTTGTCATAGTCAGTGGGAGCAGCGGAAGCATAGTGGGCAAGATGCTTATATCTATTTATAGACTTGAGCAGTTAAAGCGGAGATAGATCATCTAATTTTGATGTGACAGTCATGGGTTTGACTTCAATCAGAATAGGGGATGGATCAGTTAAGAAGGTAGTAGGGTGTGATGTCATGGTATCTGGATGACATACACAGAGTAGGAAGTAAAATTCCTATACTACGATCGGTTGTACTGTGGTCGTCACACAGTTGTTTCTCCAGACAGGATATGGATATAATATTTGACATTATGGTTTCTGGATCTATGGTTTTAGATCTAGATTTGGGTGGTTTCCCAATGTGGGTACTTTGACAAATATTCTAATGGTTTTTAGAATAGTTGACTCCTAGCATGGTAGTGTACCTGCAGGTGATGGAGTCACCCTCTCTAAAGGTGTCGTATAGACTAAAGGGGAGAGGGATGTGCATGATTGGCAGATCACTTGCTTAGGCAATTGAGTCAATCATGAGATGTTAAGTACCACACCAAATGTTGGTTTTGCACTAGATGCAATAAGTTTGTATTAATCCAATCCTGGAGAAACATAAGGAAGCAGTTTTAGAACATAAGTACATGTTCTACCGATTTGATGACGGCAGCCTCCTTCGGGAGACGATTATCATTCCAGGCTTCAAAGGTGATGTGGATGACAGAGTGACTGTCAGAGTTTTAGTTTTTCCCTCTGACGAAGAGGGACAGTATTATGGACAGGTGGTCCAAGAAGATACTGTGGGAAACAAGGTGCCCGATACTGATTAGGTTCAGTGATCGATTCAGTCTAAGAAGTTTGGATATGGAGTTCATTTATGAACTAAGGTCCCATCAGATATCCAGACATGTTCTAAGACAGGTATTACTCAATTCGGGAGATGGCTTTCTCCGCGAACTTGAGATTAAGAGAGATATAGAAAGAAACTTCTAGGCGGATCCACTCACCGAGGCTATTTCTCGAACACAATAGTTTTACAAACGGGCTTTGTGAAACTGATTAGTAGAGGAGTTGGATGTTCGGTTTCACACGGGCTGTGAGTAGTCGACATCGCAATATTAGCCTTGAGTGCAAGTGGGAGATTGTTGGAGATAGTGCCCTCATAGTCAATTATTGGATCGCAGGTACGTGATTGCAATGATTGCGGAGGACCTATCCCGGTAGGACAGTCTTACTCGAAATGATAGTATGCTATCTGGTTTGCCTTTATCAGTCGTGTACATGTTCAGGTGACTGATTGCATGTTACACTTTGATAGAGCCCTTAGGATCTTGCTTTACTACCAACAGTATGATGGCGATCATATACGTGAGAGTTGGGTAGTTTATACGCATATTCTTAATTGTGGTCCCTAGTCGTGGGAGTTTCGAGACAGGGCATCGATACTCCGGAGTAGACTAGTGTGTACAGTCGAGACCCCGACGAGGGGCGGTGGCCGGTCTCACAAGCCACTGGTGTCAGTTGGATCACCTAAGATGTATACAGGTGCTCATTGGGTTATGAGTACACCGGACAGGACTCGCCGGGAATCTGCTAGTTAGTACTATACCTATCGTCAGATAGCAGTTCCCTGGTGACATGTGTACAGGTTAGTTCATCGACCTGAGGTCGTCATTTGTCTCGTGTGAGTTCCCACTGTGCTTTGATTTCTACCCTACCACGGCTCAAAAGAGTCGTGCAAACAGGTAGTTTTTGGGTACAGTCTCGAGCCATATAGAGGCACGTGAGCGGATCGGCAGGGGATTCGTCACTCCCGGTATTGGGGGCTAGATCGTGCAGTGTCTAGGAGAGCCATTACACAAAGTCCATGGCCATGGCAGGAGATTTACTGGTAGGTACTCCAGTAGTATCTCAGGGTGTATTGAGGCTTCACTCCGACACGACTTATACTGCTATTGGGGGTCTGACGTTACTAGCCCCCTAGGCAGATATGCGATACTCATTGACGAACGGACCGGACTGTATATACATTGTCACTGTTAGGCTCAGTAGGGTTTTCGGAGGAGTTCGCTCATCGGTCTCCCTTGAGTTCGCTCCTCGGCCACCCTTGAGGTCAGTCCTTGGGCAGCCGTTATGCATTGCTAGTGCCGCTGACGGTTTGTGGTTAAACCCACTGCCAGGGTACTGACGAGTCATTAGAGTCACCCACAGGCAGTTTCCCAAGTTCGGGAGAAACGTTGTAGAGGCCGTATGGTTTTATGGCAGGGTTCGGAAAATGCACGTGCGTTTACGCACGTGTCGATTTTCGGACAGATGATACTGGTCGGCTTTGGTTTAAGCCGGATCCGAGTATTATATTGAGTAGGTATAATATCTTTGTCTCAGTTGCATTTGTATTCGGTCGTAATACAAATGCGGGTATATTTATACAGTTTCGGGGTTGTCCTGAAAGTCGTTTCAGGATCACTTTTGGAAGTTGCCAGTTTCCAGTTTTCTATCAGCCGTCTTTTAACATTCTGTTAAAGACGGATTTATCTTTTCTTCAGTTGGGGTGAGTCATCATTCTAGAAGCTTCTAGAATTGATGATGAGGCTTGGTGAGTCATTAAGGATAAGGTGACTAGGTTTAATGTGATTGGTTCCTTTTAATGACTCATGCTTTGAAATTGATGGTTTTGTTTTGCTTAAGATCTTTTATCATGATATTTGTGATATGGTCACCTCCCCCTCTCCTACGGTCACCCCCTCTCTCTTTATAAGAGGCCGGCCCCCTCCTCTCTCTCGGTTGGTTGTTGATTTCATCGGTTAGAAAAGATATGATAGTTTTGGGGTGTATGGAATTCACAGTTCATTTCATTCCATCACCCGATTTCCACGGCAACTTCATTAACCGATCGTCCACGGATTTGGACGAAGTGAGACAAAGTCATCTACTCATTCTCTACATCATTCTTGGTCGTCTCTTTTAGCAAACTTGACGATCGAGTTGCCTCGAGTCAGAGGCGGGAGCCCGTTTAAAGAACCGATCATGTGGTGCCACCTCGACGAGGATATCGGAGATCGACGAGATCGGAGCAGCCGCAACGGAGCGTGGGATGATGGTTGAAGAACGAAGGACTCGGATCGTTCGGTACAATCTTTCTACACTCTTTACGGTATGTTAGTTTAGCAATAATGGCAGATCCGGGTTAAAGTATACGTAAGCGCCAAGTTTAAAAGTTTTTGTTCCGCATTTGGCGTCTGTAGACGGCCGGGGCGCTAGCGTAGACTAACAGATCATAATATAGCCTCAAAAATGTATATAACATGTAGCCTATAACAAGGCTAGGGTAAATATCTAACCCGAGTGTAATCTCATGTGCCCGTGTCTGTGCCTCAGGTAGCAATATATCATATGAATGAGGTATGCATGCATGAAACAGAATACATGTAAATGAAGAAACTGTTTTCATAAATTAGTTAGATTTCCTTCGTATTTTTAAACTGAGGTATCATAAATGAAATCAGTATCAACAGTGTCTAGCATCGACACAAAACATAATTCTCACTGTCTCGAAATATCAATGTCTCAATCTCAATATCTAGGGCGCCGTCAGTCCAGACCGGCTCCTACCATCCATCTCAAGACCACGACGGTATCCTCCGGATATCCGACGCGTAGGGTAATATCACCGGTAGGTAGTGCTCCCCAGCCAGGCTCAACGTCAACACCACATTCCTCTTGCCCCGGGGTACCATACCGGGTCCACCATGCATCCGTGACGGTTCCTCCACTCCTCGACACGGATCTCGAAAACCACAGCAAACTCATGGTGGACGACACTTACATCACTAGAAAACCGCAATTTACATATTTTAAAAATATAATAAGTTTAGAAATTTTGCGGCTTTCCCCCGAAATCCAGAAATATCATAAATCTCAAGAAATCATCACAAATGCATATGTTAATGATAATGAATGTATATGGTATCAATAACCAAGTTGAAATGTATGATTAATAAACAAGGCATGAACAATGGAATAACAGTATGCATGAAGTGACAAGTAATAACTACAATGTCTAAACTGGCATATAAGGCATGTACACTAATATCATATCAAACTACTAACTAACAAGCTAAGTCGAGCAATAGTATTTTCTAAGTGTACGTAACATGGCAATTACCGATGAAGATGTGTGTGAGCCGGCAAGTAAGTGTATGTGGTACATACGCATCATCGGTAATGGTGCTGGTGTCCTAACAGCATGATATCAACAATGCAATATGAAATAACAATGTAAGTATGCGATGCGGAGCGAGCAACCAAAATGAGCGGGATCTAAATATTGAACAATGGTGCCATTTGAAATAACACGAATCGTGGGGTTTTGAAAATAGGGCTACGGTAGTTTTAAGAAAGGATACGTCTTTTGAAATATCCGTAGATCCCTTGACCTGTCTTTTTTAAAATACCCACGATCCGCTAGTTTTGAAATAGGTAGGAGTCTAATCTAATCTAACAACTACACTAAACTATACGACTGAACTACAGGTAAGGAAACCACCTATCATCTGAGTCGATATACATACATACCTGTATATGTATAGTCGGTGATCCCGCCTCAATAATATCATATCCGATACCATATCTATAATCATACATCCCAAGTCAAGAGTGCGGATCAATCATCAATATATAGCTCGTACGTAAATCCGTCGTACGGCATCCCAAATCTGGGTACGGGTCAAAATCATATTCATCATACTATTCATCCGGTATCCTCTTTATCAAAGATCATAGTCTAAGGTACTGACCTATGTCTAGTACAATACTAATATCATCAATATAGTCATGATCTGACTACTGATCGACAGTCTCGTACAAACCGATATCATCAGCACATATCATCATCAAGGGGTATACATCGCCCAATACAGCCTAGGACCAATATCCTAGCATAACACATCTCCTATCACGATCACATGTCGACCACCTATTTATAATACTATTCATCCGTATCGTCGCCCCAAGATTCGCTATAACACCAGGACGTACCTCAAGTACGAATCCTGCCATATCACCGATATCACAATCTCAACACAAATCTCATCGACTCATCTCAATCCCAAGTATCATCCCCAAATCCGTATGTGAACACATGTCCCATACCTATGTGAACACATAACTATATATTCTCGTATGTGCACAAAAGAAAGAAGAAAGTATGCAAGTATGGATGGGTGTGTGCAAGTGTGTGCGACCGCTACTCTAGGGTTTCGCGGCACTCAATCATCCAAGAACACCAAATATCCATATTTATCATCAATAACTCAAACAATATATATATATATATATGTGTGTGTGTGTGTGTGTGTGTGTGTGTGTATACGTATTCGTATACATCACCACGAACTGCGGGGGTGCTATACGCCATCCACCCGACTTCTCCCCGTAGATATAAATCTACTCACCTGGTCCTCGCTCGCCGGTGCCGACGTCGCCACGCGCTTGCTTGTCGTCTCGAAGTCCACATGGGGTACCTACATATCATAACGCACCATATCGCATTAAAATCCGACTCATGACCAAAACGACGCACGAAACCCACATAGGTCAAAACCTAAGGTTGCTTTCACAAATCGACCTAAAAACCTTCGACGTCGGCGTACAAACGCCAAACCATCGAGAAAGCTCCCAACACATTCATTTGTACAATTACAAGCACTAATTATAATATAAAATAGCTTAAAATTCACAAAAACCCCAATTTCACTTAAAAAGTCATTTTTCCGAAAATCTAGCAAGCACAAATCACCGTTTTAGTACAGAACTCGATGTATAAACGAATCTAGCGGCCACAATATTCACTAAATATCTTAAATAAGTCATAAAAATAATTCCCATAATTTAATCTCATTAAATTTCATAAACTCCAAAATTCTAGTTTGCAAACATATCAATTTTTACACTTTTTAAAGTAAATTTCACAATTCATCCATTAAGCTTAGTTTTGCATATACAATAGTATTAAACCAAAATTTATAATGCTAATAATGTCATGAAACCTTAATCATATTTTAATTTAAACCATTTAATAAATTTCCAAAAACCTAGTTAGCAATTATATAATTATCACTTTTAAATTAACAAATATGCAAACTAGCAACTTAAATTGGATTTAGCATAACATTAATATGTCAATTATATCACATAAACTAAATCTCACAACACAAAATACCAATTTAAAATCAAACCCCTCTCTTGAATTTTAAATCATTCACCTAAAACTAATTAAAAACCTAATTAAACAATTAATTAAGCTAACCTAAGCAATTAACAACACATTAAGCAAAAAGGTTAGAATTTATACCCAAATAATTTGAAGAACCCACAAGCACACCTAGCCTCCCAAATTGAAATCTAAATTCCTAGATCCATGCTATGGTAGCCAAGGGAAAATGGGTAGGAGGTGGATTTTGATTTGGATTTTTGCTTGATTTTTTGTGGATTTTTCAAGCATTTTTGAAGAACTTTTTTAAAGAGAAGGAGATGAAGAATGAAGGGCTATTGGGGTTCAGATTTTGGCCAGAAAATGAGTGGGGGAGGAGAGAGAGGGAGGTGGAGAAAAATGGGGAGAAAGTCAAAGTCAATTCAAGGTCAAAAGTCTAACTAATTTATCCATTTTCTTTTCTTTTCTTTCATTTCTTTTCCTTTGAAATTCAAGTGGGGAAAAAATGGGGGCTGCTGAATTTAGCTAAGGGGAGAAGTGAATGGGGGTGTGTGTACGGGTGTGGGGTGATGAAAAATGATAAATACAATACCCCAAACATCCATTTACGCAAAAAAAAAAGCATTTTTTCTTCAATAATTTCTAAACCGTTTTGGCAAATGATTTCGTTCCAAAAACCACATGATAAAATTTTATTTAATGTTTTATGATACACAAAATTTGTTTCAACTCATTCCAATTTGTAATTTTTCCTAATTAAATGTATTAGTGACGACTTAAAATAATAATAAAATAATATTTTTTTTCAGAAAATTTGAAATTTCACCAGCGGCTCAATAAACACCAAATAATAGAAATTACATAGCTAGAATATGTATATTTAATTTTTATAATAAGATATTTGTATTTTGACTTTTTACAGAAACCCCCTTATTTTACCGATTTTTCGAAATTTCACCGAAACGATTTTCAAAACGTTACATTAAACTACGGAAAAATCCAACACTTGGAAATTTTCCGGCTGGGGAAAAAGTGAGTTATTGATATCCGTTCGAACTTTTTAACACGTTCTAAAATTACCCAGAAAAACATAAACGAAGTTAAATTATCCGATCGAATCAACGAGTCCCAAATACATCCCAGAAAACTCAACATTTGAGTAGAATTAAAAATACCCAGAAGCATCAGGAAATACATAGGGACTTTACTTTGCAAAAAGCAAACAATGATTTCACTGTACGGCCGTGGAACCGCCGCGCGACCCATGCTCATGCCGCGGTTCCGCGGTGCCTTGGGCGAATTACATTGTCGTTTTTCAAACAGTTCCATAGAATTCCCTACTGATTTTTTTTGAGTATTTTTAATATGAAAAAAATCAACATTTTGAAAATTTTCCAGAAACTAGGGTTTTACGGGTATTCGGAGTTCGATCGGACTTTAAATTTCGTCTAGACTTCGCCTAAAGCTCTAGCTTGGCTCTGATACCACTGTAGGGTTACTAGACACTCTCACAAGGTTCTACAAGGTATTAACCATGCCCGATTTAAATTTTAGACGTGCCGAACAACCCTAACCAAGATCTTAGACTAGAGATTAGGCGAAACAAAGCATGTAAAACACTTTAACATCTAAGAGTTTGGGATTACAACCTTTGTAGTCCGGTCCTTCACTTAATAAGCTCCGTGTTGAGGTCCTTCGCTGCGATCATCATGTTTCCGGACTCTAGAGAGGCTCCACGAAGAGAAAGATGCAAGCTTGCTTCCGATCTTCGATAATTAAGAAGATCTACCTTGAAGTTTCTTTAACACAAGCTCTCACTCACAAATGAAGTGAACACCCTAATCTAAATGGCTAGGATAGATTAGGATGATGAAGTAGGAATTTAGCTCTATTTTATTTTCATAATCTCACCCATTTTCATCACAAGAATCAAAGCTAGAAAGCTTTGCAAGAAGGAAGAAGAAGATGATCAATGAATAATCTTTTTGTGATGAATAAAGAAAAGATATATGATTACAAATGCAACCATGGTCAACTATGACAAGGCTAACTCATGTAGAGATTTAACTAGGGCTAAGGGTTTGGGTTGCGTTAAGAATGAGTCACTTAAAATATCAACCATAATATCTTAGCTCATGACAAAAGAAAACCTTCTAGAAGGTTCATGAAAAAACTAACCCAATTCAAACCCTAACCTTGTTTAATCTCCAATAAACATGTTGCTTTAGTAATCATATCATGTTACAATATTATATATCACATATATAATATATATTTGTAACAAAAGAAAATAATACAATTAACATATATCGCATATATATCAATGTATTACCCGGTGAGAAAATGAATCAATAAGTGAGCTAATATTAGTTAATGTAATTTAATATATCAAATATATAATTATACATTAAATTATCAAATCAACACTTGATCCGATGATCCGGCTATTTCACAAATAACCAACTAATATAATCTGTATCAGTTCATCGAATCAACACTTGATCCGATGACCCGGCTATATCTCATATACCCGGACGATATCTCATATCGTGAGAATCTAATACGGTATCACATACACGTATTGTTCTCGGTCCCGCACATATCATATGTGCTCCTACTCCGTTTTTCCTGAGCCAAGAAACCTTTGTGTAGGACTCTAAAGAATCGTCAATACGCCGGCAGTAGGTGATGATCATATCAAACACCCACAAGCTGCAAGCGGTCAGCTAAATGTAACAGCCACCCAGGTATTGATCGATCAGAAGATCAACAAGCAAGCCTGTATATTCACCTGAGAATCCAATCAGTAACACTTCCGTACAGTCCGGTCTTGTCGTCTGATATGTCGCATATCTCGCCTAGGGATGGTAAATGTCAGACCCCAGTAACTTGATAAGTCGTGTCGATATGAGATCTATAACAGTTCGAGAAACTACTGATAACACTTCCCAGTAAATCTCAGCAACCCTGGCCAGGGATTTCCAGTTATAGCCAATCGAACACAACACAACATCAACTCCCTATACCGGGAGAGACGAATCCCTTCCTATCGCTCAATGCCTCCATGTGATTCGGGAATGTACCCAAAAGCCATCTTTTTGCACGCCCTCTTGGACGTGGTATGATGGAAATCAAAGCACAGTGGGAATCACACAAGACTCTATGACAATCTCGGGTCTACAGACTAACCTGTACCAGTGTCACCAGAGAACTCCTATCTGACGTGAGGTATAATACCATCTTGGAGTTCTCGGCGAGTCCGTACAGTGTACCCAGTCTCCACTAAGCACCCGTATACCTTCTCTGATATCAAACACCAATGGATATGGGATCATCCATCGCCCATTATATGGGTCAAGAAGCGCATACGCTAGTCTACACTGGAGTATCGATGCCCTGTCTCGGTACTCCCACGACTAAGAACATTTGAAGGATGTACTTGGCGACTACTCCGTCCTCACTAGTATGATCCGCATCATAGTCCTGAGAGTCAAGTACTCATCCTAAGGGCTTTATCAACATGTAACATAGAGACAATCAGAGTACATGTTAAGATAAAGAGTAACCAGATAGCATACTATCATGTTGAGCAAGAAAGTCCTTCCTATATATGTCCAAGCATCCACTACAATATACATCATATGTACAGTAATGGCCTCTAGGGCATACATATAACTAACACTAATGAGTACGTGACATGGCAATTACCGATGATGATGTGTGTGAGCCGGCAAGCAAGTGTACGTGGAGTATACGCATCATCGGTAATGATGCTGGTGTCCAGACAACATGGTTTCATCGTTTCTCACGAAAATAAATATAGACATGCAATGCAATGCGAACAGCATATTAAATGGCAAATGAATAGTAAATGCAGCAATAATATACGGAACATGAATAATAACGCAACATGCACGAATATAAGCATTAATGTATATGAATCAATACAGTTTTTCCATTTGAAATAGTACGAAACGTGGTATTTTGAAAATAGGGCAACGGTGTTTTTAAGAAAAGTACGTCCTTTGGAATATCCGTAGAATCCCTTGTCCTGTTCTTAAAATACCCACGATTCGTTAGTTTTGATATAGGTATGTATCGAGTCTAATCTAACATCTACAAATAAACTACAGGGCTAAACTAACAGACTAATCGAAAAAGGTAAGGAAAAACCACCTAAGTCTGAGTCGATATATATATATATATATATATATATATATATATATATATATATATAATAGTCGGGGATCCCGCCTCACTAGTATCACATATGATACAATATATATAATATGACATTCTCGAGTCAAGAGTGCGGTTCTATCATCAATATATAGCTCGTACGGTAAATCCATCGTACGACATTCCAAATCTGGGTACGGATCAATCATCGCATTAACTCATTATTCATCTGGTATCCTTTTCATCATATATCATGATCTGGGGGTACTGATCTAAGTCTAGTACATACTGATACCATATATATATATATATATGCGTGTGTATGAAAACACATCGCCTGAGGACCCGCTATAATATCGTGTCGTATCTCATAATACGAACCACGTCATACCACCGATCTCATGGCACCATGCCCAATTTCATTGACTCATCTCCAAATACCATATACTATCCTTATCATCCAAGTATATGTATACGTATACACACACACACACACACACACACAGTCCCATACCTATGTGTTTTTATATATATGTACATATCCCCATATACGCATAAGTAAATAAATGAATGCAAGTGTGTGTGTGCGTGTATGTAAACCTTATTCTAGGGTTCACGACTAGGAAATTAACTAACGACACTATCATTCAAAGTCTTCTAAAGCAATTAGCTAAGTATACACATCCTAATTATATTATTTAAGTATATATCCATATATATAACATAACGCATTTGCGTTCTATACTACGAACTGCGGGGGTGCTATACGCCATCCACCCGACTTCCCCCGTAGATATATATCTACTCACCTTTATCCTCGATTGCTGGAGTCGATGACACCACGCTCATCCTTGTCGTCTCGAAGTTCACGTGGGGGTACCTATATATCACATACAACATATTAAACAGAAATTACGCACGAAAACCAAAACGGCACGCGAATCGCTTAGGTTAGAACCTATATCCTCGCATGCAAAACATAACCAAATAATCCTAGTCGTTGATGTTCAAATGCCACACGACGGAACAATATATCAAATACCAAAATTCAAGTCAAAACGAATCGCAAAACAGGACAGCAACCCAAGAAAATGGTCCCAGATTTTACACTAGGTGAAATTAGCCAATTTTGCATATGGGAGGGGTCTAGTTTACTGGAGATAAAGCTACAGAACCAACACAGACCAAAATGACACTACCCTGGCCGCAATTTGCCGCCAGACAGATTAAATTTGCGGCCAAACAAGGTGTGTTGGGTCTCAGGTCTTGGGGTTAGCATCTAGGTTGCCTTCACATCTCCCAGTGCTTGCTAAATAATTTTGAGGTCACCCGGGTTTTAGCAGATCACCAAATTCCATCACAAATTCCTCAATTTCCTAATATCGGGGTTTCTAAGTTTAGGGTTTGGGGTTTAAGTCTCTGTTTTAGTTCAATTTACCATCACTACAGGGGTTGTAGTCCCTAATTACACCTCAATTGCACCTTTGGTATCAATTCAAACCCTAATCCCTAACTTGGAATTTTCAAAGTTCGCTAAACTACACAATATCGATTCTAAACTTGTATGGATGCTTAAGAAATTGAAATACTATTCTAATGGTGCAGAAATTACCTCATTTGGCAACTCAAGAAAATTCTTGAGTTGCCCCAAGTCTTCAAAATCCGATTTTCTTGGTCCAAAGTGTTTGTCACGAACTTGTGCATGTTTTTAATGAAGATGAGATGAAGTTTTGATGAATTTTTGGTGGTGTTTGTGAGGGTTGAAGAGGAGGGGGAAAAGGTGCTGCCATGGGAGAGGAGAAGGTGGAGAAAAATGAAGGGGATGAAGAATGGAGACTAGGTCAATGAACCCCTCACCTCACTCTCTCTTCTATCTCATGCCCATACCTTAGTTTTTTAATCTTTTCTTTTCTTTTTCTTTTCTCCTCTTTTCTTTTCATTTCTCTTCTCTTTTAAAAATAAAAACCATGCATGCTAAAAGAAAGAAACCATGAAAGAAAATGTAACAAGTGTAATTTGACATGGTTCATGTCATGTGCACAAAACCGGATTAATGCAAGATTAACGATATTTAATCGCGATCAGCATTAAAAGTGAATTTAATAAATCATAAAAATTCATAATTCGCTTAATTCATTTAAAACACCCTCATTTCTGTAATTTCTATAATTTTCCATAATTTTCCCAATTTATCGGTATTTAATTATACTACACTATTAAAATATTCATAATATTTATTATTTAATTATAAAAATTCCCAAAAATAATATTATTTTTTTCTGAAATGTTATAGTCTTCCCCCCTTAAAGAAATTCGGTCCCCGAATTTAAATTTAAACCCCTCAAATACTAAAACATTTCATTAAAATGATCAAGTCGTCGGGGCTCTGAAATCGTAAATACATAAAACATATCGTAGCGCAATGCATGCGCATGAAAGATGAGCATATAACTAAAACTTAAAACTCCGTCAAGCATCCCGCAATCATCGGAGTTATGGCGAAAACACCAATGTCAAAACCCAATACGAAAACCAACATGATATACATCAAAACTATACATGTAAACATCATTAAAACATCTGAAAGGAATGCATGCCAAACTCTTTTCCAATCGCTGTGCAATGCGCGCATCACTGCACAGCGGCGGACGTCTATTGTAAGAAAATAACTATATATATGTATATATATCCTTTGTTTAACATACACGTCCCGCGGTTTTTGAAAATAATTTAGAAGGGTTTCCTTTATAAAATGTTTCGTGTCATCTCGGACACGTAGGTAAATACTGAGACTATAGCTCTTTCTCGGAAAACCCTTCGATAACTATCAATGCATGCAAAAATATATTCAGGTACTGTCCTCAGACTAGTCCTGCTCAGTCACTATATCAATTAGTAAATATCATAAGACATGCTGCTAAAGGGAAATCAATCCCACAAAGTATATAATGATGCCACATGCGTCTGGTGCGCACGGAGAATCAAAATCCATAAATGTGTCATACATGTGCACAGAAACAAATCTAAGTGCAACGGGTGTGCACGAAACACCTGTCAAAGGCAACGGGTGTGCCTTACAGCAATATCAGGTGCATCTGATATGCACGAAGAATCTCGATTTAGTGCATCTGATGTGCACCAAAATCGCATCAAGCGCGTCAAGTCTGCGCAAAATCCAAATCAAGTGCACAAGGTGCACGAAACCAAATATCGAGTATCATAATCGAAAAAGACGGTATACCACACACCTCAATCAAAATCCAAATCAGGTATACCGTGGTATATAATCTCACAACCATGTGCATCAGCGTGCACAAAATCAAATCAAAATACCAAAGGTGCATGAAAACTATGCCGAAAGAATCAGTCAAATCACATACATACCATATGTATGAAATCAAAATCAGCATCTCGAATGACATCAAATCGAAGTCAAGTGCAACTGTGGTGCACAAAATCTCAATCATTTAAATAAATCACCCAAAATACCGAAATCAAATATGGCGGAAACAGTCCCGCTCCAGCACATCCTCAAAGGTCTCTGGCCAACTGGGTTTGCGCAATATGACCGATCCTGGGTCCAAGTCTTCTCGTATTGTATTCCAGAAAGGTTCTGTCGAAGTCTCTCCCAATCTCGTTTCTGCCGAATAGCCTGGAAGTTGTCACCTTTTACTAAATCTCATCCTTGTTCCGGAACGGCTGCATACTCATCGCGACTCCTTCTGGAAGATATATCAATATTCAACGCCTCTACATGCGTATCACATCTCTGATGTCAGTGGAGTGGAACGTCATCTTGTCAAGATCTCGTACGAACCTCTTACTCCACTTTTCTCTAATGTCGACTGCTTCGGACTCGTCTCTTCGTGGCTGCATGGACTGTGCTCCAACGGCTATACTCATATCTGGAGTCTCCCAAGCAATGTATCCCATCACATGATATCCGAATGAAGTCAAATCATTCGATCAATTCGTCAAAACCTCATAATCCCCCAAGAGCTCAACATCTTGGGTACAATTTAATAGTATTCTAGTACATGCCACAGTATCTATGGACCAGCCGTAGAAGGGCAAACCCAAGCCTCATTAATGGCACTACTGAACTGCTGTAAACCCTAAGGTTTCAGAGCGTTCTCATGGTCATTATATCGAGTTAGGGTTTCATTCTTCTAAAGGGTCCACGGAAATACTTCCATGTTTTTCCGAATACTTTAAACTTGGAAAAATGGGTTTCTGACATTCGATCGTCTCTATCGACTCTCAACGTGCCTGCATGAAGTCGTCTCTAGCTGGAATCAATCAATCTGATGACCTCGCATCGGGGTAGGCAACAAATCACATGTCCTAGTCATTCCTCCTTGGGTGACTAGCGATCTTCTATCATATCTCTAAGTATAACTCGTGCTGCAACAGCTCCAAATGTCTGGGGCAATATCTCGTCATTCACAACAACAACTGAATCTGTCGTCCGCATCCTGAACATTGCCTCAATCATCAAGAGTAATCGGTGCATTGACGGTCGTCACATTCTGGTTGGCCTCTATCAGTGGCTCAATCCTCTGGTGCTGATCTGCACGTCCTAGAAATCTTGTAAAGGCGATCCATCAAACGCTCCTGTCACGAAAACACAATAAAATGATGCCTCTATGCAATCGTATGTCCATGGAATCACGTCCTGGTCAGTCCTCGTCTGTGACGAGCTCGTGCTGACCGCAACTCTACCCGTAGTTCTCTCTGCCCGTGTAATCGTGGCAGCAAAACTATAAACCGATATCAATGAGGATAGATCATAAGAATGAATATAATGCTGTGCAAGGAAATGTACATCCTAAGGCTTCTTAAGAGGAGTAGCGTATCGTAAGTATGCCGCGGAACAAACACATGGTACGTCACTCTATCGAAGTCTCCTACTCCATCAACCAAGGTCAACCTACGCGACGAATGTTCGGGTCTAATACCCCCTCGACTAAGTCTACATTCTGAAGGGTCAAGCCTGTAAGTGCACGGCGGCGCCCCGGCCGTCGATCCGACGCCAGAAACGCGGAAACGAAAAACTTTGCAAACTACCAAACCGGCACCACCGCACACTATTAACCTGGATCGGGCCATTAACCTAGCTTATAGCAAACTAAAAGAAGGGTGAAGAGATATACCAAGCGATCCGTGTCTTTCGGTCTTCGTCTCCACTCCAATCTCCCACGGAATCTCTGTCCGTCACCTCCTCGTCGGAAAGGGCACCACATAGCCGGATTCTTTTACGGGCTCCCACCTCTGGACCGAGGAAACTCGGGCGCGAAGTTGGCTAGCCGACGCGTCCAAGATTTGCTGTAGATGTAGTGTAGTAGGCTATGTCTCTTTGGGGTATATGAAGTTGCCTTTGAAGATGATGGAGGTGAATCAAGAACTTTGGAGAGAGGTGAGAAAAATGTATTAAGCCAAAAATGTGAGATCAATAACAATTTCCCACACACTAGGAAAATCAACACTCTCACTCTCTCCCCTTAGAAGTGGCCGGCCCCTTATCCTCATGGTGGGGAAAAATGAATTGAATAATCCAATGGAAGAAAGGGAATGAATATGTGTAGAAAATGGTCACACCAATTTCTTATCAAACCTTATCAAAATCCAATCTCATAAATGCTAGGATTGATTCAAAAGGAATCTCATGATGATAAGAATATCATAATGCCTCAAATGCAAGACACCCCCTCCACAATAAGTTATTTGCAAACTTGCAAATAACCCCCTCCATCTAAAAGTCCGGCCGCGAAGGAACAAAGGAAAACTGGCCAGAACGGAATGCAAACTGGTAGCTTCAGAAAACTGATCCCGTAATAAATTACAGGAAAACCCCGCGACTGCATATACATGCCCGCATTTGTATTCCCACTGAATACAAATGCAAAGAGACAAAACTACACTGTCTAATACTAGGATCCGGCTTAAGCCAAAGCCGGCTAGTAAAATCCTTCCGATCACGATCCGTGCAATACCGCACGTATCTGATCGAACCCCGCCATATCTCCATACGGCCTCTACAGCGTTTCGCCCAAAACCTGAGTAACTGTGTGTGGTGGACTCTAAAGGCTCGTCAATACTATGGCTGTGGATTTAACCACTAGCACGTTAGAGGTATTAGCCATACGTGACGGGCTACCAGCTATTGACCAAAAGGGACGTCGATGAGCGAACTCATCCTGACACCCTACTGAGCCTGTCAGTGACAATATCCGTACAGTCCGGTCCGTTCGTCTATGAGCATCGCATGGCGGGCCTAGGGGGTTGGTAAAAGTCAGACCCCCAAAAGCGGTACAAGTCGTGTCGGAGTGTAGCCCAGAACACCCTGAGATACTACTGGAATACCTACTAGTAAATCTCCTGCCTTGGCCAAGGACTTTTCATGTACTGGCTCTCCTAGACACAGAGCGACCACACCCCCAATACCGGGAGAGACGAACCCATGCAGATCCGCTCACTGCCTCCATGTGGCTCGGGACTGTACCCAACTAAAACCTGTTTGCACGTCTCCTTTGAGCATGGTAGGATAGTAATCAAAGCACAGTGGGAACTCACACGATACAAATGAGGATCTCAGGTCAATGAACTAACCTGTACACATGTCACCAGGGTACTGCTATCTGACGTTAGGTATAATACCAACTAGCAGGTTCCCGGCGAGTCCTGTCCGGTGTACTCATAACCCAATGTGCACCTGTATACATCTTAGGTGAACCAATTGACACCAATAGCTTATGAGACCGGCCACCGCCCCTCGTCAGGGTCTCAACTGTATACACAAGTCTAATCTGGAGTATCGATGCCCTGTCTCGAAACTCCTACGACTAGGGACCTTTTAAGGATGTGCTTATAGACCCCAGCTCCCACGTATATGATTGCCCTCATACTGCTGGTAGTCGAGCAAATATCCTAGGGGCTCTATCAACGTGTAATAGTGACTCGTAAGGTCACCTAAAGCAGTACACGATGATAAAGATAAACCAGATAGCATACTATCATCTTGAGTAAGACTGTCCTACCGGGATAGG
Organism: Agapanthus africanus; assembly: GCA_030015575.1. NCBI lineage: Eukaryota > Viridiplantae > Streptophyta > Magnoliopsida > Asparagales > Amaryllidaceae > Agapanthus > Agapanthus africanus. The sequence goes on from JASDDO010000016.1 coordinate 151,505,807, forward strand.
TCCTCCCTCAATCATTGCAATCACGTGCCTGTGATCCAATAATTGACTCTGAGGGCACTATCTCCAACAATCTCCAACTTGCACTCAAGGCAAATTATTGCGATGTCGCATACTCACAGCCTGTGTGATACCGAACACCCAACTCCTCTACTAGTCAGTCTCACAAAGCTCGTATGCGAAACTATTGCGTTCGAGGAATAACCTCAGTGAGTGGATCCGCTGTGATGTTTCTTTCTATGTCTCTCTTTATCTCAAGTTCGCAGAGAAAGCCATCTCCCGAAATGAGCAATACCTGTCTTAGAATGTGTCTGGATATCTGATAGGACCTAGCTCATAAATGAACTCCAAATCCAAACTTCTTAGACTGTATCGTCAACTGAACTTAATCAGTATCCTGCGCCATGCCTTCCTTCAGTATCCATCTGGACCACCTGTCCAAAATACTTCCCCTCGTTAGAGGGAAAACTATAACTCTGAAAGCCACTCTGCCATCCAGGTCACCTTGGAAGCCTTGGAATGATAACTGTCTCCCGAATGAGGCTGTCGTTATCATATCCCTAGAACATCCACTTATGCTCTAAAATTGCTTCCGATCGTTTCTCCGGGATTGGATCAATATCAACTTATTGCACCTACTGCAAGAACAACATCTGGTGCGGTTCTTGACATCTCATGATCAGCTCAATTGCCTAAGCAAGTGATCTGCCAATCATGCGTATCCCTCTCCTTTTTTTAGTCTGTAAGACACCTTTAGAGAGGGTGACCCCATTACCTGTAGGTACACCACCGTGCCAGGAGTCGTCCATTCTAAATACTCATAGAATGTTGTCAAAGTACCCAGATTGGGAAACTACCCAAATCTAGATCTAAAACCATAGATCTAGTGACCAGAATGTCTGATATAATATCCAAGTCCTGTGTGGAGAAACCACTGTATGACGACCAAAGTATAACCGATCGTAGTATAAGAATATTACTTCCTACTCTGTGTATGTCATCCAAATACCAGGACATCACACCCTACAACCTTCTTAACAGATCCATCCCCTATTCTGATGAAGTCAAACCTATGACTGTCACATTAGAAATAGATGATCTATCTCCGCTATATTTGCTTTAGTCTATAAATAGACATAAGCCACTTGTCCACCATGCTTCCGCTGCTCCCACTGACCACGACAACCCTCTGGAAGAGTCATATAGACGTACACTTCTAAAGCCAGTTTAGAACGATGCTATACTCAAACTCCTGCCGAGTCTCACAGTCTGGAACAACAGTAATGGCAAGTCTGGGTAAACAAGAACCTCCCTGTCACCGTCCTTGAGGCTACCGGAGTACCTCTCGAGCGCCTGAGGTTACCCACCATACCTGCGGAGTGGCCAATGGAATGTCAAACCATATTGAATCTTTAGGTTCTTATCAAATCTTCAGTAATCATTTGCGGTTCTGGAATCACTTCCAGTTTTACCATACTCCCACTACTGTTTTCTGAAAAAATCCATTTTTATTAAAACTGTGGCGAGTTAAGAATAATATCACTATTGATCTTCCAGATGGTAGAAAATCAACCCTCGTCATAGCCCGGGTCAACCCACAAACAGCCATTACAGAAACGTTCCTTGAGTTATCCAGAGTCTGGTTTTAAGCATAAGCCGGACAACTCCCCGTACCTTAACAATGTCAAGATATGAACTTTTCTATATCCAATACAGAAATAGAGGCACTGATTTAATTGAACCAGATTCAAATCATGCAGCTGTCTCCAGTGCATGTCATCTAAATGTAAGGAGGCCAATCAGCGTTACTCAACTTAGGAACACTTCCAATTATGAGTAACCTGAAAGAGAAGCAACTTCTCTTAATCATTACTATCAACTGAATACCATACACAAGTATCTACATCTTCGATCACCCTGAAGAATCCCGATACTTGCAATACCTGGTTCTCTACTTTATTCATATACCTATAACTTCTCAAAACTCAGACCCTGCGTTTCCTCGAAACACCTGTCTAAAAACTAGAGAAGTCATAAGTAAACCGAATATAGTACGAGGACCAACCCCTTTGTCCTTATGGACACTGGACAACATACAATACTCTGTATAAGTCCCTTGAGTCTAATAACTCATTCCCTGTGTGTCGTAGGTTGAAAACTGTACCTATGGTTAAGAAGAATTACACCGTTGTTTAATGCTCCTTACCTAACCATCCACTGATATAGGTAAATGTCATCGACATAATTTCAAAAAGGTATATCTCACTCTATAAAAATAGACGTACAGATATATCAATTCAAAATTGGTGCATAACAGCGGAAATTCAAAACCAAATATTTGCCGTCCGGCAAACAGCCCAGGTGATTTCCTCAAATATCACCAATTACAACGAATTCCGATATAATGAGTATGATCACCTAATTCCTAATAACTTACTCCTACTCATCATCTGTAATACCATACAGATGTGAGAATCATGCCTGGTAAATACATACCCTGGAGCAAGGGCTAATTAGGAAATCAGTTTTCTTTTAACAGTACACAGCACAACTGAAACATTGGAATGTTTCGATGGGGTATCCGGGTATTCCTAGTAATGCCTCTTCCATTATCCAGATTCACAACTGTAACCGTATAATTCTTTGCCATCTTTCCAAATCCCTTTATATGTCTTTAGTCATTACCTTCTGTACACGCTCTTAGGCTAAATGGTTTTCTTCCTTCCCTACCGTTCGGCACCTGATTAGTCCAAAAACTTGTAATTACCGCAATCAGAAACGGCGTCGCTTCGCAGCTAGCCGGTGAGTACGGGTCGATCCACAGAGACGGGTAAATTCCTTTTATGTGTCTTAACGAGTTGATTCTATTTGTCGTTTTGGTTGGTTTATAAAAATCTAAAATACTGGATCTAATTAATCTAATTAAGAATCTTGCTAGGGTTAGGCTTAAGGGAAGTTTTGGAGATTAAAGTTTTTCATCACGGCTTTCAAGGCCTACTTTGTTTAGATCTATTAGATGTTAAGTTAATTATCAATAAAGTGGATACAAATCTTTTGGGAAGATGTTTCTTCCTCTAGATTTGTACCCTACCTTTGTTGATAATTATCCTAACCCTCACGGAAAACGCGCGGAACCGGCCCTTTATACTACGGTTCATCGTTACCTCGAAGGGTAGGATGCCGCAGGGAGCGGTTGTGCTCGTATGCGTGAAGTTCTAATTTATTAGGTGAAGGTGGCATTGAAAGGGGTGAGAGATTTCATCTCTCAACCCTTTCCCTAAGGCTAACCCTAACAAGCGAGGAGACTACTCGCTCATTAGGGGATGAGAAGACATTATAATTAAAAGAATTAAAAGACTTACTAGGTTGACGGCTCCCTCCAAACAAGAAGAACAGATCTGAATGTCACCTCCAGAAAGAGGCATACAATTTTTAGATCTAAGATTACAATTTATAGGAAAATAGGAAACCTAGGGTTACAGACTCTCGCACATGCAAAATTACAGATTTGCCCACGTAAAATCCTAACATCTGCACCGACGCAACAATACACCAAAACTCCACCGATACGGGCTCTGTATGGCCGCGGAACCGCGGCGCCAGCATGGGTTTGGCCGCGGTTCCGCGGCCAAACAGTGGGTTCAGTTTGTAAAACTTCTGGGCTTTATTTCTTGTTTCTTGGGCTTTCTATTTTTATATTTCTTTCCTCTGTTGGGCTTCTGAGTCTACTCCAGATTTTCAGTGAAGATTCGCATTGGTCTTTTAACCGTTTCACCTTGACTTGCTTTGTCTTGCACCTATATGAACTGGGCTTGACTGAGATCCGTCTAATTGTTGGTCAAAAGTCCCTTTTTCTGTTGTTTTGTGTCTTTCTCACTGTATTTGCTCCAGAAACCTGTAACCTGTAATATGCAACAAACGTGCGTCAAGAGTACCTGTTTATTTATAAAAAGGATAAGAATAGGGGAATGATAAATGCAATATTATGGTTTGAACAAATACCCACAAACTTACCTTTTGCTCGTCCTCAAGCAAACTTATTTTTTATTCACTAAAGTCCTAACCGCACTTTCGCAGGGAAACGCGATTGCACTGAGCACGTGCAACAAGCCGTTAAACCTCTAGGTGTCCCTAGTAGGAGGAGTGTTGTCTCCTGAGGGTTTTCAGCGGATACTACCCACAAAATCCTATCAATTCAGCCCATTAACTTTTGTTCTCCAATTAGGTCTTCTAATAAGGAATTCTATTATCTTCTACTTGTAAATTATCCACCCATATTCTTCACGCATCCTTATCATTTAACTTAAGAATATATATGTTATGTAGACCTACTTAGCTTTCAGCATCTCTTAAGTTTTCCTTCTAGGGTTTCATCTCCACTTAGGAATTTCTATCAACTCATATTAAAGATACAAGTTCTATTCTTCATTCCTTTTTCTCATCTAAACACCAATCACATACCCCTACATGTGTGTATAAGTCACCCCTACACTTGGAAATTCAAATTAAGCAATCAACCCCTTGTCCGTTGTCCAAAGTACTCATTAGTTGGTGAATTTAAATGAAATTTGCTTACACATCCTTCATGCGATCGTTAATACTTCTTGAGGTACCAACGACCGATTACAAAATGCGTTTGCACTTTAAAACATACTTCCTAGTCTTTGCAACACCCAAGGCTTTAGCAGTGACTCCCAAACCAGTTGGTCTAAGGCACTAGGTGATGAAGCACCCTCGCTAAATATTTTTCTATTTTTGCAGCCTTAAATAATCACAAAAACCAGTGTCCATTTTTTTTCTTTATTCACACTTTTTCATACTAAGGACTTTAGACAAGAGCATTTCAAGGTCTCTTCTACTATTCCAAGTTTCAAGGTTCGTGAATGTGCAATTTGTAGGGTATACATTTTCAGAATTTAGACTTAAGCTAGGAACTATTTTTCAAACTTATACTCTGATAAGAACATCAATACTCTTCCCTCATTTTGACTTAGCCCAAGAAGTGAACCCAAAATTTGCCTATTTCTAAATAAACTACAAGGCATATACTTTCTACCGTTAAACCTTAAGGAATTGCACATTTAGAGTTTTTAATTTACTAAGTCTAAGATCTAGTTGTTCCTAACCAGTTAACCTATTTGTCAAACTCAAGTCAAATAAGCCAAAATTGAATACAGTAATTTTTATAATTTTTTGGAATTTTTCAAATTTTTATGGGTTTTTCAAATAAATATGCAAATGCAAAAATATATACAAATGAATGCGAAGGAAGAAGACGTACCGAGCATACCCCCAAACATGAACTTGACAGTGTCCACACTGTCATGCTAAACCACGAGGGTCAAAAATACCGATACTCCCCTGTTTATTTATTCATAGTTTTTTTTATTGTTAAGAAAAAAACAAAAATATATACAAAAAGACCCTCCCCCAAACTTTAATTAAACTATGTTAGACAATACTGCCCAACTTTGCATCGGCCAAAAGTCAACACCAACCATTTGAAAAATTTATCCGTAAAGAATATTGGTTGGTGAAAAAATAAGTTGTGGTGGTCCACAAAGAATTGGGGAAGATAGAAGTAGTGGTATGGGAGGTGTGGAGGTAAATATACAGGTGATGGTGATGCATCGAAACGAGAATGTAAATGATCAGCAATCAGTGGAGTGTTGGCATTCTCGTACCTTATTAAAAGAAATGGGGGTATTTCAACTTCTAAGGGAGGAAGTTGGCTCACCACAATACCTCCAAGATGTTCCTGTGGGTCCTCTATTAAAATTTATATCAACCCGAAAATTCACAAAAAGAAATATTACGCCGTCCCCGGCAACGGCGCCATTTGATTAGTCCAAAAACTTGTAATTACCGCAATCAGAAACGGCGTCGCTTCGCAGCTAGCCGGTGAGTACGGGTCGATCCACAGACACGGGTAAATTCCTTTTATGTGTCCTAACGAGTTGATTCTATTTGTCGTTTTGGTTGGTTTATAAAAATCTAAAATACTGGATCTAATTAATCTAATTAAGAATCTTGCTAGGGTTAGGCTTAAGGGAAGTTTTGGAGATTAAAGTTTTTCATCACCGCTTTCAAGGCCTACTTTGTTTAGATCTATAAGATGTTAAGTTAATTATCAATAAAGTGGATACAAATCTTTTGGAAATATGTTTCTTCCTCTAGATTTGTACCCTACCTTTGTTGATAATTATCCTAACCCTCACGGAAAACGCGCGGAACCGGCCCTTTATACTACGGTTCATCGTTACCTCGAAGGGTAGGATGCCACAGGGAACGGTTGTGCTCGTATGCGTGAAGTTCTAATTTATTAGGTGAAGGTGGCATTGAAAGGGGTGAGAGATTTCATCTCTTAACCCTTTCCCTAAGGCTAACCCTAACAAGCGAGGAAACTACTCGCTCATTAGGGGATGAGAAGACATTATAATTAAAAGAATTAAAAGACTTACTAGGTTGACGGCTCCCTCCAAACAAGAAGAACAGATCTGAATGTCACCTCCAGAAATTCTGAATTTTATTGATTGAAAAGAGGCATACAATTTTTAGATCTAAGATTACAATTTATAGGAAAATAGAAAACCTAGGGTTACAGACTCTCGCACATGCAAAATTACAGATTTGCCCACGTAAAATCCTAACATCTGCACCGACGCAACAATACACCAAAACTCCACCGACACGGGCTCTGTATGGCCGCGGAACCGCGGCGCCAGCATGGGTTTGGCCGCGGTTCCGCGGCCAAACAGTGGGTTCAGTTTGTAAAACTTCTGGGCTTTATTTCTTGTTTCTTGGGCTTTCTATTTTTATATTTCTTTCCTCTGTTGGGCTTCTGAGTCTACTCCAGATTTTCAGTGAAGATTCGTATTGGTCTTTTAACCGTTTCACCTTGACTTGTTTTGTCTTGCACCTATATGAACTGGGCTTGACTGAGATCCGTCTAATTTTTGGTCAAAAGTCCATTTTTCTGTTGTTTTGTGTCTTTCTCACTGTATTTGCTCCAGAAACCTGTAACCTGTAATATGCAACAAACGTGCGTCAAGAGTACCTGTTTATTTATAAAAAGGATAAGAATAGGGGAATGATATATGCAATATTATGGTTTGAACAGCACCAGCCTATGGTTTGGAAGAGGACTATCCAATAAGCATAATGGGTGTACTGTCTTAATCCTAGGAACACTCGCAATACGAGAGAAGGTGAAGATAAAAGACAACCGAATAAACCTTATTCCTATTTCTCCTGAACCAGAATCCATCCCCGAACTGGAACAAGTTCCTTTCGAGTTCGTATATAACCATACGATGGAATATCCAATAAACTGTGGATCTTCGTAGTGATACGGAGTGTCCTGGAGAAATACAAAGGTGAAATGGGAGTGGTAATGAAATACTTGGTTTGGTCGTGAATAGCAGTCGCAATTTACTTTGCCCTCTTACTAATCACTTTCTTTGTCTTAACTTAATAACTTCTGTACACCACCGTTAGGCTAATTGGTTTTCTTCATTCCCCACCGTTCGACACCAGCCTAAGGTTTGGAAGAAGACTATCCAATTTGCGTAATAGGTGTACTATCTCCTAAACCAAGGAGTACTCGCAACCGAGAGAAGGTAAAAGGAAAAGACAACTGAATAGTCCTATTCGTTTTCTCCAGAACCAGAAACCATCCTCGAATTCCTTCGAGTTCGTATATAACCATACGATGGTTTTGTCCAATGGAAGTGGACGTTCGTAGTAATACGGGGTGTCCTGGAGAAAAGGGTAAAAGTAGGAGTGGCAATTGTTAGTGTTTATGCCCTAGAAGGCCATTGTTGTATCATACTAGTTTGTATATTACTTAATGGAAGCTTGGGATATTCACATGTATATAACAGTCTTGCTAAACATGGAAGTATGCTACTTGGTTTTTTTTATCTTAATATGTGAGTATACGTATTGATAGAGCTCTTAGGATCTTGCTTGACTACCAGCGTTGTGATGGCAGTAACACTAGTGGGGGCTGGGTAGTCTACAAGCACATCCTTATTAAGGTCCCTAGTCGTTGGATTATCGAGACAGAGCATCGAAACTCCGGAGTAGACTAGTGTGTACGCTTCTCATCCCAGTTGGGGAGATGGTCTGTCCCACAGCCGTCAGTACGTCGTACAGGAGATAGTATACAGGTGCTCGTTAGGTTACGGGTACACCGGACAGGACTCACAGGGAACTGTTGGTTGGTTTTATACCAGTCGTCAGTGAACAGTTCCCAGGTGACATGAGTACAGCATAGTCCGCAGACTTGACACTGCTACTTCGCCTCGAGTGTGTCCCACTGTTCTTAGATTGCTACCCTACCACGGCTCAAAGGAGTCATGCAAACAGGTAGCAGTTGGGTGCAGTCCCGAGCACTTGGAGGCAGTGGCGGTTAGACAGGATTCGTCTCTCCCGGTATTGGGAGTTGATATCGCGCTGTGTCAGAGAGCCATTACGCAAAGTCCCTGGCCAGGGTAAGCGAGATTTGCTGGTAGTTTCCAATAGTTTCTCAGGGTGTAATGGGCTTCCCTCCGACACGACTTATACCGCTATTAGGGGACTGACGCTTGCCGCCCCTAGGCCCGATATGCTATAGTCTTGGACGAACGGACCGGACTGTATGGAGATTGTCACATCAGACTCAGTAGGAGTTCGGATGTGTTTCCTCATCAGCCTTCTTATAGACATCTACCTGGGGACCGTTACGTACAGCTAGTGCCGCTTGCGGTCTGTGGTTAAACCCACTGCCAGCGTAGTAGTCGAGTCTCTAGAGTCCCACACAGAGAGTTTCCCTACTCCAGGCGAAACGATATAGAGGTCGTATGGTTTTACGACAAGGGTTCGGACGCATACGTGTGTTTACACACGTACGACTTTCGGACAGTTTTTACCAGTCGGCTTTGGTTTAAGCCAGTTACTGGTATCCGGTTATTGGATTTATACAGTCTAAAGTTTTTACGTATTTTTGCGGAAAGGAGGGCGTTCTCGTAATTGCGAGAGAAGCTTCTAGAAGGTGGTGACTAAGGAGGTTAAGGTGGCATAAGCAATGAATGTGATTAGTTAGTCATATGGATGATTCATCTATGTCATTAATGCATGATAAATGCTTAATGACTCATGGAGTGAATCATCACTAGATATTATCAAGCATGGTTGCTAAATTCATTATTTATTCTATTCTTGATAAAAGAAATGCTTGATATATATTATGATAACTCATTATTCTCACTTCATTATTATTCTCACCTTCTCTCTCCTCAAGCTCTCCCTCTTCAAACCCTAATCCTCCCCTCTCATGTGTTGAGTACAAGGATTTGTTAGACTACTTAATCCATAACCCTCTCTATATTTCACCTAGCTTCTTTGATTAGCACTTAGAGAAGTTTAGTTGCCTCAAGTTTAGAGGCTAAGCTTGGAGTAAAGCTCTCGGGTGGATCGTCTACTACTTCGAGAAGGCCGAGGAGGAGGTGGTGTTCGCAAAGACGAAGGACACGATTCGTTAGGTATAATCCCTAAACATAGTAGCATAGAAACTCTATGTTTGTTGTTAGTTATCGTTTAGCTTCGATTCAAGCGGTTAGTCGATGTTTGTTCACTAAACAAGTTCGTTTTTGAAAATTCCTCCTCCTCACAAGTATTGGGGTGTTGTACATCGACTTACAGTGGTATCAGAGCCTCGCTAAACAATAAATAACTTACTTGCAAATTTGTATGAATTTCGAACGGAAAAAACGAAACCGGAAAAGCCCGAAATCACAAGTTTCTGTGGTTTTTAAAATGAAGTCCAAAAATTTTTCAGGGATGTTCAGAAAGCTTGAAAAGACACCAGAAGAACACACAAGAAATTTGGGCCCCTGAATCGTCTAAAGCGCCGCGGAACCGCGGCGGATCCCACTGATCCGCCGCGCTTCCGCCGCCGAGTTGACGATTCAGGAACCCAATTTTCCTGTGTTGCTTCTTTGTGATATTTGGTATTTTCTGGAATATTTAATTTTTGCTCAGGTTTCAGATTTGCAGAGCAGTATTGGAGCAAAATTAAAAGTGTTTAATCGATCGAAATTATACAGTATTTGCTTGTTGGATTATATTTGTGATTGTATAATGTGTTCGTAAACTTTCCCTAACTGCTAGTATGTCAGTTGGCAGGGGGTTGCACATTTCTGAAATGGATTTTATCTGTTTGTGCATATGAACTGTGTTGGACTGTTGTGATGTATAGCCGGGGTTATGTGATGGGTTATCATTTAATTCATTTGATGTAAATGTAATTTATTGTAATATTATTTTGCGGGGCACATCCAGGTTGCGGTTGTAGCCACCGTTGTATTATTTCATTTTACTGTTTTTTGCTCCTAGGACAGACCCAAGGTGGGGTGCACAAACTGCCGGGCGGGTAGTTTGCCGCACCCATAGGGGTCGTGGGTGGGGTAATGGCTATTCATCACAACTGTGTAATCCGTATTTTGTTGCAGGCTCAAAACAAACACGGATTGCTTGCAAATCCAATTAAGTTCATCTGTGATCTGGAATGAATATCATTGCGTCAGACGAATGTAAAATATCTATATATATGATAGCTATTTAGACGTAACTTATGTTTTACACCCGCGCTAGCCCAGCCCCCGCTCTGTCGTTAGTTAAGTAACCTAACGGGTAATGACGGGACCCCGTGGCGAATGCGGATGGCATAAGAGGACGTTGTATTTTCGTTGTTTTCTGCAATGATAGGTTAATGATGGGACGCATTATCTATAATGCAAAGAAAAATAAACCAAAGTTTTAATCGTTGGAACAATTTAAAAGAAACCACTCGGTTAATTTTAAAACAGATATTTTTAAATGCGGAGCCTTAACCACTCCTTTTAAAAGCTATCAGGTTCCTTCGGTTATATCAAGTTCACTACGTTCACGGTTTCGCCAAAACTAGTCGTAGCCCTCTGTCATTTCTTATGGATGGTCAGTAGTATTCAAGCTATGCTTGTTGGCTTAGGTCAAGGCATAGTGTTTGGTAGCTGCTGGGGTATTCATTTGTTGCATAGATAGATGTGTTGGTTTGGGACAGTCGCATTACCTTGTTGGCTTACGTCAAGGGTATATACGGGTGGGTTCAAATTAACAAGATATTGATGGGCAGAACTTGACATGTGACTTATGATTTGTTGGCATACGTCAAGGTCATAAGAGCATGGGGCAAAAACTTATATCGGGAATTTCTAAAGAAACTGAAATTTGCAAAGAGATGCATACCATTTGGAGTTTGATGAATGTTGGTAGCATTCCTTCAACATTATCATACGATGATATTTGGATCCCGATCCTACTGTGAGTATATGCTACTTATCAGGATATTCGTCACTTAACGATCAATGCAATAAACCTAGTAGGAGTCCAGAAAGGTGTCGGCGGGGTTAGGCCCCCAGAGAAAAGAGGTTATTTAATTAAGGAACTTCGCGAAAGCGTTGGAAAACCTCCCTCGAAGTACCGACACCAGCCTGGCTGAACGGTTAATCAATTATTGTACAGTGGGAATAGTCCTGGCTAATTCTTCTTTTATGGTTTGAGGAAGGATTCGAGAAACAGTGGGAGCCATCCAGTTTAGATAAACTAAAAACCACTCTAAACTTGCAAGAGCATCATGCTAAAGAGTTTTCTTCTCTCTCTCCTAATTGCAGCGACCCTGAAAATGACTGGACTTAAGTTACTTTTAGAGAAAAATATACTGACAGGGCCAAACTATAAAGATTGGCTGCGGAATGTCAAAATGGCTTTGACCTATGACAAATTGGGGTACGTCCTCACCGCTACGGCACCTGCTGTCCCTGGTCCCAAATCCAGTAATGCGGATAAGGAAATCCGCAAAACCTGGGATTTAGATTGCGCGAAAGCCAAGTGCATCGTGCTTGCCTCAATGAACAATGAACATCAGAGGAGGCACGAGGATATGGACCTTGATGGCATATTTCTCCATACAAAGGAACTTTATGGAGAGCAATCTCGTATAGCAAGATACGAGACATCTAAGAACTTGTTTCGAGCAAGGTTGGCTGTCGGGTCATCGGTAGGAGAACATGTCCTAAAGATGATCGGCTATATAGAAGAGCTCGCAGACCTTGGGACGACTTTGGATAATGAGCTCTATACAGACCTTATTCTCCAGTCCCTTCCTTCCACCTACGCCCAGTTTATCCTGAACTTCAACATTCAAAGAAAAGAAGTTGAACTTCCAGAACTCCTGAACATGTTAAGGAGTGCAGAGGGCACCTTGCAGAAAGCAAGGGAAACACCCGTTATGTTTGTTGGCGGTGCATCTTCTTCCGGGTCCAAGGCTAGGGCCAAAGGAAGGAAGAAGAAGGCCGCACCCAGACCTAGAGGAGGTGTAAGTAAGGTGGGAGGGAAGGGAAAGAAAAAGTTTGCAGTACCAGTAGTTGGCCAGGATGAGTGCTTCCATTGTCACAGGAAAGGGCACTGGAAGAAGGATTGCAAGGCGTGGAACGCCAAGAACCAGGAACCGAAGCAAGCTGTGGCTTCGACTTCAGGTGTGTTTGTAATTGAGAATTGTCTGTCGATCAACTCTACTTCCTGGGTATTGGATACCGGATCAGGATCTCATATTTGCAATTCATTGCAGGCACTGAGAAACCGTAGAGTGCTGAAGGAAGGTGATATGACCCTAAAGGTTGCTAACGGAGCTAGCGTGGGAGCTGCGTCCGTCGGGGATTATCACCTAGGATTGACGAGTGGACACATTTTGGTTTTACATAACTGTTATTTTGTACCAAGCTTAACGTGTAATATCATATAAGTTTCCTTGTTATCAAATAAAGGTTATGATTTCACGTTTGTAAGAGATGTTGTCTACATCCACCTTAATCATGGTTTGATTGGGTCCGGTACACTAAATAATGGTATATATGTTTTAAACCAACTGCAAATTTTCAATGTCCAGAACACACTAAAAAGAAAATCTCCAGATTTAAATAAAGCTTTCTTATGGCATTGTAGACTGGGTCACATCAGTGAGAGAAGGTTGACTAAGTTGCATAGAGAAGGATATTTGGACTCGTTCGAATTTCAATCTTATCACACTTGTCAATCTTGTCTCAAAGGAAAGATGACAAAGACTCCATTTACTGGATAAGGAGTAAGAGCGAGCGAGCTCTTAGGACTCATACACAGCGATGTATGCGGTCCAATGTCTACACATGCGAGAGGTGGTTATTCCTACTTCATTACTTTTACAGATGATTTCTCTAGGTTTGGACATGTCTTCTTAATGAAGCATAAATCCGAGGCCTTTGAGAAATTCCAGGAATACAAGAGTGAAGCGGAAAACCAAACAGGCAAAAGTATTAAGACACTGAGATCTGATCGAGGTGGAGAATACTTAAGTGCCGAGTTCCTAGGTTACCTAAAAGAGAAAGGAATTCTCTCTCAGCTTACTCCTCCATACACTCCACAGCATAACGGTGTATCGGAGAGACAGAATCGAACCCTATTGGATATGGTACGATCCATTATGAGTAATGCTGAGTTACCGCGATCTTTCTGGGGTTATGCGCTAGAATCAGCGACATATCTTTTGAACAGAGTTCCAACCAAAACTGTGCCTACCACACCATATCAGATATGGAGTGGGTAGAAACCCTATCTTCAGTACCTGAAGACATGAGGATATCGAGCTTTTGTAAAAAAGCAGCATCCGGACAAGCTCGAGGCACGCTCAGTAGAGTGCAAGTTTGTGGGATATCCAAAGAACTCTATGGGATATTTTTTCTATTACGCAGAGGAACAAAAGGTTTTTGTTTCTCGTCATGCCCGCTTCTTAGAAACTGAATTTTTAGAAAATCAGAAGAGTGGGAGCGTGGTAGAACTGGAAGAAATTCCAGAACCACAAACTGCTACTGAAAGTTTGGTAGAACCGAAAGTTTAAGAAGTACAGGACATTCCCGCACCCCTCCGCAGGAGTAGTAGGCCGTCTCATCCGCCTGAGAGATACTACGGTTTTCTCATAGATGGGGATAGAGAGGATTGCATCAAAGATGATGATGAACCTACTAACTTCCAGCAGGCCATCCAGAGCGGCGACTCGGTACGATGGCTAGATGCAATGCGGACCGAAATGGAGCCCATGTACACCAACAAAGTATGGACTTTGGACTTTGCTCCAGATGGGGTAAAACCCATAGGATGCAAATGGATCTTCAAGAAAAAGATTGGTGTAGATGGACAGGTGGAAACCTATAAGGCTAGACTTGTTGCAAAGGGTTTTCGTCAAAGACCTGGTTTGGACTATGACGAAACTTTTTCTCCAGTGGCTATGCTCAAATCCATTCGGGTCCTTCTTGCTATTGCTGCCTTCCATGATTATGAAATCTGGCAGATGGACGTAAAGACGGCTTTTCTGAATGGAAATTTAGAAGAGAGCATCTATATGGATCAGCCAGAGGGTTTCAATCAGAGTGGGAGCAGCGGAAAAGTATGCAAGGTGCTTAAGTCCATTTATGGACTAAAGCAGGCATCGCCAACATCTGTTTTGATGAGACAGTCAAAGAATATGACTTTATCAAAAATCCAGATGAACCGTGCATATATAGTAAAGTTGTAGCCAGAAGTGTCGTATTCCTCGTCTTGTACGTGGATGACATTCTATTGATAGGAAATGACATTCCTATGCTACAATCTGTCAAAGGATTCTTGTCACACAGGTTCTCCATGAAAGACCTGGGTGATGCCTCTTACATTCTGGGGATCCAGATCTATCGTGATAGATCCAAGAGGATGTTGGGACTTTCGCAGTCCAGGTATATCGACACTGTACTGAAAAGATTCAGTATGGAAGATTCTAAGCGCGGTAATCTACCGGCTTGTCACGGAATCACCCTCTCCAAAGAGATGTCTCCCAAGATTGATTTGGAAAGGGAACGCATGTCTATTATACCCTACGCTTCTGCGGTAGGCTCTATAATGTATGCGATGTTGTGTACCAGACCAGATGTAGCTTACGCACTAAGCGTGGTAAGCCGGTATCAGTCAGACCCAGGGGAGAAGCACTGGATAGCAGTAAAGAACATTCTCAAGTACCTGAGAAGGACTAAGGAGATGTTCTTGGTTTACGGCGGAAAAGACCTCAGGTTGAAGGCCTTTGCTGATTCCGGCTTCCAGAGTGATAAGGACGATTCCAAGTCCATGTCAGGTTATGTCTTTACCCTCAATGGAGGGGCGGTGTGCTAGAAGAGCTCCAAGCAGGACATCGTTGCTGACTCGACGATGGAAGCGGAGTATATAGCTGCTTGCGATGCCGTAAAAGAAGCAGTCTGGATGAAGAAGTGCCTAACAGAACTTCAGGTGGTTCCTACCATAGTTGATCCAATACCTCTGTATTGCGACAACAACGGAGCTATAGCCTTAGCGAAGGAACCAAGGTCCCATCAGAAGTCCAGACACATCTTGAGGCGGTATCACCTGATCAGGGAGATCATTGATCGTCAGGAGATCGAGGTTCGGAGAGTTGCTTCTGAAGAGAACATTGCTAATCCATTCACGAAGGCCCTACCTCAGATTCAGTTCGAGTGGCTACTCGAGATCATTGGTCTTCGATATGGCAGTACATGGCCCTAGTGCAAGTGGGAGATTGTTAGTGTTTATGCCCTTGAAGGCCATTACTGTATCATACTAGTTTGTATATTACTTAATGGAAGCTTGGGATATTCACATGTATATAACAGTCTTGCTAAACATGGTAGTATGCTACTTGGTTTTTTCTATCTTAATATGTGAGTATACGTATTGATAGAGCTCTTAGGATCTTGCTTGACTAGCAGCGTTGTGATGGCAGTCACACTAGTGGGGGCTGGGTAGTCTACAAGCACATCCTTATTCAGGTCCCTAGTCGTTGGATTATCGAGACAGAGCATCGATACTCCGGAGTAGACTAGTGTGTACGCTTCTCATCCCAGTTGGGGAAATGGTCTGTCCCACAGCCGTCAGTACGTCGTACTGGAGATAGTATACAGGTGCTCGTTAGGTTACGGGTACACCGGACAGGACTCACAGGGAACTGTTGGTTGGTTTTATACCAGTCGTCAGTGAACAGTTCCCAGGTGACATGAGTACAGCATAGTCCGCAGACTTGACACTGCTACTTCGCCTCGAGTGTGTCCCACTGTTCTTAGATTTCTACCCTACCACGGCTCAAAGGAGTCGTGCAAACAAGTAGCAGTTGGGTGCAGTCCCGAGCACTTGGAGGCAGTGGCGGTTAGACAGGATTCGTCTCTCCCGGTATTGGGAGTTGATATCGCGCTGTGTCAGAGAGCCATTACGCAAAGTCCCTGGCCAGGGCAAGCGAGATTTGCTGGTAGGTTCCAGTAGTTTCTCAGGGTGTAATGGGCTTCCCTCCGACATGACTTATACCGCTATTAGGGGACTGACGCTTGCCGCCCCCTAGGCCCGATATGCGATAGTCTTGGACGAACGGACCGGACTGTATGGAGATTGTCACATCAGACTCAGTAGGAGTTCGGATGGGTTTCCTCATCGGCCTTCTTATCGACATCTACCTGGGGACCGTTACGTACAGCTAGTACCGCTTGCGGTCTGTGGTTAAACCCACTGCCAGCGTAGTAGTCGAGTCTCTAGAGTCCCACACAGAGAGTTTCCCTACTCCATGCGAAACGATATAGAGGTCGTATGGTTTTACGACAAGGGTTCGGACGCATACGTGTGTTTACACACGTACGACTTTCGGACAATTTTTACCAGTCGGCTTTGGTTTAATCCAGTTACTGGTATCCGGTTATTGGATTTATGCAGTCTAAAGTTTTTCCGTATTTTTGCGGAAAGGAGTGGCGTTCTCTTAATTGCGCGAGAAGCTTCTAGAAGGTGGTGACAAAGGAGGTTAAGGTGGCATAAGCAATGAATGTGATTAGTGAGTCATATGGATGATTCATCCATGTCATTAATGCATGATAAATGCTTAATGACTCATGGAGTGAATCATCACTAGATATTATCAAGCATGGTTGCTAAATTCATTATTTATTCTTTTCTTGATAAAAGAAATGCTTGATATATATTATGATAACTCATTATTCTCACTTCATTATTATCCTCACCTTCTCTCTCTCCTCAAGCTCTCCCTCTTCAAACCCTAATCCTCCCCTCTCATGTGTTGAGTACAAGGATTAGTTAGACTACTTAATCCATAACCCTCTCTATATTTCACCTAGCTTCTTTGATTAGCACTTAGAGAAGTTTAGTTGCCTCAAGTTTAGAGGCTAAGCTTGGAGTAAAGCTCTCGGATGGATCGTCTACTACTTCGAGAAGGCCGAGGAGGAGGTGGAGTTCGCAAAGACGAAGGACACGATTCGTTAAGTATAATCCCTAAACATAGTAGCATAGAAACTCTATATTTGTTGTTAGTTATCGTTTAGCTTCGATTCAAGCGGTTAGTCGATGTTTGTTCACTAAACAAGTTCGTTTTTGAAAATTCCGCCTCCCCACAAGTATTGGGGTGTTGTACATCGACTTACAGCAATGAGGTTTGCAACTCTGACAATCCAAAAGCCAGTGTTTAAGAAGGTTCGGTCAACTTGGTCCCTGAGTCATAGTCTAGGGTCGGGTCAATGGTCGCTGCCAAAGAGAGAGAGAGAAAAGAAACACTCAGCGTGCACTCTAACCTAGATCAGAATGGTTATCACTTTATCTAATCTGGAAACCTCCCACTGTAACCACAAATTCTTCTCCAAACCTGAAAGAAGAATTAGCCGGGATCACCCGAGGAGTAAACCAACTCATCAGTGGGAATCGGGATCCAACTATCATCGCATGATAACGTGACGGAATCCGCTCACGTCATCACACTCCAGAAGGTATGCGCATATCTGGCAAGTTTCAGTTTCTTTAGAAACTCCCGATGTGGATTTTTGCCCCATGCTCTTATGACCTTGATGAAGACCAACATATCATAAGTCACATGTCAAGTTCTACCCGTCATTATCCAGGTTAATTTGAACCCATCCGTACATACCCTTGACGAAGGCCAAAATAGTAGTACGACTGTCCCAAACCAACGCATCTATCTATGCTGCAGAAAGTATCAAATAGCTACCATATACTATGCCTTGACGAAGGCCAACATACATAGCATGAATACTAAGTGCTACCTTTCTGAAATGACGGAGGGCTACGAATGGTTTCTGGCGAAAACCTTTAACCTAATGAACTTGATATCGTTGAAGGAACCGGATAGCTTTTTAGAAAAATATAGTGACGAAAACCTTTGCTAAAGAGGTCACTCCCGGTGAAGGGATCTCGGCTCTTTCCCCGTAGAATGAGGTGCAGGATATTCCAACTGAATACCACGATGCAAAGCAAAAGTAATCGGCTATAGTGAAGTTATTACCCTGACGCAAACTTCTGTCCAAGGGGTCACTCCCGGTGAAGGGATCTCGGCCATTGCCTCGTCGACTGAGGAGCAGGATATTCCAACTGAATACCACGATGCAAAACAAAAGAGAACGTCCTTGCAATAACAGCTTTTTGAAAAGTGTTCCAACAACATCAGAATAGGTTTGTTTAGCTTGCATTGATCCGAATAAACGCAGTCCCATCAATTGATCACACCAATAAAGAACGAAAATAATGATGTACGTATATGCCATCCGCATTCGCCACTGGGTCCCGTCATCACCCGTTAGGTTACTTAACTAACGACAGAGCGGGGACTGGACTAGTGCGGATGCAAAACATATACAACATCTACTAGTATATATATCAATATATAATATTTCGCTCAAGGCGTGATAAAATGCAACATCAAAGAAATGTACAGCATCACAGAACAATACAGATATCTGGGATACCCGGGTTTCACAGAGCCGCTACTGAAACCCGACGTTCCCCTGGTCGTGTGGATAGCCTGTGCAATAAGATCCTAGACCCCTACGGGCGCGGCAAGTTACCCGCCAAAACCTGAAGTGAGGCAGCCCCTTCAGCAACATGAATGGACCATCCAGCACTTCACGGAATCTGGTAACTTGGGCACCCCTCCTGTGTCAACCTGTACCCCTTACGAGTGCGGCGAATAGCCCGCCAATTCTAGAGTCAAGCCCCCTCCGTCTCAATGCCATGAGATGCGGGCCCGTTGCCCTCTAGAACCCGGCTATCCGTGCACCCCTCCGCGGGGTAATCCTAGTACAGAAAGTAAAATATACATACAACGGGTACATCGACCTCGACCCGGTCGTGCCCCAAAAGAATAATACAAACAGGCAGTGACAGCAGTCCACATGTCGGACGCTCGCCCCGAAATATCAAAAGTACATAATAAACCAAACTGTACTACCATTGCATCCAGGCTATCCCCCACGACCAATCCGCAACATCACAGCACAATACATAACATCAACGTGAATGTCACGTTCACAAATCCGTCTAAAAGGGCTGTAGCAGTTAGACAGGATTTACCGATCAAGTGACATTCACGGTCGCAGATATAATGTAAATACTGTGAACTAACATGTTTAAAATTTTCGATCGACTAAATTTACCGAAGTGGGCCCCAAGCACTACTGTAGCACTCAAAAACATCTGGGCCCAAAAAGAATATACCAGAAACCCTATTTCCATTTTAGAAGCCTACAGTGAAAATTTGGTGCAGTGAAGCCAAAATTTGGCGGCGGTTCCGCGGCCAAAACGTGGTTTTGGCCGCTATTCCGCCGCGCTACAGTAACTTCAGCCTACCAAATTTTCACAGAATGCATAAGAAACCCTGCACGTATTTTTACAATGTACCAAATAATTTTTAAAGCAATGTAACAATTCGACAGAAACTACGACATGGAAACGCTGTTTTTGGAAATTCGTTCGATCGAACTTGTAAACACGTTAGAGCAAGCTAGACGAGGTTAATGGCTTGGCTCTGATACCACTGTAAGTGCACGGCGGCGCCCCGGCCGTCAATCCTACGCTGGAATGCGGAAACGAAACTTTTTTAAAAACTAGAAACCGGCACCACCGTGCACTAAAATCCCGGATCGGGCCATTAACCTACTCCTAGCAAATATGAGAAAGGGTAGAAAGCTATACTGAGCGATCCGTGTCCTTCGGTCTTCGTCTCCACTCCAATCTCTCGCGGAATCTCCGTCCGTCACCTCCTCGTCGGAAAGGGCACCACGTAGCCGGATTCTTTTACGGGCTCCCACCTCTGGACCGAGGCAACTCAGGCATGAAGTTGGCTAGCTGACGCGTCCAAGATTTGCTGTAGATGTAGTGTAGTAGGCTATGTCTCTTTGGGGTATATGAAGTTGCCTTTGAAGATGATGGAGGTGAATCAAGAACTTTGGAAAGAGGTGAGAAAAATGTAGTAAGCCAAAAATGTGAGATCAATAACAATTTCCCACACACTAGGAAAATCAACACTCTCACTCTCTCCCCTTAGAAGTGGCCGACCCCTTATCCTCATGGTGGGGAAAAATGAATTCAATAATCCAAGAGAAGAAAGGGAATGAATATATGTAGAAAATGGTCACACCAATTTCTTATCAAACCTTATCCAAAATCCAATCTCATAAATGCTAGGATTGATTCAAAAGGAATCTCATGATGATAAGAATATCATAATGCCTCAAATGCAAGACATCCCCTCCACAATAAGTTATTTGCAAACTTGCAAATAACCCCCTCCATCTAAAAGTCCGGCCGCGAAGGAACAAAGGAAAACTGGCCGGAACGGAATGCAAACTGGCAACTTCAGAAAACTGATCCCGTAATAAATTACAGGAAAACCCCGCGACTGCATATACATGCCCGCATTTGTATTCCCACTGAACATAAATGCAAAGAGACAAAACTACACTGTCTAATACTAGGATCCGGCTTAAGCCAAAGCCGGCTAGTAAAATGCGTTTGATCACGATCCGTGCAATACCGCACATATCTGATCGAACCCTGCCATATCTCCATACGGTCTCTACAGCGTTTCGCCCGAAACCTGAGTAACTATGTGTGGTGGACTCTAAAGACTCGTCAATACTATGGCTGTGGATTTAACCACTAGCACGTCAGAGGTATTAGCCATACGTGACGGGCTACCAGCTATTGACCAAAAGGGACGTCGATGAGCGAACTCATCCTGACACCCTACTGAGCCTGTCTGTGACAATATCCGTACAGTCCGGTCCGTTCGTCTATGAGCATCGCATGGCGGGCCTAGGGGGTTGGTAAAAGTCAGACCCCCAAAAGCGGTACAAGTCATGTCGGAGTGTAGCCCAGAACACCCTGAGATACTACTGGAATACCTACCAGTAAATCTTCTGTCTTAGCCAAGGACTTTTCATGTACTGGCTCACCTAGACACAGCGCGACCTCACCCCCAATACCGGGAGAGACGAACCCCTGCAGATCCGCTCACTGCTTCCTTGTGGCTCGGGACTGTACCCAACTAAAACCTGTTTGCACGTCTCCTTTAAGCGTGGTAGGGTAGTAATCAAAGCATAGTGGGAACTCACACAAGACAAATGACGATCTCAGGTTGATGAACGAACCTGTACACATGTCACCAGGGAACTGCTATCTGACGTCAGGTATAATACCAACTAGCAGGTTCCCGGCGAGTCCTGTCCGGTATACTCATAACCCAACGAGCACCTGTATACATCTTAGGTGAACCAACTGACACCAGTGGCTTGTGAGACCGGCCACCGCCCCTTGTCGGGGTCTCGACTGTATACACTAGTCTACTCTGGAATATCGATGCCCTGTCTCGAAACTCCTACGACTAGGGACCTTTTAAGGATGTGCTTATAGACCCCAGCTCCCACGTATATGATCGCCCTCATACTGCTGGTAGTCAAGCAAGAATCCTAGGGGCTCTATCAACGTGTAATAGTGACTCGTAAGGTCACCTAAAGCGGTACACGATGATAAAGATAAACCAGATAGCATACTATCATCTTGAGTAAGACTGTCCTACCGGGATAGGTCATCACTCAATCATTGCAATCACATGCCTGTGATCCAATAATTGACTTTGAGGGCACTATCTCCAACAAAGCCTAGTTTCCGTATATATACAAACGCTTTAGGCTCTGCATAGTCAAACATAGACTCGAACCATGGTTAACGTATCGCTCTGATACCAACTTTGTCACGACCCGGAAAATGGCGCGTGACTAGCACTTGAATTATATGATGTCTATAGGACCCCATCTAATTCAAGTAAGCCAAAAACCCAGAAATCTAAACCATTTAAAATAGAAGTGAAGAAAACTATTTTAAAACATGTGGTTTAATAACATAAGCCGAATATGCGTTTTTAAAATCTCAAGTCTTTTCTGAAAATTTCGGCAGAGTTTTCTTTGTAAACACTGGCCCTAAAAGGGTACAACATGCATAACATGAATAAAGGCATCCCCAAGCGGGCTCTAGCTCTTCGTCAATTGACGATCACAACCACGCAAGCAGTATAATATACAACGCCGGAGGGCGATGATCAAAACTGAAGGAAACTCAAAATCATCAAGAAAACCCATAATAATACAAGCGCGACTCTAAGGTCGAAATAATAAACAACTCTGGTCTCTAAGTCTGAAATGAATGTACAAGTTTGGTTGATGGAGTTTCTACATACAACTGAAATAAATAAAAGGTACAATGGTGGTCACGATGCAAGTGAGCCCACCTACCAAAGAAATCACCCGGAATAAAAGCAGTGTACCAGCAAAGCTGCAACGAAACCAGTACGGCGAAACCTGCAAGAACTGTGACACAACGGGGGTGAGTTTCCAACTCATGAGTAGAAAAATATCACAGAGTAGAAATCGCATGTATGACTCAATCTTAGGTCAATACGATCAATAATATCCTCGAAATGATATAGTCTGAAGCATGATAAGGTGGCAAGGATAAACATCTAAACATGAGTGTAATACCAAGTGCTCGTGTCAGTGCCTCAGGTAGTAACATATAATAAATATGAGGTCTGAATGAGATATAATGAAAACAGAATGCATCATGAATGTGGAAACTGTTTTCTTAAATTAGTGAGGTTTCTGTATATATAAAATCGAGGTTATATCAATGAAATCAACATAGAATCAGTGTCAAGTATCGACACAAAACATATATCTCAATATCTCAGGCTCTGGCAATCAGGACTGGCCTGTATCCTCGAATCTCAATATCTAGGGCTCCGGCTATCCGGACTGGCCCATATCATCAAGTCTCAAATCTAGGGCTCCGGCTATCCGGACTGGCCCATACCCCTATCGGTATCCTCCGGATATCCGTCGAGTCACAATACAATCACCGGTCAGTAGTGCTCCCCTGTCTCAGGCTCAACGCCATCATCTGCGACCTTCTTGCCCCGGGGTACCGCATCGGGTCCACCATGCACCCACAGACGGTTCCTCCTCCTCCTCGAATCGGGTGTATGATATCCCTCAAGTGCTGAGAAAACTTATGGTGGACATATCTCATATCATATCATGAGAAAACTGCACTTTTTATCTTTTAAAAATGATAATGGATTTATAAATCTCGCGGTTTCTCCAAATCCAGAAATCTCATGAAAAACTCCGAATTCCAAATAAAGAATCAATAATAATGAATGCTGGGCTCCGGCAATCTGAACTGGCCCGTAATATAATGCATGAAAAATGAACATATAAATATGCACGAGATAACACAATAATAAATGCAATGTCTAAGCTATCATATAAAAGCAAGCTCATTAGTACCATGTCAAAACTATCAGCTAGAATTTTATAATAATGTAGTATTTTCTAATGTGTACGTGACATGGCAATTACCGATGATGATGTGTGTGAGCCAGCAAGAAAGTGTATGTGGAGCATATGCATCATCGGTAATGGTGCTGGTGTCCTGACAGCATGGTTTCATCGTTTCTCACGAAAATACATATAGACATGCAATGCAATGCGAAGAAAATAATAAATGGCAAATGAACAGTAAATGCAGCAATAATATGCGGAACATGAATAATAACGCAACATGCACGAATATAAACATTAATGTATATGAATCAATACAGTTTTGCCATTTGAAATAATACGAATCGCGGTGTTTTGAAAATAGGGCTACGGTGTTTCAAAGAAAAGTATGTCCTTTGAAATATCCGTAGAATCCCTTGTCCTGTCCTTAAAATACTCACGATTCTTTAGTTTTGAAATAGGTATGTATCGAGTCTAATCTAACATCTACAAATAAACTATAGGGCTAAACTAACAGACTAATCGAAAAGGTAAGGAAAAACCACCTAATCGAAAAGGTAAGGAAAACAACCTAAGTCTGAGTCGATATATATATATATATATATATAATAGTCGGTGATCCCGCCTCACTAGTATCACATACGATAAAATATATATAATATGACATCCTCGAGTCAAGAGTGCGGATCTATCATCAATATATAGCTCGTACGGTAAATCCAGCGTACGGCATCCCAAATCTGGGTACGGGTCAATCATCGCATTATCTCATTATTCATCTGGTATCCTTTTCATCATATATCATGATTGTAAGTCGATGTAGTACACCCCAATACTTGTGGGGAGGCGGAATTTTCAAAAACGAACTTGTTTAGAGAACGAACATCGACTAACCGCTTGAATCGAAGCTAAACTATAAATAACCAAACACAAAGTGTTTCTTAACTATTGTGTTTAGGGATTATACCTAATGAAACCGGTCCTTCGTCTTTACGATCTCCTTGTTCTCCTCGGCCTTCTCTAGGTAGTAGACGATCCACCCGAGAGCAAAACTCCAAGCTAAACCTCTAAACTTGAGGCAACTAACCTTCTTGGATTGCTAATCAAAGAAGCTAGGATGAAATAGAGTGATGGTTATGGATTGATTAGTCTTTCTAATCCTTTGATCTCAACTCATGAGGTGTAAGGATTAGGGTTTGAAGATGAGAGCTTGAGGAGAGAGAAGATGAGAGATAATAATGAGATGAGATTGTGAGTATCATAACATATTATGAAGCATTCTCATTAAAGAATAAATGAATAAATGTGATGAATAAGCATGCTTCATAAATGTTAAGTGGTGATTCATTAAGCATGTGTCATTAATCATTTATGGTGCAATAATGACAATGATGAATCACTCTCATGACTCACAAATCTTATCCAAAGTATATGCCATCTAAACCTCCTTAGTCTCTATCTTCTAGAAGCTTCAAGTATAATTACGAGAACTCCCCTCCAATCCGCAAAAATACGGAAAAACTTTAGACTGTAAAAATCCAATAACCGGATACCAGTAACTGGCTTAAACCAAAGCCGACTGGTAAAAACTGTCCGAAAGTCGTACGCG
This sequence comes from Agapanthus africanus, assembly GCA_030015575.1. Classification (NCBI taxonomy): domain Eukaryota; kingdom Viridiplantae; phylum Streptophyta; class Magnoliopsida; order Asparagales; family Amaryllidaceae; genus Agapanthus; species Agapanthus africanus. Next base: position 151,531,163 of record JASDDO010000016.1, read on the forward strand.
CGTAAACGCACGTATGCGTCCGAACCCTTGTCGTAAAACCATACGACCTCTATATCGTTTCGCCTGGAATAGGAAACTCTCTGTGTGGGACTCTAGAGACTCGACTACTACGCTGGCAGTGGGTTTAACCACAGACCGCAAGCGGCACTAGCTGTACGTAATGGTCCCCAGGTAGTTGTCGATAAGAAGGCCGATGAGAAAACCCATCCGAACTCCTACTGAGTCTGATGTGACAATCTCCATACAGTCCGGTCCGTTCGTCCAAGACTATCGCATATCGGGCCTAGGGGGGCGGCAAGCGTCAGTCCCCTAATAGCGGTATAAGTCGTGTCGGAGGGAAGCCCATTACACCGTGAGAAACTACTGGAACCTACCAGCAAATCTCGCTTGCCCTGGCCAGGGACTTTGCGTAATGGCTCTCTGACACAGCACGATATCTACTCCCAATACCGGAAGGGACGAATCCTGTCTAACCGCCACTGCCTCCAAGTGCTCGGGACTGCACCCAACTGCTACCTGTTTGCACGACTCCTTTGAGCCGTGGTAGGGTAGCAATCTAAGAACAGTGGGACACACTCGAGGCGAAGTAGCAGTGTCAAGTCTGCGGACTACGCTGTACTCATGTCACCTGGGAACTGTTCACTGATGACTGGTATAAAACCAACCAACAGTTCCCTGTGAGTCCTGTCCGGTGTACCCGTAACCTAACGAGCACCTGTATACTATCTCCAGTACGACGTACTGACGGCTGTGGGACAGACCATCTCCCCAACTGGGATGAGAAGCATACACACTAGTCTACTCCGGAGTATCGATGCTCTGTCTCGATAATCCAACGACCAGGGACCTGAATAAGGATGTGCTTGTAGACTACCCAGCCCCCACTAGTGTGACTGCCATCACAACGCTGGTAGACAAGCAAGATCCTAAGAGCTCTATCAATACGTACACTCACATATTAAGATAGAAAAACCAAGTAGCATACTACCATGTTTAGCAAGACTGTTATATACATGTGAATATCCTAAGAGCTCTATCAATACGTACACTCACATATTAAGATAGAAAAACCAAGTAGCATACTACCATGTTTAGCAAGACTGTTATATACATATTAAGATGGTGTACGGGTGCTCAGTAGAGACTGGGTACACTGGACGAACTCGCCGAGAACTCCCAGATGGTGATATACCACACGTCAGATGGCAGTTCTTCGGTGACACTGGTACAGGGTAGTCTGTAGACCCGAGATCTTCATAGAGTCTTATGTGATTCCAACTGTGCTTTTATTTCTACCTTACCACGTCCAATAGGGCGTGTAAAACGGTGGATTTTGGGTACAATCCCGAATCACATGGAGGCAATGAGCGATAAGGGGATTCGTCTCTCCCGGTATAGGGAGTTGATGTTGTGCTGTGTTCGATTGGCTATAACTGGAAGTCCCTGGCCAGGGCGGATATAGAGATTTACTGGTATGTGTTACCAGTAGTTTCTCGACCCGTTATGAGCCACACATCGACACGACTTATCGGTTACTGTGGTCTGACGTATACTACCCCTAGACTATATGCGACATATCAGACGAAGAGACCGGACTGTACCGGAGTGTTACTGATTGGATTCACAGGAGAACATACAGGATAGCTTGTTGATCTTATGATCGCTCAATACCTGGGCGGCTGTTATGTTTAGCTGACCGCTTGCAACTTGTGGGTGTTTGATATGACCATCACCTACTGCCGGCGTATTGACGATTCATTAGAGTCCTACACAGAGGTTTCTTGGCTCAGGCAAAACGGAGTAGAGGCACATATGTGATATGCGCAGGACCGAGGATAATGCGATATGAGATATCGTATTATATTCTCGCGATATTTAGATATGAACCGGGTCATCGGATCAAGTGTTGATTCGATGAATCGGTACATGATATATTAGTCGGTTATATTCGATATAGACGGATGGTCGGATCAAGTGTTGATTCGATGATTTAATGTATAATAATATTATGATATATCGTATTACATTATCTAATATTGGCTCGCTTTATTATTTCATTTTCTCACCGGATAATACATTGATATATATGCGATATATGTTAATTGTGTTATTTTCTTTTGTTGCAAATATATAATATATATGTGATATATATTATTGTGACATGATATGATTAATAATGGAACTTGATTAGTGGAGATTAAGCAAGGTTAGGGTTTGATTAGGGTTAGCTCCTTCTTGCACCATCTAGAAGCTTTCCTTTTGTCAAGTGTAAGATATTTTGGTTGATATTATCTTATGACTCATTATCTAACCTAACCAAACCCTAGCCCTAGTTTATTCTCTACAAAGGTTAACCTTCTCATCCTTGACCATGGTTCCATAATCAATCATATATTCTTTTCTACTATTTATCACAAAAGGATTAACTCTTTTTCCATCATCTTCTTCTCTCTTGAGCTTTGAGAAAGCTCACTAGTTATTCATTTTGTGATGATTTCTTGTGAGAAATTGATATAAAAAGATAACATAAATACTACTCCATCATCCTCATCTAATCTAGCCCATTAGATTAGGGTGTTCACCTCTTTAGAGTGAGAGAGCTTGAATTATAGCAACTTCGACGTAGATCATCGGAGAAGCGGAACACTACAAGCTAGCATAGATCGTTCGAGTCGTGGAGCCTCTCTTGAGTCCGGGAGATTGTGGATCACGGTGAAGGGACTTCTACTCGGAGCTTATGAAGCGAAGGAGCGGACTACAAAGGTTGTAATCCCTCACACTTAGTAGTAAAGATGTTTACTTGCATGTTAAACCATAATAATCTAGCAAAGATCCCGGCTTTGGGTTGTTCGGCACGTCTAAAATTATATTCGGGCATGTTTGATGCCTTATGAACCCTCACAAGAGTGCCTAGGAAACCTACAATTCTAACCTCACACCCCCATTTCCTCTTCACAACTCTCACACCCTCATTCTCTTCATCACTTACACTCCCTCATTCTCAATTATTTCTTCATCTCATTTCCTTCCTCTTCCCTCAACTGATCCCTAACCAATTCATCACAAAACCCAGGCCAATCACCACTAAACCTCACAAAAACCCTTCACAAAGTCAATATAAGCCACTAGGATGACTTGAAGCATGGAAAGTTAGGGTTTTTGAGCAAGTGTGGATAGGTAATGATCTCTAACTGTTAATTAGGTGTTTATTTTGTTGTGTTGCTTATTAGTTATTGTAAGTCCATGCCACGCACCCCACGGGATCGCGGGGAGGCGGAATTTTCAAAAAACTGTTTTCAAAAGCATTGTGACATAGACTATATGCCAAGATCGTTGCTAAACCTTTACTAACAACAAGAACATGAGATCAAACTATATGTACAGAAGTTATACATCACGTTCATGTCCTTCGGGTTTTCATTCCTCGCTGTCCTCCACCTCGTTGTCGACTCCATGGATCGTCTCGGATCGCCGCTTCCTCGTTGGCCATCTCAAATTGAAGATGATCCACCCGAGAGAATGTGCATCAAGCTCCTACCTCCACAGAAGCTACTAGGGAATCATGTTCGCTGCACAAGATGTCGTAGACGATGTAGTATAAAGATGGATTGAGAAGTCTCTTTTCATCCTAGGTTACTCAACACATGAGTGTTATAGGGTATGATGAAGAAGATGATAGGTTTTGGAAAAGCTAGTGAAGTTTTTACATAAGTATGAGAATGAACTTTCTTGTTGTGATGTGAACTAAACCAAAACCTTTTTCCTTATGAATAAATCATTTAGGAAAATGAATCAAGGTTCAAATTCAATCAATTGACTCATGGGATGAAAACCCTACAAGTGGCACTTTAAGCCATGTCCAATTCTATGCAAAACTCCACCTCATTTCCAACATGCATAATTCAATAAACATTTAATCCAAAATGTTTAATACAAATTATGATGTGTCATCTTCTAGAATCGTCTTTGAATAAATTACAAAAACGCCCCTCGTCCGTATATACATACCCGTATCCGTATTCCGAAAAATACAAATACAAAAGAGACGAAAAACTATCCATCAATACAATACTAGGATCCGGCTTAAACCAAAGCCCACTAGTATTGTCCGTCCGAATAATCATCCGTGCACAAGTACACGTACGCGATCGAACCCTGTCGTAAAACCATACGACCTCTACATCTTTTTCCCGATGCAGGGAAACCTTCTGTGTGGGACTCTAAAAACTCGACACTACGCTGGAAGTGGGTTTAACCACAGGTCGCAAGCGGCACTAGCTGTACGTAATGACCCCAGGTAAATGTCGATTAGAAGGTCGATGAGAATAACTCATCCGAACTCTAACTGAGCCTATCTGTGACAATCTCCGTACAGTCTGGTTTGTTCGTCTAAGAGTATCGCATATCGGTCTTAGAGGGCGGCAAGCGTCAGACCCCTAATAGTACAATAAGTCATGTCGGAGCATAGCCCATTGCACCCCAAGAAACTACTGGAGTACCTACCAGTAAATCTTGCTTTCCCTGGGTAGGGACATTGTGTAATGGCTCTCCAAACACAGCGCGATATCAACCCCCAATACCGGGAGAGACGGATCCTATCTAACCGCTACTGCCTCCAAGTGCTTCGGGACTGAACCCAACTATTACCTGTTTGCATAACTCCTTTGAGCGTGGTAGGGTAATAATCAAAGTACAGTGCGAACACACTCGAGACGAAGCAGCAGCGTCAAGTCGACGGACTAAGCTGTACTCATGTCAACTGGGAACTGCTACCCGACGATAGGTATAATACCCACCAACAGTTCCCGACGAGTCATGTCCGGTATACTCATAACCCAATGATCACCTGTATACTATCTCCAATACGACGTACTAATGGCTGTGGGACATATCATCTCCCCTGCTGGGATGAGAAACGTATACACTAGTCTACTCTGGAGTATCGATGTCCTGTCTCGATAATCTTACACCTAGGGACCTGTATAAGGATGTGCTTATAGACTACCCAGCCCCCACTAGTGTGACTGCCATCACAACGCTGGTAATCAAGCAAAAAATCATAAGGGCTCTACCAATATGTATAAGCGATATGCTAAAAGAAACACATGCACATATTGAGGTAGAAACAAACCAGGTAGCATACTACCATTTTGAGCAAGACAACTAATACAATTGTGAATACCCCAAGCTTCCATTAAGTAATATACAAACCGGTATGATACAATAATGTCCTCTAGGGCATATAAACTAACAATCTCCCACTTGCACTAAGGCCATGTATTGGCATATCGCAGACCTATCATCTCGATTAGCCTCTCGAACTGTGTCTGAGGGATGGCCTTCGTAAGTGGATCTGCAATGTTGTTCTCCGTATCTACTTTCGGCACCTCGATCTCCTAGCAATCAACGATCTCCTTGATCAGGTGGTAGCGCCTCAAAATATGTCTGGACTTCTGATGGGACCTGGGTTCCTTCGCCAAAGCTATAGCGCCGTTGTTGTCACAATACAGAGGTATTGGATTTACAATGGACGAAACCACCTGAGGTCCTGTTAGGAACTTCTTCACCCAGACAACTTCTTTTGCGGCATCACAAGCAGCGATATACTCCTCTTCCGTCGTCGAGTCTGCAACGGTGTCTTGCATGGAGCTCTTCCAACAGACCGTCCCTCCATTGAGGGTAAAGACATAACCTGACATGGACTTGGAGTCATCCTTGTCACTCTGGAAGATGGAGTCAGCAAAGGCCTCGATTTGGAGGTCGTTTCCGCCATACACCAAGAACATCTCCTTAGTCCTTCTCAGGTACTTGAGAATGTTCTTTTCTGCTATCCAGTGCTTCTCCCCTGGGTTTGACTGATATCGTCTTACCATACTTAGTGCGTAAGCAACATATGGTCTGGTACACAATATCGTATACATTATAGAGCCTACCGCAGAAGCGTACGGTATAAACATCATGCGAGCCCTTTCCAAATCAGTCGTGGGAGACATCTCTTTGGAGAGGGTGATTCCGTGACAAGACGGTAGATTACCGCGCTTAGAATCTTCCATAATAAATCGTTTTAGTATGGTGTCGATATACTTGGACTGTGAAAGTCCCGACATCCTCTTGGATCTATCACGATAGATCCGGATCCGCAGAGTGTAGGAGGCATCACCCAGGTCTTTCATGGAGAACTTTTATAACAAGAATCCCTTGACTGATTGTAGCATAAGAATGCCATTTCCTATTAAGAGAATGTCATCCACGTACATGACGAGAAATACCACAGTTCTTTCTACAATCTTACTATATATGCATGGTTCATCTGAATTTTTGATAAAGTCGAATTCTTTGACCGTCTCATCAAAACAGATGTTCCAACTCCGCGATGCCTGCTTTAGTCCATAAATGGACTTAAGCAACTTGCACACTTTCCCGCTGATCCCACTCTGAAAGAAACCCTCTGGCTGATCCATATAGACGCACTCTTCCAAATATCCATTTAAGAAAGTCGTCTTTACGTCCATCTGCCAAATCTCATAATCGTGGAAGGCAGCAATGGCAAGAAGGATCCGAATGGATTTGAGCATAGCCACAGGAGAAAAAGTTTCATCATATTCCAAACCAGGTCTTTGACGAAAACCTTTTGCAACAAGTCTAGCCTTATAGGTTTCAACCTGTCCATCTACACCGATCTTCTTTTTGAAGATCCATTTGCAGCCTACGGGTTTTACCCCTTCTGGAGCAAAGTTCAAAGTCCATACTTTGTAGGTGTACATAGACTCCATCTCGGCCCGCATTGCTTCTAGCCATTTTACCGAGTCGCCGCTCTTAAGATTTTGGTGTCTTAACATTCACGGTTTGCGGGCTGGAAGCTAGTTGGCTCATCATTGTCAAAGATGCAATCCTCTCTATCCCCGTCTATGAGAAAACCGTAGTATCTCTCGGGCGGATGAGATTGCCTACTACTCCTGCGGAGTGGCGCTGGGATATCTGGTTCTTCTGAAATTTCTGTTTCCATTATGCTTTCAGTAATAGCTTGTGTTTCTGGAATTTCTTCCAGTTCTATTGCGCTCCCACTTATCTGATTTTCCAAAAATTCCGTTTCCAAGAAGCGGGCATGACGAGAAACAAAGACCTTTTGTTCCTCTGCGTAATAGAAAAGATACCATTTGGAGTTCATTAGGTATCCCGCAAACTTACACAATACTGAGCGTGCCTCAATCTTGTCTGCATGCTGCTTTTTAACAAAAGCTGGACATCCCCATGTTTTAAAGTGTTTAAGATAAGATTTCTTCCCACTCCACATCTGATATGGTGTGGTAGGCACTGACTTAGTTGGAACCTGGTTCAAAAGATATGCAGCTGATTCTAGTGCAAAACCCTAGAAGAATCGCGGTAACTCAGCCTTACTCATCATGGAACCAACCATATCCAATAGAGTTCTGTTCCGACTTTCCGATACACCGTTGTGTTGAGGTGTGTATGGAGGAGTAAGGTGAGAGAGAATACCATTCTCTTTTTGGTAATCTAGGAACTCGGCACTCAAGTATTCACCACCTCGATCAGATCTTAGTATCTTGATACTTTTGCCTGTTTGTTTTTCCACTTCATTCTTATATTCCCGGAATTTCTTAAAGGCCTCGGATTATGTTTCATCAAGAAGACATATCCATACCTAGAGAAATCATCCGTAAAAGTAATGAAATAGGAATAACCACTTCGTGCAAGTGTAGACAATGGACCACACACGTCGCTGTGTATTAGTCCCAAGAGCTCGCATGCTCTTACTCCGTGTCCAGTGAATGTAGTCTTTGTCATCTTTCCCATGAGACATGATTGACAAGTAGCAAAAGATTGATATTCGAACGGATCCAAATATCCCTCTTTATGTAACTTCGTCAACCTTGTTTCATTGATGCGACCCAGTTTACAATGCCATAAGAAAGCTTTATTTGGTTCTGGAGACTTTCTTTTAAGTGTGTGCTGGACGTTGAAAACCTGAGCTTGATTTAATACGTATATACCGTTATCTAGTGTACTTGACCCAATCAAACTTTTATTTAGGTGGATATAGACCACATCGCTTACAAATGTAAAATCATACCCTTCCTTAGAAAGTAAGGATACAGATATGATATTACAAGCCATACTAGGTACACACAAACAGTTATGTAAGATCAATATCTGCCGACTTATCAATCATAGGTGATACCCCCCTACGGATACAGCGTCCACGCTCATTCCGTTAGCAACCCTAAAAGTCATATCACCTGCCCTTATAACTCTATGGTTTCTCAAAGCCTGTAAAGTATAACAGACATGAGATCCTGATCCGGTATCAAGTACCTAGAAAGTAGAGTTAATTGACATGCAGTTTTCAATCATAAACACACCCGAAGTCGAAGCCACAACGTGCTTCGGATCCTGGATTCTGACTTTCTAAGCCCTGCATCCCTTCTGCCAATGCCCTTTCCCGTAACAATAGGAACAACCTTCCTTTACTACTGTTAGCCCCGAAACTTTTTCCCTTCCCTTTCTTTCTACCTTACTAACACAGCCTATCAGCTTTTCGGAGGTTTTCTTCTTCTCACCCTTGGCAATCTCCATGGATCCAGAAGAAGAAGATCCTCCAATAAGCAGATTGGGTGTTTACCTGGTTTCCTTCAGGGTGCCCTTTTCTCGAAGTATAACTTTCTTCCCCTGGGCGTAAGTAGAAGGTTGGGACTGTAGAATCAAGACATCACTCAACTTGTTCTCCAACGTGGTCTCCAGGTCTGTGAGCTGTTTAATACAATTAATCATTGTAGGGACGTGGTCTCCTACAGATGATCCAACAGCCAACCTCGCTTGAAGCAATTCCTTCGAGGTCTCATATCTTGCGATACGAGATTGCTCTCCATATAAAATTTTGTTATAGAGGATGATATAAGCAAAGTCTATCTTCTCGTGTTCCCTCTGGTTTTCACCATCTACTGAAGCCAACACGAGGCACTTGGCATTAACACAGTCTTTTCTTTTTGTCTTACGGATATCATCCGCGACGGTGGAAACTGGACCTGGGACGGAAGGGACGTGAGTAGTAATGAGGTTGCCCAGCTTTTCATAGGCAATGGACATCTGGACAAACCTTTGCCAATTAATATAGTCTGGTTCAGTCAAATTATTATATAGCTCTAACCTATGTCCGGTCACCTGGTCGCTACAATTAGGAGAGAGAGAAGAAACACTTTAGCATGATGCTCTTGCAAGTTTAGATTGGTTTTTAATTTATCTAAACAGGATGGCTCCAACTGTTTCTCAAATCCCTCTTCAAACCATAAAGGAAGAATTAGTCAGGATTAATCTCACCCTACAATACTTGCTTAACCGTTCAGCAAGGCTGGTGTTGGTACTTCGAGGGAGGTTTTCCAACGCTTTTGCGAAGTTCCTTAATTACATAACCTCTTTTCACAGGAGGCGTAGCCCCGCTAACACCTTTCTAGACACCTACTTGGTTTATAGCATTGATTGTTTAGTGAAAAAATCTCCCGAGAAGTACCATATACTCACAGTAGGATCGGGATCCAAATATCATTGTGCGATAAAGCTGAAGGAATCCTACCAATTTTATCACACTCCAAATGGTATGTAACACTAGCAAGTTTCAGCTTCTTTAGAAACTCCCAATATGGATTTCTGCCCCATGCTCTTATGACCTTGACTAAGGCCAAAAAATAAAAAGTCACATGTCAAGTTCTACCCGTCATTGTCCAGGTTAATTTGAACCCACCCGTACATACCCTTGACTAAGGCCAATAAAGTAGTACGACTGTCCCAAACTAACACATCTATCTATGCTACATATAAATACCCAACAGCTACCAATCACTATGCCTTGACTAAGGCCAACAAACATAGCTTGAATACTACTGAATATTCATATGAAACGAAGGAGGGCTACGAATGGTTTTGGTGAAACCGTGAACATAGCGAACTTGATATAATCGAAGGAACCTGATAGCTTTTAAAAGGAGTGGTTTAAGCTTCGCATTTAAAAGTCTGCAGTTTTAAAATAACCGAGTGGTTTTAAAATTTGTTCCAACGATTCAGCTTTGGTTTGTTTGCATTGCATTAATGTAATGCAGTCCCATCAATTACACCTATCATCACAGAAAAAGACGAAAATACAACGTCCACTTATGCCATCCGCATTCGCCACTGGGCCCCTGTCACAACCCGAAATAGCCCGTGACTGACACTTGAATCATATGAAGTCTACAGGATCACATCTAATTCAAGTAAGCCAAAAGCCCAGAAATCTAAAACCATTATAGGTAAGAATAAACTTATTTTAAAACAAGTGGTTTAATAGCATAAGCCGAATTATACGTTTTTAAAACTTCAAGTCTTTTCTAAAAATTTCGGCAGAGTTTCCTTTGTAAATACTGGCCCCGAACGGGGTACAACAAGATAATATATACATGAATGATAAAAGGCATCCCCAAGCAGGAGCTAGCTCTTCGTCAATCGACGGTCCCAACCACGCAAGCAATATAATATACAACGCCAAATGGCGAGGAAAAACTGAAAAGGAAACTCAAAACAGCATGAAATCCATAGTAATACAACACGCGACTCTAAGGTCGAAAGAATAACAACTCTAGTCTCTAAGTCTGCAACAAATACATGTTTGGTTGATGGAGTTTCTAGATACAACTGAATATAAATAAAGTACAATGGTGGTCACGATACAAGTGAACCCACCTACTAGCAAATCACCCGGAATGGAAGCAGTGTGCCAGTAAAGCCGTAACGGAACCTGTATGGCAAAACCTGCAAGAAACTGTGGCACAACGGGGGTGAGTTGCCAACTCGTGAGTAGAAAACATCACATAGCAGAAATCGTATGTATGACGCAATCCTAGGTCATACGATCAGTAATATCCTTAAATGATAAAGTCTGAAGCATGAAATGGTGGCAAGGATAAACATCTCGACATAAGTGTAATCCCAGTGCTCGTGTCAGTGCTTCAGGTAGCAATATATCATATGTATGAGATATGAAGTAAGGTAATGAAATGAGTGAGACAACTATTTCTATATTTAAAGAGATATTTGTATGTATATAAATCGAGTAACATCGATGAAATCAACTAAGAAATCCCTGTCAAGCATCGACACAAAACATAAATCCCAATATCTCAATATCTCAGGCTCCGGCTGCCCGGACTGACCTGTATCATCAAAACTCAAAACCTCAGTGTCTCAAACCTCAAATATCAATACCTCAGGCTCCGGCTGCCCGGACTAACCTGTATCATCTCATGACTCCGGCCGGTATCCTCCGGATAACCGACGAGTCCAAATAATATCACCGGTAGGTAGTGCCTGTAGGGTTCCTAGGCACACGCATGAGGTCTCACAAGGCATCAACCATGCCAAATTCAAAAAATTTCGGTGCCGAGAAACCCTAATGCGATCGTTGACTAGAGGCAAAGGCGAAACATGCAACTAGTTAACAACTTAACTGCTAAGTGAACGGAAAATACAACCTTTGTAGATCCGGTGCTTCACTTCCTCGGCTCCGTGATGACGTCCCTCCGCTGTACCCATCGGAATCCTAGACTCTCGTGGTGGTTTTATCGGAGAAAAGATCGGGCTAGGTCGTCGACTTTGATGCCGAAGATGATCTACGTCGAGGCAACTCAAGATCAAGCTCCAACTTCACTAAGTCATGAAACTTGTGAAGAAAACACCCTATACTACTTGGCAAGTGGTAGAGGATGAAGAAATAGGAAGTGGGTTCACTTTAGAATTGGATTTCTCACTCTTTTTCTCAAGTCACCATTGAAGCTAGCAAGTTTCTTTCTTCTTGAAGAAGAAGAAGAAGAAGAAGATAATATGATAAGAATAATCATAATAGAAAATAAAATGATTCTTATCATATTAGCAACCATGGTTAAGTGTAGGGAATGAACTAGGGTTTAGTTAAAGGGTTAGGGTTTAGGAAAGAAACAAAATGGCTTTGACTTTCAAAGCTTCATGAAGCTTCAAGTGAAATCCAAATAAAGTCACCATTTTATTTCTCACCAAAAAGAATAAATAAATAAATGAATAAGTAAATAAAGCAATTGAAATGAAACCCTAACCGTTCACTAAACATGGTTTAATTCAAACATACACCCAAACTTGCATGTATCATCAAACATGATACAAACTAGTGCACAAAACTATATCATATATACAATGTGCACATCAAGTGAGAAAATCCATTTTAAGTGAACCAATACTAGTTAATGTAAAGTAATATATCAAATATATAATTATACATTAAATCATTAAATCAACACTTGATTTAACGATCCGGTCATATCGCATATGACCGACTAATATCCAATGTATCGACTTATCGAATCAATCCTTGATTCGATAACTAGGTTATATCGCATACAACCAATCGATACATTCATCGTGAGAATAGAATACGGTATCACATACACGCATTATTCTCTGTCCCGCACATATCTCATATGCGCTCCTATTTCGTTTCGCTTGAGCCAGGAAACCTCTGTGTAGGACTCTAAAGACTCGTCAATACGCCGGCAACAGATGATGATCATATCAAGCACCCACAAGCCGCAAGCGGTCTGCTAAACGTAATGGCCACACGGGTATTGAGCGATCAGAAGATCGACGAGCAAGCCCGCTCACACTCCTGTGAATCCAATGTAGCGTTTTGAAAATCGTTTCGGTGAAATTTCGGAAAATCGGTAAAATAAGGGGGTTTTCTGTAAAAAGTCACAATACAAATATCTTTATTATAAAATTAAATATACATATTCTAGCTATGTAATTGCTAGTATTTGGTGTTTATTGAGTCACTGGTGAAATTTCAAATTTTCTGAAAAGTTTTCCGAAATTAATTATTTTAATATTATTTTAAACCGTCCCTAATACATTTAATTAGGGAAAATTACAAATTTGAATGGGTTAGTTTTAATCTTTAGAACCATGACAACTAAAATCTAGTTCGTAATATATTTTTAGTATTTTATTTCAAGTTCTTATTAGTTATAATCGAAGGGAATTAAAATTTTTAATTAATTAAACTAAAACTTGCATTTTTGTAACTTGAGGGGTTCTTTTTGCATGGATTCCTTTTGTGCAATCTCTCACACTCTTTCCCCACTCAATTGGCCGGCCCACCACCAGCAGCAGCCCATGAAATTTCCCCCCCTCCAATTTGTTTGTTCAACTCTTTTTATGAGAGGAAATGAGTTAAATAGGTGTAGGTTAAGATGTATTGTTTTGGAGGCTTATTGTACCTTGATTTGAGGGGGGTTGACTTAGCCAATTTTGCACAACACCCACACCATTCCCCCCATCATCCTCTGGCCGAAATTGAGCAGCCCTCCCCTCTTGAAAAATGCTCACTTCTTCACATCAAAAATCCACAAGAATGCACTCAAAAATCCAAACTAAAACCTTCCAAACTCCTAACTAAGCCTTATCCATTTCTCCTTAACCTATACTAGCATGATTCTTGGAGCAAGTTAGCATTTTGGAAGTCAAGATTTGTCAAGCTAGATCTACAAATTGAGGTATAAATCCTAACCCTTTTGTTCAATTGTTGGTTATTGCTTTAATCTAGCTTAATTAGGAAATTGATCTTGGTTCCAATTGCATGTTTTGGAATTTCAAGAGGGGGTTGTGAATTAAAATTAGGGTTTTTGTTGTGTAATTATGGTTGCAAGTGTAATTCATCTTATTGTGAAATGAAAAACCAAATCAAATTGCTAGTTTGTAAATTGTTACGTTGAAATTGTGATAATTAAGCTATATTGCTAACTAGGTTTTTGTAAACCATGAATTTGTTTAAGAGAAAAATGTAAGTAGGTTTTTCATGACTTCATTAACATTCTAAAAGGTAGTTTAATGCTTTAGATCATGCAAATCCAAGTTAGATTGTTGTATGTGCATTTTTGCGATAAAATTGTCGAAATTGGTTAAAATTGCAAACTAGGTTTTTGAAATTGAATTAAATTGTGGGTTTAAAATTTACATAATGGTTTCTATGGCATAATTAAGATATTAAGTTATCATCTTGGTCACTAGAATTGTTAAAACATCATATTTTGTACAAAAACGGTAAACCTTGCTTGCTAGGTTTTCGGAAAAATAGCTTTTAAAGTGAGTTTAGGGTTTTTGTGAATTTTAACCTATTTCATATTATAATTAGTGTTTGTGAATATGCAAATGAGTGTGTTTGGATTTTTCTCGATGGTTTGGCGTTTGTACGCCGACGTCGAGAATTTTTGGGTTGATTTGTGAAAGCAACCATAGGTTTTGACCTATGTGGGATTCGTGTGTCGTTTTGGTCATGAGTCGGAATTTAATGCGATACGGTGTGTTATGATATGTAGGTACCCCATATGGACTTCGAGACGACAAGCAAGCACATGGCGACGTCGGCACCGGCAAGCGAGGACCAGGTGAGTAGATTTATATCTACGGGGAGAAGTCGGGTGGATGGCGTATAGCACCCCCGCAGTTCGTGGTGATGTATACGAATACGTATACACACATATATTGATGATAAATATGGATATTTGGTGTGCTTGGATGATTTTAGTGTCGTGAAACCCTAGAGTAGTGGTCGCACCACGCATGCACACACCCACCCATACTTGCATACATCTATGTTATTACCTGTGCGTATATGGGGATATGGGTTTATGTGTTCACATGGGCATGGGACTATGTGTTCATATACTGGATTTGAGGATAGTGTTTGGGATTTGAGACGAGTCGATGGGATTTGATTTGGCAGGGTTCGTATTTGAGATACGACATGACGTAGTAGCGGGTCCTTTGACGTAGTGTTTCACACACGTGCATGCATACGTAGGTGGTATCAGCATTGTACTATACATAGATCAGTACCCGGATTACGATCTTTGATAAAGGGGATACCAGATGAATAGTGTGTTGAATGTGATATTGACCCGTACCCAGATTTGGGATGCCGTACGAGGAATTTACGTACGAGCTATATATTGATGATTGATCCGCACTCTTGACTTGGGATGTCTGATTATAGATATGGTATCGGATATGATATTATTGAGGCGGGATCACCGACTAATATATATACAGGTACGTATATGTATCGACTCAGATGTTAGGCGGTTTCCTTACCTGTAGTCCAGCTTGTTAGCTTAGCCCTTTAGTTTAGTTTAGTTGTTAGATTAGATTCGATTCTTACCTATTTAAAAAACAAACGAATCGTGGGTATTTTAAAAGACAGCCCAAGGGATGCTACGGATATTTTCAAAAGACGTATCTTTTCATAAAAACCACCGTAGCCCTATTTTCAAAACCCCGCGATTCGTGTTATTTCAAATGGCACCATTGTTTAATTTTTAGCTCCCGCTCATTTTGGTTGCTCGCTCCGCATCGCATATTTACATTGTTATTTCATATTGCATTGTTGACATTATGCTGTTAGGACACCAGCACCATTACCGATGATGCATATGTTCCACATACACTTACTTGCCGGCTCATACACATCTTCATCGGTAATTGCCATGTCACGTACACCTTAGAAAATATTGTTGCTTAACTTAGCTTGATAGCCAGTAGTTTGACATAAGATTAGTGTACATACCTTATATGCCAGCTTAGATATTGTAGTTGTTACTTGTCGCTTCATGCATACTGTTATTCATTCTCATGCTTATATTCATGGTTTTACATGCTATTGATGATTCGGATTTCCATGATGATTTCTGGATTTGGAGGAAAACCGCAAAACATATATAAACTTATTTCTCTCTTTTTAAATAAAAGTGCGGTTTTTCCCATGATGTATGAGTCGTCCACCATGAGTTTGCTGATGGATTTCGAGACCCGATTCGAGGAGACGGATGAACCGTTTCGGATACATGGTGGACCCGGTAAGGTACCCCGGGGCAAGAAGCGCGTGATGATGATGATGTGAGCCTGGCAGGGGAGCACTACCTACCGGTGATTTTACCCGACGCGTCGGATATCCGGAGGATACCATCGTGGTCTTGAGATGGATGGCAGGGGCCGGTCTGGACTGACGGCGCCCTAGATATTGTGATTGAGACATTGAGATTTCGAGATATTGAGCTACAGAGACTGTGATACAGAGATATCGAGATATTGGGATTACGTTTTGTGCCGATGCTAGGCACTGTTTTATGCTGATTTCATTATGATACCTCATTTTAAAAATACAAAGGAAATCTCACTAAATTATGAAAACAGTTCTTCATTTACATGTATTCTGTTTTCATGCATTCATACCTCATTCATATGATATATCGCTACCTGAAGCACTGACACGGGCACATGAGATTACACTCGGGTTAGATATTTACCATAGCCTTGTTATAGGTTACATGTTATTCTTATATTTGAGGTTATATTATGATCTTTGACCTAGGTTGCGTTATTTATGCGATTTCTTTCCGTAGATGTTTTTCTATTCACGAGTTGGCAACTCACCCCCGTTGTGCCCCAGTTTCTTGCAGGTTTGCCGTACAGGTTTCATTACGGCTTTGCGGGCATAGTTTCGTTCGGGTGATTTGCTAGTAGATAGGTTTACTTGTATCGTACCCTCATTATATATCTTGTATATCATTATTCTGTTGTATCTAGAAGTTTCATCAACCAAACATGTATTCATTTGAGATAGAGACCAGTGATGTTATTCCTTCGACCTTAGAGTCGCGCGTTATAGTACTGTGGTTTTCTTGTGGTTTTGAGTTCCTTTTGAATTTTGATCCTCGCAGTTGGCGTTGTATATTATTTTGCTTGTGTGGTTGTGACAGTCGATTGACAAAGAGCTAGCTCCTGCTTGGGGATGCCTTTTATTGATTTCGTATACTATTCATGTTGTATCCCGTTTGGGAGCCGGTATTTACAAAGGAGACTCTGCCGAAATTTTCAGAAAATACTTGATGTGTTTTTAAAACCGCATAACTCGGCTTATGCTATTAAAACTACTTGTTTTAAATTGGTTTTCCTTCACTCTACTACTTTTCCTGGTTTGGGTTTCTGGGTTTTCGGCTTACTTAGATTACGTATGCCTCGAGACGTTCGTAGTTTAAGTGTCGGTCATATTCCGTACTTTCGGGACGTGACAAAGTTGGTATCAGAGCGTTAGGTTTTACCTTCGGAACGTAGGGTGACCCTTGGTTGATGGAATAGGTGACTAAAGTAGAGTGACGTACCGTGGGTATGTTCCGCGGCATACTTTCGACACGCCACTCCACTTAAGGAGCCTTAGGATGTACATTTCTTTGCTCAGTATTATATTCATTCCGATCTAGCTTCATCGGTACCAGTTATGGTTTTGCTGCCACGATTACGGGCAGGGAGAGCTACAGCTAGAGTTGCGGTCAGCACGAGCTCGTCACGAACGAGGACTGACCAGGACGAAATTTTGGCGACACACGATTGCGGAGATGTGTCTTTTTACTGTGTTTCGCGCCACGAGCGTTTGGCGGATCGCCTTTATGAGATTTCTCGGACGTGCCAATCAGTACCATAGGATTGGGCCACCGACAGAGGCCAGCCAGATTTTGATGACCGTTGGTGTATTGCTTATTCATGATGGGCGAGGCACTGTTCAGCGTGCAGACGAGTGAGCCAGTTGTTGCTGCGAGTGACGAGATATCGCCCCATATGTTGGAGCTATTGAGGGACGAGTAGTACGAAGAAATGATAGAAGGTCGCTAGTCACACGATGATGAATGACTAGGACATGTGGTTCGTTCGCCTACCCCGATGCGAGGTCATCAGATAGATTGATTCCAGCTAGAGATGACTTCACGCGGAGACGTTGAGAGACGAAAGAGACGATCGAATGTCAAAAACCTATTATTCCAAGTTTAAAGTAGTCGGAAAGACATGCAGGCAATTCTATGGTCCCTCTAGAAGAATGAAACCCTAACTCGACCTAATGACCGTGTGAAAGCCTTTGAACCTTCGGGTTTGCGGCAGTTCTACGGCGCCATTAGTGAGGCTTGGGTTTGCCCTTCTACGGCTGGACCACCGATGCTGTGGTATGTACTCGATACTATTAAACTGTGCCCAAGATGTTGAGCTCTTGGGGGATTATGAGGTTTTGACGACTCGATCGGATGGCTCGACTTAATTCGGATGCTAGGTGGTGAGATGCATTTCTTGGGAGACTCCAGGTACGAGGATAGTCATTGGAGCTCAGTCCATGCAGCCACGACGAGACGAGTCCAGAGCAGCCGACATTAGAAAAATGGAGTAAGAGGTTCGTACAAGATCTGGATATGATGGCGTTCCCCTCCGCCGACATCAGGGATGCGATACGTATGCCGAGGCATTGTACTTGGATATACCTTCCAGAATGAGTCGCGATGAGTATGCAGCCCTTCCGGAACGAGAACAGATCTAGTAAGGGACGATGACTTCCGGACAGTTCGGCAGAGACGAGATTTTGGAGAGATCCCGATAGGACCTTTCTGGAATGAATTACAAGAAGACCTTGACCCAGGAGTGGTCATTGTTACGCACACCAGCAGGCCAGAGTTCATGATCATCGACGAGACGTCCCACTAGTGACCGCGACAGTTGGCCCGAGATTCTTAGAGGATGCGCTTGAGCGGTACTATTCCGCCATTATTGATTTCGATGTTTTGGGTGATTTATTCGAATGATTTGATTTTGATGATTGAGGATTTACGATCTTTGCACAGTGTTGCACTTGATATCGTTTTCGTGCCTTGGTTTCTCACGTTTATGATTTTACGGGTTTCATACAGTTGAGTTGATTTTGTGCGTATGTACGCACACGATTTGGTTTTTGCACTCGGTATAGTTCATATATGCTTGCAGTGCAGTGTTACGTATGTTGTGCATTTAGATGCACTGGACTTCGATTTCGATTGTGCTGTTCGATATTTGTTTTGTGCACCTTGTGAACCTAATTGGATTTTGCGCATATTCGGTGCTTGATATTGGATTTCATGATTTCGTGCACCATGGATGCACCTGATTTGGATTTTCGCGCATGTTGGGCGCATGTTTTGAGGTGCGATTTTGGTGCACACCAGATGCACCAAATCAAGATTCTTCGTGCATGTCAGATGCACCTGATTTTGCTGTCAGGCGCCCACGTTGCCTATGACAGATGTTTCGTGCACACCCGATGCACTTAGATCTTGTTTCTGTGCACATGTTGGCACATATATGGATTTTGATTTCCATGCGCACCGGACGCACGGAGTATTCATATGCGAATTTTGGGATTGATTTCTTATAGAGCAGTACGTTTTTATGATATTTGTTACGTGTTTTCGTACTGAGCAGGACTAGTCAGAGGACAGTACCTGAATGTATTTTGCATACATTGATAGCAATCGAAGGGAATTCCAAAAGCGAGCTATAGTCTCAGTATTTATCTACGTGTCTGATATGACACGAAACGTTTAAAACAAGGAAACCCTTCTAAATTGTTTCCCAAAATGGCGGAACGTACATTTCAAACAAAAGGTATATATGTATATGGTTAATTTCTTATGATAGACGTCCGCCACTGTGTAGTGTTGAGCGCATTGCACAGCGACTTTAAGAGATTTAGCATGCAGTTCCTTCAGATATTTACATATATAGATTTGATATTTACGTGTATAGTTTCGAGTTATATCATATTGGTTTTGTATTGGATTTGACATTTGTGTCTTTACCATGACTCCGATGATTGCGAGATGCTTGACGGAGTTTTGATTTTGAGTTTATGCTCATTTTTCATGCGTATGCGTTGCGCTACGATTTGTTTTATGTATTTATGATTTCGGAGCACCGACGACTTGATGGTTTTGGCTGAAATATTTTAGTATTTGGGGGGAGTTTGAATATAAATTCGGGGACCGAATTTCTTTAAGGGGGGAAGATTGTAGCGTTTGGAAAATCGTTTCGGTGAAATTTCGGAAAATCGGTAAACTAAGGATGTTTTCTGTAAAAAGTCAGAATACAAATATCTTTATTATAAAATTAAATATACATATTCTAGCTATGTAATTGCTAGTATTTGGTGTTTATTAAGTCACTGGTGAAATTTCAAATTTTCTGAAATTTTTTCCGAAATTAATTATTTTAATATTATTTTAAGCCGTCCCTAATACATTTAATTTGGGAAAATTACAAATTTGAATGGGTTAGTTTTAATCTTTAGAACCATGACAACTAAAATCTAGTTTGTAATATAAATTTTTAGTATTTTATTTCAAGTTCTTATTAGTTATAATCGAAGGGAATTAAATTTTTTAATTAATTAAACTAAAACTTGCATTTTTGTAACTTGAGGGGTTCTTTTTGCATGGATTCCTTTTGTGCAATCTCTCACACTCTTTCCTCACTCAATTGGTCGGCCCACCACCAGCAGCAGCCCATGAAATTTCCCCCCTCCAATTTGTTTCTTCAACTCTTTTTATGAGAGGAAATGAGTTAAATAGGTGTAGGTTAAGATGTATTGTTTTGGAGGCTTATTGTACCTTGATTTGAGGGGGGTTGACTTGGCCAATTTTGTACAACACCCACACCATTCCTCCCATCATCCTCTGGCCAAAATTGAGCAGCCCTCCCCTCTTGAAAAATCCTCACTTCTTCACATCAAAAATCCACAAGAATGCACTCAAAAATCCAAACTAAAACCTTCCAAACTCCTAACTAAGCCTTACCCATTTCTCCTTAACCTATACTAGCATGATTCTTGGAGCAAGTTAGCATTTTGGAAGTCAAGATTTGTCAAGCTAGATCTACAAATTGAGGTATAAATCCTAACCCTTTTGTTCAATTGTTGGTTATTCCTTTAATCTAGCTTAATTAGGAAATTGATCTTGGTTCTAATTGCAAGTTTTGGAATTTCAAGAGGGGGTTGTGAATTAAAATTAGGGTTTTTGTTGTGTAATTATGGTTGCAAGTTTAATTCATCTTATTGTGAAATGAAAAACCTAATCAAATTGCTAGTTTGTAAATTGTTAGGTTGAAATTGTGATAATTAAGTTATATTGCTAACTAGGTTTTTGTAAACCATGAATTTGTTTAAGAGAAAAATGTAAGTAGGTTTTTCATGACTTCATTAACATTTTAAAAGGTAGTTTAATGCTTTAGATCATGCAAATCCAAGTTAGATTGTTGTATGTGCATTTTTGCTATAAAATAGTCGAAATTGGTTAAAATTGCAAACTAGGTTTTTGAAATTGAATTAAATTGTGGGTTTAAAATTTACGTAATGGTTTCTATGGAATAATTAAGATATTAAGTTATCATCTTGGTCACTAGAATTGTTAAAACATCATATTTTATACAAAAACGGTAAACCTTGCTTGCTAGGTTTTCGGAAAAATAGCTTTTAAAGTGAGTTTGGGGTTTTTGTGAATTTTAACCTATTTCATATTATAATTAGTGTTTGTGAATATGCAAATGAGTGTGTTTGGATTTTTCTCGATGGTTTGGCGTTTGTACGCCGACGTCGAGGGTTTTTGGGTTGATTTGTGAAAGCAACCATAGGTTTTGACCTATGTAGGATTCGTGTGTCGTTTTGGTCATGAGTCGGATTTTAATGCGATACGGTGCGTTATGATATGTAGGTACCCCATGTGGATTTCGAGACGACGAGCAAGCACGTGGCGATGTCGTCACCGGCAAGCGAGGACCAGGTGAGTAAATTTATATCTACGGGGAGAACTCGGGTGGATGCCGTATAGCACCCCCGCAGTTCGTGGTGATGTATATGAATACGTATACACACATATATTGATGATAAATATGGATATTTGGTGTGCTTGGATGATTTTAGTGTCGCGAAACCCTAGAGTAGTGGTCGCACCACGCATGCACACACCCACCCATACTTGCATACATCTATGTTATTACCTGTGCGTATATGGGGATATGTGTTTATGTGTTCACATGGGTATGGGACTATGTGTTCACATACTGGATTTGAGGATAGTGTTTGGGATTTGAGACGAGTCGATGGGATTTGATTTGAGGCCGTGAGATCGGTGATTTGGCAGGGTTCGTATTTGAGATACGACATGACGTTGTAGCGGGTCCTTTGACGTAGTGTTTCACACACGTGCATGCATACGTAGGTGGTATCAGCATTGTACTATACATAGATCAGTACCCGGATTACGATCTTTGATAAAGGGGATACCAGATGAATAGTGTGTTGAATGTGATATTGACCCGTACCCAGATTTGGGATGCCGTACGACTGATTTAGTTACGAGCTATATATTGATGATTGATCCGCACTCTCGACTTGGGATGTCTGATTAGTGAAAGGTTCCTAGGCACCCTAATGAGGTTATACAAGGCATCGAACATGCCATTTTCAAATTTTAACGGTGCCTACAAACCCTAACAAGATCGTTTGCTAGAAAACTAGGCGAAAAAGAACTAGTTAATAACTTAACTAATGGGATATCGGAAATACAACCTTTGTAGATCCGGTGCCCCACCTCCATAGCTCCGCAACGAAGTCGTTTCCGCTGTCCAAAAAGAATCCGGGCTCTAGAGTCGGCTTCGTCGGAGAATAAGCGAGCTAGGTCGTCGATGTCCATGCCGAAGATGATCTCGTCGAGGCATCGCTAAATCAAGCTCCACCTTCACCTTGCCATGAAAACTTGTGAAAGAAACACACTCTACTACTTGGCAAGAGGTAGAGGATGAAGAAATAGGAAGTGGGTAGACTTTAGAATTGGATTTCTCACTCATTTCATCAAGTTGCCATTGATGGTCAAGCTTTTCTTCACTTGAAGGAAGAAGAAGAAGAAGCTAAAATATTATGATAAGAATAATAGAATTGAAAAGAAAAATCAATCCTTATCATATAATGAACCATGGTTAGATGTAGAGAGTTAACTAAGGTTTAAGTGAGTGGTAATGGTTAAGCATGAGACAAAATGGTCATTAAGTCAAAGTCTTCATGAAGGTTCATGAATGAACAAAAGAAAGCAACCATTTTCCTCATTTTGCCTTTTCTTTTTCAAAAAAGATAAATGAATAAAAAGAAATCAAAAACCCTAATCACCCACTTAACTATAGTTTAATTCTTAACACTTAACCATAATGCATGTATCATCAAACATGATACAATATAGTGCACAAAATCATATCGCATATGTAATGCGCACATCCGAGTGAGAAAATCCATTATAAAGTGAACCGATACTAGTTAATGCAAAGTAATATATCAAATATATAATTATGCATTAAATCATTAAATCAACACTTGATTTAACGATCCGGTCATATCGCATATAACCGACTAGTATCATTAGTAATAACTTATCGAATCAACACTTGATCCGATAACCCGGCTATATCGCATATAACCGATCAATGTCACATCGCGAGAATCGAATACAGTATCACATACTGGTATTATTCTCGGTCCCGCACATCTCTCATATGCGCTCCTATTTCGTTTCGCTTGAGCCAGGAAACCTCTGTGTAGGACTCTAAAGACTCGTCAATACGCCGGCAGCAGATGATGATCATATCAAGCATCCACAAGCCGCAAGCGGTCTGCTAAACGTAACGGCCACCCGGGTATTGAGCGATCTGAAGATCGACGAGCAATCCCGCTCACACTCCAGTGAATCCAACCAGTAACACTACCGTACAGTCCGGTCTGATCTTCTGATATGTCGCATATCTTGCCTAGGGGTGGTAAACGTCAGACCCCAATAGCTCGATAAGTCGTGTCGATATGAGGTCTATAACACTTCGAGAAACTACGGGTAACACTTACCAGTAAATCTCAAGAACCCTGGCCAGGGATTTCCTGTTATAGCCAATCGAACACAGCGCAACATCAACCCCCTATACCGGGAGAGACGAATCCCCTCCTATCGCTCATTGCCTCCATGTGACTCGGGACTGTACCCAAAAACCACCGTTTTGCACGCCCTCTTGGATGTGGTAAGATGGAAATCAAAGCACAGTGGGAACCACACAAGACTCTATGACGATCTCGGGTCAACAGACTACTCTGTACCAGTGTCACCAGAGAACTGCCATCTGACGTGAGGTATATTACCATCTGGGAGTTCTCGGCGAGTCCGTCCAGTGTACCCAGTCTCTACTGAGCACCCGTATATCATCTCTGATGTCAAACACCAATGGATATGGGATCATCCATCGCCCATCTCTATGGGTCGAGAAGGTACACGCTAGTCTACTCTGGTATATCGATGCCCCGTCTCGATACACCCACGACTAGGGACTTTGAAGGATGTACTTATGGACTACCATGTCCCCACTAGTATGATCCGCATCATAGTCCAGGTAGTCAAGTACACATCCTAAGGGCTTTACCAACATGTAACAGAGAGACAATCAGTGTACACGTTAAGGTAAAGAGCAACCAGATAGCATACTATCATGTCGAGCAAGAAAGTCCTCCCTATATACGTCCCAGCATCCACTACAATATACATCCAATGTACAGTAATGGCCTCTAGGGCATACATATAACTAACAATCTCCCACTTGCACTAGGGCCATCTGTAGCAGTGGTTGTAGTATCTCATACTCAACCATCCCATAAAAGTCTCTCTGGGAATAGGCCTTCGTGAGTGGATCCGCCGTGTTATCCTCTGAGTCTGCTCTCCTTGCCTCGATCACCTTGGAGATCATCCATCTCCATGATCAGGTGACACTGCCTTAGAATATGTCTGGATCACTGATGGGACGAGGGTTCCTGGCATAAGCCACAACTCCATTGTCACACAATGGTAGGAACCTGGTTCATCTCATGAACCTCTATACACCAAAACAACCTCTTTGGTAGCATCTTAAGTAGCGATGTATCCTGCCTTTATCGTCTAGTATGTCACGGTATCTAGCTTGGAACTCTTCCAACAAACCGTCCCTTTACTGAGGGTAAAGACAATGCCTGTGACTGACATTCAGTCGTCTTTATCACCCTGGAACACTTCCAGTGATTCTCCCCAGGATCGATTGATACCATCTCACTACAACTAGTGAGAATCCTAACATCCATTTAAATCTATCTCATAGATCCAAAATCCAGGATTTAGTTGGTATCACTTTGATCCTATGCGGAGAATCTTTGTGACAAACGGAGATTGATCGAGCGTAGCATAAGAAACTCCTTTCTTATCAAGAGTATGTCATCCACGTACTCTACGAGGATCATCACCATACTCTCTACTACCATTTTGTTTATACAAGGTTCATCTACCATTTTGATGATGTCAACTTCTTTGGCTAATCCATCAAAATAGATGTTCCAACTCCGCGATGCCTGCTTTATCAGATAAGACATCTTGCACACGTTTCCGCTGCTCCCACTGTTTATGAAGCCCTCTGGCTGTGTACTTACAGACGCACTCTTCTAAAACATCATTTAGAAAAGCAGTCATGGCACCCAACCGCCAGATATCGTATTCATGGTATGTAGCCGTGGCAAGTAGGATCTGGATGGACTTAAGCATAGCTCCTTAGAAAAGGTTTCATCATTATCCATGCCTGGTCAATGACGAAAACCTTTAACAAGTCTAGCTTTGAAAGTCTCAACTTTTCCATTTACACCAAGTAATCTTCTCAAGATATACTTGCTCCTGATGGGGATTTAACCCTTCAGATATAGCAACTAAAGTCCATACTTTGTTGGTGTATAAGGATTCCATCTCAGATCGCTAAACATCCAGCCATTCTTACAGAGTCTCACTCCTGATGGCCAGCTCGAAGCTAGTTGGGTCATCATCTCATGACGCATTCCTCGCTCCCACTGTCATAGAGAAACCGAAGTATCTCTCAGGTGGGTGAGGAACCCTACTAGATCGGCGGAGAGGCTGAGGTTCGTTGGCATCTACTGAATCCTTTGGTTGTACCAAATCATCTGCTGTATTTTGTATAGCTGGAACCTTTCCAGTTGTACATTACAACCCTTGCCTCGAGCTTGTCCGGATTTTGCTTTTAGACATAGGCCGGACAACCCCAAATCTTAACTAACTTAAGATATGGGCTCTTCCCTTTCCATATCATATATGAAGTGGTAGGCAACTGATTTGATTCGAACCCTATTCAATAGGTATGCAGCTTCATAAGTGCATAACCCCTAAAAGGAAAAAGGGTAACTCAGTAGTACTCATCATAGAGCACACCATATCAAATAGGGTGTATCTGCTCCGCCCCGACATACCATCGTGCTATGGTCTATACGGAGGAGTAATGCTGAGATAGAATCTCATTCTCCTTTAGAATAGTCCAGTAATTCCATGCACAAGTATTCTCCTCCTTGATCACATCAAAGGACATAATACTTATGCCCGTAACTTGGTTCTCTACTTCTAACTTATATTCCGTGAATATCTCAAAAGGTTCGGACTTGTGTTTCAACAAGAACATAAATCTGAACCTCGAGAGATTATCAGAGAATGTAATGAAGTACAAAGAACCGGTCTTGGTATGTGTAGACAGGAGACCTTACATACATCATCATGTATCAGTCCCAAGAGTTCACTAACTCTTTCTCTGTTTCCAATAAACAGAGCTATGGTCATCTTATCTTTGTGATATGACTGGCGAGTTTCACAAGAAGTAAATTCAAACTTATTTAAATATGTATCTAAATGTAACTCAGCTAGTCGGGTCGCATTGATCTGACCTAGTCTACAATACCTCAAGAAGAATTCGTTCATTTCTGAACTCTTCCTCTTGTGTGTGTTCCATATACTAAGAACTGTAGTTTGATTTAGAACATCAATGCTTTTAGATAACGTGCCTGAACCGATCAACTTTTGATATAGGAAATGTTCAAAACATTATCCAACAATACAAAATATTATCGTTTCTTTACTAATAAAGAGACAGATATGATTTTGTATATCAGGTTCGGTATCTAATAACATACGTTCAAAATCAATGTATTACAATACAGGGTGACAGTGACCAACAGACTTGGCTGCAACACTTGCTCCGTTTTCTGCCTCATGAAACTTATCACCCGTTCTCAGTTTTTCTACCCTTTTGTAGCCCTATGTAACAGATTACATATCTGGGATCCAAATCCGGTATCATATACCAGGATGCGGAGGATACTGAGAAACGGTTCTATATAAAGAACACACCCGAAGATGATGCATCAGCATGCACTCTCTTCGTTTGGGCGGCACGGGAAATCTGGTATTCCCCAATTTCCTGCTCTGTCTTATAACATTTATAAGTGGGAGCGGGACCAACGTTCCCCAGCTCAGTATAACAAGCGGGTTCGGTCAATAATCCGTATTATTATCTTGATTAAGGCGTGATATGGTCGCTACCAGGAGAGAGAGAGAAGAAAACACTCAGCGTGCGCTCTGTCAAGAATAGATTGGTTTTTATTTTATCTAATCAGGATGGCTCCCACTGCTTTTTATTAAATCTTCCTTCAAACCCTAAAAGGAAAGACTAGCCGGGATTAATTACACACTACAAGTTCGCCAATCTTTCAGCCAGGCCAGTGTCGGTACTTTGAGGGAGGTCCCCCGTGCTTTCGCACGAACCTAATTACTGTAAACCTCGTTTTCCCAGAGGCGTAACCCCGTTGACACCTTTCTAGACACCTACTTGATCGGCTAATTGTAATGTATAAAACTCTCCCAGGAGTAACTCTTACTCGCAGCGGGTATCGGGATCCAACTATCTCATAGAAGGTATGCAATCTCATTGCAAATTTCAACAATTGAAATTCCCGATAATGTTTTGCCCCTAGCATCCTATGACCTTGACAGAGGTCAACAAACCATAGGCTGCTAGTCAAGTTCAACCCGTCATTTCTTGATTGAAGTAAACCCACCCGCACGACCCTTGACAGAGGTCAACAAGGTCGCACGACTACCCTAAATCAATCACATCATATGCTTATGCAGATAAGCGCTAATCAGCTACCGCACACTACGCCTTGACAGAGGTCAACAAACGTAGCACGAATACTAACCAGTACATATCTGAAATGACGGAGGGCTACGACAGGTTTTTCTGAAAACCTATTGCGTAATGAACTTGATATCGTTGTAGGATCGAATGAATTTTGAAATGGACTGTTTTTGAGGCTTTTCTAGTTTTGCTAAAGGAGTCACTCCCGGTGAAGGGATCCTCGGTCCTTTCTTCGTCGAATGAGGTGCGGGATATATCATATATATCACTGTACAAAGCAAAAACTCTTAAAAGCAATCAAAAGACAAACCGAGGGTGTAGCATCGGCCAGTTATTGCTAAAGGAGTCACTCCCGGTGAAGGGATCTCGGTCCTTTCCTTATCGAATAAGGTGCAGGATATATCACATATACCGCTGTGCAAAGCAAGAACTGTAGGTACTTGTTTTATTTTGAAATTCGATTCTACAACATATTAGGTTTCTTTTATTTCATTAATCTCATTAATGAAGTCCCATCATTTAAGTACCTAAACATCACAGATAAATACGACGTACACTTATGCCATCCGCATTCGCCTCGATGTCCCCTCATGCACCGTTAGGTTAGGTAACTAACGGCAGAGCGGGGCAGGGCTAGCGCGGGTGTAAAACATAAGTAACGCCTATATAATATATCATATATACTATATACTGTATCTATCACAGAACATTACATGATCACATCACAGATAACGCAGCAGAAGAAACATATGAAATATTGGATATACTAGGACGTCCGTGTTTTCAATACGAGCCAGTATAAAACACGGATTCCACGGTCGTGATGAATAGCCAAACCCACACCCCTAGACCCCTACGAGAGCGTCAAGCAACCCTACCAATTCTGGAGTTAGCAGACCCGGACTCGACTCCTCGAGTTGGTCTCCCACTGGACTCCAGAACCCGGTTACTTGTGCCCTCCTCCTTGGGTCTATCCTAGTGCGGAAAAGTAAATAATATACAAAGGGTGACAACTTCCGCAACCTGGAAGTGCCCCAATAAAAGAATATTACATACAAGTTTTTACATGAATGAAAATGAAAAACACTCAACTCACATAAAAACCCCCGGCTATTCATACATGACGATCCAATATAACATATCCAGCAACACATAACATCACATATCATCAACGTAAGTAAACATGCGTATCCCAATTGTCGTTGACATATAGCAACGAAACCGGCGATATCACATATTACACTTACGGTCACAGAAAAGAAAGTGTAAAACTACAACAGTTGGAATCCGCAATCTGCATAGACATCGCATGCCTAATCAAATGAATACTTTAGACAGCACATGCCTAACAATTATAAACCCCGCATTTTAGTCTCATTTATCGAAAACTCTTTTCAATATCAAGTCGGGCAATTCAACAGGATTCCCGACAACCTGATCGAATGCTCGTCGCAAACTTCAGTAGACGGCCGCACCACTGATACCGTCGACGAAGTGCACCATGGCGGAACACCGCTGCCGCGAGCACCCGGACGGATGCTTTCGGCGACGAGGTTCTCCTACAGTCACTTGGTCGGGGCTATGGAGTTAAGCTGTCTATTTAAGTTTACCCGGCGAGTATCCGCGTACGCTACGTGATTGCGACGGACTTTTGATCACATCAAAATTCCGTGGCAACCGATCAAGTGAGACTAAAGTGCTGTGTTTATAACATTCATTCAGTTATCACATAACTTTTGTGAATTCCAATTATTGTATCCCATTCCAGATAAACAGAAAATGTTAAACTTTTCGATCGAACAATCGAACACCCAAGTTTTCCCGATATGGATCAACACATGAAATAAGTCTAACAACATTCAGTTCGTGCCTCAGTACCAACGGTCCAGCCGTAGAAGGGTCAAGCCAACGCCTCACATGTGGCACGCCGTACTGCCCCAAACCCGAAGGTTCAAAAGGCAGTTCAAGACGGCCACATAATCGAGTTAAGGTTTGTTGTCTTCTAGAGGGTCCATCGCGTTACTTGCACTACTTAGAACGTCGTTAAACTACGGAAAAAATCCAACACTTGGAAATTTCCCGACAGGGGAAAAATTGGGTATTTATATCCGGTCGAACTTTTTAACATATTAAAAAAAAATATCCGGAAAGCCAAATAGACAAAATTTGATACCCCGATCGAAACACCGAATCCCCAAAACTATTCCAGAAAAACCAACTTTGGAATAAACTTTAAAAATTTCCAGAAAACTCAGAATCAGACAAAATGAATTACTGTGCAAATATGGGAAGGTGACGTCCTCACCTAGCCGCGGAACCGCCGCAGAATCTAGGCTTCTGCCGCGGTTCCGCCGCAATAAACACTGTTCATCCAAAAAATTTTGCATGGTAATTCTTATTTTTCCCTGCTAATTTTTTAGCAATTTTTAATATGGAAAAATCCACGTTTTACAAAACCGGACAGAGAGCATGTTTGGAATTGGGTTTCGGGTTCGTTCGGACTTCAAATTGCGTCTAGACTTCGCCTAAGGCTCTAGCTAGGCTCTGATACCAGTGAAAGGTTCCTAGGCACCCTAATGAGGTTATACAAGGCATCGAACATGCCATTTTCAAATTATAACGGTGCCTACAAACCCTAACAAGATCGTTTGCTAGA
The DNA here is from genome assembly GCA_030015575.1 of Agapanthus africanus. Lineage (NCBI taxonomy): Eukaryota > Viridiplantae > Streptophyta > Magnoliopsida > Asparagales > Amaryllidaceae > Agapanthus > Agapanthus africanus. The sequence goes on from JASDDO010000016.1 coordinate 151,561,752, forward strand.
AAACTAGGCGAAAAAGAACTAGTTAATAACTTAACTAATGGGATATCGGAAATACAACCTTTGTAGATCCGGTGCTCCACCTCCATAGCTCCGCAACGAAGTCGTCTCCGCTGTCCAAAAAGAATCCGGGCTCTAGAGTCGGCTTCGTCGGAGAATAAGCGAGCTAGGTCGTCGATGTCCATTCCGAAGATGATCTACGTCGAGGCATCGCTAAATCAAGCTCCACCTTCACCTTGCCATGAAAACTTGTGAAGGAAACACACTCTACTACTTGGCAAGAGGTAGAGGATGAAGAAATAGGAAGTGGGTAGACTTTAGAATTGGATTTCTCACTCATTTCATCAAGTTGCCATTGATGGTCAAGCTTTTCTTCACTTGAAGGAAGAAGAAGAAGAAGCTAAAATATTATGATAAGAATAATAGAATTGAAAAGAAAAATCAATCCTTATCATATAATGAACCATGGTTAGATGTAGAGAGTTAACTAAGGTTTAAGTGAGTGGTAATGGTTAAGCATGAGACAAAATGGTCATTAAGTCAAAGTCTTCATGAAGGTTCATGAATGAACAAAAGAAAGCAACCATTTTCCTCATTTTGCCTTTTCTTTTTCCAAAAAGATAAATGAATAAAAAGAAATCAAAAACCCTAATCACCCACTTAACTATAGTTTAATTCTTAACACTTAACCATAATGCATGTATCATCAAACATGATACAATATAGTGCACAAAATCATATCGCATATGTAATGCGCACATCCGAGTGAGAAAATCCATTATAAAGTGAACCGATACTAGTTAATGCAAAGTAATATATCAAATATATAATTATGCATTAAATCATTAAATCAACACTTGATTTAACGATCCGGTCATATCGTATATAACCGACTAGTATCATTAGTAACAACTTATCGAATCAACACTTGATCCGATAACCCGGCTATATCGCATATAACCGATCAATGTCACATCTCGAGAATCGAATACAGTATCACATACTGGTATTATTCTCGATCCCGCACATATCTCATATGCGCTCCTATTTCGTTTCGCTTGAGCCAGGAAACCTCTGTGTAGGACTCTAAAGACTCGTCAATACGCCGGCAGCAGATGATGATCATATCAAGCATCCACAAGCCGCAAGCGGTCTTCTAAACGTAACGGCCACCCGGGTATTGAGCGATCTGAAGATCGACGAGCAAGCCCGCTCACACTCCAGTGAATCCAACCAGTAACACTACCGTACAGTCCGGTCTGATCGTCTGATATGTCGCATATCTTGCCTAGGGGTTGTAAACGTCAGACCCCAATAGCTCGATAAGTCGTGTCGATATGAGGTCTATAACACTTCGAGAAACTACCGGTAACAATTACCAGTAAATCTCAACAACCCTGGCCAGGGATTTCCTGTTATAGCCAATCGAACACAGCGCAACATCAACCCTCTATACCGGGAGAGACGAATCCCCTCATATCGCTCATTGCCTCCATGTGACTCGGGACTGTACCCAAAAACCACCGTTTTGCATGCCCTCTAGGACGTGGTAAGATGGAAATCAAAGCACAGTGGAAACCACACAAGACTCTATGACGATCTCGGGTCAACAGACTACTCTGTACCAGTGTCACCAGAGAACTGCCATCTGACGTGAGGTATATTACCATTTGGGAGTTCTCGGCGAGTCCGTCCAGTGTACCCAGTCTCTACTAAGCACCCGTATATCATCTCTGATGTCAAACACGAATGGATATGGGATCATCCATCGCCCATCTGTATGGGTCGAGAAGGTACACGCTAGTCTACTCTGGTATATCGATGCCCCGTCTCGATACACCCACGACTAGGGACTTTGAAGGATGTACTTATGGACTACCATGTCCCCACTAGTATGATCCGCATCATAGTCCAGGTAGTCAAGTACACATCCTAAAGGCTTTACCAACATGTAACAGAGAGACAATCAGTGCACACGTTAAGGTAAAGAGTAACCAGATAGCATACTATCATGTCGAGCAAGAAAGTCCTCCCTATATACGTCCCAGCATCCACTACAATATACATCCAATGTACAGTAATGGCCTCTAGGGCATACATATAACTAACAATTATAGATATGGTATCGGATATGATATTATTGAGGCGGGATCACCGACTAATATATATACAGGTACGTATATGTATCGACTCAGATGTTAGGCGGTTTCCTTACCTGTAGTCCAGCTTGTTAGCCTAGCCCTTTAGTTTAGTTTAGTTGTTAGATTAGATTCGATTCTTACCTATTTCAAAAACTAACGAATCGTGGGTATTTTAAAAGACAGCCCAAGGGATCCTACGGATATTTTCAAAAGACGTATCTTTTCATAAAAACCACCGTAGCCCTATTTTCAAAACCCCGCGATTCGTGTTATTTCAAATGGCACCATTGTTTAATTTTTAGATCGCGCTCATTTTGGTTGCTCGCTCCGCATCGCATATTTACATTGTTATTTCATATTGCATTGTTGACATTATGCTGTTAGGACACCAGCACCATTACCGATGATGCATATGTACCACATACACTTACTTGCCGGCTCACACACATCTTCATCGGTAATTGCCATGTCACGTACACCTTAGAAAATATTGTTGCTTAACTTAGCTTGATAGCCAGTAGTTTGACATAATATTAGTGTACATACCTTGTACGCCAGCTTAGATATTGTAGTTATTACTTGTCGCTTCATGCATACTGTTATTCATTCTCATGCTTATATTCATGGTTTTACATGCTATTGATGATTCGGATTTCCATGATATTTTCTGTATTTGGAGTAAAACCGCAAAACATATATAAACTGATTTCTCTCTTTTCAAATAAAAGTGCGGTTTTTCCCATGATGTATGAGTCGTCCACCATGAGTTTGCTGATGGATTTCGAGACCCGATTCGAGGAGACGGATGAACCGTTTCGGGTACATGGTGGACCCGGTAAGGTACCCCGGGGCAAGAAGCGCGTGATGATGACGATGTGAGCCTGGCAGGGGAGCACTACCTACCGGTGATTTTACCCGACGCATCGGATATCCGGAGGATACCGTCGTGGTCTTGAGATGGATGGCAGGGGCCGGTCTGGACTGACGGCGCCCTAGATATTGTGATTGAGACATTGAGATTTCGAGATATTGAGCTACAGAGACTGTGATACAGAGATATCGAGATATTGGGATTACGTTTTGTGCCGATGCTAGGCACTGTTTTATGCTGATTTTATTATGATACCTCATTTTAAAAATACAAAGGAAATCTCACAAAATTATGAAAACAGTTCTTCATTTACATGTATTCTGTTTTCATGCATTCATACCTCATTCATATGATATATCGCTACCTGAAGCACTGACACGGGCACATGAGATTACACTCGGGTTAGATATTTACCCAAGCCTTATTATAGGTTGCATGTTATTCTTATATTTGAGGTTATATTTTGATCTTTGACCTAGGTTGCGTTATTTATGCGATTTCTTTCCGTAGATGTTTTTCTATTCACGAGTTGGCAACTCACCCCCGTTGTGCTCCAGTTTCTTGCAGGTTTGCCGTACAGCTTTCATTACGGCTTTGCGGGCATAGTTTCGTTCGGGTGATTTGCTAGTAGGTGGGTTTACTTGTATCGTACCCCCATTATATATCTTGTATATCATTATTCTGTTGTATCTAGAAGTTCCATCAACCAAACTTGTATTCATTTGAGATAGAGACCAGTGATGTTATTCCTTCGACCTTAGTGTCGCGCGTTATATTTCTGTAGTTTTCTTGTGGTTTTGAGTTCCTTTTGAATTTTGATCCTCGCAGTTGGCGTTGTATATTATTTTGCTTGTGTGGTTGTGACCGTCGATTGACGAAGAGCTAGCTCCTGCTTGGGGATGCCTTTTATTGATTTCGTATACTATTCATGTTGTATCCCGTTTGGGAGCCGGTATTTACAAAGGAGACTCTGCCGAAATTTTCAGAAAATACTTGATGTTTTTTTAAAACCGCATAACTCGGCTTATGTTATTAAAACTACTTGTTTTAAATTGGTTTTCCTTCACTCTATTACTTTTCCTGGTTTGGGTTTCTGGGTTTTCGGCTTACTTAGATTACGTATGCCTCGAGACGTTCGTAGTTTAAGTGCCGGTCATATTCCGTACTTTCGGGACGTGACAAAGTTGGTATCAGAGCGTTAGGTTTTACCTTCGGAACGTAGGGTGACCCTTGGTTGATGGAATAGGTGACTAAAGTAGAGTGACGTACCGTGGGTATGTTCCGCGGCATACTTACGACACGCCACTCCATTTAAGGAGCCTTAGGATGTACATTTCTTTGCTCAGTATTATATTCATTCCGATCTAGCTTCATCGGTACCAGTTATGGTTTTGCTGCAACGATTATGGGCAGGGAGAGCTACAGCTAGAGTTGCGGTCAGCACGAGCTCGTCCCGAACGAGGACTGACCAGGGCGAAATTTTGGCGACACACGATTGCGAAGATGTGTCTTTTTACTGTGTTTCGCGCCACGAGCGTTTGGCGGATCGCCTTTATGAGATTTCTCGGACATGCCGATCAGTACCAGAGGATTAGGCCACCGACAGAGGCCAGCCAGATTTTGATGACCGTTGGTGTATTGCTTATTCATGATGGTCGAGGCACTGTTCAGCGTGCAGACGAGTGAGCCAGTTGTTGTTACGAGTGATGAGATATCGCCCTATATGTTGGAGCTATTGCGGGACGAGTAGCACGAAGAAATGATAGAAGGTCGCTAGTCACACGATGATGAATGGCTAGGACAGGTGGTTCGTTCGCCTACCCCGATGCGAGGTCATCAGATAGATTGATTCCAGCTAGAGATGACTTCACGCGGTGACGTTGAGAGACGACAGAGACGATCGAATGTCAGAAACCTATTATTCCAAGTTTAAAGTAGTCGGAAAGACATGCAGGCAATTCTATGGTCCCTCTAGAAGAATGAAACCCTAACTCGACTTAATGACCGTGTGAAAGCCTTTGAACCTTCGGGTTTGCGGCAGTTCTACGGCGCCATTAGTGAGGCTTGGGTTTGCCCTTCTACGGCTGGACCACCGATGCTGTGGTATGTACTCGATACTATTAAACTGTGCCCAAGATGTTGAGCTCTTGGGGGATTATGAGGTTTTGACGACTCGATCGGATGGCTCGACTTAATTCGGATGCTAGGTGGTGAGATGCATTTCTTGGGAGACTCCAGATACGAGGATAGTCATTGGAGCTCAGTCCATGCAGCTACGACGAGATGAGTCCAGAGTAGTCGACATTAGAAAAATGGAGTAAGAGGTTCGTACAAGATCTGGATATGATGACGTTCCCCTCCGCCGACATCAGGGATGCGATACGTATGCCGAGGCATTGTACTTGGATATACCTTCCAGAAGGAGTCGCGATGAGTATGCAGCCCTTCCGGAACGAGAAAAGATCTAGTAAGGGACGATGACTTCCGGACAGTTCGGCAGAGACGAGATTTGGGAGAGATCCCGATAGGACCTTTCTGGAATGAATTACAAGAAGACCTTGACCCAGGAGTGGTCATTGTTACGCACACCAGCAGGCCAGAGTTCATGATCATCGACGAGACGTCCCACTAGTGACCGCGACAGTAGGCCCGAGATTCTTAGAGGATGCGCTTGAGCGGTACTATTCCGCCATTATTGATTTCGATGTTTTGGGTGATTTATTCGAAAGATTTGATTTTGATGATTGAGGTTTTACGATCTTTGCACAGTGTTGCACTTGATATCGTTTTCGTGCCTTGGTTTCTCACGTTTATGATTTTACGGGTTTCATATAGTTGAGTTGATTTTGTGCGTATGTACGCACACGATTTGGTTTTTGCACTTGGTATAGTTCATATATGCTTGCAGTGCAGTGTTACGTATGTTGTGCATTTAGATGCACTGGACTTCGATTTCGATTGTGATGTTCGATATTTGCTTTGTGCACCTTGTGAACCTAATTGGATTTTGCGCATATTCGGTGCTTGAAATTGGATTTCATGATTTCGTGCACGATGGATGCACCTGATTTGGATTTTCGCGCATGTTGGGCGCATGTTTTGAGGTGCGATTTTGGTGGACACCAGATGCACCAAATCGAGATTCTTCGTGCATGTCAGGTGCACCTGATTTTGCTGTCAGGCGCCCACGTTTCCTATGACAGATGTTTCGTGCACACCCGATGCACTTAGATCTTGTTTCTGTGCACATGTTGGCACATATATGGATTTTGATTTCCGTGCGCACCGGACGCACAGAGTATTCATATGCGTATTTTGGGATTGATTTCTTATAGAGCAGTACGTTTTTATGATATTTGTTATGTGTTTTCGTACTGAGCAGGACTAGTCAGAGGACAGTACCTGAATGTATTTTGCATACATTGATAGCTATCGAAGGGAATTCCAAAAGCGAGCTATAGTCTCAGTATTTATCTACGTGTCTGATATGACACGAAACGTTTAAAACAAGGAAACCCTTCTAAATTGTTTCCCAAAATGGAGGAACGTACATTTCAAACAAAAGGTATATATGTATATGGTTAATTTCTTATGATAGACGTCCGCCACTGTGCAGTGTTGAGCGCATTGCACAGCGACTTTAAGAGATTTGGCATGCAGTTCCTTCAGATATTTACATATATAGATTTGATATTTACGTGTATAGTTTCGAGTTATATCATATTGGTTTTGTATTTGATTTGACATTTGTGTCTTTACCATGACTCCGATGATTGCGAGATGCTTGACGGAGTTTTGATTTTGAGTTTATGCTTATTTTTCATGCGTATGCGTTGCGCTACGATTTGTTTTATGTATTTATGATTTCGGAGCCCCGACGACTTGATGGTTTTTGCTGAAATATTTTAGTATTTGGGGGGAGTTTGAATATAAATTCGGGGACCGAATTTCTTTAAGGGGGGAAGATTGTAGCGTTTGGAAAATCGTTTCGGTGAAATTTCGGAAAATCGCTAAACTAAGAGGGTTTTCTGTAAAAAGTCAGAATACAAATATATTTATTATAAAATTAAATATACATATTCTAGCTATGTAATTGCTAGTATTTGGTGTTTATTGAGTCACTGGTGAAATTTCAAATTTTCTGAAAATTTTTCCGAAATTAATTATTTTAATATTATTTTAAGCCGTCCCTAATACATTTAATTAGGGAAAATTACAAATTTGAATGGGTTAGTTTTAATCTTTAGAACCATGACAACTAAAATCTAGTTTGTAATATAAATTTTTAGTATTTTATTTCAAGTTCTTATTAGTTATAATCGAAGGGAATTAAAATTTTTAATTAATTAAACTAAAACTTGCAATTTTGTAACTTGAGGGGTTCTTTTTGCATGGATTCCTTTTGTGCAATATCTCACACTCTTTCCTCACTCAATTGGCCGGCCCTCCACCAGCAGCAGCCCATGAAATTTCCCCCCCTCCAATTTGTTTCTTCAACTCTTTTTATGAGAGGAAATGAGTTAAATAGGTGTAGGTTAAGATGTATTGTTTTGGAGGCTTATTGTACCTTGATTTGAGGGGGGTTGACTTGGCCAATTTTGCACAACACCCACACCATTCCCCCCATCATCCTCTGGCTGAAATTGAGCAGCCCTCCCCTCTTGAAAAATCCTCACTTCTTCACATCAAAAATCCACAAGAATGCACTCAAAAATCCAAACTAAAACCTTCCAAACTCCTAACTAAGCCTTACCCATTTCTCCTTAACCTATACTAGCATGATTCTTGGAGCAAGTTAGCATTTTGGAAGTCAATATTTGTCAAGCTAGATCTACAAATTGAGGTATAAATCCTAACCCTTTTGTTCAATTGTTGGTTATTGCTTTAATCTAGCTTAATTAGGAAATTGATCTTGGTTCTAATTGCAAGTTTGGAATTTCAAGAGGGGGTTGTGAATTAAAATTAGGGTTTTTGTTGTGTAATTATGGTTGCAAGTTTAATTCATCTTATTGTGAAATGAAAAACCTAATCAAATTGCTAGTTTGTAAATTGTTAGGTTGAAATTGTGATAATTCAGTTATATTGCTAACTAGGTTTTTGTAAACCATGAATTTGTTTAAGAGAAAAATGTAAGTAGGTTTTTCATGACTTCATTAACATTCTAAAAGGTAGTTTAATGCTTTAGATCATGCAAATCCAAGTTAGATTGTTGTATGTGCATTTTTGCTATAAAATTGTCGAAATTGGTTAAAATTGCAAACTAGGTTTTTGAAATTGAATTAAATTGTGGGTTTAAAATTTACGTAATGATTTCTATGGCATAATTAAGATATTAAGTTATCATCTTGGTCACTAGAATTGTTAAAACATCATATTTTGTACAAAAACGGTAAACCTTGCTTGCTAGGTTTTCGGAAAAATAGCTTTTAAAGTGAGTTTGGGGTTTTTGTGAATTTTAACCTATTTCATATTATAATTAGTGTTTGTGAATATGCAAATGAGTGTGTTTGGATTTTTCTCGATGGTTTGGCGTTTGTACGCCGACGTCGAGGGTTTTTGGGTTGATTTGTGAAAGCAACCATAGATTTTGACCTATGTGGGATTCGTGTGTTGTTTTGGTCATTAGTCGGATTTTAATGTGATACGGTGCGTTATGATATGTAGGTACCCCATGTGGACTTCGAGACGACAAGCAAGCACGTGGTGACGTCGTCACCGGCAAGCGAGGACCAGGTGAGTAGATTTATATCCACGGGGAGAACTCGGGTGGATGCCGTATAGCACCCCCGCAGTTCGTGGTGATGTATACGAATACGTATACACACATATATTGATGATAAATATGGATATTTGGTGTGCTTGGATGATTTTAGTGTCGCGAAACCCTAGAGTAGTGGTCGCACCACGCATGCACACACCCACCCATACTTGCATACATCTATGTTATTACCTGTGCGTATATGGGGATATGTGTTTATGTGTTCACATGGGTATGGGACTATGTGTTCACATACTGGATTTGAGGATAGTGTTTGGGATTTGAGACGAGTCGATGGGATTTGATTTGAGGCCGTGAGATCGGTGATTTGGCAGGGTTCGTATTTGAGATACGACATGACGTTGTAGCGGGTCCTTTGACGTAGTGTTTCACACACGTGCATGCATACGTAGGTGGTATCAGCATTGTACTATACATAGATCAGTACCCGGATTACGATCTTTGATAAAGGGGATACCAGATGAATAGTGTGTTGAATGTGATATTGACCCGTACCCAGATTTGGGATGCCGTACGACGGATTTACGTACGAGCTATATATTGATGATTGATCCGCACTTTTGACTTGGGATGTCTGATTATAGATATGGTATCGGATATGATATTATTGAGGCGGGATCACCGACTAATATATATACAGGTACGTATATGTATCGACTCAGATGTTAGGCGGTTTCCTTACCTGTAGTCCAGCTTGTTAGCTTAGCCCTTTAGTTTAGTTTAGTTGTTAGATTAGATTCGATTCTTACCTATTTCAAAAACTAACGAATCGTGGGTATTTCAAAAGACAGCCCAAGGGATCCTACGGATATTTTCAAAAGACGTATCTTTTCTTAAAAACCACCGTAGCCCTATTTTCAAAACCCCGCGATTCGTGTTATTTCAAATGGCACCATTGTTTAATTTTAAGCTCCCGCTCATTTTGGTTGCTCGCTCCGCATCGCATATTTACATTGTTATTTCATATTGCATTGTTGACATTATGCTGTTAGGACACCAGCACCATTACCGATGATGCATATGTACCACATACACTTACTTGCCGGCTCACACACATCTTCATCGGTAATTGCCATGTCACGTACACATTAGAAAATATTGTTGCTTAACTTAGCTTGATAGCCAGTAGTTTGACATAATATTAGTGTACATACCTTATATTCCAGCTTAGATATTGTAGTTATTACTTGTCGCTTCATGCATACTGTTATTCATTCTCATGCTTATATTCATGGTTTTACATGATATTGATGATTCGGATTTCCATGATATTTTCTGGATTTGGAGGAAAACCGCAAAACATATATAAACTGATTTCTCTCTTTTTAAATAAAAGTGCGGTTTTTCCCATGATGTATGAGTCGTCCTCCATGAGTTTGCTGATGGATTTCGAGACCCGATTCGAGGAGACGGATGAACCGTTTCGGGTACATGGTGGACCCGGTAAGGTACCCCGGGGCAAGAACCGCGTGATGATGACGATGTGAGCCTGGCAGGGGAGCACTACCTACCGGTGATTTTACCCGACGCGTCGGATATCCGGAGGATACCGTCGTGGTCTTGAGATGGATGGTAGGGGCCGGTCTGGACTGACGGCGCCCTAGATATTGTGATTGAGTCATTGGGATTTCGAGATATTGAGCTACAGAGACTGTGATACAGAGATATCGAGATATTGGGATTACGTTTTGTGCCGATGCTAGGCACTGTTTTATGCTGATTTCATTATGATACCTCATTTTAAAAATACAAAGGAAATCTCACTAAATTATGAAAACAGTTCTTCATTTACATCTATTCTGTTTTCATGCATTCATACCTCATTCATATGATATGTCGCTACCTGAAGCACTGACACGGGCACATGAGATTACACTCGGGTTAGATATTTACCCTAGCCTTGTTATAGGTTGCATGTTATTCTTATATTTGAGGTTATATTATGATCTTTGACCTAGGTTGCGTTATTTATGCGATTTCTTTCCGTGGATGTTTTTCTATTCACGAGTTGGCAACTCACCCCCGTTGTGCCCCAGTTTCTTGCAGGTTTTCCGTACAGGTTTCATTACGGCTTTGCGGGCATAGTTTCGTTTGGGTGATTTGCTAGTAGATGGGTTTACTTGTATCGTACCCCCATTATATATCTTGTATATCATTATTCTGTTGTATCTAGAAGTTCCATCAACCAAACATGTATTCATTTGAGATAGAGACCAGTGATGTTATTCCTTCGACCTTAGAGTCGCGCGTTATATTTCTGTGGTTTTTTTGTGGTTTTGAGTTCCTTTTGAATTTTGATCCTCGCAGTTGGCGTTGTATATTATTTTGCTTATGTGGTTGTGACCGTCGATTGACGAAGAGCTAGCTCCCACTTGGGGATGCCTTTTATTGATTTCGTATACTATTCATGTTGTATCCCGTTTGGGAGCCGGTATTTACAAAGAATACTCTGCCGAAATTTTCAGGAAATACTTGATGTTTTTTTAAAACCGCATAACTCGGCTTATGCTATTAAAACTACTTGTTTTAAATTGGTTTTCCTTCACTCTACTACTTTTCTTGGTTTGGGTTTCTGGGTTTTCGGCTTACTTAGATTACTTATGCCTCGAGACGTTCGTAGTTTAAGTGCCGGTCATATTCCGTACTTTCGGGACGTGACATCCAACCATTAACATTTACCGTACAGTCCGGTCTGTTCGTCTGATATGTCGCATATCTCGCCTAGGAGTGGTAAACGTCAGACCCCAGTAGCTCGATATGTCGTGTCGATATGAGGTCTATAACAGTTCGAGAAACTACTGGTAACACTTACCAGTAAATCTCAGCAACCCTGGCCAGGGATTTCCGGTTATAGCCAATCGAACACAGTGCAACATCAACTCCCTATACCGGGAGAGACGAATCCCCTCCTATCGCTCATTGCCTCCATGTGATTCGGGACTGTACCCAAAAGCCACCGTTTTGCACGCCCACTTGGACGTGGTAAGGTGGAAATCAAAGCACAGTGAGAATCACACAAGACTCTATGACGATCTCGGGTCTACAGACTAACCTGTACCAGTGTCACCAGAGAACTGCCATCTGACGTGTGGTATAATACCATCTGGGAGTTCTCGGCGAGTCCGTCCAGTGTACCCAGTCTCCACTGAGCACCCGTATATAATCTCTGATGTCAAACACCAATGGATATGGGATCATCCATCGCCCATCTGTATGGGTCGAGAAGGTATACGCTAGTCTACTCTGATATATCGATGCCCCGTCTCGATACACCCACGACTAGGGACCTTGAAGGATGTACTTATGGACTACCATGTCCCCACTAGTATGATCCGCATCATAGTCCAGGTAGTCAAGTACACATCGTAAGGGCTTTACCAACATGTAACAGAGAGACAATCAGTGTACACGTTAAGGTAAAGAGCAACCAGATAGCATACTATCATGTCGAGCAAGAAAGTCCTCCCTATATATGTCCCAGCATCCACTACAATATACATCCTATGTACAGTAATGGCCACTAGGGCATACATATAACTAACAATCTCCCACTTACACTAGGGCCATCTGTAGCAGTGGTTGCAGTATCTCATACTCAACCATCCCATAAAAGTCTCTCTCTGGAAAAAGGCCTTTGTGAGTGGATCCGCCGTGTTGTCCTCTGAGTCTTCTCTCCTAACCTCGATCACCTTGGAGATCAGCCATCTACATGATCAGGTGATACTTCCTTAGAATATGTCTGGATCACTGATGGGACGGACGTTCCTTGGCATAAGCCACAACTCCATTGTCACACAATGGGAGGAACTAAGTTCATCTCATGAACAAATATACATCCAGACCGCCTCTTTGGTAGCATCTTAAGTAGCGATGTATCCAGCATTTATCGTCTAGTATGCCACGGTATCTAGCTTGGAACTCTTCCAACATACCGTCCCTTTACTAAGGGTAAAGACAATGCCTGTGACTGACATTCAGTCGTCCTTATCACCCTGGAACCTTTCCAGTGATTCTCCCCAGGATCAATTGATACAATCTCACTACAACTAGTGAGAGTCCTAACTTCCAATTAGATCTATCTCATAGATCAAAACTCAGGATTTATGAGGTATCAGTTTGATCCTATATGGAGAATCCTTGTGATAAGCGGAGATTGACCGAGCGTAGCATAGGAAATTCCTTCCCTATCAAGAGTATGTCATCCACGTACTCTACGAGGATCACCACCATACTCCCTACTACCTTTTTGTATATACAAGGTTCATCTACCATTTTGATGATGTCAAACTGTTTGACTAACTCATCAAAACAGATGTTCCAACTCCGCGATGCCTGCTTTATCACATAAAACATCTTGCACACGTTTCCGCTGCTCCCACTGTCTACGAAGCCCTCTGACTGTGTACTTATAGACGCTTTCTTCTAAATCATCATTTAGAAAAGCAGTCAAGACACCCAACCGCCAGATATCGTAGTCATGGTATGTAGCCGTAGCAAGTAGGATCTGGATGGACTTAAGCATAGCTACTTAGAAAAAGTTTCATCATAACCCATACCTGGTCAATGATGCAAACCTTTAAAAAGTCTAGCTTTGAAAGTCTTAACTTTTCCATGTACACTAAGTAATCTTCTCAAGATATACTTGCTCCTGATGGGGATTTAACCCTTCAGATATAGCAACCAAAGTCCATACTTTGTTGGTGTACATGGATTCCATCTTAGATCGCTAAGCATCCAGCCATTCTTACAGAGTCCCTACTCTTGATGGCCAGCTTGAAACTAGTTGGGTCATCATCTCATGATGCAATCCTCGCTCCCACTGTCATAGAGAAACCGAAGTAACTCTCAGGTGGGTGAGGATCCCTACTAGATCGGCGGAGAGGCTAAGGTTCGTTGGTTACTATTGAATCCTTCGGTTCTACCAAATCATCAGCTGCAGTTTGTATAGCTGGAACATTTCCAGTTCTACATAACAGACCTTGCCTCGAGCTTGTCCGGATTTTGCTCTTAGACATAGGCCGAACAACCCCAAATCTTAACTAACTTAAGATATGGGCTCTTCCCTTTCCATATCACATATGAAGTGGTAGGCAACTGATTTGATCGGAACCCTATTCAGTAGGTATGCAACTTCATAAGTGCATAACTCCCAAAAGGAAATAGGAAACTCAGTAGTACTCATCATAGAGCGAACCATATCATATAGGGTGTGATTGCTCCGCCCCGATACAACGTTGTGCTGTGGTGTATTCGGAGGAGTAATGCTGAGAGAGAATCTCATTCTTCTTTAGAATAGTCCAGGAATTCCATGCTCAAGTATTCTCCTCCTTGATCACATGTAAGGACACAATACTTATACCCGTATTTTGGTTCTCTACTTCTAACTTATATTCTGTGAATATCTCAAAAGGTTCGGACTTGTGTTTCAACGGGAACATAGGTCTGAATCTCGAAAGATGATCAGAGAATTTAATGAAGTACAAAGAACCGGTCTTGGCATGTGTAGACAGGGGACCTACATACATCATCATGCATCATCCCAAGAGTTCACTAACTCTTTCTCTGCTTCCATTAAACAGAGCTGTGGTCATCTTATCTTTGTGACATGACCGGCAAGTTTTCACAAGATGTAAATTCAAACAGATTTAAATATGCCTCTTTGTGCAACTTAGCTAGTCGGGTCGCATTGATATGACCTAGTCTACAATACCTCAAGAAGGATCCGTTCATTTCTGAATTTTTCCTCTTGTGTGTGTTCCGTATACTAAAGAACTGTAGTTTGATTTAGAACAACAATGCTTTTCGATAACGTGCCTGAACCGATCAACTTTTGATATAGGAAATGTTCAAAACATTATCCAACAATACAAAATTTTATCGTTTCTTTACTAATAAAGAGACAGATATGATTTTGTACATCAGGTTCGGTATCTAATAGTATTTGTTCAGAATCAATGTAATGATAATACAGGGTGACAGTGACCAACAGACTTGGCTGCAACACTTGCCCCGTTTTCTGTCTCATGAAACTTATCACCCGTTCTCAGTTCTCTACCTATCTGTAGCCCTATGTAATAGATTACATATCTGGGATCCTGATCTGGTATCAAATACACAGGACGTAGAGGATACAGAGAAACAGTTCTTTGTAATGAACACACCTGAAGATGATGCATCAACATGCACTTTCTTCGTTTGGGCGGCACGGGAAATCTGGTATTCCCCAATTCCTGCTCTGTCTTATAACAATTATAAGTTGGAGCGGGACCAACGTTCCCCAGCTCAGTATAACAAGCGGGTTCGGTCAATATATCCGTATTATTATCTTGATTAAGGCGTGATATGGTCGCTACCTGGAGAGAGAGAGAAGAAAACACTCAGCGTATGCTCTTGCAAGATCAGATTGGTTATTATTTTATCTAATCAGGATGGCTCCCACTATTTTTATCAAATCTTCCTTCAAACCCTAAAAGGAAAGACTAGCCGGGACTAATTACACGCTACAAGTTCGCCAATCTTTCAGCCAGGCCAGTGTCGGTACTTTGAGGGAGGTTCCCCGTGCTTTCGCACGGACCTAATTAATGTAAACCTCGTTTTCCCAGAGGCGTAACCCCGTTGACACCTTTCTCGACACCTACTTGATCGGCTAATTGTAATGTGTAAAACTCTCCCATGAGTAACAATTACTCGCAGTGGGTATCGGGATCCAACTATCACATAGAAGGTATGCAATCTCATTGCAAATTTCAACACTTGAAATTCCCGATAATACTTTTCCCCTAGCGTCCTATGACCTTGACGGAGGCCAAACAACCCATAGTCCGCTAGTCAAGTTCAACCCGTCATTTCCTGATTGAATTAAACCCACCCGCATGACCCTTGACGGAGGCCAAACAACGCCGTACGAATACCCTAATCCAATCGCATCATATGCTATCAAATAAGCACTAGTTAGCTACCGTACACTACGCCTTGACGGAGGCCAAACAACCGCAGCACGAATACTAACTAGTACTTATCTGAAATGACGGAGGGCTACGACAGGTTTTTCTGAAAACCTATTGCGTAATGAACTTGATATCGTTGTAGAATCAAATAATTTTAAAATGGAGTGTTTTTTAGGCTTTTCTAGTTTTGCTAAAGGGGTCACTCCCGGTAAAGGGATCGTCGGCCCTTTCCTCGTCGAATGAGGTGCGGGATATATCATATATATCACTGTGCAAAGCAGAAACTATATAAGCAATCAAAAAACAAACTGAGAGTTGGAGCATCTGCCAGTTATTGCTAAAGGAGTCACTCCCGGTGAAGGGATCTCGGTCCTTTCCTTATCGAATAAGGTGCAGGATGTTCTATAAGGAACACCGCGATGCAAAGCAAGAACTGTAGCTACCTGTTTTATTTTGAAATTCTATTCCACAACATCTTTAGGTTTCTTTTTCTTTCATTAATCACATTAATGAAGTCCCATCATTTAAATCACTTAAACATCACAGATAAATACGACGTACACTTATGCCATCCGCATTCGCCTCGATGTCCCCTCGTGCACCGTTAGGTTAGGTAACTAACGGCAGAGCGGGGCAGGGCTAGCACGGGTGTAAAACATAAGTAACGCCTATATAATATATCATCTATACTATATACTGTATCTATCACAGAACATCACATGATCACATCACAGATATCGCAGCAGAAGAAACATGTATGAAGTATTGGATATACTAGGACGTCCGTGTTTTCAATACGAGCCAGTATAAAACACGGATTCTACGGTCGCGGTGAATAGCCAAACCCACACCCCTAGACCCCTACGAGAGCGGCAAGCAACCCTACCAATTCTAGAGTTACGAGACCCGAACTCGACTCCTCGAGTTGGTCTCCTACTGGACTCCAGAACCCGGTTACTTGTGCCCTCCTCCTTGGGTCTATCCTAGTGCGGAAAAGTAAATAATATACAAAAGGTGACATCTTCCGCAACCTGGAAGTGCCCCAATAAAAGAATATTACATACAAGTTTTTACATGAATGAAAATGAAAAACACTCATCTCACATAAAAAAAACCCGTCTATTCAAACACGACGATCCAATATAACATATCCAGCAACACATAACATCACATGTCATCAACGTAAGTAAACATGCGTATCCCAATTGTCGTTGACATATAGCAACGAAACCGGAGATATCACATATTACACTTACGGTCACAGAAAAGAAAGTGTAAAACTACAACAGTTGGAATCCGCAACCTCTTTAGACATCGCATGCCTAATCAAATGAATTCCTTAGACATCGCATGCCTAACAATTATAAACCCCGCATTTTAGTCTCATTATCGAAAACTCTTTTCAATATCAAGTCGGGTAATTCAACAAGATTCCCGATATTCTGATCGAATGCTCGTCACAAACTTTAGTAGGCAGCCGCACCCCCGATGCCGTCGACGAAGTGCACCAAGGCGGAACACCGCTGCCGCGAGCACCCGAACGGATGCTTTCGGCGACGGGGTTCTCCTACAGTCACTTGGTCGAGGCTAAGGGGTGTAGCTGTCTATTAAGTTTACCCGGCGAGTATCCGTGTACGCTACGTGATTGCGACGGACTTTTGATCACATCAAAATTCCGTGGCAACCGATCAAGTGAGACTAAAGTGCTATGTTTATAACATTCAAATAAGTTATCTCATAACTACTTGTGGATTCCAAATATAGTATCCCATTCCAGATAAATAGAAAATGTTAAACTTTCCGATCGAACATTCAAACACCCAAGTTTTCCCAAAACAGCTCAACACATGAAATATGTTTAAAAACATCCAGTTCATGCCTCAGTACCAGCGGTCCAGCCATAAAAGGGTCAAGCCAACGCCTCACATGTGGCACGCCGTACTGCCCCAAACCCTAAGGTTCCAAGGGCAGTTCAAGACGGTCACATAATCGAGTTAAGGTTTGTTGTCTTCTAGAGGGACCATCGCGTTACATGCAATACTTAGAACGTCATTAAACTACGGAAAGATCTAACACTTGGAAATTTCCCAACAGGGGAAAAATTGGGTATTTATATCCGGTCGAACTTTTCAACATATTCAAAAATTATCCGGAAAACACAGACGAAGTTAAACTTCCCGATCGAAACACCGAGTCCCCAATACAACCCAGAAAACTCAACTCTTGAGTAGAAGTTAAAAATTCCCAGAAAATACAGCACTAAAATATAGGAATTACTGTGAAATTTCCAAAAGATGATGTGACTATATGGTCGCGGAACCGCCGCACGAGCCATGCTCGTGCCGCGCTTCCGCGGCACTTTAGTGGATTCATGAGCACGTGCTGCACAGTATTACTTACAATTCCCTACTGATTTTTCTGCATATTTTTAATTCACAAAAATCCCCGATTTAAAAAAATGTACAGAGAAGGAATTTGCATTAGGGTTTCGGATCGATCGGACTTCTAACATCGTCTACGCATCGCCTAAGGCTCAAGCTAGGCTCTGATACCACTGTAGGGTTCCTAGGCGCACCCATGAGGTCTCACAAGGCATCAACCATGCCAAATTCAAAAATTTCCGGTGCCGAGAAACCCTAATGCGATCGTTGACTAGAGGCAAAGGCGAAACATGCAACTAGTTAACAACTTAACTGCTAAGTGAACGGAAAATACAACCTTTGTAGATCCGGTCCTTCACTTCCTTGGCTCCGAGATGACGTCCCTCCGCTGTGCCCATCGGAATCCTAGACTCTCGCGGTGGTTTCATCGGAGAAAAGATCGGGCTAGGTCATCGACTTCGATGCCGAAGATGATCTACGTCGAGGCAACTCAAGATCAAGCTCCAACTTCACCAAGTCATGAAACTTGTGAAGAAAACACCCTATACTACTTGGCAAGTGGTAGAAGATGAAGAAATAGGAAGTGGGTTCACTTTAGAATTGGATGACGAGAGGCAAAGGCGAAACGACAAACTAGTTAACAACTTAACTGCTAAGTGAACGGAAAATAGAACCTTTGTAGATCCGGTCCTTCACTTCCTCGGCTCCGTGATGACGTCCCTCCGCTGTACCCATCGGAATCCTAGACTCTCGTGGTGGTTTTGTTAGTGTATATGCCCTAGACGCCATTACTGTATCATACTAGTTTGTATATTACTTGATGGAAGCTTGGGATATTCATAGTTGTATATACAATCTTGCTTGAAATGGTAGTATGCTACTTGGTTTGTCTCTGCTTTAATATGTGCATGTGTTTCTTTTAGCATATCGCTGTTATACATATTAGTAGAGCCCTTAGGATTATTGCTTGATTACCAGCATTGTGATGGCGCTCACACACGTGGGGGCTAGGTAATCCATAAGCACATCCTTATACAGGTCCCTGGTCGTTGGACTATCGAGACAGGGCATCGATACTCCGGAGTAGACTAGCGTATGCGCTTCTCATACTAGCATGGGAGACGGTCTGTCCCAAAGCCGTCAGTACGTCGTACTTGAGATAGTATGCGGGTGCTTGTTAGGTTACGAGTACACTGGACAGGACTCGTCGGGAACTGTTGGTTGGTATTATACATATCGTCAGTTATTAGTTCCCAGGTGACATGAGTACAGCTTAGTCCGCTGACTTGACACTGTCACTTCGCCTCGAGTGTGTTCCCACTGCACTTTGATTACTACCCTACCATGGCTCAAATGAGTCGTGCAAACAGGTAGTTTTTAGGTGCAGTCCCAACACTTGGAGGCAGTGACGGTTAGAAAGGATTCGTCTCTCCCGGTATTGGGGGTTGACATCGCGCTGTGTCCAGGAGAGCCATTACACAAGTAGTCCCTGGACAGGGCAATCGAGATATACTGGTAGGTTTCCAGTGTTATCTCAGGGTGTTCTGGGCTACACTCCGACACGACTTGTACCGCTATTAGGGGACTGACGTTCACCGCCCCCCTAGGACCGCCATGCGATGTATCAGATGAACAGACCGGACTGTACGGAGACTGTCACATACAGGCTCAGTAGGAGTTCGGATGGGGTCACCTCGTCAGTCTTCTTATCGGCATCTACCTGGGGACCGTTACGTACAGCTAGTGCCGCTTGCGGTCTGTGGTTAAACCCACTGCCAGCGTAGTGTCGAGTCTTTAGAGTCCCACACAGAGAGCTATTCGCCTTTAGGCAAAATGAGGAGAGGTCGCATGGTTTTGCGACAGGGTTCGTTCACATCCGCGCACTTGTGCACGTTTGCTGTCCGGACAGCTTATACTAGCGGGCTTTGGTTTAAGCCGGATCCTAGTATATAATTTGGGATTGGTTTTATCTCATTGTATTCGTGTTCCTCGGATCACGAATACGGGTGCGTATGCACAGTTGCTTGAGACAGAGGGAGAGGACTTTGATTTGGGTTAATGACCATTGCCATTTTATTAACCCTAATGCTTATGTGTGTATTATGGTTAATTGATATTAGTTTAATATAATTGTGCATGGTTATGGTTGTTGAACATTTGACATTCTTGACTTGTTGACCTTTGTGGACATGTTGACCATCATCATTCCATATAAAAGATGCTCTTTGATCCTTGCAATTAGCATTAAATATGAAATGATAATGGTCATGTCTTGATTAAGCCATGACAATTATCTTACTAATTATCAATTTATAATAATTCACACATATATGTGAGAATGCTTCATAATTCTCTCATTCTATCATTTACTTTCTCTCTCTTGCTCTTCCTTCTCCTCAAGCTCTCCCCTCTCATGTGTTGAGAAACACTTGAGCTTGAGAAAAACCTCTTCTTGATAATCTCTACTCTCATCTAGGGTTCTAGGATTAGCACTTCTAGCACCCTAGTTACTTCTAGCTTGAAGTTGAAGCCAAAGGTTGAGGCTTTCGGGTGGATCCTTCTTCGACGTGAGAAGACGACAAAGGTGATCCCTTTCTACTACTCCAAGGAGCAAGGAGAGAAAGACATAAATGCCAAGGTATAACCATTCTACCCTTTAGCTTGTTTCTAGTTAGCTTTAGCTAGTTTTTGTTTAGCAAAGATCCTCCTTTGTCTAGTCCATGTTGCCTAGCATGATAAAAATCCGATTTTTATTCCGTTTTCCGCCTCCCCACAAGCACCGGGGTGGGCAACGTGGACTTACAGTGGTATCAGAGCCTAATTAAACATAAACTAGCTAGGTAGTAAAGTGTATGGAAGTTCAATCGGAAAAAATCACAAAACTAAAAACGCAAAACCCTATGTTTCTGTTAAATTTTTTTCTGCTCAAAATGAAATAAATCTTACGTCAAAAATCATCTCAGGGTTTTGTGAAGAAAGCCACCAAAAACGATCCAGTGAATCGTTCAAAGCGCTGCGTTTCCGCGGCAATAGCAAGATATTGCCGCGCAACCGCGGCCGAGTTGACTCGGTTCTTGGTCGAGTTTGGTGCAGTGTTCTTCTGACATGGTTTTGGGATTTTTAAGATGTTTTATTTGTTCCCATGTTTTCCAGAAAAGAAATTTGTTTTTGGGGTCCTATAAATCCGTATTTTTTTTATCGAACTTCACTACACTTTGACTAATGGGTTATATCTGTGATGTTTATATGTATTGAACGTCGGCTAATCGCTATATGTCGATTAGTGGGGGTTATACATATCTGTGATCTGTGTTTGATGATGGTATGTGTATATGAATGCGTTGGATTGTCGCGGGTGAATAGCCGGGGTGGATGTGAGATGAGTGTTTCTTTTTCTTTCATTCATTGTAACATGTAAATTGATGTATTATTATTTGTATGGCCGCACAACCGGGTCGGGGTTGTAGCCGTCATTGTATAATTCTTTTTACTGTTTTTGCTCCTAGGATAGACCCATGGAGGGGGTGCACAAACTACCGGGTATCTCGAAGTGCCGAGTGGCCTACTCACGGAGTTGAGGGAGGTTGCTTCGCTTTGGGTACTTGGCGGGTAGTTTGCCGCACCCGTAGGGGTCTTAAGTGGGGTATTGGCTATTCACCGCGACCGTGTAATCCGCTTTTCGTTGCAGGCTCGAACGGATTGCGGATTCCTAGTATATCCAATGTATTCATCTGTGATCTGTAATGTCTATCATTGCTATATATTTATATATGATAACTATTTAGGCGTTGCTTATGTTTTACAGCCGCGCTAGCCCAGCCCCCGCTCTGTCGTTAGTTAAGTAACCTAACGGGTGATGACGGGGCCCCGTGGCGAATGCGAATGGCATACGCGTATGTCATATTTTGGTTGTTTTCTGCAATGGTAGGATTAAATGATGGGACGCATTAAAAGAACTAATGCAAGAAAATAAACCAAGTAAAAGTCGATTGGAACACTTTGAAAACCACTCGGTTCTTTTCAAAACTAAACTTTTAAACGCGGAGCTTGAACCACTCCTTTTAAAAGCTATCTCGTTCCATCGATTATATCAAGTTCACTACGTTCACGGTTTCGCCAAAACCATTCGTAGCCCTCCGTCATTCCACATGAATGGTCAAAAAGTATTCAAGCTATGTATTTTGGCAAAAGTCAAGGCATAGTGATTGGTAGCTATTGAGTATTCATGTGCAGCATAGATAGATGTGTTGGTTTGGGACAGTCGTGCTGCCGTTTTGGCCAAAGTCAAGGGTAGGTACGGGTGGGTCCAAATTAACCAGGAGAATGACGGGTAGAACTTGACATGTGACTTATGATATTTTGGCCAAAGTCAAGGTCATAAGAGCATGGGGCAAAAATCCACATCGGGAGTTTCAAAAGTACTGAAACTTGCTAGCGCTGCATACCATTTGGAGTGTGATGATTCTGGTAGGATTCCTTCGGTTTTATCACGCGATGATATTTGGATCCCGATCCTACTGTGAGTATATGCTACTCCTTGGGAAAACTCTCACTTAACGATCAATGCTATAAACCTAGTAGGTGTCTAGAAAGGTGTTAGCGGGGCTACGCCCCCACGGAAAAGAGGTTCTTAAATTAAGGAATTTCGCGAAAGCGTTGGAAAACCTCCCTCGAAGTACCGACACTGGCCTGGCTGAACGGTTAAGCAAGTATTTTACGGTGAGATTGATCCCGACTAATTCTTTCTTTACGGTTTGAGAAGGGATTCGAGAGACAGTGGGAGCCATCCTGTTTAGACAAACTAAAAACCACTCTAAACTTGCAAGAGCATCATGCTAAAGTGTTTCTTTTCTCTCTCCTAATTGCAGCGACTATTCAACATGACCGGACTTAAGTTATTACTAGATAAAACATACTGACAGGGCCAAACTACAAAGATTGGCTCAGGAATGTCAAGATGGCAATCACTTACGACAAGTTGGGGTATGTCCTTACCATCAAAGCTCCCCCTATCCCAGGTCCCACCTCCAGCGTCGCGGATAAGGAAATCCGTAAGACATGGGAGATCGATTGCGCGAAGGCCAAATGCCTGGTGCTTGCCTCGATGGACAACGAACATCAGAGGAGGCATGAGAATATGGACTTAGAGTCCATATTTCTCCATACAAAAGAACTGTATGGAGAGCAGTCTCGTATCGCAAGATACGAAGTGTCGAAGAAGCTGTTTTCGGCAAGATTGGCCGTCGGATCATCGGTAGCGGAACACGTGCTTAAGATGATTGGCTACATAGAGGAGCTCGCGGACCTTGGGACCACGTTGGAGAATGAACTCTATACTGATTTGATTCTCCAGTCCCTTCCTTCCACTTACGTCCAGTTTGTCCTAAACTTCAACATGCAAGGAAAGGAGGTTGAACTTTCCGAACTTCTAAACATGTTGAGGAGTGCTGAGGGCACCCTATAGAAAGGTAGGGAGACATCCACTTTGTTTGTAGGAGGATCTTCCTATTCTAGATCCAGGGCGAAAGCCAAGGGTAAGAAGAAGAAAGCCCCCGCCAAACCAAGAGGCGGTGTCAGTAAAGTGGATACGGAGGGAAAAGGAAAGGAAACAAAGGTAGCAGGAAAGCTGGTGGGGAAGGAAGAATGCTTCTACTGTCACAAAAGTGGTCACTGGAAACAGGATTGCAAGGCTTGGAAGGCCAGAACACATGATTTGAAGCGAGTTGCGGCTTCAGCTTCAGGTGTGTATGTTATTGAAAACCGTCTATCAATAAACTCTACTTCCTGGGTATTGGATACCGGATCAGGATCTCATATCTATAATTCTTTGTAGGTGTTGAGAAAACGTAGAGTTTTGAAGCAGGTGAAATGACCCTCAGAGTTGCAAACGGTGCTAGCATGGATGCTGAGGCTGTGGGGGACTATCACCTGGGATTGTCGGATGGACACTTTTTGGTTTTTCTTAGTTGTTATTATGTACCAAATGCAACCTGTAATATCATTTCTGTATCTTTATTATCTAAAGAAGGTTATTAATTTGCATTTGCAAGTAATGCAGTGAACATTCACCTTAATCAAGTTTTGATTGGGTCAGGTACATTAAACAACGGTATATACGTTTTAAACCAACCACAGATTTTCAATGTCCAGAATACACACAAAAGAAAGTCTCCAGAAATCAATAAAACTTTCTTATGGTATTGTAGACTGGGTCACATCAATAAGAGAAGGTTGACTAAGTTACATACAGAAGGATATTTGGATCCGTTCGAATATCAATCGTATGCAACTTGTCAATCTTGTCTCAAGGGAAAGATGACAAAGACTCCGTTCACTGGACACGGAGTAAGAGCGGGCGAGCTCTTGGGACTCGTACACAGCGACGTGTGCGGTCCAATGTCTACGCATGCACGAAGCGGTTATTCTTACTTCATTACTTTTACGGATGACTTTTCAAGGTACGGTTATGTCTTCTTAATGAAACATAAATCCGAGGCTTTTGAAAAATTCCAGGAATATAAGAATGAGGTAGAAAAACAAACAGGAAAAAGTATCAAGGCACTGAGATCTGATCGAGGTGGTGAATACTTGAGTGCCGAGTTCCTGGGTTAGTTAAAAGAGAATGGAATTCTCTCTCAGCTTACTCCTCCATACACTCCGCAACATAACGGTGTATCGGAGAGACGGAACCGAACCCTATTGAATATGGTACGGTCCATGATGAGTAACGCTGAGTTGCCGCGATCGTTCTTGGGATATGCGCTAGAATCAGCTGCATACCTTTTGAACCGAGTTCTAACTAAGACTGTGCCTACTACACCATATCAGATGTGGTGTGGGAAGAAACCCTATCTTAATCACATTAAGACATGGGGATGTCCAGCTTTTGTAAAAAAGCAGCATGCGGACAAGCTCAAGACACGATCAGTACAGTGCAAGTTTGTGGGATATCCAAAGAACTCCAAGGGATATTTCTTCTATTGCGAAGAGGAACAAAAGGTCTTTGTTTCTCGCCATGCCCACTTTCTAGAACACCAGTACATAGAAAAAGAAATAAGTGGGAGCGCAATAGAACTGGAAGAAATTCCAGAACCACAAGCTTAGTAGAACCAGAGGGTTCGAAAGATCATGACATTCCCATGCCACTCCGCAGGAGTAGTAGGCAGTCTCATCCGCCCGAGAGATACTATGGTTTTCTCATTGACGGGGATAGAGAGGATTGCATCATAGATTGTGATGAGCCTACTAGCTTCCAGCAAGCCATTCAGAGCGTCGACTCGGTAAAATGGCTAGATGCAATGCGGACCGAAATGGAGTCCATGTACACCAACAAAGTATGGACGTTGGACATTGCTCCAGATGGGGTAAAACCCGTAGGATGCAAGTGGATCTTCAAAAGGAAGATTGGTGTAGATGGACAGGTTGAGACCTATAAAGCTAGACTGGTTGCAAAGAGTTTTCGTCAGCGACCTGGTTTGGACTATGACGAA
The DNA here is from genome assembly GCA_030015575.1 of Agapanthus africanus. Classification (NCBI taxonomy): domain Eukaryota; kingdom Viridiplantae; phylum Streptophyta; class Magnoliopsida; order Asparagales; family Amaryllidaceae; genus Agapanthus; species Agapanthus africanus. Next base: position 151,587,358 of record JASDDO010000016.1, read on the forward strand.
ACCTTTTCTCCAGTAGCTATGCTGAAATCCATTCGGATCCTTCTTGCCATTGCTGCCTTCCACGATTATGAGATTTGGCAGATGGACGTAAAGACAGCTTTTCTAAATGGACATTTAGAGGAGTGTGTCTATATGGACCAGCCAGAAGGTTTCATTCAGAGTGGGAGCAGCGGAAAGGTGTGCAAGTTGCTTAAGTCCATTTATGGACTAAAGCAGGCATCGCGGAGTTGGAACATCTGTTTTGATGAGACGGTCAAGGAATTTGACTTTATCAAAAATCCAGATGAACCATGCATCTATTGTAGATTTGTAGCGAGAACTATAGTATTCCTCGTTTTATACGTGGATGACATTCTCTTAATAGGAAATGGCATTCCTATGCTACAATCTGTCAAGGGGTTCTTGTCACACAGGTTCTCCATGAAAGACCTGGGTGATGCCTCATACATTCTGGGTATCCGGATCTACCGTGACAGATCCAAGAGGATATTAGGACTTTCACAGTCCAGGTACATCGACACCATACTGAAGAGATTTAGTATGGAAGATTCCAAGCGCGGTAATCTACCGGCTTGTCACGGGATCACCCTCTCCAAAGAGATGTCTCCCAAGACTGATTTGGAGAGGGATCGCATGTCTATTATACCCTACGCTTCTGCGGTAGGCTCTATAATATATGCGATGTTGTGTACCAGACCGGATGTGGCTTATGCACTGAGTGTGGTAAGCAGGTATCAGTCAAACCCTGGAGAGAAACATTGGATAGCGGTAAAGAACATTCTCAAGTACCTTAGAAGGACTAAGGAGATGTTCTTGGTGTATGGCGGAACAGACCTCCAGATTGAGGCCTTTGCTGACTCCAGCTTCCAGAGTGACAAGGATGATTCCAAGTCCATGTCGGGTTTTGTCTTCACCCTCAATGGAGGGGCGGTGTGTTGGAAGAGCTCCAAACAGGAAACCTTCGCTGACTCGACTATGGAAGCGGAATACATCGCTGCATCTGATGCCGCAAAAGAAGCTGTCTGGATGAGGAAGTTCTTGAAAGAACTTCAGGTGGTTCCGTCCATTGTTGACCCAATACCTCTGTATTGCGAAAACAACGGGGCTATAGCTTTAGCGAAGGAACCCAGGTCCCATCAGAAATCCAGACACATCTTGAGGCGGTATCACCTGATCAGGGAGATCGTGGATCGCCAGGAGATCGAGGTTCGGAGGGTTACTTCAGAAGATAACACTGCAGATCCATTCACCAAGGCCTTGCCCCAGACTCAGTTCGAGCGGCTGATCGAGATGATAGGTCTTCGATACGCCAATACATGGCCTTAGTGCAAGTGCGAGATTGTTAGTGTATATGCCCTAGAGGCCATTATTGTATCATACTAGTTTGTATATTACTTGATGGAAGCTTGGGATATTCACAGTTGTATATACAATCTTGCTCGAAATGGTAGTATTCTACTTGGTTTGTCTCTGCTTTAATATGTGCATGTGTTTCTTTTAGCATATCGCTGATATACATATTAGTAGAGCCCTTAGGATTATTGCTTGATTACCAGCGTTGTGATGGCGCTCACACTCGTGGGGCTGGGTAATCCATAAGCACATCATTATACAGGTCCCTGGTCGTTGGACTATCGAGACAGGGCATCGATACTCCGGAGTAGACTAGCGTATGCGCTTCTCATCCCAGCGTGGGAGACGGTATGTCCCACAGCCGTCAGTACGTCGTACTTGAGATAGTATGGGGGTGCTCGTTAGGTTACGAATACACTGGACAGGACTCGTCGGGAACTGTTGGTTGGTATTATACCTATCGTCAGTTATCAGTTCCCAGGTGACATGAGTACAGCTTAGTCCGCTGACTTGACACTGTCACTTCGCCTCGAGTGTGTTCCCACTGCACTTTGATTACTACCCTACCACGGCTCAAAGGAGTCGTGCAAACAGGTAGTTTTTGGGTGCAGTCCCGAAACACTTGGAGGCAGTGACGGTTAGAAATGATTCGTCTCTCCCGGTATTGGGGGTTGACATCGCGCCGTTTCCAGGAGAGCCATTACACAAGTAGTCCCTGGCCAGGGCAAGCGAGATATACTGGTACGTTTCCAGTGTTATCTCAGGGTGTTCTGGGCTACACTTCGACACGACTTGTACCGCTATTAGGGGACTGACGTTCACCGCCCCCTAGGCCCGCCATGCGATGTATCAGACGAACAGACCGGACTGTACGGAGACTGTCACATACAGGCTCAGTAGGAGTTCAGATGGGGTCACCTCGTCAGTCTTCTTATCGGATCTACCTAGGGACCGTTACGTACAGCTAGTGCCGCTTGCGGTCTGTGGTTAAACCCACTGCCAGCGTAGTGTCGAGTATTTAGAGTCCCACACAGAGAGCTATTCGCCTTTAGGAAAAATGAGTAGAGGTCGCATGGTTTTGCGACAGGGTTCGTTTACATCCGCGCACTTGTGCACGTTTGCTGTCCGGACAGCTTATACTAGTGGGCTTTGGTTTAAGCCGGATCCTAGTATATAATTTGGGATTGGTTTTATCTCATTGTATTCGTGTTCCTCGGATCACGAATACGGGTGCGTATGCACAGTTGCTTGAGACAGAGGGAGAGGACTTTGATTAGGGTTAATAACCATTGTCATTTTATTAACCCTAATGCTTATGTTTGTATTATGGTTAATTGATATTAGTTTAATATAATTGTGCATGGTTATGGTTGTTGACCATTTGACATTCTTGACTTGTTGACCTTTGTTGACATGTTGACCATCATCATTCCATATAAAAGATGCTCTTTGATCCTTACAATTAGTATTAAATATGAAATGATAATGGTCATGTCTTGATTAAGCCATGACAATTATCTTACTAATTATCAATTTATAATAATTCACACATATATGTGAGAATGCTTCATAATTCTCTCATTCTATCATTTACTTTCTCTCTCTTGCTCTTCCTCCTCCTCAAGCTCTCCCCTCTCATGTGTTGAGAAACACTTGAGCTTGAGAAAAACCTCTTCTTGATAATCTCTACTCTCATCTAGGGTTCTAGGATTAGCACTTCTAGCACCCTAGTTACTTCTAGCTTGAAGTTGAAGCCAAAGGTTGAGGCTTTCGGGTGGATCCTTCTTCGACGTGAGAAGACGACAAAGGTGATCCCTTTCTACTACTCTAAGGAGCAAGGAGAGAAGGACATAAAGCCCAAGGTATAACCATTCTACCCTTTAGCTAGTTTCTAGTTAGCTTTAGCTAGTTTTTGTTTAGCAAAGATCCTCCTTTGTCTAGTCCATGTTGCCTAGCATGATAAAAATCCGATTTTTATTCCGTTTTCCGCCTCCCCGCAAGCACCTGGGTGGGCAACTTGGACTTTCAGGTTTCATCGGAGAAATGATCGGGCTAGGTCGTCGACTTCGATGCCGAAGATGATCTACGTCGAGGCAACTCAAGATCAAGCTCCAACTTCACCAAGTCATGAAACTTGTGAAGAAAACACCCTATACTACTTGGCAAGTGGTAGAGGATGAAGAAATAGGAAGTGGGTTTACTTTAGAATTGTATTTCTCACTCTTTTTCTCAAGTCACCATTGAAGCAAGCAAGCTTCTTTCTTCTTGAAGAAGAAGAAGATGATAATATGATAAGAATAATCATAATAGAAAATAAAATAATTCTTATCATATTAGCAACCATGGTTAAGTGTAGAGAATAAACTAGGGTTTAGTTAAAGGGTTAGGGTTTAGGAAAGAAACAAAATGGCTTTGACTTTCAAAGCTTCATGAAGCTTCAAGTGAAATCCAAATAAAGTCACCATTTTATTTCTCACCAAAAAGAATAAATAAATAAATGAATAAGTAAATAAAGAAAATGAAATGAAACCCTAACCATTTACTAAACATGGTTTAATTCAAACATACACCCAAACTTGCATGTATCATCAAACATGAAACAAACTAGTGCACAAAACTATATCATATATACAATGTGCACATCAAGTGAGAAAATCCATTTTAAGTGAACCAATACTAGTTAATGTAAAGTAATATATCAAATATATAATTATACATTAAATCATTAAATCAACAATTTATTTAACGATCCGGTCATATCGCATATGACCGACTAATATCCAATGTATCGACTTATCGAATCAATCCTTGATTCGATAACTAGGTTATATCGCATACAACCAATCGATACATTCATCGCGAGAATAGAATACGGTATCACATACACGCATTATTCTCGGTCCCACACATATCTCATATGCGCTCCTATTTCGTTTCGCTTGAGCCAGGAAACCTCTGTGTAGGACTCTAAAGACTCGTCAATACGCCGGCAGCAGATGATGATCATATCAAGCACCCACAAGCCGCAAGCGGTCTGCTAAACGTAACGGCCACCCGGGTATTGAGCGATCAGAAGATCGACGAGCAAGCCCGCTCACACTCCTGTGAATCCAACCAGTAACACTTACCGTACAGTCCGGTCTGTTCGTCTGATATGTCGCATATCTCGTCTAGGGGTGGTAAACGTCAGACCCCAGTAGCTCGATAAGTCGTGTCGATATGAGGTCTATAACAGTTCGAGAAACTACTGGTAACACTTACCAGTAAATCTCAGCAACCCTGGCCAGGGATTTCCGGTTATAGCCAATCGACCACAGTGCAACATCAACTCCCTATACCGGGAGAGACGAATCCCCTCCTATCGCTCATTGCCTCCATATGATTCGGGACTGTACCTAAAAGCCACCGTTTTGCACGCACTCTTGGACGTGGTAAGGTGGAAATCAAAGCACCGTGGGAATCACACAAGTCTCTATGACGATCTCGGGTCTACAGACCAACCTGTACCAGTGTCACCAGAGAACTGCCATCTGACGTGAGGTATAATACTATCTGGGAGTTCTTGGCGAGTCCGTACAGTATACCCAGTCTCTACTGAGCACCCGTATATAATCTCTGATGTCAAACACCAATGGATATGGGATCATCCATCGCCCATCTGTAAGGGTCGAGAAGGTATACGCTAGTCTACTCTGGTATATCGATGCCCTGTCTCGATACACCCACGACTAGGGACCTTGAAGGATGTACTTATGGACTACCATGTCCCCACTAGTATGATCCGCATCATAGTCCAGGTAGTCAAGTACACATCCTAAGGGCTTTACCAACATGTAACAGAGAGACAATCAGTGTACACGTTAAGGTAAAGAGCAACCAGATAGCATACTATCATGTCGAACATGCAAGTCCTCCCTATATATGTCCCAGCATTCACTACAATATACATCCTATGTACAGTAATGGCCTCTTAGGCATACATATAACTAACAGTGCTCCCCTGCCAGGCTCATCGAATACAACTCGAACTTCTTGCCCCGGGGTACCATACCGGGCCCACCATGTACCCGAGACGGTTCATCCAACTGCTCGAATCGGGTTTCCAAATCCAACAGCAATCATGAAAACTCATGGTGGACGACTCATACATCATGGGAAAACCGCGCTTTTCATTTTAAAAAGAGAAAGAAATTTATACATATTCTTGCGGTTTTCCCCCAAATCCAGGAAATCTCATGAAAATCCGAAATCCAATCATCAATAGCAAGTAAACAGTGAATAATAATATGCATGAAGTAGCAAATAATAACCGTAATGTCTAAACAAGCATATAAAGCAAGTACACTAATATCATGTCGAGATTATCAACTAACAAGCTATATCAATGAAATAATATTCTCTAAATTTTAAGTGACATGGCAATTACCGATGATGATGTGTGTGAGCCGGCAAGTAAGTGTATGTGGAACATACGCATCATCGGTAATGGTGCTGGTGTTCTGACAGCATAATCTCAATAATGGCATATGGAAATACAATATAAACCTGCAAATGCAATGCGAACAGTAATAACATGCGGGGGCTGAATAATAAACACAACGATAACTAATCTGCATTTATATAATATGAGTCATACAGTTTTGCCATTTGAAATAACACGAATCGTGGTGGTTTGAAAATAAGGGCTACGGTGTTTTTTAAGAAAAGATACGTCCTTTGAAATATCCGTAGAATCCCTTAGCCTGTCTTTTAAAATACCCACGATTCGTTAGTTTTGAAATAGGTAGGAATCGAATCTAGTCTAACAACTACACTAAACTATATGGCTGAGCTAACAGGCTAAACGAAGGGTAAGGAAACCGCCTAACATCTGAGTCGATACATATATATATAATAGTCGGTGATCCCGCCTCAATAGTATCACATACGATACAATATCTATAATATGACATCCTCAAGTCAAGAGTGCGGATCTATCATCAATATAAAGCTCGTACGGTAAATCCATCGTACGGCCTCCCAAATCTGTTACGGGTCAAATGTCACATCTATCACATTATTCATCTGGTATCCTCTTTATCAAATATCATGATCCGGCGTACTGATCTACGTCTTGTACAATACTGTTACCACCTATGTATATGCATGCGTGTGTATGAAAACACCACGTCAAGGACCCGCTAAAACATCATGTCATATCCCAAATACGAACCCTGTCACATGATTTGTGTGATTTAGCGTGCTTGCGCTTTCTAAAAGATAGATCAAAAATATTTGTAACCGCAATCAAGAATGGTGTCGCTTTGCAGCTAGCCGGTGAGTACGGGTCGGTCCACAAGGATTTTGTGAATTTCCGATTCGTTCATACGAGTTAATTCTGAAGGGTGTTCGGTTGTTTATTAAATCTAAAAATCTAATTAACCTAGGGCAATTATCTAGATCTACTCTTGCTAGGGCTAGGTTTAGGGATGGTTTGGAAATGTAATTAAATCTCACCGCTTTCAATACCCGAATGAAGATCTATGAGGAGTTATGGTAATTATCAATAAAGTTGATTAGATCCGTTCGGGAAGGTGTTCCTTCCTCTAGGTTCTTGTCCTTCTTTTAGAGATCCTTACCCTAACCTCCATGGAAAACATCACACCCGGGCCTTTATACTACGGTATCACCGCTACCTCGAGGGATAGAGTGCCGTAGGGAGCGGTATGTGCATGTATGCATGGAGTCTTATTGTAAATATTTGGTGGGTAAGAAAGGGATGAGAGATCTCATCTTTCAAAATCCTTCCTCAAAAGCTAAACCCTAAACAAGTTCGTAGGGCGTGAAATTAAATCTACCTAGGGCAAGGAATTGAAATCTGCACTAGGGCAAGAAATTAAATTACTTACAGATGGCTCCCTCCAATCATCCATGCAGGTTTGTCAGATCTGAATTTCTGAATGGAAAAGAAACACCGATGCTCTCCAAAAGATTTCTAAATTTTATTCATTAAAGGGAGGCATAAGAAATTACAATGAGTAGAGTTCCTATTTATAGAGAATAGGAAACCCTAGGTTACAATTGATTTGCATGTCTACATTTACCAAAATATCCTTAGGAAGACCTAGTCAAAGTAGACTTCAAGCTTTGGTAAAATTTTATGTCTCTGTCTCTTTAAAGAAAGTATTGGGCCTTGGATCTTTGGGCTTTCTTATTATTTGGTTCTTTATTAAAATAGCTTCTATGTTTCTTCCAGATCTCCAGTGAATAATTGCGGTGGACTTTTAACCGTTCGCTTTGTAATCTTGGACCTTGCATTGCCTTGTACTTTGTGAATTTTATCTTTGATGTAGGCTTGATCAAGAGTCTTCTATTTGTTGGTCAAAGTCCACTTTTTCATCGTCTTTACATTGTTTTCACTGTTTTCTGTCTAAGAACCTGTAACCTGTAACATGTAGCAGACATGCGTCAAAAGCACCTGTTTATTTATAAAAAGAATAAGAATGAGGAATATAATAATGCAATATTATGGTGTGAACAAATACCCCCAAACTTATCTTTTGCTCGTCCTCGAGCAAACTTATTTTTATTCACTAAAATCCTAACCGCACTTTCGCAGGGAAACGCGATTGCACTGAGCACGTGCAACAAGCCGTTAAACCTCTAGGTGTCCCTAGTAGGAGGAGTGTTGTCTCCTGAGGGTTTTCAGCGGATACTACCCACAAAATCCTATCAATTCAGCCCATTAAATTTTGTTCTCCAATTAGGTTTTCTAACTAAGAATTCTTTTATCTTTTACTTGTAAATTATCCACCCATATTCTTCACACTTCCTCATCATTTAACTTAAGATTATATATATCTTGCAGATCTACTTAGCTTTCGGCAGTTCCTAAGTTTTCCTTCTAGGGTTCCATCTCCACTTAGGAATTTCTATCAACTCTACTAAAGATACAAGTTCTATTCTTCATTCCCCTCTCTCATCTAAATTCCAATCACATACCCCCATGTGTGTGTATAAATCACCCCTACACTTGGAAATTCAAATCAAGCAATCATGCTCTCGTCCGCTGTCCAAAGTACTTATTAATTAGTGAACTTTTAATTGAATTTCGCTTACACATCCTTCATGCGACCGTTAATACTTCTTGAGGTACCAACAACCGATTACAAGATGCGTTAGCACTTTAAAGCGTACTTCCTAGTTTTGCAACACCCAAGGCTTTAGCAGTGACTCCCAAACCAGTTGGTCTAAGGCACTATGTGATGAAGCACCCTTGCTAAATATTTTTCTATTTTTTTTACAGCCTTAAGTAATCACAAAAACCAGTGTCCATTTTTTTCTTTATTCACTTTTTTTCTTTTATTTTCATTGTACTAAGGACTTTAGAAAAGAGCATTTCAAGGTCTCTTCTACTATTCCAATTTTCAAGGTGCGTGACTGTGCAAATTGTAGGCTATACATTTTCAGAATCTAGATTTAAGCTAGGAACTATTTTTCAAACTTATACTCTAATAAGAACATCAATACTCTTCCCTCATTTTGACTTAGACCAAGAAGTGAACCCAAAATTTGCCTATTTCTAAATAAACTACAAGGCATATACTTTCTACCGTTAAACTTTAAGGAATGTTATCTTTAGGGTTTTTAATTCACTAAGTCTAAGATCTAGTTGTTCCTATCCAGTTAACCTATTTGTCAAACTTAAGTCAAATATGGCCAAAATTGAATACAATTATTTTTATAAATTTTGAAAATTTTCAAATTTTTATGGGCTTTCAAATAAATATGCAAATGCAAAAATATGTACAAATGAATGCGAAGGGAAGGAAGAAGACGTACCGAGCATACCCCCAAACTTGAACTTGACAGTGTCCTCACTGTCATGCTAAACCAAGAGGGTCAAAAATGCCGGTACTCCCATGTTTATTTATTTATAATTTTTTTATATTATTTTTTTTTTAATGTTTTGAATTTTTTTTTATTTTTTTATAGAAAAAGAAAACAAAAATATATATACATATATACAACAAGGTTCCCCCCAAACTTAAGCTTGGTCTTACACAAGCCAAATGTTAGCACCAACCATTCAAAAATCTTATCATGGTAGTGGTATAGTTGGTGCAAGAGTGGGGTGTGGAGGAAAGAAATGAGAAACACGTGAGACCGTGTGGAAAGAAGAATGGTAGAATATGGTCTCGGTGGGGGAGAAGAAGGGCGGAAATGAGAAAGAAGGATCGCGCGAACTTGAGGGTGTAAATCGAGTGAATAAATTAGCGCAATATGTGATGACCGATGTGTTATAAGCGATTGTGCTAACCTATCAACCCGTCTGGAAATGGGGTCAAATCCCTCAAGATTCGTAAGAAAACATGGGTACGCCGAACTTGGTATACGAGATGAAAGCGTAACGGTCATTTGTACGGTCGGGACAATAGGAGAGACGAAAGGGAGTGAATTAGGGATAATATCTTTCTCACCGTAGTAAACTGTTTCGAACTTGAAAGATTCCATTAATGGTTCGAAACTACTATAATCAACCGAGTCTGATGGCTCATCTGAAAATGTAATGGACTCAAACTCGGGCGGTGAGTTATCAACATCGTCCGAAAAATTGAAACACTCGTAGGTGTTATCGTCTGTGAGAATTGTGTCAGATTCAAAGGAAAAGGTTTCAAGCTCACAGTCTTCAAGCGGGGTCGGAACGATGGGAAGGAGGGAGGGTGATATAACAGTCAAAGGTTCAGGAGGATGAGTTGGAAAATCAGACACATCAAACAAAAATGATTCAACCTCAATATTATCCTCAAGACTCTCCTCAATACTATCCTCAATATTTAACTCATCCATGCCATTATCATCAAAATCTAGACGCATATGAGATTCGGGAGAAACATTTAGTAACTCAGGATGATGATTTGAACATAAAATCTCAATTAAATCGACAGGTTCATCATCCGAAATCTTCCCGGCGTCTATATCCTCAATCAAGTGAAAATCAATTTTCTTAGGCACCTCATCCAAAGCATGGAATCTATCGATTTAGGTTCTAGATGGGAGGTGTAAAGATCGAAAGGATTAGATGCGGTTTCACTTGAAAGGGGTTCTTCACAATTTGGCAAATCAAACACTACAAAATCACACAACTCGTTTTTATTTTCAACAGGTGAACTATTTAGGGCAATCGATGGAAAACAGGAGTTGTGGGCTTCAATTGGGTCAGGGTAGGTTTGATTTGAAAATCCTCTCTCATTCTCACTCTGTCCAACCGCCTCATACATTGAAATATTTGGAGCTAGCGGGACACTAGCAACCGGTTCACTAGGTTGCATAAGGGCGGCCATGGACGCTTCCACATTCCTCATCATTTTATTTGTTGCAGCAATATATGCCTCCAACGACTCTTCCAAACTAGACTTAGGTGGTGAGGGGGTTTCAGTAAAAGATTCAAAATTGGTTGGATATGTGAAACTCCCTAATGGCTGTGTCGAAACAGTGTCTAGTGAAGGTGGGAAGGTTGGGTATGACTGGTAGGAAGTGGGTGGTTGGGCAGGGGTAGGGTCAACATATGGATAAAAAGGTGAATAGTCGTGTTGATCCCTAGAACTGGATGAGTGGAGAGGGGTGAAAGATCGACTGCGAGATTGAGCAATATGCTCAGCAATGGACATCGGCCTAGGAGTGACAGAAGGACTTGAAGAAGTGGTATCAACATATGTAGGTGGTAAAGGTTGACTCGGTTGACACAAAGTGGGTTGAAAAGTCAAACTATTTCTCCTAGATGCCTCTATTTGATCTTTCAACGAAATTTTTGGCCAGGAAGGATCGTTTTTAAATTGACCGAACAAATTAACGTACGACCCAAAATTAGGTTCGGGATACCAAAGTTCGGCTAATGATTTATTGTGTGGGGTACCCATGTTAAAAGAAGAAAGGTGACAAGAAGGAAGGTTGGATGGTGCAAGGATTTATTTGGGGCTAAAAAATTTTGCAAGTTCTATAAAATATTTGTCCTTTTTATTTTCATTTTTCATTGATTTTTTTCTTTCTCTCTATTTGGAAAAATTTTGTTGCAAAAAGATTTTAGAGCAAAGATATGCAACAACAAATTATTTTATAGAAAAGATATGCAACAGCGAAATATTACTTGCAATCAATTTAGTTCAAGCGGGGCCCAAAAATCCTGCACAAGACTGTTATATGGAACGGAATATATTTTTGAGCGCAAAGAAATCCTGCAGGAAAATTTACAGAAAATATATCAAGATTTGCAGAGGAGGAGAGAGAAAACTAACAGAAATTTGCAGTGGCGGAAATGTTTTTTTTTTTTACGCGCTTCTGCCTTTTTTTTTTCAAGCCCAGAATCGACCAGGCCGCGGCGGTTCCGCGGCCAAAATGGGGCTGGCGCGGCGGTTCCGCCGCGCTTTGGTCAGTTCGGATTTTTTTATTTTTTTTATTTTTGGTGGACCAGATCACCGCAGTTAACTTGTAGACCCGGTCCTCCAAATTTCTTCTGTTTCTCGGTTGTTGTGATCTTCTGTTTGTTCGGATTTGATATTTGCTGTTTTTAATCTTTGTAGATTTCCAGATCCGAATTTGTTCGTAGATCCTGCAAAATTCACACAAAAATAACAGATAATATATTTTTTATATTTTTTGGATTTTTTAGATTTTTATGATTTTTAATTTTAAGATTAACCCGAAATCGCAAAAAGGAAAGTTCTACGCTATCCCCGGCAACGGCGCCATTTGATTTGTGTGATTTAGCGTGCTTGCGCTTTCTAAAAGATAGATCAAAAATATTTGTAACCGCAATCAAGAACGGCGTCGCTTTGCAGCTAGCCGGTGAGTACGGGTCGGCCCACAGGGATTTTGTGAATTTCCGATTCGTTCTTACGAGTTAATTCCGAAGGGTGTTCAGTTGTTTATTAAATCTAAAAATCTAATTAACCTAGGGCAATTATCTAGATCTACTCTTGCTAGGGCTAGGTTTAGGGATGGTTTGGAAATGTAATTAAATCTCACCGCTTTCAATACCCGAATGAAGATCTATGAGGAGTTTTGGTAATTATCAATAAAGTGGATTAGATCCGTTCAGGAAGGTGTTCCTTCCTCTAGGTTCTTGTCCTTCCTTTAGATATCCTTACCCTAACCTCCATGGAAAACATCACACCCGGGCCTTTATACTACGGTATCACCGCTACCTCGAAGGATAGAGTGCCGTATGGAGCGGTATGTGCATGTATGCATGGAATCCTATTGTAAATATTTGGTGGGTAAGAAAGGGATGAGAGATCTCATCTCTCAAAATCCTTCCTCAAAAGCTAAACCCTAAACAAGTTCCTAGGGCATGAAATTAAATCTACCTAGGGCAAGGAATTGAAATCTACACTACGGCAAGAAATTAAATTACTTACAGATGGCTCCCTCCAATCATCCATGCAGGTTTGTCAGATCTGAATTTCTGAAAGGAAAAGAAACACGATGCTCTCCAAACGATTTCTAAATTTTATTCATTAAAGTGAGGCATAAGAAATTACAATGAGTAGAGTTCCTATTTATAGAGAATAGGAAACCCTAGGTTACAATTGATTTGCATGTTTACATTTACCAAAATATACTTAGGAAGACCTAGTCAAAGTAGACTTCAAGCTTTGGTAAAATTTTATGTCTCTGTCTCTTTAAAGAAAGTATTGGGCCTTGGATCTTTGGGCTTTCTTATTATTTGGTTCTTTATTAAAATAGCTTCTATGTTTCTTCCAGATCTCCAGTGAATAATTGCGGTGGACTTTTAACCGTTCGCTTTGTAATCTTGGACCTTGCATTGCCTTGTACTTTGTGAATTTTATCTTTGATGTAGGCTTGATCAAGAGTCTTCTATTTGTTGGTCAAAGTCCACTTTTTCATCGTCTTTACATCGTTTTTACTGTTTTCTGTCTGAGAACCTGTAACCTGTAACATGTAGCAGACATGCGTCAAAAGCACCTGTTTATTTATAAAAAGAATAAGAATGAGGAATATAATAATGCAATATTATGGTGTGAACATCACATCACCGATCTCACGGCCTCAAGCCCAATCTCATCGACTCATATCAAATCCCAAGTACTATTCTCATAATCCATGTATATGTATACGTATATATATATATATATATATATATATAGTCCCATACCCAAGTGTATATATATATACATATCCCCATATACGCACATGTAAAAGAATGAATGTATGCAAGTGTGTGTGCGTGTGTTGGTGCAACAACTACTCTAGGGTTTCGCAAGCAACACTACTAATCCATGAACACCTAGTATCTATCTTAACATCAATAATCTCATATCAACAATAATATTTATATATGTGTATACGTATTCATATACATCACTACGAACTGCGGGGTGCTATACGCCATCCACCCGACTTCCCCCGTAGATATATATGTACTCACCTTGCTTCTTGTGTGCTGATGCAAATGTCACCATCTTCATCTTCAACGTCTCGACATCACGTGGGGTACCTACACATATAATCCAATCGCAGATGCGTATTAAAATCACATGGGAAAACCAAAAACGGCACACGCTACGCTCATAGGTAAAAACCTATAGCCTCGCATGCAAACACGACCAATAACCCTAGTCGTTGACGTTCAAACGCCACCAGACAGAAACGAATTATCAAATACCAAAATCCATGTTAAAACATGTCGCCAACACAAGAAAATGATCTCAGATTCTACCCTAGGTTAAATCAGCCAATTTTGCATATGCCAAGGGTCAAATTTACTGGAGATAAGGCCCTGAATTAAAAACGAACCATTTCTAACCTGCTCTGGCCGCAAATTGCAGCCAGAAGGAATTTATTTATGGCCAGGGTTGATGGTTAGGGGCTAGGGTTTTGGTGGTACACTCCAGGTTGCCTGCACATCACTCTGTGTTTGCTAAATAATTTTCAGAGGCTCTAGGTTTTAGCAGATTTCATAATACACTCACAGAATCCAAAATTCTTCCGATATCGGGTTTCTAAGTTCGGGTTTGGGGTTCTATTCTCTGGTTTCGGTCCATAAAACAATCCCTACAGGGGTTTAAGGTTACTATTAAGCCTTAATTTCACATTTAGGTTCAACTAAAACCCTAATCCTCAACTCAAGTTTTCAACTTCCCAAAACCACACAATATCGGTTCTAAATTAACATGGACGCTAAAGCAAATGGAAATTCTACACTAAAGGTTAAGAGAATACCTCATTTGGCAAATCAAGAATTTTCTTGAGTTGCCCCAAGTGTCCAAAATGCAAGCTTTCTTGGTCGTAGCTAGTGAGATTGTGCATCTTTTTATTGAAATGGGTATTGGGTTTTGAGGTGTTTTTAATGGAGTTTGAGAGGGTTGAAGAGGGGGAGGGAGTGAGGGCAGCAGCAGCAGCAAGAGAGTGAGGGAGACGAGAGAATGTGAAGAAAATGGTGAGATGAGAGGATGGCAAGTCAAAGATAACCCCCTCACCTTTCTCTCTCTCACCCATACCTAATACTATATTCATATCCTTTTCTTTTCTTTTCTTTTCCTTTTCTTTTTCTTCTCTCCTTAATAGTAAACCCAAAACAAACCATACACCCAATATCATGTAGGAAAAATGTAACAAGTGTTAAAAAATGACATGTGCATAAAACACGCTTAAAGTCCGATTAGCGATTTTTAATCGCGATTAGCACTAAAATAGTGTCAAATAAATCATAAACTTTCATAATTTGCATGAATCACATAAAGCACCCTCATTTTAGTAATTTCTAAAATTTTCAAATTTCCCCCCATTTTTCGGTATTTAATTATACAGCCCTATTAAAATATTCAATATTTTATTATTAAATTATAAAAATTCCCAAAAATAATATTTTATTTTTCTGAAATGTTACAATCTTCCCCCCGTAATGAAATTCGGTCCCCGAATTTAAATTTAAACCCCTCAAATACAAAAACATTTCAGTAAAAGTTCAAGTCGTCGGGGCTCCGAAATCATCAATACATAAAGCACATCGTAGCACAATGCATGTGCATGAAAACGAGTATATCAATCAAAAGTAAAACTCTGTCAAGCATCCCGCAATCATCGGAGTCATGGTGAAGACACCAATGTCTAAATCCAATACGAAAACCGACATGATATACATCAAAACTATAACATGTAAATATCATTAAAACATCGGAATGAAGTGCATGCCAAACCTTTCATATTGCTGTGCGATGAGCGTATCGCGGCATAGCGGTGGACGTCTATTGTAAGAAATAACTATATCTATATATATCCTATGTTTAATATGCACGTCCCGTCGTTTTGAAAACAGTTTAGATGGGTTTTCCTTATTTTAAACGTTTCGTGTCATATCAGACACGTAAGTAAATACTGAGACTATAGCTCCCTTTTTTGGAAATCCCCTCGATAACTATCAATGCATGCAAAATATATCCAGGTACTTTCCTCTGACTAGTCCTGCCCAGTACGAAAACAAATAGTAAATATCATGAAAACGTACTGCTCCATAAGAAATCAATCCCAAAATGTGCATACGAATGCTACGTGCGTCCGGTGCGAACGGAAATCAAAATCCATGAATGTGCCCATACATGTGCACAGAAAAAACATCTAAGTGCATCGGATGTGCACGAAACATCTGTCAAGGGCAACGGGTGTGCCTGACAGCAATATCAGGTGCATCTGATATGCATAAAGAATCCGATTTAGTGCATCTGGTGTGCACCAAAATCGCATCTCAAATCATGCGCCCAACATGCGCGAAAATCCAAATCAGGTGCATCCATCATGCATGAATAAAATCTAAATCATGTGCATCGAACATTCATGAAATCACGAAATCCAATATCAAGCGCCGAATCATGCGCAAAAATCCAATCAGGTGCACAAGGTGTACAAAACAAATATTGAGTATCACTATCGAAATAGACGGTATACACCACATCTCAAATCCAAATCAGGTATACCGTGGTATCAAATCTCACAACCATGTGCATCAGCATGCACAAAATCTAATCAAAACACTAAAAGTGCATGAAAACTAAGCTGAAAGCATAAGTCAAATCATATGCATGCCCTAGGCATGAAGTCAAAATAAATACCTCAAATAACATCAATTCGAAGTCCTGTTCAACTGTAGTGCATAAAATACGTATCACTGCACTGCAAGCATATGTGAACTATACTGAGTGCAAAAACCAAATCGTGTGCGTACCATAAGCACAAAATCAACTCAACTGTATGAAACCCATGAAATCTTAAACATGTGCAGCCAAGGCACAAAAATGATATCCCGTGCGATAACTGTGCACAAATCATAAATCAACACAACGGTGTATAAAGCATAACTTAAGTGCAATACTATGCACAAAATATAAATACCCCGTAGGTGCAACCATGGTGCACGAAAATAAATATCATGAAACTCAATCATCAAAACTCAATCATGCGAATAGATCGCCCAAAATACCAAAATCAAGTATGGCGGAATAGTCTCGCTCAAGCACATCCTCTAAGAATCTCTGACCAACTGTCGTGGTCACCCATGACATTTCTCTTCGACGATGCCGAACTCTGGCCTGTGGGGTGTGCGTAATATGACAGCTCCTGGGTCCAGGTCTTCTTGTAAAATATTCCAGAAAGGTCCTGTCGAGGTCTCTCCTAAATCTCGTCTCTGTCGAACTATCCGGAAGTCATCGTCCTTTACTATATCTGTTTCTTGTTCCGGAATGGCTGCATACTCATCGCGACTCCTTCTGGAAGATATATCCATAAATAACGCCTCTGCATGCGTATCACATCTCTGATGTCGGCAGAGTGGAACGTCATCTTATCAAGATCTCGTATGAACCTCTTACTCCACTTTTCCCTAATGTCGACTGCTTCGGACTCGTCTCTTCGTGGCTGCATGGACTGCGCTCCAACGGCTATACTCGTATCTGGAGTCTCCCAAGCAATGCATCCCATCACATGATATCCGAAAGATGTCGAACCATTCGATCAACTCGTCAAAACCTCAAAATCCCCCAAGAGATCAACATCTTGAGTACGGTTTAATAGTATCGAATACATTCCACAACACCTATAGACCACTGTAGAAGGGCAAACCCAAGCCTCACAAATGGCACCGCTAAACTGTCGCAAACCCTAAGGTTCAAAGGTGTTCCATGGTCATTACGTCGAGTTAGGGTTTCATTCTTCTAGAGGGTCCGTAGAGTTACTTGCATGTTTTCTTCAAATACTTAAAACTTAGAAAATGGGTTTCTGACATTCGATCGTCTCTATCGACTCCCAACGTATCCGTGTGAAGTATCCTCAAGCTAGAACCAATCGATCTGATAACCTCGCATCGGGGTAAGAGAACGAACCACCTGTCCTACTCATTCATCCTCGGATGACTATCGACCATCTACCATATCTCTAAGTATAACTCGTACTGCAATAGCTCCAACATCTAAGGCGATATCTCGTCATTAGCAGCAACAACTGGCTCATTCGTCTGCACGCTAAACAGTGCCTCAATCATCATGAATAAGCGATACATCAATGGTCATTTCATTCTAGCTGGCCTCTATCAGTGGCTCAATCCTCTGGTACTGATTTGCACGTCCGAGTAATCTCGTAATAGTGACCCATCAAACGCTTATGGCGTGAAAACACAAAATAAACGACGCCTCTCTAAGCAATCGTATCCCTGGAATCACGCCCTGGTCAGTCCTCGTTCGTGACGAGCTCGTGCTGACCTTAACTCTAGCCATAGCTCTCTCTGACCGTGTAATAGTGGAAGCAAAAACACATACCGAAATCGCTAAGGATAGATCATGAATGAATATAATGTTGTGCAAAGAAATGTACATCCTAAAGCTTCTTAAGCGGAGTATCGTATCGTAAATATGTCGCGGAACATACGTATGGTACGTCACTCTACTCAAGCTACCTACTCCATCAACCAATGTCAACCTATGCGACGAAAGTTCGGGTGTAATACCCCCTCGACTAAGTCTAAATTCCGTAAGGTCAAGCCTAGATTCCGTATATATACAACGCCCTAGGCTCCGCATAGTCAAACCTAGATTCGAACCAAGGTTAACCTAGCGCTCTGATACCAACTTTGTCACGACCAGAAATAGCCCATGACTGGTACTTGAATCATATGAAGTCTACATGACCACATCTAATTCAAGTAAGCCAAAAGCCCAGAAATCGAAAACCATTTTAGGTAAGAATAAACTTATTTTAAAATGAGTGGTTTAATAGCATAAGCCGAATTATGCGTTTTTAAAACATCAAGTCTTTTCTAAAAATTTCGGCAGAGTTTCCATTGTAAATACTGGCCCCGAACGGGGTACAACAAGATAATATATACATGAATGATAAAAGGCATCCCCAAGCGAGAGCAAGCTCTTCGTCAATCAATGGTCACAATCACGTAAGCAATATAATATACAACGCCAAAGGGCGAGGAAAAGCTGAAAAGGAAACTCAAAACAGCATGAAATCCATAGTAATACAACGCGCGACTCTAAGGTCGAAAGAATAACAACTCTAGTCTCTAAGTCTGCAATAAATACATGTTTGGTTGATGGAGTTTCTAGATACAACTGAATATAAATAAAGTACAATGGTGGTCACGATACAAGTGAACCCACCTACTAGTAAATCACCCGGAATGGAAGCAGTGTGCCAGCAAAGTCGTAACGGAACCTGTACGGCAAAACCTGCAAGAAACTGTGCCACAACGGGGGAGAGTTTCCAACTCGTGAGTAGAAAACATCACAGAGCAGAAATCGTAAGTATGACGCAATCATAGGTCATACGATCAGTAATATCCTCAAATGATAAAGTCTGAAGCATGAAAGGGTGGTAAGGATAAACATCTAGACATAAGTGTAATCCCAGTGCTCGGTCATTGCCTCAGGTAGCAATATATCATATGTATGAGATATGAAGTAAGGTAATGAAATGAGTGAGACAACTATTTCTATTTTTAAAGAGATATCTTTATGTTTATTAATCGAGTAACATCGATGAAATCAACTAAGAAATCCGTGTCAAGTATCGACACAAAACATAAATCCCAATATCTCAATATCTCAGGCTCCGGCTGCCCGGACTGACCTGTATCATCAAAACTCAAAACCTCAGTGTCTCAAACCTTAAATATTAATATCTCAGGCTCCGGCTGCCCGGAGTAACCTGTATCATCTCATGACTCCGGCCGGTATCCTCCGGATAACCGACGAGTCCAAATAATATCACCGGTAGGTAGTGCTCACCTGCCAGGCTCATCGAATACAACTCGAACTTCTTGCCCCGGGGTACCATACCGGACCCACCATGTACCCGAGACAGTTCATCCAACTCCTCGAATCGGGTTTCCAAATCCAACAGCAATCATGAAAACTCATGGTGGACGACTCATACATCATGGGAAAACCGCGCTTTTCATTTTAAAAAGAGAAAAAAGTTTATACATATTCTTGCGGTTTTCCCCCAAATCCAGGAAATCTCATGAAAATCCGAAATCCTATCATCAATAGCAAGTAAACAGTGAATAATAATATGCATGAAGTAGCAAGTAATAACCGCAATGTCAAAACTAGCATATAAAGCAAGTACACTAATATCATGTCGAGATTATCAGCTAACAAGCTATATCAATGAAATAATATTCTCTAAAGTGCAAGTGACATGGCAATTACCGATGATAATGTGTGTGAGCCGGCAAGTAAATGTATGTGGAACATACACATCATCGGTTATGGTGTTGGTGTCCTGACAGCATAATCTCAATAATGGCATATGGAAATACAATATAAACCTGCGAATGCAATGCTAACAGTAATAACATGCGGGAGCTGAATAATAAACACAACGATAACTAATCTGCATTTATTTAATATGAGTCATACAGTTTCGCCATTTGAAATAACACGAATCGTGGTGGTTTGAAAATAAGGGCTACGTGGTTTTTTAAGAAAAGATGCGTCCTTTGAAATATCCGTAGAATCCCTTGGCCTGTCTTTTAAAATACCCACGATTCGTTAGTTTAGAAATAGGTAGGAATCGAATCTAGTCTAACAACTACACTAAACTATAGGGCTGAGCTAACAGGCTAAACGAAGGTAAGGAAACCGCCTAACGTCTGAGTCGATACATATATATATATATATATATATATATAATAGTCGGTGATCCCGCCTCAATAGTATCACATACGATACAATATCTATAATATGACATTCTCAAGTCAGGAGTGCGGATCTATCATAAATATAAAGCTCGTACGGTAAATCCGTCGAACGGCCTCAAATCTGGGTACGGGTCAAATGTCACATCTAACACATTATTCATCTGGTATCCTCTTTATCAAATATTATGATCCGGGGTACTGATCAACGTCTAGTACAATACTGATACCACCTACGTATATGCATGCATGTTTATGAAAACACCACGTCAAGGACCCGCTAAAACAACATGTCGTATCCTAAATACGAACCCTGTCACATCACCGATCTCACGGCCTCAAGCCCAATCTCAGCGACTCATCTCAAATCCCAAGTACTATTCTCATAATCCATGTATATGTATACGTATATATATATATATATACATAGTCCCATACCCATGTGTGTGTATATATATATATACATATCCCCATATACGCACATGTAAAAGAATGAATGTATGCAAGTGTGTGTGTGTGTGTGGGTGCAACAACTACTCTAGGGTTTCGCAAGCAACACTACTAATCCATGAACACCTAATATCTATCTTAACATCAATAATCCCATATCAACAATAATATTTATATATGTGTATACGTATTCATATACATCACTACGAACTGCGGGGGTGCTATACGACATCCACCCGACTTCCCCCGTAGATATATATCTACCCACCTTGCTTCTTGTGTGTCGATGCCGATGTCTCCATCTTCATCTTCAACGTCTCAACATCACGTGGGGTACCTACACATATAATCCAATCGTAAATGCGTATTAAAATCACATCGGAAAACCAAAAACGGCACACGCTACGCTCATAGGTAAAAACCTATAGCCTCGCATGCAAACACGACTAATAACCCTAGTCGTTGACGTTCAAACGCCACCCGACATAAACGAATTATCAAATACCAAAATCCATGTTAAAACAAGTCGTAAAACTATCCACCAACACAAGAAAATGATCCCAGATTCTACCCTAGGTCAAATTAGCCAATTTTGCATATGCCAAGGGTCAAATTTAATGGAGATAAGGCCCTGAAGAAAAAACGAACCATTTCCAACCTGCTCTGGCCGCAAATTGCGGCCAAAAGGAATTAATTTGCAGCCAAGGTTGATGGTTAGGGGCTAGGGTTTTGGTGGTACACTTCAGGTTGCCTGCACATCACTTTGTGTTTGCTAAATAATTTTCAGAGGCTCCAGGTATTAGCAGATTTCATAATACTCACAGAATCCAAAATTCTTCCGATATTGGGTTTCTAAGTTCGGGTTTGTGGTTCTATTCTCTGGTTTCAATCCATAAAACAATCCCTACAGGGGTTTAAGGTCACTATTAAGCCTTAATTTCCCCTTTAGGTTCAACTAAAACCCTAATTCTCAACTCAAGTTTTCAACTTCACAAAACCACACAATATCGATTCTAAATTAACATGGACACTAAAGCAAATGGAAATTCTACACTAAAGGTTAAGAGAATACCTCATTTGGCAACTCAAGAATTTTCTTGAGTTGCCCCAAGTGTCCAAAATGCAAGCTTTCTTGGTCCATGGTGTAGCTAGTGAGCTTGTGCATCTTTTTATTGAAATGGGTATTGGGGTTTGAGGTGTTTTTAATGGAGTTTGAGAGGGTTGAAGAGGGGGAGGGAGTGAGGGCAGCAACAGCAACAACAAGAGAGTGAGGGAGAGGAGAAAATGTGAAGAAAATGGTGAGATGAGAGGATGGCAAGTCCAAGATAACCCCCTCACCTTTCTCTCTCTCACCCATACCTAATACTATATTTATATCCTTTTCTTTTCTTTTCTTTTCCTTTTCTTTTTCTTCTCTCCTTAATAGTAAACCCAAATCAAACCATACACCTAAAATCATGTAAGAAAAATGTAACAAGTGTTAAAAAAATGACATGTGCACAAAATACGCTTAAAGTCCGATTAGCGATTTTTAATCGCGATTAGCACTAAAATAGTGTCAAATAAATCATAAACTTTCATAATTTGCATGAATCACATAAAGCACCCTCATTTCAGAAATTTCTAAAAAAAATTCAAAATTTTCCCCATTTATCGGTATTTTATTATACCGCCCTATTAAAATATTCAATATTTTTTTATTAAATTAAAAAAATTCCCAAAAATAACATTTTATTTTTCTGAAATGTTACAGCCCCGTCTAGCACTGTTAGGTTACTTAACTAACGCCAGAGCGGGGGCTGGACTAGCGCGGATGCAAAACTTAAGTAGCGTCTATTATATAACATATATAATAATAGCATTCGTCTGATGCAATAATAGGCATTCCAGATTACAGATGAACATATTGGATATACTAGGAATTTCGCGTTTCGTTTAAGCCTATAACGAAAGACGGATTCCACGGTCTTGATGAATAGCCAAGCCCCAACCCAGACACCTACGGGTGCTGAAAACTACCCGCCAAATTCCGGAAGTGAAGCAACCTCCTTCAACAAAGTGAATAGGCCACTCGGCACTTCAAAGAACCCGGTAGTTTGTGCACCACACATTGGGTCTATCCTAGGAGCAGAAAACAGTAAGAAGAAATAATACAACGGCGGCAACAAGCTCAACCCGAATGTGCCCCGCAAAATAATATTACATCTTACAATTTAGATTGAATGAAAGATAAAAACACTCATCTCACATCCCCGGCTACTCATTCACGACGATCCTATAATGTCTATATACATAAACCAACAAATATGTGCAACTTCAAACTAACCGACATATAGCAATTATTTGAAGTTTAAAAACACATATAACAATACAGATAAAAACCCGATTAGCCAAGAACATTAGAATTTCGATCGAATTATATTTTCCGTGTCCACCCCAAGTGCAAACTAGCACTCCAAAAAATCCTGGGTAGAAACCAAATATTCCAGAAAAAAATACACAAGAAAATAAGAATAACAGAAGAAATCAGAGTTGACTCGGTCTTGAATCGGCCGCGGATCTGCGGCGAAACGCACCGTTGCGCAGCGGTTCCGCGGCGTTCTTGACGATTCAGGGCCTCGGATTTATTGAGCATTCTTAAAAAACCCTGCACTTAAGTTTAAGAACCCTGAAATAATTTTTCTGGCACTTTTCAAAAACAACAGAAACTCGGTTTTGTGTGTATCATATTTCTGTTTTTCCGACGATCGAACTTCTAATACTTGCTAACAAGTTAGTAAAGGTTTAGTAGGCTATGATACCACAGTAAGTCCATGCCACGCACCCCACGGGATCGTGGGGAGGAAGAATTTTCAAAAAACAATTTTCAAAAGCATTGTGACATAGACTATATGCCAAGATCGTTTCTAAACCTTTACTAACAACAAGAACATGAGATCAAACTATATGTGCAGAAGTTATACCTCACGTTCATGTCCTTCTGGTCTTCATTCCTCGCTGTCCTCCACCTCGTTGTCGACTCCATGGATCATATCGGATCGCCGCTTCCTCATCGGTCTTCTCAAATCGAAGATGGTCCACCCGAGAGAATGTGCATCAAGCTCCTACCTCAACTGAAGCTACTAGGGCATCATGTTCGCTACACAAGATGTCGTAGACGATGTAGAGTATGAAGATGGATTGGGATGTCTCTTTTCATCCTAGGTTACTCAACACATGAGTGTTCTAGGGTATGAGGAAGAATATGATAGGTTTTGGAAAACCTAGTGAAGTTTTTGCATAAGTATGAGAATGAACTTTCATGTTGTGATGTGAACTGATCCAAAACCTTTTTCCTTATGAATAAATCATTTAGAAAAATGAATTAAGGTTCAAATCCAATCAAGTGACTCATGGGATGAAAACCCTATAAGTGGCACTTTAAGCCATATCCAATTCTATGGAAAAATCCACCTCATTTCCAACATGCATAATTCAATAAACATTTAATCCAAAATGTTTAATACAAATTATGATGTGTCATCTTCTAGAAGCATCTTTGAATAAATTATAAAAATGCCCCTCGTCCGTATATACATACCCGTATCCGTATTCCGAAAAATACGAATATAAAAGAGACGAAAAACTATCCATCAATACAATAATAGGATCCGGCTTAAACCAAAGCCCACTAGTATTGTCCTTCCGAATAATCATCCATGCACAAGTACACGTACGCGATTGAACCCTGTCTTAAAACCATACGACCTCTACATCTTTTTCCCGATGCAGGGAAAACCTCTGTGTGGGACTCTAAAGACTCGACACTACGCTGGCAGTAGGTTTAACCACAGGTCGCAAGCGGCACTAGCTGTATGTAACGACCCCTAGGTATATGTCGATGAGAAGGTCGATGAGAATAACTCATCCGAACTCCAATTAAGACTATTTGTGAAAATCTCCGTACAGTCCGGTCTGTTAGTCTAAGAGTATCGCATATCGGTCCCAGGGGGAGGCAAGCGTCTGACCCCTAATAGTGCAATAAGTTCTGTCGGAGCGTTGCCCATTACACCCCGAGAAACAACTGGAGTAACTACCAGTAAATCTCTCTTGCCCTGGCCAGGAACTTTGTGTAATGGCTCACCAAACACATCACGATATCAACCCCAATACCGGGAGAGACGAATCCTATCTAACCGCTACTGCCTCCAAGTGCTTCGGGACTGCACCCAACTGTTACCTGTTTGCACAACTCCTTTGAGCGTGGTAGGGTAATAATCAAAGTACAGTGGGAACACACTCGAGGCGAAGCAGCAGTGTCAAGTCGACGGACTAAGCTATACTCATGTCACCTGGGAACTGCTACCCGACGATAGGTATAATACCCACCAACAGTTCCCGACGAGACATGTCCGGTGTACCCATAACCCAATGAGCAGCTGCATACTATCTCCAGTACGACGTACTAATGGCTGTGGGACATACCATCTTCCCTGCTGGGATGAGAAGCGTATACACAAGTCTACTCTGGATTATCGATGCCCTGTCTCGATAATCCTACGACTAGGAACCTGTATAAGAATGTGCTTATAGACTACCCAGCCCCCACTAGTGTGGCTTCCATCACAACGCTGGTAATCAAGAAAAAAATCCTAAGGGATCTACTAATATGTATAAGCGATATGCTAAAAGAAACACATGCACATATTGAGGTAGAAACAAACCAGGTAGCATACTACCATTTTAAGCAAGACAGTTAATACAACTGTGAATATCCCAAGCTTCCATTAGGTAATATACAAACCAGTATGATACAATAATGGCCTCTAGGGCATATACACTAATAGTTATCGTTTAGAACACTAAAGCTTTAGTTTTGTGCACATATCGTATTTTTAGGGTCATTTTTGAGTCTCTGTAATCTGCTATGACCACGAATTTATACTGTAAAATCTAGCAATGTAGTAGTCTTGTACTAGAGGCCCTGGTTGTTCACCTGAGACCCGAACCCAATCCCACATGTTTTGGCCGTCGACACTTGGGGAAAATCAGGCAAGCTCGGTTTTTCTGGGGACTAGGGGGTTGTGGTTTGTAGGGTAGCCGTCTGTATGTATTTTGGGGGTGTTTGGTACTGCTAGATTTTTATATATTGACAGTATACAAAATCTGGGACCACATAGCTAGTTTTTAGGTGTTTCGGTAAAGTGCGATACGATTGATCCGACATAGTTTAAGTGTTTCGGGTAGCTTGCAGTCGTGGACTGGTTTTGATGATGTCGCTACACACGTTAGCTGCTAAGCGAATCCTTTTGTAGCTTTAGGGAACCGATTCGTTATTTGGCGTTGTGTCCGTTTATTATTGGGTAGTTTGCTAAATCCACGCGTTATTATGTTTTGTGTTAATAGGATCGCAGGCGGGAACTTCGGACGCTACGAAGAAACGAAATCAGGTGGTTGGATTTACCTAGCTCGAGATCATCGGTGAGTAGATTTAACATCTACGGGGAAATCTCCCGTATGGCGTTAAGCGTCAGGGCTATATACGATATTATAGCCGCATGTTTATATGCATATATGTTGATTGTGCATGAGCATCATTGCATACCATTACTTATTGTACCTTGACTTAGTACCTAGTGGACACTGCGTCATTACTGACGGTTCATGTTGCACAAGTACTAAATTGTATGCTACACCCACACCGTCGGTAATTTCCATGACACGCACAACCTATACACACATGTAGTATTGTAATCGTTATTGACATTGAGACGTTGATTCTTGTTCTATTGCGCATATGAAATGCATCATGAATACATAGCTACATTTACACCTTTATATGATGTTGCATTTGATTTTGGAGAAATTGGGAACCACATGATATATTTAAAAACTTGATTCATTTAAAAGATCGGTTTTCCCTTGATATGCTCATATTAATGTTTTATGTTGCATATATCATATTTCATGGATTTACCCATTGAGATACGGATTTCATGTGATTTATGGATTTGAGAACCGTGGTGATATTTCAAGAAAGTATGCATTGTTTTGAAAACCTGGTTTCTCTTGATATGATATTTCGATGCGTCCACCATGAGATTTCTCGATTCTGAGACTTGTTTTAGAAACCCGATTTGAGGAGCTGGATGATCCGTTTGCGGGTTCATGGTGGACCCACTATGGTACCCCGGGGCAAGAAAGGGTTGTTGTGCAGTAGACGATGAGCCTGGAAGAGGGACTACTACCTACCGGTGATTGGTTGAACCTGGTGGTTATCCAGAGGATAACGACAGGAGTCGTGAGATGGATATGGGCCGATCCGGACAGACGGAGCCCGTGGGCCGATCCGGACTGACGGAGTCCCAGTTATGTGGATTTACGCGTCGATGTTGGACACAGATTTTTCATGATGTTTCGAGTGTCGATGTTGGGCACTCAGGTTCCATGAGATTTAAGATATGAGGGCCGATCAGAGTGACGGCGCCTGAGGTATTGGGATTTGGGGTGTCGTTGATGGACACCGATTTTTCCACGATGATGATTCATTGATGATGTTATGTTTTATCCCATACTCAGTAGTTATTTGATATGCATTGTTTTATGTAGTAGTAGTACCCTGATGGTGTACCTTGATCATGATTATTGCATATCCATATTACCATATTTATGCTATCAGATTGCATGTGATAGATTATCGTTTTACGTGCATACCTGCGATTTTCTGTATGATGTTACTTACTATTTACGAGTTGGCAACTCACCCCTGTTGTACCACAGCGTTTTGCATGCTTAACCCTCAGAGTAGTCGCGGCAGGGCTCCTTATTATCTCTATTTTGCGGATACCGCTACGTTTGGCTGTGAGGCCGTTTGGTATAGGTGGGTTTGCGGTTATTCGACTTCATCTATTGTATATATTATTGTATCTAGTATTCTCCATCTACCATTTCTATGTATTGACTTAGAGATGAGTTTTTGAGGATCGATATTGTATATTTTGTGACTCTGGGTGTCGTGCTCGTGTGAGCCGGCCTTTCTTATGCAGTTTTATCTCTTTATGCCGTTTTTACTTTTTATTGTCTATTTCTTCGCTACGGCGTCGTATATATGATTGTGGTAGTTATTTCCACCTTTGGGCGTGATTTGCTCCCGTTTGGGGATGCTTTATTTATATTCTATGTTTGTACCCGTTTCGGGGCTAGTTTTTACAAAGGAGGTGCTGCCAAAATTTTTAAGAAAATAAACTTAAGTTTTAAGATTTTTACTTGAGATTTCCAAATGTTTTTAACAATGTTTTATCACTTACTTCTTATGGTTTAGATTTCTGGGTTTTCTTCTTACTTAAATTGCGTTACGTCTTTTGACGTCACGTGGTTTAAGTACCGGTCACGTGCCTAATTTTTGGGTCGTGACAAAGTTGGTATCAGAGCGCTAGGTTTTACCTTTCGGAGTGTAGGATGTCCTTGGTATGATGGAGTAGGTAGCTTAAGCAGAGTGACGTAGTGTGTGTATGTTCCGCGGCATACTTACGACACGGTACTCCGCCTAAGTGACCTTAGGACTTATTGGTTGAAATTCCTTCCGTGATTATATACATCCATGTGATTCGATTTCTATGTTCTTATCGAATCCCATTTTCATTTCCAGCCATTATGCCGCCGAAGACTACGAGGGCGCAGAGAGCGGCCGCAAGAGCCAAGGTCAAGGTAGGCTCATTGGAGACAAGGACTGACCAGGGCGGTACGCCCGTTGTACAGGAAAGGTTGATCCACTTTCACTAGATCGTATTACTAGGCTAGAGGCCGGTATGATGGATTTGCGCCAGATGATGGGGTCGTTAGTTAAGGCCAGTCGAGCACAGAGACAGGAGGTTGTCCCACCTGTCACGGGGACTGCGATGGTGCCTACGGTTCAGGCAGTCGTACCTGCAGCTATGGAGGTTATCACCGTATCGTTATCTGAGTTCATGAGGCTGAAGCCTCCGTTTTTCACCGGCACCGACGCAGCTGAGGATCCGCATTCGTTTATCGATCGGATGGCCAGGATCTGTCGTTCACTGAGATGCTCCGACGCGAGATGGGTAGAGTTCGCGAGTTTTCGTTTGGAGGGTCTTGCCCAGACCTGGTGCGAGTCTTTAGAGAGGGGCAGAGCCGCAGGTCTTTCTCCTATGACCTGGGCTGAGTTCGTGACGGTTTTTCTTTCCCATTTTCTTCCGCAGAGTGTCAGGGATGCTCGAGCTCACAGTTTTGAGTTGTTAAGCTAGACTTCGGATATGAAGGTAGCAGAGTACGATGTTCAGTTTACCCAGCTATCTGTGTATGCTCCATATTTGGTGGACACTAAGGAGATGCGGATCAAGAGATTTGTGCGAGGCCTGCTTACCCAATTGTTCCTCGCTATCATCTTCCAGCATTCTGACATATATGCAGCCCTACTGGTTGAGGAGCGTCTTTCCGAAACTTCGGTCATTCCGGAACCGAAGAGGGTCTGTACTGATGTATCAGCCTGGAGGCAGATGCTTAAACGCCGCGACAGATTTCGTTCAGGTCGTGGGAGGAGCAGAGGCTTGGGACGAGGCCAGTTATTCAGCTCTTATCCCTAGGAGGGTCAGCAGTCATCGTCTGGATATTTCCTATGCGGGAGTTTTTATCATCGCGTCAGAGATTGTACTGAGCCATGTGAGGATGAGGCAGCCGTACTACATTTTACCTTACCACCTTCTCCACCTAAGAGAGTGTTGCCTCTTACGCCTGTTGTTGCTCCGCATCAGACTTATGCTCAGAGAGGTCATGGTCGCAGAGGGTTTGTTCAGAGGGGACGGGGTGGCAGAGGCGGAGGAAAGCCAGTTGCCGGTAGAGGGCAGGCTCGAGTATTTTCTTTGACTCATCAGGACGTGCATGCGTCTAATGCAGTGGTTTCGGTACTCTTTCACTATGTTCCTTCGATGCATACATTTTTTTGATCCGGGGTCTACGCACTCGTATGTTTCTACACACTTCGTGCCGAGGTTGGGCCGAGAGTCATGTTTTCTAGATCAGCCGCTTGTCGTGACTACTCCTGTTAGCGAGTCGTTTGTTGCGCGACACGTGTTTCGGTCGTGTGCCATCCGTATTGGAGATAGAGATTCGTCCGTCGACTTGATCCTTCTTGAGATGTTAGACTTTGACATTCTCTTAGGCATGCATTGGGTAGCTACTTGCTACGCGTCCGTTGACTGCCGTAAGAAGACAGTCAGGTTTTATTTTCCCGGCGAGTCAGTTCTTGTTGTGTAGGGGGACCATGGTGCCGCTGTTAGTGTATATGCCCTAGAGGCCATTACTGTATCATACTAGTTTGTATATTACTTAATGGAAGCTTGGGATATTCACCTTGTATAGACAATCTTGCTCAATATAGTAGTATGCTGCTTGGTTTGTTTCTACTTCAACGTGTACATGTGTTTATTTTAGTATATCACCTATACACATTAGTGGAGCCCTTAGGATCTTTGCTTGATTACCAGCGTTGTGATGGCAGTCACACTAGTGGGGGCTGGGTAATCTATAAGCACATCCTTATGCAGGTCCCTAGTCGCAGGACTATCGAGACAGGGCATCGATACTCCGGAGTAGACTAGCTATGCGCTTCTCTTCCCACTGTGCGAGACGGTCTGTCCCACAGCCGTCAGTACGTCGTACTTGAGATAGTATGCGGGTGCTCGTTAGGTTACGAGTACACTGGACAGGACTCGTCGGGAACTGTTGGTTGGTACTATACCTATCGTCAGTTATCAGTTCCCAGGTGACATGAGTACAGCTTAGTCCGCTGACTTGACGCTGTCACTTTGCCTCAAGTGTGTTCCCACTGTACTTAGATTACTACCCTACCACGGCTCAAAGGAGTCGTGCAAACAGGTAGTAGTTGGGTGCTGTCCCGAAGCACTTGGAGGCAGCGACGGTTAGACATGATTCGTCTCTCCCGGTATTGGGGGTTGACATCGCGCTGTGTCTAGGAGAGCCATTACACGAGTAGTCCTTGGCCAGGGCAAGCGAGATATACTGGTAGGTTTCCAGTGCTATCTCAGGGTGTTCTGGGCTACACTCCGACACGACCTGTACCGCTATTAGGGGACTGACGTTTACCACCCCCTAGGCCCGCCATGCGATGTATCAGACGAACAGACCGGACTGTACAGAGATTGTCACATTCAGACTCAGTAGGAGTTCAGATGGGTTTCACCTCGTCATTCTTCTTGTCGGCATCTACCTGGGGACCGTTACGTACAGCTAGTGCCGCTTGCGGTCTGTGGTTAAACCCACTGCCAGCGTAGTGTCGAGTCTTTAGAGTTCCACACAGAAAGCTATTCGCTTTTAGGCAAAAGAGTAGGGGTCGCATGGTTTTGCGACAGGTCGCATGGTATTGCGACAGGGTTCGGTCACATCCGTGCACTTGTGCACGTACAGTGTCCGGACAGTTAACACTAGCGGGCTTTGGTTTAAGCCAAATCCTAATGTACGTTTTGGGATTGGTTTTATCTCGTTTGTATTCGTGTTCCTTGGAACGCGGATGCGGGTGTGTATGCACAGTTGACAGAGAGGCAGATGATTCTCATTGGGGTTCTTGACTGTTGACTTTTGACTTTTGGCTAAACCCTAATGAGAATAAGAAATATGATTAATGATAATATTAATTAAGTATTATTGTGTCATGGTTAAGATGATGAGTTGACTTTGTTGACTTGTTGACTTTGTTGACCGGTTGACTAAGTTGGACTAGTCGACCATCATCATTGCATTCGCTATCATTTCATGGCAAAGACTTTTGCTTGCTTGTTTTGCTTTGCAATATGAGTGCATGAAATGATAATGCCACATGATATGATATGAACCATCACATAATACTCAATTATTATTATTATTATTATTATTATTCTTTTTGGATTATGGGAGAGAGGTTGGCAAAAGGTTTTCTCATTTTCTCATTTCATTTCTCTCTCTTGCCATCACTTCCCATCACTTGCTCAAGCTCTCCATCTTCCTCTTGCTCTCTCTAGCTCAAGGCAAACCATTCTCATGTGTTGAGACTCATTGCCTTAGTGATAAAAAGACACCAAAACAATCCTTTACTCATTCTAGTTCACAAGGCCTAGCAAGCCAAGTGTTCTAGTTTCTTCAAAGATCGAAGAAGAAGCCGAAGGTAGAAGCTTTCGGGTGGATCCATCTTCGACGCAAGGAGACGACGAGGTGAGGCCGATCCGTACACCGGGAGGAGTTGAAGATGAAGGAGTTCAAGAAAGGTATAGCCCCCTAACCGAGTAGGTAAACTCTAATTAGGTTGTTAGTTAGTTGTTTAACAAAGATCCGTATTTGGAGTCCATGTTACCACCCTCTTGAAAATCATTTTTCACCACTTACACAACCCCGTAAGTACCGGGGAAGGGTAGCATGGACTTACAGTGGTATCAGAGCCTAGTTAAACACTATCTAACATGTTAGCGAAGTAAGTAGAAGTTCGATAAATCTTATCTTAAAAATCGGCTCAGGCTTTTGTTTAAACACCCAGCAAAATTGGTCCATTGAACCGGTCAAGGCACCGCGGAAACGCGGCGGGAGCATGCTCCCGTCGCGGTTCCGCGGCCGAGTTGACTCGGCCGTGGCATAATTTTGTTGCAGTGTATTTCTACGGTTGTTTTGGGATTTTTACAATATGTCTTTTCAGCCCAGATTTTCCAGAAAGAAAAATTAGTTTTTGGGGCTTGAAAATCCGTATTTTTATCGAACTTCTAAAGACTTAAGCTGAAGGGTATATATCTGTGATGTGTTATATGTATTGAACGTCCGCTAATCGCTATACGTCGATTAGTGGGGGTTATACATATCTGTGATCTGTAATGTTGATGGTATGTGTATATGAATTTATTGGATTGTCGCAGATGAATAGCCGGGGGGTTGTGAGATGAGAGTTTTCTTTTATCTTTCAATTCATGTAATATGTAAATTGATGTAATATTATTTTTGGCCGCACAACAGGGTCGGGGTTGTAGCCGTCATTGTATAATTTCTTTTTACTGTTTTTGCTCCAAGGATAGACCCAAGGTGAGGTGCACAAACTACCGGGTATCTCGAAGTGCCGAGTGGCCTACTCACGTCGTTGAGGGAGGTTGCTCCACTTCGGATATTTGGTGGGTAGTTTGCCGCACCCGTAGGGGTCTAGGGTGGGGTATTGGCTATTCATCGCGACCGTGTAATCCGCTTTTCGTTACAGGCTCGTATGAATTGCGGATTCCTAGTATATCCAATGTATTTATCTGTGATCTGAAATGGCTATCATTGCAATATATCTATGTATGATATTATTTAGGCGTTGCTTATATTTTGCAGCCGCGCTAGCCCAGCCCCCGCTCTGTCGTTAGTTAAGTAACCTAACGGGTAATGACGGGGCCCCGTGGCGAATGTGAATGGCATAAGCGTACGTCATATTTTGGTTGTTTTCTGCAATGGTAGGATTAAATGATGGGACGCATTAAAAGAACTAATGCAAGAAAAAATAAACCAAGTAAAATTCGTTGGAACACTTTTAAAAACCACTCGGTTTCTTTTCAAAACAACTTTTAAACGCGGAGCTTAAGCCACTCCTTTTAAAATCTATCTCGTTCCATCGATTATATCAAGTTCACTACGTTCACGGTTTCGCCAAAAACATTCTTAGCTCTCCGTCGTTACACATGGATAGTCAATAGTATTCAAGCTATGTTTGTTGGCCAAAGTCAAGGCATAGTTATTGGTAGCTATTGGGTATTCATGTGCAGCATAGATAGATGTGTTGGTTTGGGGCAGTCGTTCTACCTTGTTGGCCAAAGTCAAGGGTATGTGCGGGTGGGCTCAAATTAACCTTGAGAATGACGGGTAGAACTTGACATGTGACTTATGATTTGTTGGCCAAAGTCAAGGTCATAATAGCATGGGGAAAAAATCCACATCGGGAGTTTCAAAAGAACTGAAACTTGCTAGCGCTGCATACCATTTGGAGTGTGATGATTCTGGTAGGATTCCTTCAGTTTTGTCACGCAATGATATTTGGATCCCGATCCTACTGTGAGTATATGCTACTCCTCGGGAAATTTTTCACTTAACGATCAATGCTATAAACCAAGTAGGTGTCTAGATAGGTGTTAGCGGGGCTACGCCCCCAGGGAAAAGAGGTTCTTAAATTAAGGAACTTCGCGAAAGCGTTGGAAAACCTCCCTCGAAGTACCGACACCAGCCTGGCCAAACGGTTAAGCAAGAATTGTACGGTAAGATTGATCCTGACTAATTCTTCCTTTTTGGTTTGAGGAGGGATTCGACAGACGGTGGGAGCCATCCTGTTTAGAAAAATTAAAAACCACTCTAAACTTGCAAGAGCATCATGCTAAAGTGTTTCTTCTCTCTCTCCTAATTGCAGCGACCAATCATCATGACCGGACTTAAGTTATTACTAGATAAAAACATACTGACAGGGCCAAACTACAAAGATTGGCTCAGGAATGTCAAAATGGCAATCACTTATGACAAGTTTGGGTATCTCCTTACTACCAAAGCTCCCCCTGTCCCAGGACCCACCTCCAGCGTCGCGGATAAGGAAATCCGTAAGACTTGGGAGATCGATAGAGCGAAGGCCAAGTGCCTCGTGCTTGCCTCTATGGACAACGAACATCAGAGGAGGCACGAGAATATGGACCTCGAATCCATATTTCTCCATACAAAAGAACTGTATGGAGAGCAATCTCGTATCGCAAGATACGAAGTGTCGAAGAAGTTATTTTCGGCAAGGTTGGACATCGGATCATCGGTAGCGGAACACGTGCTTAAGATGATTGGCTTCATTGAGGAGCTCGCGGACCTTGAGACCACGTTAGAGAACGAGCTCTATACGGACTTGATTCGCCAGTCCCTTCCTTCCACTTACGCCCAGTTTATACTGAACTTCAACTTGCAAGAAAAAGAAGTTGAACATTCAGAGCTCCTCAACATGCTGAGGAGTGCAGAGGGCACCCAACAGAAAGGTAGGGAAACAACCACTTTGTTTGTAGGAGGATCTTCATCTTCTAGGTCCAAGGCGAAAGCCAAGGGAAAGAAGAAGAAAACCCCCGCCAAACCAAGGGGCGGTGTTAGTAAAGTGGATACGAAGGGAAAAGCAAAAGCAACAAAGATAGCGGGGAAGCTTATAGGGAAGGAAGAGTTCTTTTTCTGTCATAAGAGTGGTCACTGGAAGAAAGATTGCAGGGCTTAGAAAGCCAGAACACAGGATCTGAAGCAAGTTGCGGCTTCAGCTTCAGGTGTGTATGTTATTGAAAACTGTCTATCAATAAACTCTACTTCCTGGGTATTGGATACCGGATCAGGATCTCATATCTGTAATTCTTTGCAGGTGTTGAGAAACCGTAGGGTTTTGAAGGCATGTGACATGACCCTCAAAGTTGCAAACGGAGCTAGCATGGATGCTAAGGCCGTGGGGGACTATCACCTGAGGTTGTCAGATGGACATGTTTTGGTTTTACGTAATTGCTTTTTTGTACCCAACGCAACTTGTAATATCATTTCTGCATCTTTGATTTCTAAAGAAGGTTATGAATTTGCGTTTGTAAGTAATGTTGTAAACATTCACCTTAATCAAGTTCTGATTGGGTCAGGTACATTAAGCAATGGTATATACGTACTAAACCAACCACAGATTTTCAATGTCCAGAATACACACAAAAGAAAGTCTCCGGAAATAAATCTGACTTTCTTATGGCATTGTAGACCGGGTCACATCAATGAGAGAAGGTTGACGAAGTTACATGCAGAAGGATATTTGAATCCGTTCGAATATCAATCGTATGCCACTTGTCAATCCTGTCTCAAAGGAAAGATGACAAAGACTCCATTCACTGGACATGGAGTAAGAGCGAGCGAGCTCTTGGGACTCGTACACAGCGACGTGTGCGGTCCAATGTCTACACATGCGCAAAGCGGTTATTCTTACTTCATTACTTTTACGGATGACTTTTCAAGGTACGGTTATGTCTTCTTAATGAAACATAAGTCCGAAGCCTTTGGAAAATTCCAGGAATATAAGAATGAAGTAGAAAAACAAACCGGCAAAAGTATCAAGACACTAAGATCGGATCGAGGTGGTGAATACTTGAGTGCCGAGTTCCTGGACTATTTAAAAGAGAATGGAATTCTCTCTCAGCTTACTCCTCCATACACTCCGCAACATAACGATGTATCGGAGAGACGGAACCGAACCCTATTGGATATGGTACAGTCCATGATGAGTAACGCTGAGTTACCGCGATCATTCTGGGGATATGCACTAGAATCAGCTGCATACCTTTTGAACCGAGTTCCAACTAAGACTGTGCCTACTACACCATATCAGATGTGGTGTGGGAAGAGACCCTATCTTAATCACATTAAGACATGGGGATGTCCACCTTTTGTCAAAAAGCAGCATGCGGACAAGCTCGAGGCACGCTCAGTACAGTGCAAGTTTGTGGGATATCTAAAGAACTCCTAGGGATATTTCTTCTATTGCGAAGAGGAACAAAAGATTTATGTTTCTTGTCATGCCCACTTCTTGGAAACTGAATTTTTGGAAAATCAGATAAGTGGGAACGCAATAGAACTGGAAGAAATTCTAGAACCACGAGCTATTACTGAAAGCTTAGTAGAACCAGAGGGTTCGAAAGATCAGGACATTCCTACGCCGCTCCGCAGAAGTAGTAGGCAGTCTCATCCGCCCGAGAGATACTACGGTTTTCTCATAGACGGGGATAGAGAGGATTGCATCATTGATTATGATGAGCCGACTAGCTTCCAGCAGGCCATTCAGAGCATTGACTCGGTAAAATGGCTGGATGCAAAGCGGACCGAAATGGAGTCCATGTACACCAACAAAGTATGGACGTTGGACGTTGCTCCAGATGGGGTAAAACCCGTAGGATGCAAGTGGATCTTCAAAAGGAAGATTGGTGTAGATGTAAGTCCATATTGCGACCCCCGGTTCTTACGGGGAGGCGGAAACGGTATAAAAAACAAATTTTTATCGCAAGAGGCAACATGGACTAAACAAGGTCGGGATCGTGTCTAAACTAAACTAGCATACAAGCTAAAGAGTCTTAGCTACTCGGATGAAGGTTATACCTAAACTTGAACTCCTTCTTCTTCAAACCTTGTAGAGGTTGATGGTTCTTGCCTTGAAGCCTTCTTCCGTCGAAGATGGATCCACCTCGAGAGTTCAACCTTTGGGCTCTTCCTCGTGCTTTGAGTGAACTAGGGTTTCCGGCTTGCTAAACCTTGAACCTAGAATGAGTAGAGAGTGTTTAAGAGGTGCTTTTCTTTTAAAAGAGAAGGATTCTCAACACATGAGAAGGGTTCTCTTTTGCTAGAGGAAGAAGAAGATGAAGAGAGGAGAGAGAAGCTCAATGAGATAATGAGACCTATTTCTCTTTCTTGCAACCATAATGCCAAAAGAAAAAGAATTATCTAAATAATAATAATTCAAAATAAGAATAGTTGATGGTAATTTGGAATGACCACTATCATGCTTCATTAAATGAAATGTAAGCATGAATCAAGGAGGATCTTTACAAAGCATGATGGTGGTCAACATTCAACCATGGTCAACAAGTCAACCATGGTCAACAAGTCAACAAAATCAACCATAACATAATTCTCATTTAATTACTATTATTAATAGATAATCCATAAATCCATTAGGGTTTGGAAAATGATAACTGTCAATTGTGCATACGCACCCGTTCCGAAACCCTAATGAAAGTCATCTTCCTCCTCCTCAAATAACTGTGCATAGACACCTGCATTCTTGTTCCGAGGAACATGAATACTGAGAGATAAAAGCAACCCCAAAACATATACCAGTATCCGGCTCAAACCAGAGCCTGCTGGCAATATCCGTCCGGACTCCAAACGTGCACAAGTGCGCGGAGGAGAACGAACCCTGTCGCAAAACCATGCGACCTCTACTCTGTTTTGCCCAGAGGCGAATACCCTCTGTGTGGGACTCTAAAGACTTGACACTACGCTGGCAGTGGGTTTAACCACAGACCGCAAGCGGCACTAGCTGTGCGTAACGGTCCCCAGGTAGATGCCGACAAGAAGGCTGACGAGGTGAAACCCCATCTGAACTCCTACTGAGTCTGAATGTGACAGTCTCCGTACAGTCCGGTCTGTTCGTCTGATACATCGAATGTCGGGCCTAGGGGGCGGTAAAACGTCAGTCCCCTAATAGCGGTACAAGTCGTGTCGGAGTGAAGCCCAAAACACCCTGAGATAACACTGGAAACTTACCAGTATATCTCGCTTGCCCTGGCCAGGGACTACTCGTGTAATGGCTCTCCTAGACACAGCGCGATGTCAACCCCCAATACCGGGAGAGACGAATCCTGTCTAACCGGCACTGCCTCCAAGTGCTTCGGGACTGCACCCAACCACCACCTGTTTACACGACTCCTTTGAGCCGTGGTAGGGTAGTGATCAAAATGCAGTGGGAACACACTTGAGGCGAAGTGCCAGTGTCAAGTCAGCGGACTAAGCTGTACTCATGTCACCTGGGAACTGATGACTGACGATAGGTATAATACCAACCTGTCAGTTCCCGACGAGTCTTGTCCAGTGTACACGTAACCCAACGAGCACCCGTATACTATCTCCAGTACGACGTACTGATGGCTGTGGGACAGACCATCTCCCAAACTGGGATGAGAAGCGCATACGCTAGTCTACTCCGGAGTATCGATGCCCTGTCTCGATAGTCCTGCGACTAGGGACCTGTATAAGGATGTGCTTATAGATTACCCAGCCCCCACTAGTGTGACTGCCATCACAACGCTGGTAATCAAGCAAAGATCCTAAGGGCTCCACTAATGCGTATAAGTGATATACTGAAATAAACACAAGTACACATTGAAGTAGAAACAAACCAAGTAGCATACTACTATATTGAGCAAGATTGTTTATACAAGGTGAATATCCCAAGCTTCCATTAAGTAATATACAAACTAGTATGATACAGTAATGGCCTCTAGGGCATATACACTAACAATCTCCCACTTGCACTAAGGCCATGTACTGGCGTATCGAAGACCTATCATCTCGATCAGCCGCTCGAACTGAGTCTGGGGTAGGGCCTTGGTGAATGGATCTGCAGTGTTCTCTTCTGAAGCAACCCTCCGAACCTCTATCTCCTTGCGATCCACGATCTCCCTGATCAGGTGATACCGCCTCAAGATGTGCCTGGATCTCTGATGGGACCTGGGTTCCTTCGCTAAAGCTATAGCCCCATTGTTGTCGCAATACAGAGGTATTGGGTCAACAATGGACGGAACCACCTGAAGTTCTTTTAAGAACTTCCTCATCCAGACAGCTTCTTTTGCGGCATCAGATGCAGCAATGTATTCCGCTTCCATAGTCGAGTCTACAACGGTTTCCTGTTTGGAGCTCTTCCAACACACCGCCCCTCCATTGAGGGTGAAGACAAAACCCGACATGGACTTGGAATCATCCTTGTCACTCTGGAAGCTGGAGTCAGCAAAGGCCTCGATCTGGAGGTCTTTTCCGCCATACACCAAGAACATCTCCTTAGTCCTTCTCAGGTACTTGAGAATGTTCTTTACCGCTATCCAGTGTTTCTCCCCAGGGTTTGACTGATACCGGCTTACCACACTCAGTGCATAAGCTACATCCGGTCTGGTACACAACATCGCATACATTATAGAGCCTACCGCAGAAGCGTAGGGTATAATAGACATGCGATCCCTCTCCAAATCAGTCTTGGGAGATATCTCTTTAGAGAGGGTGATCCCGTGACAAGCCGGTAGGTTACCGCGCTTGGAATCTTCCATACTGAATCTCTTCACTATGGTGTCGATGTACCTGGACTGAGAAAGTCCTAATATCCTCTTGGATCTATCACGATGGATCCGGATCCCCAGGATGTATGAGGCATCACCCAGGTCTTTCATGGAGAACCTGTGTGACAAGAACCCCTTGACAGATTGTAGCATAGGAATGTCATTTCCTACTAAGAGAATGTCATCCACGTATAAAACGAGGAATACTACAGTTCTCGCTACAAATCTACTATAGATGCATGGTTCATCTGGATTTTTGATAAAGCCAAATTCCTTGACCGTCTCATCAAAACAGATGTTCCAACTCCGCGATGCCTGCTTTAGTCCATAGATGGACTTAAGCAACTTGCACACCTTTCCGCTGCTCCCACTTTGATTGAAACCCTCTGGCTGATCCATATAAACACACTCCTTTAAATTTCCATTTAGAAAAGCGGTTTTTATGTCCATCTGCCAAATCTCATAATCGTGGAAGGCAGCAATGGCAAGAAGGATCCGAATGGATTTCAGCATAGCCACTGGAGAAAAGGTTTCGTCATAGTCCAAGCCAGGTCTTTGACAGAAACCCTTTGCTACAAGTCTAGCTTTATAGGTCTCAACCTGTCCATCTACACCAATCTTCCTTTTGAAGATCCACTTGCATCCTACGGGTTTTACCCCGTCTGGAGCAATGTCCAACGTCCATACTTTGTTGGTGTACATGGACTCCATTTCGGTCCGCATTGCATCCAGCCATTTTACCGAGTCAACGCTCTGAACGGCCTGCTGGAAGCTAGTAGGCTCATCATAATCTATGATGCAATCCTCTCTATCCCCGTCTATGAGAAAACCGTAGTATCTCTCGGGCGGATGAGACTGCCTACTACTCCAGCGGAGCGGCGTAGGAATGTCCTGTTCTTTTGAACCCTCTGGTTCCTCCAAGCTTTCAGTAATAGCTCGTGGTTCTGGAATTTCTTCCAGTTCTACTGTGCTCCCACTTATCTGGTTTTCCAAAAACTCAGTTTCCAAGAAGTAGGCATGACGAGAAACAAGAACTTTTTGTTCCTCTTCACAGTAGAAGAAATATCCCTTGGAGTTCTTTGGATATCCCACGAACTTACACTGTACTGAGCGTGCCTCGAGCTTGTCCGCATGCTGCTTTTTAACAAAAGCTGGACATCCCCATGTCTTAATATGCTTAAGATAGGGTCTTTTCCCACTCCACATTTCATATGGTGTGGTAGGCACAGTCTTAGTAGGAACTCGGTTCAAAAGGTACGCAGCTGATTCTAGCGCATACCCCCAGAATGATCGCGGTAACTCAGCATTGCTCATCATGGACCGTACCATATCCAATAGGGTTCGGTTCCATCTCTCCGATACACCGTTGTGTTGCGGAGTGTATGGAGGAGTAAGCTGAGAGAGAATTCCGTTCTCTTTTAAATAATTCAGGAACTCGGCACTTAAGTATTCTCCACCTCGATCCGATCTTAGAATCTTGATACTTTTGCCGGTCTGTTTCTCTACTTCATTCTTATATTCCTGGAATTTTTCAAAGGCTTCGGACTTATGTTTCATTAAGAAGACATAACCGTACCTTGAAAAGTCATCCGTAAAAGTAATGAAGTAAGAGTAACCGCTTCGCGCATGTGTAGACATTGGAACGCACACGTCGCTGTGTACGAGTCCCAAGAGCTCGCTCGCTCTTTCCCCGTGTCCAGTGAACGGAGTCTTTGTCATCTTTCCCATGAGACAAGATTCACAAGTGGCATAAGACTGATACTCGAACGGATCCAAGTATCCTTCTTTATGTAACT
The DNA here is from genome assembly GCA_030015575.1 of Agapanthus africanus. Classification (NCBI taxonomy): domain Eukaryota; kingdom Viridiplantae; phylum Streptophyta; class Magnoliopsida; order Asparagales; family Amaryllidaceae; genus Agapanthus; species Agapanthus africanus. The sequence goes on from JASDDO010000016.1 coordinate 151,629,009, forward strand.
TAGTCAACCGTGTCTCATTGATGTGACCCAGTCTACAATGCCATAAGAAAGCCTTATTAATATCTGGAGACTTTCTTTTGTGTGTATTCTGGACATTGAAAATCTGTGGTTAGTTTAACACGTATATACCATTGCTCAGTGTACCTGACAAAATCATAACTTGATTAAGGTGAATGTTTACAACATTACTTACAAACGCAAATTCATAACCTTCTTTAGAAACCAAAGATACAGAAATGATATTACAAGTTGCGTTGGGTACAAAAAAGCAATTACGCAAAACGAAAACATGCCCATCTGTCATTCCCAGGTGATAGTCCCCCACGGCTTTAGCATCCATGCTAGCTCCGTTCGCAACTCTGAGGGTCATGTCACCTGCCTTCAAAAACTTACGGTTTCTCAACGCCTGCAAAGAATTACAGATATGAGATCCTGATCCGGTATCCAATACCCAGGAAGTAGAGTTTATAGAAAGACATTTTTCAATAACATACACACCTGAAGCTGAAGCCGCAACCTGCTTCAGTTCCTGTGTCCTGGCCATCCAAGCCCTGCAATCTTTCTTCCAGTGTCCACTCTTATGACAATAGAAGCATTCCTCTTTACCCACAAGCTTCCCCGCAATCTTTGTTGCCTTTTCCTTTCCCTTCGTACCCACTCTACTAACACCGCCTCTTGGTTTGGCGGGGGCTTTCCTCCTCTTTCCCTTGGCTTTCGCCTTGGACCTAGAGGAAGAAGATCCTCCTACAAACAAAGCGGGTGTTTCCCTACCCTTCTATAGGGTGCCCTCTGTGCTCCTCAGCATGTTGAGGAGTTCTGAAAGTTCAACTTCCTTTTCTTGCAAGTTGAAATTCAGTATGAACTGGGCGTAAGTGGATGGAAGGGACTGGAGAATTATATCCGTATAGAGTTCACTGTCCAACGTGGTCCCAAGTTCCGCGAGCTCCTCAGTGTAGCCAATCATCTTAAGCACGTGGTCCGCTACCGATGATCCGACGGCCAACTTTGTCGAAAATAACTTCTTCGACACTTCGTATCTTGCGATACGAGACTGCTCTCCATACAGTTCTTTTGTATGGAGAAATATGGATTCCAAATCCATATTCTCGTGCCTCCTCTGATGATCGTTGTCCATCGAGGCAAGTATGAGGCACCTGGCCTTCGCGCTGTCAATCTCCCAAGTCTTACGGATTTCCTTATCCGCGACGCTGGAGGTGGGACCTGGGACGGGGGGAGCTTTGGTGGTAAGAAGATACCCCAGCTTGTCGTAAGTGATTGCCAACTTGACATTCCTGAGCCAATCTTTGTAGTTTGGCCCTGTCAATATGTTTTTATCTAGAAGTAACTTAAGTCCAGTCATTTCGATTTGGTCGCTGCAGGGGGGAGAGAAGGAACACTTTAGCACGATGCTCTTGCAAGTTTAGAATGGTTTTTAATTTGTCTAAACAGGATGGCTCCCACTGTCTCTCGAATCCCTCCTCAAACCACAAAGGAAGAATTAGCCGGGATCAATCCCACCGTGCAATACTTGCTTAACCGTTCAGCCAGGCCAGTGTCGGTACTTCGAGGGAGGTTTTCCAACGCTTTCGCGAAGTTCCTTAATTAAATAACCTCTTTTCCCTGGGGGCGTAGCCCCGCTAACACCTTTCTTGGCACCTACTAGGTTTATAGCATTGATTGTCTAGTGAGAAATTTCCCGAGGAGTAGCATATACTCACAGTAGGATCGGGATCCAAATATCATCGCGTGACGAAACTGAAGGAATCCTACCAGAATCACCACACTCCAAATGGTATGCATATCTAGCAAGTTTCAGTACTTATGAAACTCCCGATGTGGATTTTTTCCCCATGCTCTTATGACCTTGACTTTGGCCAACAAATCATAAGTCACATGTCAAGTTCTACCCGTCATTCTCCAGGTTAATTTGAATCCACCCGTACCTACCCTTGACTTTGGCCAACAAGGCAGTACGACTGTTCCAAACCAACGCATCTATCTATGCTGCACATGAATACCCAATAGCTACCAATCACTATGCCTTGACTTTGGCCAACAAACACAGCTTGAATACTATTGACTATTCATGTGAAACGACGGAGGGCTACGAATGGTTTTGGCAAAACCGTGAACGTAGTGAACTTGATATAATCGATGGAACGAGATAGCTTTTAGAAGGAGTGGCTCAAGCTCCGCATTTAAAAGTTAGTTTTGAAAAGAACCGAGTGGTTTTTCGAAAGTGTTCCAACGACTTTAGCTTGGTTTATTATCTTGCATTAGTTCTTTTAATGCGTGATATTCTTGCATTAGTTCTTTTAATGCGTCCCATCATTTAATCCTACCATTGCAGAAAACAACCAAAATATGACGTACGCTTATGCCATTCGCATTCGCCACGGGGTCCCGTCATCACTCGTTAGGTTACTTAACTAACGACAGAGCGGGGGCTGGGCTAGCGCGGCTGTAAAACATAAGCAACGCCTAAATAGAAAGCAATGATAGACATTACAGATCACAGATGAATACATTGGATATACTAGCAATCCGCAATCCTTTCGAGCCTGGAACAAAAAGCGGATAACACGGTCGCGGTGAATAGCCAAATACCCCACTCAAGACCCCTACGGGTGCGGCAAACTACCCTCCAAGTACTCGGCAGTTTGTGCACCCCTCCATGGGTCTATCCTAGGAGCAAAAACAGTAAAAAGAATTATACAATGACGGCTACAACCCCGACCCGGTTGTGCGGCCAAACAAATAATAATTATTACATCAATTTACATTTACAATGAATGAAAGAAAAACAAAAGCTCATCTCACATCCACCCCGGCTATTCACCTGCGACAGTCCAACACATTCATATACACATTCCAATATCAAAACACAGATCATGTATAACCCCGACTAATCGTCTTATAGCGATTAGCCGACGTTCAATACATGCAAGCATCACAGATATAACCGTCATAGTCAAAGTGCAGTGAAGTTCGGAAAAATACGGAATTATAGGACCCCAAAAGCAAATTTCTTTTCTGGAAAATCTGGGCACATATAATATATTTCAAAAATCCCAAAACCAACACAGACACACACTGCACGAAAAACGATGCACAGAAGACGACAAACCGCGGCGCTTCCGCGGCACATGCCTACCTCGTGCGGCGGAAGGGCGGCGATTTGGATGAATTAGGGCATCGTTTTTCTTGGGTGTTCACACAAAACCCTGAGCCGAATTTACAAGTATAAAGTTTTTCATTTAGAGCAGAAAAAAATTCAACAGAAACTTAGGGTTTTGTTTTTCCGGTTTTGTGATTTTTTTCGGTTCCGAACTTCGTTACACTTCACTACCAAGCTAGTTTAAGTTTAGTTAGGCTCTGATACCACTGTAAGTCCATATTGCGACCCCCGGTTCTTACGGGGAGGCGGAAAAGGTATAAAAAACAAATTTTTATCGCAAGAGGCAACATGGACTAAACAAGGTCGGGATCGTGTCTAAACTAAACTAGCATACAAGCTAAAGAGTCTTAGCTACTCGGATGAAGGTTATACCTAAACTTGAACTCCTTCAAACCTTGTAGAGGTTGATGGTTCTTGCCTTGTAGCCTTCTTCCTCAAACCTTGTAGAGGTTGATGGTTCTTGCCTTGTAGCCTTCTTCCGTCGAAGATGGATCCACCTCGAGAGTTCAACCTTTGGGCTCTTCCTCGTGCTTTGAGTGAACTAGGGTTTCCGGCTTGCTAAACCTTGAACCTAGAATGAGTAGAGAGTGTTTAAGAGGTGCTTTTCTTTTAAAAGAGAAGGATTCTCAACACATGAGAAGGGTTCTCTTTTGCTAGAGGAAGAAGAAGATGAAGAGAGGAGAGAGAAGCTCAATGAGATAATGAGACCTATTTCTCTTTCTTGCAACCATAATGCCAAAAGAAAAAGAATTATCTAAATAATAATAATTCAAAATAAGAATAGTTGATGGTAATTTGGAATGACCACTATCATGCTTCATTAAATGAAATGTAAGCATGAATCAAGGAGGATCTTTACAAAGCATGATGGTGGTCAACATTCAACCATGGTCAACAAGTCAACCATGGTCAACAAGTCAACAAAATCAACCATAACATAATTCTCATTTAATTACTATTATTAATAGATAATCCATAAATCCATTAGGGTTTGGAAAATGATAACTGTCAATTGTGCATACGCACCCGTTCCGAAACCCTAATGAAAGTCATCTTCCTTCTCCTCAAATAACTGTGCATACACACCTGCATTCTTGTTCCGAGGAACATGAATACTGAGAGATAAAAGCAACCCCAAAACATATACCAGTATCCGGCTCAAACCAGAGCCTGCTGGCAATATCCGTCCGGACTCCAAACGTGCACAAGTGCGCGGAGGAGAACGAACCCTGTCGCAAAACCATGCGACCTCTACTCTGTTTTGCCCAGAGGCGAATACCCTCTGTGTGGGACTCTAAAGACTCGACACTACGCTGGCAGTGGGTTTAACCACAGACCGCAAGCGGCACTAGCTGTGCGTAACGGTCCCCAGGTAGATGCGGACAAGAAGGCTGACGAGGTGAAACCCCATCTGAACTCCTACTGAGTCTGAATGTGACAGTCTCCGTACAGTCCGGTCTGTTCGTCTGATACATCGCATGTCGGGCCTAGGGGCGGTAAAACGTCAGTCCCCCAATAGCGGTACAAGTCGTGTCGGAGTGAAGCCCAAAACACCCTGAGATAACACTGGAAGCCTACCAGTATATCTCGCTTGCCCTGGCCAGGGACTACTCGTGTAATAGCTCTCCTAGACACAACGCGATGTCAACCCCCAATACCGGGAGAGACGAATCCTGTCTAACCGTCACTGCCTCCAAGTGTTTCGGGACTGTACCCAACTACTACCCGTTTGCACGACTCCTTTGAGCCGTGGTAGGGTAGTAATCAAAGTACAGTGGGAATACACTCGAGGCGAAGTGAAAGTGTCAAGTCAGCGGACTAAGCTGTACTCATGTCACCTGGGAACTGATAACTGACGATAGGTATAATACCAACCTGTCAGTTCCCGATGAGTCCTGTCCAGTGTACTCGTAACCCAACGAGCACCCGTATACTATCTCCAGTACGACGTACTGATGGCTGTGGGACAGACCATCTCCCACACTGGGATGAGAAGCGCATACGCTAGTCTACTCCAGAGTATCGATGCCCTGTCTCGATAGTCCTGCGACTAGGGACCTGTATAAGGATGTGCTTATAGATTACCCAGCCCCCACTAGTGTGACTGCCATCACAACGCTGGTAATCAAGCAAAGATCCTAAGGGCTCCACTAATGCGTATAAGTGATATACTGAAATAAACACAAGTACACATTGAAGTAGAAACAAACCAAGTAGCATACTACTATATTGAGCAAGATTGTTTATACAAGGTGAATATCCCAAGCTTCCATTAAGTAATATACAAACTAGTATGATACAGTAATGGCCTCTAGGGCATATACACTAACAGTAGATGGATAGGTTGAGACCTATAAAGCTAGACTGGTTCCAAAGGGTTTTCGTCAAAGACCTGGTTCGGACTATGACGAGACCTTTTCACCAGTAGCTATGCTGAAATCCATTCGGATCCTTCTTGCCATTGCTGCCTTTCACGATTATGAGATCTGGCAGATGGACGTAAAGACCGCTTTTCTAAATGGAAATTTAGAAGAGTGTGTTTATATAGACCAGCCAGAGGGTTTCATTCAGAGTGGGAGCAGCGGAAAGGTGTGCAAGTTGCTTAAGTCCATCTATGGACTAAAGCAGGCATCGCGGAGTTGGAACATCTGTTTTGATGAGACGGTCAAGGAATTTGGCTTTAACAAAAATCCAGATGAACCATGCATCTATAGTAGATTTGTAGCGAGAACTGTAGTATTCCTCGTTTTATACGTGGATGACATTCTCTTAATAGGAAATGATATTCCTATGCTACAATCTGTCAAGTGGTTTTTGTCACACAGGTTCTCCATGAAAGACCTGGGTGATGCCTCATACATTCTGGGGATCCGGATCTATCGTGACAGATCCAAGAGGATACTGGGACTCTCACAGTCCAGGTTCATCGACACCATACTGAAAAGATTCAGTATGGAAGATTCTAAGCGCGGTAATCTACCAGCTTGTCACGGGATCACCCTTTCCAAAGAGATGTCTCCCAAGACTGATTTGGAAAGGGATCGCAAGTCTATTATACCCTACGCTTCTGCGGTAGGCTTTATAATGTATGCGATGTTGTGTACCAGACCAGATGTAGCTTATTCACTGAGTGTGGTAAGCCGGTATCAGTCAAACCCTGGGGAGAAACACTGGATAGCAGTAAAGAACATTCTCAAGTACCTGAGAAGGACTAAGGAGATGTTCTTGGTGTATGGCGGAAAAGACCTCCAGATCGAGGCCTTTGCTGACTCCAGCTTCCAGAGTGACAAGGATGATTCCAAGTCCATGTCGGGTTATGTCTTTACCCTCAATGGAGGGGCGGTGTGTTGGAAGAGTTCCAAACAGGAAACCGTTGCTGACTCGACGATGGAAGCGGAATATATCGCTGCTGCAGATGCCGCAAAAGAAGCTGTCTGGATAAGGAAGTTCTTAACTGAACTTCAGGTGGTTCCGTCCATTGTTGATCCAATACCGTTGTATTGCGACAACAATGGGTCTATAGCTTTAGCGAAGGAACCCAGGTCCCATCAGAAGTCCAGACATATCTTGAGGCGGTATCACCTGATCAGGGAGATCGTGGGTCGCCAGGAGATCGAGGTTCGGAGAGTTTCTACGGAATATAACACTGCTGATCCACTCACAAAGGCCTTACCCCAGACTCAGTTCGAGCGGCTGATCGAGATGATAGGTCTTCGATACGCCAGTACATGGCCTTAGTGAAAGTCGGAGATTGTTTGTGTATATGCCCTAGAGGCCATTACTGTATCATACTAGTTTGTATATTACTTAATGGAAGCTTGGGATATTCACCTTGTATAGACAATCTTGCTCAATATAGTAGTATGCTACTTGGTTTGTTTCTACTTCAATGTGTACATGTGTTTATTTTAGTATATCACCTATACACATTAGTGGAGCCCTTAGGATCTTTGCTTGATTACCAGCGTTGTGATGGCTGTCACACTAGTGGGGGCTGGGTAATCTATAAGCACATCCTTATGCAGGTCCCTAGTCGCAGGACTATCGAGACAGGGCATCGATACTCCGGAGTAGACTAGCGTATGCGCTTCTCATCCCAGTGTGGGAGACGGTCTGTCCTACAGCCGTCAGTAAGTCGTACTTGAGATAGTATGCGGGTGCTCGTTAGGTTACGAGTACACTGGACAGGACTCGTCGGGAACTGTTGGTTGGTACTATACCTATCGTCAGTTATCAGTTCCCAGGTGACATGAGTACAGCTTAGTCCGCTGACTTGACACTGTCACTTCGCCTCGAGTGTGTTCCCACTGTACTTAGATTACTACCCTACCACGGCTCAAAGGAGTCGTGCAAACAGGTAGTAGTTGGGTGCAGTCCCGAAGCACTTGGAGGCAGTGACAGTTAGACATGATTCGTCTCTCTCGGTATTGGGGGTTGACATCGCGCTGTGTGTAGGAGAGCCATTACACGAGTAGTTCCTGGCCAGGGAAAGCGAGATATACTGGTAGGTTTCCAGTGCTATCTCAGGGTGTTCTGGGCTACTCTCCGACACGACTTGTACCGCTATTTAGGGATTGACGTTTACCGGCCCCTAGGCCCGCCATACGATGTATCAGATGAACAGACCGGACTGTACAGAGATTGTCACATTCAGACTCAGTAGGAGTTCAGATGGGTTTCACCTCGTCTGTCTTCTTGTCGGCATCTACCTTGGGACCGTTACGCACAGCTAGTGCCGCTTGCGGTCTGTGGTTAAACCCACTGCCAGCGTAGTGTCGAGTCTTTAGAGTCCCAAACAGAAAGCTATTCGCCTTTAGGCAAAAGAGTAGGGGTCGCATGGTTTTGCGATAGGTCGCATGGTATTGCGACAGGGTTCGGTCACATCCGTGCACTTGTGCACGTACAGTGTCCGGACAGTTAACACTAGCGGGCTTTGGTTTAAGCCAGATCCTAGTGTACCTTTTGGGATTGGTTTTATCTCGTTTGTATTCGTGTTCCTCGGAACGTGGATGCGGGTGTGTATGCACAGTTGACAGAGAGACAGAGGCAGAGGATTCTCATTGGGGTTGTTGACTGTTGACTTTTGGCTAAACCCTAATGAGAATAAGAAATATGATTAATGATAATATTAATTAAGTATTATTGTGTCATGGTTGAGATGAGGGGTTGACTTTGTTGACTTGTTGACTTTATTGACCGGTTGACTAGGTTGGACTAGTTGACCATCATCATTGCATTGGCTATCATTTCATGGCAAAGACTTTTGCTTGCTTGTTTTGCTTTGCAATATGGGTGCATGAAATGATAATGCCACATGATATGATATGAACCATCACATAATAGTTAATTATTATTATTATTATTATTATTATTATTATTTTTGGATTATGGGAGAGAGGTTGGCAAAAGGTTTTCTCATTCTCTCATTTCATTTCTATCTCTTGCCATCACTTGCTCAAGCTCTCCCTCTTCCTCTTGCTCTCTCTAGCTCAATGCAAACCATTCTCATGTATTGAAACTCATTGCCTTAGAGATAAAAAGACACCAAAACAATCCTCTACTCATTCTAGTTCACAAGGCCTCGCAAGCCAAGTGTTCTAGTTTCTTCAAAGATCGAAGAAGAAGCCAAAGGTAGAAGCTTTCGAGTGGATCCATCTTCGACGCAAGGAGACGACGAGGTGAGGCTGATCCGTACACCGGGAGGAGTTGAAGACGAAGGAGTTCAAGAAAGGTATAGCCCCCTAACCGAGTAGGTAAACTCTAGTTAGGTTGTTAGTTAGTTGTTTAACAAAGATCCGTATTTGGAGTCCATGTTACCACCCTCTTGAAAATCGTTTTTCACCACTTCCGCAACCCCGTAAGTACCGGGGAAGGGTAGCATGGACTTACAGCCGCCTCTCACAGTTTGAGCCCTTTGCGCTAGTCGGCTTTTGAGGAGGGGATGTCGGGGATTCTTGGCTTTCATTCATTATACCGGAGCCACAGAAGATTCGTTGGACCGGGTTCCTATTGTGAGAGGGTTTCCCGACGTTTTTCTCGATGAGTTGCCTGGATTTCCGCCAGAGCGTGAGATTGAGTTTTGCATTGATTTGATCCCTGACACGGGGCCGATTTCTATACCGCCTTACCAGATGGCCCCGGCGGAGCTTTACGAGCTTAAGGATCAGTTGCAAGAGTTGCTTGATAGGGGAATTGTGCATCCGAGTGTTTCGCCTTGGGGAGCTCCTGTTCTGTTCGTCAAGAGGGACGACAATTTGAGGTTGTGCATTGATTATCGTTAATTGAACCGAGTTACGGTGCGGAATAGGTATCCTTTACCTCGCATTGACGATTTGTTTAATCAGCTCCAGGGTGCGGGACATTTTTCCAAGATTGATTTGAGATCAGGTTATCATCAGTTGCGGGTTCGGAATGATGACATTCCGAAGACTGCTTTTCGTACGCGCTACGGGCATTATGAGTTCTTGGTGATGTCGTTCGGACTTACCAATGCCCCGGCAGCGTTCATGGATTTGATGAACCGGATTTTCAGGCCGTTCCTCGACTAGTTTATTATTGTGTTTATTGATGACATTTTGGTTTATTCCAAGAGTCAAGAGGAGCATGAGAAGCACTTGAGGATTGCTTCGCGGACATTGAAAGTGCACCAGCTGTTTGCTATATTCTCGAAGTGTGCCTTTTGGCTTGATAATGTTAACATTTTGGGTCATATGGTTACGAGAGACGGTATTCGTGTGGACTCGAGGAAGATCGAGGCAGTACAGCTTTGGCCCAGACCTGTATCAGTGATAGAGGTCCGCAGCTTTTTGGGCTTAGCCGGTTACTACCGCCGTTTCGTGCAGGACTTCTCGAGTATCGCTGCACCGCTGACCGGACTGACCAGGAAGGGGGTTCCATTTCTTTGGACTGAGGCATGCGAGCTAAGTTTTCAACAGTTGAAGACTCGGTTGACGACTGCACCAGTTTTATCTTTACCTTCTGGATCGAGCGGCTTTGTCGTTTACTGTGATACTTCTCGAGTGGGGCTCAGTTGTGTATTGATCCAGCATGATAGAGTTATCGCTTATGCTTCCCGACAGTTGAAGAAGCACGGGAAAAATTATCCCACTCATGATCTTGATATGGCCGCGGTGGTCTTTGCGCTTAAGATTTGGAGACACTACTTGTACGGGGAGTCGTGTCAGATTATCACAGAGCACAACTTAATGTATATCTTCCAGCAGCGGGATATGAATTTGAGACAGCGCCGTTGGATGGAGCTTGTGAAGGATTATGATTGTGAGATCCTTTATCACCTGGGCAAGGCAAATGTGGTAGCTGATGCTTTGAGTCGTAGGCCCGGGGGTAGCTTGTCCCAGTTGAGCGCAGTTCAGAGACAGTCTTTTACAGATTGACAAATCTTGTGCGATAGCAGAGTACAGTTTGAGTTCACTTCCACTGGGGGACAACTTGCTCATGTCCGTGCCCGTCCACTTCTACTTGATCGTATTCATGAGGCACAGCCTGACGATGCTCGTTTGTCTGAGATTCTTGAGCATGTTCGGCAGGGTAGAGATTCGGGGTTCTTGATTGATGACTAGGGTGTGCTACCCTTCGGGACTCGTTTGTGTGTACCTGATACTGATGGATTGAGACGCGTGATCCTAGAGCAGGCACATCAGTCAGCTTATAGTGTTCACCCAGGTTCCACCAAGATGTATCGTGACTTGAGAGATATCTACTGGTGGGCAAGGATGAAGATTGATGTTTCGGATTTCATTTCGAGGTGCCTGACTTTTCATCAAGTCAAGGCTGAGCATCAGAGACCGACAGGAGAGTTGCAGCTTTTACTCGTTCCGGAGTGGAAATGGGAACAGATCTCCATGGATTTCGTTATGGATCTACCCAGGTCCAGTCGAGGGTATGACTCTATTTGGGTGATTGTTGACCGGTTGACGAAAGCGACTCACTTCCTTCCAGTGAAAACCACTTTCGGTATACTCATATGCTTAGTTGTACATTAATGAGATTATGCATTTGCATGGCGTTCCCATATGCATTGTATCTGATAGGAGCACCCAGTTCACTAGCCGTCTTTGGCAGAAGCTTCAGGAAGCTTTGGGTACCCGATTGATTTTTAGCACCGCTTTCCATCCGCAGACCGATGGTCAGTCAGAGCGGACTATATAGACTCTGGAGGATATGCTTCGTGCATGCGTGCTTGATTTTGGTGGCAGTTGGGATCGTCACTTGTCGTTGATAGAGTTCTCCTACAATAACAGTTATCAGGAGACGATTCAGATGGCGCCTTTTGAGGCTTTGTATGGTAGAAAGTGTCGATCACCAGTCTATTGGACCGAACTCAGTGAGAGCAGGATTTTGGGACCCCAGCTAGTTCAAGAAACTACGGAGAAAATTCAGTTGATTCAGGATAGGATGAGAGCAGCCTAGTGCAGACAGAAGTATTATGCCGACCATCGTCGTCACAAGCTCGAGTTTGCAGTGGGGAATCATGTATTCCTACGGATTTCTCCGATGTGGGGCGTGATGAGATTTGGGAAGAAAGGGAAGTTTAGTCCCAGATTTGCAGGTCCTTTTGAAATCCTTGAGCTAGTTGGTACCGTTGCCTATCGTTTGGCACTTCCGCTAAGTTTTCCAGATGTTCACCCCGTATTTCATGTATCGATGCTTCTCAAGTACCTTCATGATCCTTCTCACATGATTCAGCACCAGACCGTTCAGCTAGAGCGCGATCTTTCGTTCACCGAGCAGCCGGTAGTTATATTGGATCGGCAGGTGAAAAAACTTTAGTCAAAGGTCTTGCCATCTGTGAAGGTTCTTTGGCATAGCCCGAATAGTGAAGATGTCACTTGGAAAGCCGAGAGCGAGATGCGGAAGAAATTCCCTCATCTCTTTGAATGTACGCATAGTAAGATTTTTAAAGTCGGGGATGAATTTCTTTAAAGGGGAAGATTGTAACACCTTAGAATGCGATTGGTGTTAATTAAGCAATAATGCGGATTTTTAGTAAAAAGTTAACCAAAATAGTTTTCATATATTTTATAAAATTTAATTAATCTTTTATTATTATTTATTTTGGGCTTGCACACACTTGTGCATGTTAACCTTGCGTTAATTAAGGTTAACCATGCTTAAGTAGCCACGTCGCCTTAACCCCATTTCCATTAAGTGTTATGTAATTATTTAAACTATTTAGTTTTAAAAATAAATTTGGGTTGACTTGAGAGAGGAAGAGAGAGAGTGTGAATAATGAAGCATGGGGTGCATTTAATGAGGAGAGAGAAGGGGGCATGGCTCATTCTAACCTCACACCCCTATTCCCTCTTCACAACTCTCACACCCTCATTCTCTTCATCACTTACACTCCTTCATTCTCAATTATTTCTTCATCTCATTTCCTTCCTCTTCCCTCAACTGAACCCTAGCCAATTCATCAGAAAACCCAAGCCAATCACCACTAAACCCTTCACAAAGTCAAGATAAGCCACTAGGATGACTTGGAGAATGGAAAGCTAGGGTATTTGAGAAAGTGTGGATAGGTAATGATCTTTAACTATTAATTAGGTGTTTATTTTGTTGTGTTGCTCAGTAGTTATCGTTTAGAACACTAAAGCTTTAGTTTTGTGCACATATCGTATTTTCAGGTTCATTTTGAATCTCTGTAATCTGCTATGACCACGAATTTGTACTGTAAAATCTAGCAATGTACTAGTGTTGTACTAGAGGCCCTGAGTGTTCACCAGAGACCCGAACCCAATCCCACCTGTTTTGGCCGGCGACACTTGGGGAAATTCCGGCGAGCTCGGTTTTCCTGAGGACTAGGGGGTTGTGGTTTGTAGGGTAGCTGTCTGTATGTATTTTAGGGTGTTTGGTACTGCTAGATTTTTATATATTTACAGTATACAAAATCTGGGACCACATAGCTAGTTTTTAGGTGTTTCAGCAAAGTGCAATACGATTGATCCGACGTAGTTTAAGTGTTTCGGGTAGCTTGCAGTCGTGGACTAGTTTTGATGATGTCGCTACACACGTTGGCCGCTAAGAGAACCCTTTTGTAGCTTTAGGGAACCGATTCGTTATTTGGCGTTGTGTCCGTTTATTATTGGGTAGTTTGCTAAATCCACGAGTTATTGTGTTTTGTGTTAATAGGATCGCAGGCGGGGACTTCGGACGCTACAAAGAAAGGAAATCGGGTGGTTGGATTTACCTAGCTCGAGATCATCGGTGAGTAGATTTAACATCTACGGGGAAATCGCCCGTATGGTGTTAAGCGTCAGGGCTAGATACGATATTATAGCCGTATGTTTATATGCATATATGTTGATTGTGCATGAGCATCATTGCATACCATTACTTGTTGTGCCTTGACTTAGTACCCAATGGACACTGCACCATTACTGACGGTTCATGTTGCACGAGCACTAAATTGTATGCTACACCCACAGCATCGGTAATTTCCATGACATGCACAACCTATACACACATATGGTATTGTATTCGTTATTGACATTGAGACGTTGATTCTTGTTTTATTGCGCATATGAAATGCATCATGCATACATAGCTACATGTACACCTTTTTATGATGTTGCATTTGATTTTGGAGAAATTGGAAACCGCATGATATATTTAAAAACTTGATTCATTTAAAAGAGCGGTTTTCTGTTCATCACAGATTACCGCATTTTAATACCACTCATTCTTTATCTATTTTGTATATATCGGTACTATTAATCAGTGTCTGCTCAGTAATTACAGTTTATAGGTATTCGTAATTAAATACTGGAAACAAACTCAATATCACGGATATAGCATTTGGGAGCCAACACTGCAAACAGAACAGAAAACCGACCGATATCCAAAGAGCTTTTACAAAATAAATGTGTGCACACAATTTCGGTCCAACACAACACAAGTGTGCACATAGCTCTTTGGTTCTTAGACCCAGGTGGGGCTGCCCGTGGCACACAAGACATGGTGAAGTGGGCACATGGTGGGACATGGCTAATATATGCATAAAGTTTTGATGTGATGCATTGCTTCAAGTTCCCTCCACATCTCTGCATGCAAATGTAGAGTTCTTAGGCACTCTTACAAGGGTTAATAAGGCATCATCCATGCCCGAATAAAAACTTATACGTGCCGAACAACCCAAAGCCGGGATCTTTGCTAGATTATTAGGGTTTAACATGCAAGTAAACATCTTTACAACTAAGAGTGAGAGATTACAACCTTGGTAGTCCGCTCCTTTGCTTCATAAGCTCCGAGTAGAAGTCCCGTCGCCGCGATACACGATCTCCCGGACTCAAGAGAAGCTCCACAACTCGAACGATCCATGCTAGCTTGTAGTCTTCCTTTTCTCCGATGATCTACCTCAAAGATTCTATAACTCAAGCTCTCTCTCTCTAATGAGGTGAACACCTTAATCTAATTTGCTAGATTAGATGAGGATGATGGAGTGGTATTTATGCTTTCTTTTTATATCAAATTCTCACTCTTAATCATCACAAAATGAAAACCTAGTAAGCTTTCTCAAAGCTCATGGTTGAAGAAGAAGAAGAAAAATGCATTAATCCTTTTGTGATGAATAATGAAATGATATATGATTAATAATGTAACCATGGTCAACCATGACTAGGCTAACCCATGTAGAGAATTAACTAGGGCTAGGGTTTGGGTTGAGTTAAAGAATGAGTCATAAGAAAATATCAACCATAATATCTTTCTCATGACAAAAGAAAACCTTCTAGAAGTTTCATGAAAGAACTAACCCAATTCAAACCCTAACCTTGTTTAATCTCCACTAAACATGTTTCATTAGTAATCATATCATGTTACAATAATATATATCACATATATATTATATATTTATAACAAAAGAAAATAATACAATTAATATATATCACATATATATCAATGTATTATCTGGTGAGAAAATGAAATAATAAAGCGAGCCAATATTAGATAATGTAATGCAATATATCATATATATTATTATACATTAAATCATCAAATCAACACTTGATCCGACAATCCGGCTATATCGAATATAACCGACTAATATATCATGTACCGATTCATCGAATCAACATTTGATCCGATGACCCGGCTCATATCTAAATATCACGAGAATATAATACGGTATCTCATATCGCATTATCCTCGGTCATGCACATATCACATATGTGCTCCTACTCCGTTTTGCCTGAGTCAAGAAACCTCTGTGTAGGACTCTAAAGAATCGTCAATACGCCGGTAGCAGGTGATGATCATATCAAACATCCACAAGCTGCAGGCGGTCAGCTAAACGTAACAGCCACCCAGGTATTGAGCGATCAGAAGATCAACAAGCTAGCCTGTATATTCTCCTGTGAATCCAATCAGTAACACTCCCGTACAGTCCGGTCTCTTCGTCTGATATGTTGCATATCTAGTATAGGGGTGGTATACGTCAGACCCCAGTAACCGATAATTCATGTCGATGTGAGGCTCATAACGGGTCGAGAAACTACTGGTAACACTTACCGGTAAATTTCTATATCAGCCCTGCCCAGGGACTTCCAGTTATAGCCAATCGAACACAGCATAACATCAACTCCCTATACCGGGAGAGACGAATCCCCTCCTATCGCTCATTGCTTCCATGTGATTCGGGACTGCACCCAAAAGCCACCGTTTTGCATGCCCTCTTGGACGTGGTAAGGTGGAAATCAAAGCACAGTGGGAATCACACAAGTCTCTATGACGATCTCGGGTCTACAGACTACCCTGTACCAGTGTCACCGGAGAACTGCCATCTGACGTGTGGTATATCACCATCTAGGAGTTCTCGGCGAGTCCTTCCAGTGTACCCAGTCTCCACTGAGCACCCGTACACCATCTCTGATGTCAAAACACCGATGGATATGGGATCATCCATCGCCCATCATATGGGTCAAGATGCGTATACGCTAGTCTACTCTGGTGTATCGATGCCCTGTCTCGACACACCGTCGACTAGGAACAGTTATAGGATGTACTCATCGACTACCTTGGCCCCACTAGCATGATCTCATCATAGTCCCAGTAGTCGAGTACAGATCCTAAGGGCTTTATCAACATGTGAGAGTAAGACATTAAACTAATATAAGCCAACATGTTAAGATAAAGGAAAACCAAATAGCATACTATCATGAAGAGAAAGAAAGTCCTATCTATATATATCCAAGCATCCATTATAATATACATCATATGTACAACAATGGCCTCTAGGGCATATACATAACTAACAATCTCCCACTTGCACTAAGGCCAGCTGCTGTAGTATCTCATACCTAGCATCCCGAATAATCTCTCAAACTGTATCTGGAGAATGGCCTTCGTGAGTGGATCCGCAGTGTTGTCCTTTGTATCTACTCTCCTGACCTCGATCTCCCGGCGATCAACTATCT
Source organism: Agapanthus africanus (assembly GCA_030015575.1). Lineage (NCBI taxonomy): Eukaryota > Viridiplantae > Streptophyta > Magnoliopsida > Asparagales > Amaryllidaceae > Agapanthus > Agapanthus africanus. The sequence goes on from JASDDO010000016.1 coordinate 151,645,617, forward strand.
CCCTGATCAGGTGATACCGCCTCAGAATATGTCTGGAATTTTGATGGGACCTGGGTTCCTTGGCCAAAGCCACAGCTCCATTGTTATCACAATACAGAGGTATTGGATGTTCAATGGATGGAACCACACCAAGTTCAGTAATGAACTTCTTTATCCAGACAGCCTTTTTGGCAGTATCGTTGGCAGCGATGTATTCAGCCTCCATCGTCGACTCTATAACGGTATCCTGTTTAGAACTCTTCCAACATACCGCCCCTCTATTGAGGGTAAAGACAAATCCCGAGTGCGACTTAGAGTCGTCCTTATCACTTTGGAAGCTCGAATCGGTAAAGGACTCCACCTGGAGTTCTCCGTTACCATACACCAAGAACATCTCTTTAGTCCTTCTCAAGTACTTGAGAATGTTCTTCACAGCTATCCAGTGACTCTCTCCAGGATCTGCTTGATACCTACTCACTACACTTAGTGAGTATGCTACATCGGGTCTGGTACATAGCATCGCATACATGATAGAGCCTACTGCCAAAGCATAGGGTATCCCTTGCATGCGAGCTCTCTCCAAATCAGTCTTGGGAGACATCTCTTTGGAGAGAGTGTGTCCAGAGATCGTGGGTTGGTTCCCACGCTTGGATTCTTCCATACTAAACCTCTTTAATATGGTGTCAATGTACCTGGATTGGGACAATCCCAGTATCCGTTTAGATCTATCTCTATAGATCATAATTCCCAATATGCAGGAGGAATCACCTAGATCTTTCATTGAGAATCTTTGTGATAAGAAGAGCTTGACTGACTGCAGCATAGGAATATCATTTCCTATCAAGAGTATGTCATCGATGTACAATACGTGGAAGACAACTTTACTCTCTGCAACCTTCTTATAGATACAAGGTTCATCTATATTTTTGATGAAGTCAAACTCTTTGACTACAACATCAAAGCAGATGTTCCAACTCCGCGATGCTTGCTTTAACCCATAGATGGATTTAAGCAGTTTGCACACCTTTCCGCTGCTCCCACTATCTACGAAGCCCTCTGGCTGAGTCATGTACACGCACTCTTCTAAATCACCGTTTAGAAAGGCGGTCTTAACATCCATTTGCCAGATTTCGTAGTCATGGTATGCAGCAATGGCAAGTAAGATCCGGATGGACTTAAGCATAGCTACTGGAGAAAAGGTTTCGTCATAATCCACACCTGCTCGTTGACGAAAACCCTTTGCAACAAGTCTAGCTTTGAAAGTCTCGACTTTTCTATCTACACCTATTTTCTTTTTAAAGATCCACTTGCTCCCAATGGGTTTTACCCCTTCAGGAGCATTTTCCAAAGTCCATACTTTGTTGGTGTACATGGATTCCATCTCAGATCGCATTGCATCCAGCCAGTTCACAGAGTCACTACTCGTGATGGCCTGCTCGAAACTAGTCGGGTCATCATCTTCCATGAAGCAATCCTCGCTCCCACCATCAATGAGAAAACCGTAGTATCTCTCAGGTGGGTGAGAAACCTTGCTGGATCGGGGGAGAGGCTGTGGTTCGTCGGGTACTACTGAATCCTCTGGTTCCACTCAATCATCTGTCGTAGTTTGTGTTGCTGGAACTTCTTCCAGTTCTACCTCATTGCCATTAATTTCTTTCATAAGAAATCCCTTTTCTAAAAAGGTGGCATGTTGAGAAACAAACACCTTTTGTTCCTCGGAGTGGTAGAAGATATACCCTCGCGAATGTTTGGGATATCCAATAAACTTACATAGGACAGACCTTGCCTCGAGCTTATCCGGATTTTGTGTTTTTACATAGGCCGGACAACCCCATATCTGAATAAAATTAAGACATGGTCTATTCCCATTCCATATCTCATATGGAGTGGTAGGTACTGATTTGGTTGGAACTCTATTCAATAGGTATGCAGCTGTCTTAAGTGCATGTCCCCAGAAGGAAATAGGTAACTCAGCATCACTCATCATAGAGCACACCATATCTAATAGGGTGCGATTCCTCCGCTCCGATACACCGTTGTGCTATGGTGTATAAGGAGGAGTAAGCTGAGAGAGAATCCCATTCACTTTTAGATAATCTAGGAACTCATTGCTCAAGTATTCTCCTCCTCGATCAGATCGAAGGATTTTAATAGTTTTGCCCGTTTGGTTCTCTACTTCGTGCTTATATTCTCTGAATTTCTCAAAAGCTTCAGACTTGTGTTTCATCAGGAACGCATTTCCGTATCTAGAGAGATTGTTAGTGAATGTAATGAAGTAGGAAGAACCGTTCCTGGTGTGTGTAGACATGAGACCGCATACATCACATGTACCAGTCCTAAGAGTTCCGTAACTCTTTCTCTGTGTCTACTAAACGGAGTTTTGGTCATTTTACCTTTGAGACATGAATGGCAAGTATCATAAGATGATAATTCGAACAGATTCAAATATCCATCCTTATGTAACTTAGCTAGCCGTGTCGCATTGATATGACCAAGTCTATAATGCCACAAGAAGGATTCATTCATTTCTGAACTCTTCCTCTTGTGTGTGTTTTGTATATTAAGGACTGTATTTTGATTGAGAATGAATATGTCATTATGTAACGAGCCTGATGCAATCAACTTTTGATCTAGGAAGATGTTCATAACATTATCCCGTACTACAAAATTATATCCTTCTTTACTTAATAAAGAAACTGATATAATGTTGCATATCATGTTCGGTATATAATAGCACTCATTAAGAATCAATGTATTACTACTTGGTAATACTAGGTGATATTCGCCAACTGGTTTGGCTGCAATACTTGCACCATTCCCTACTTGAACGGAATGATCACCTTTTCCCAGTTCTCTACCTTTACGTAGCCCATGTAACATTTTACATATATGGGATCCCGATCCGGTATCTAATACCCAGGACGTAGGGTGAACTGAGAAACAGTTCTCAATAACTAACACACCCGAAGAAGATGCATCAGCATGCATGTTCTTTGTTTGGGCGGCGTGAGAATCCAGATATTCTCCTGTTTCCTGTTCAGTCTTATAACTCTTATAAGAAAAAACGGGACCAACGATCCCCTGCTCAGAATAATAAGCGGGTTCAGTCAATACATCCATATTATTATCTTGATTATGGCCTGACATGGTCGCTACCTAGAGAGAGAGAGAAGAAAACACTTTAGCGTATGCTCTTGCAAGATTAGATTGGTTATTATCTTATCTAATCAGGATGTCTCCCACTGTTTTTATCAAATCTTCCTTCAAACCCTAAATGGTAAGTGTCACGTCCCGAAAGTACGGAACAAGACCGGCACTTAAACTACGAACGTCTCGAGGCGTACGTAATCTAAGTAAACCGAAACCCCAGAAATCCAAACCATGAAAAGTAGTAGAGTGAAGGAAAACCAATTTAAAACAAGTAGTTTCAATAGCATAAGCCGAATTATGCGGGTTTCTAAAAACATCAAAAATTTCCTGAAAATTTCGGCAGAGTCTCCTTTGTAAATACTGGCCCCCAAACGGGATACAACATGAATAGTATACGAAATCAATAAAAAGGCATCCCCAAGCGGGAGCTAGCTCTTCGTCAATCGACGGTCACAACCACACAAGCAATATAATATACAACGCCAACGGCGAGGATCAAATTTCAAAAGGGAACTCAAAACCACAAGAAAACCACAGAAATATAACGCGCGGCTCTAAGGTCGAAGAAATAACATCACTGGTCTCTATCTCAAAATAAATACATGTTTGGTTGATGGAACTTCTAGATACAAATGAATAATAATATACAATGTATAATGATGGGTATGATACAAATAACCCACCTACTAGCAACTCACCTGAAGAAGATGTTCCCGCAAAGCAATAATGGAACCTGTACGGCAAAACCTGCAAGAAACTGGGGCACAACGGGGGTGAGTTGCCAACTCGTGAATAGAAAAACATCTACGCACAGAAATCGCATAAATAACGCAACCTAGGTCAATGATCATAATATATCCTCAAATATATGAATGACATGCAACCTATAACAAGGTTAGGGTAAATATATAACCCGAGTGTAATCTCATGTGCCCGTGTCAGTGCCTCAGGTAGCAATAAATCATATGAATGAGGTATGAATGAATGAAAACAGAATACATGTAAATGAAGAACTGTTTTCATAATTTAGTGAGATTTCCTTTGTATTTTTAAAATGAGGTATCATAATGAAATTAGCATAAAACAGTGCCTAGCATCGGCACAAAACGTAATCCCAATATCTCGATATCTCTGTATCACAGTCTCTGTACCTCAATATCTCGAAATCTCAATGTCTCAATCACAATATCTAGGGCGCCGTCAGTCCAGACCGGCCCCTACCATCCATCTCAAGACTACGACGGTATCCTCCGGATATCCGACGCGTCGGGTAAAATCACCGGTAGGTAGTCTCCCCCTGCCAGGCTCACATCGTCATCACCACGCGCTTCTTGCCCCGGGGTACCTTACCGGGCCTACCATGTACCCGAAACGGTTCATCCATCTCCTCGAATCGGGTCTCGAAATCCATCAGCAAACTCATGGTGGACGACTCATACATCATGGGAAAACCGCACTTTTTATTTTAAAAGAGAGAAAAGGTTTATTTATGTTTTTTTGCGGTTTTGCTCCAAATCCAGAAAATCTCATGGAAATCCGAATCCAAAACCTCAATAACACATAAAATAGTGAATATGTGCATGAGAATCCATGAATGCGGCATAACAATGAATAACAGTATGCATGAAGTAGCAGGTAATAACTACAATGTCTAAACTAACATATAAGGCAAGTACGCTAATATCATGTCTAAACATTAGCTAACAGGCTATGTCAAGCAATAATATTTTCTAAGGTGTACGTGACATGGCAATTACCGATGAAGATGTGTGTGAGCCGGCAAGTAAGTGTACGTGGTACATACGCATCATCGGTAATGGTGCTGGTGTCCTAACAGCATAATATCAACAATGGCATATGAAATCACAATATGAATATGCGATGCGGAGCGAACATCAATAATGTGCGGGAGCAGAATACTAGACACAACGATAACTATAAGTCAAACAATGGTGCCTTTTAAAAATTACACGAATCGCGGTGGTTTGAAAATAAGGGCTACGGTGTTTTTAAGAAAAGATAAGTCTTTTGAAATATCCGTAGAATCCCTTGACCTGTCTTTTAAAATACCCGCGGTTCGTTAGCTTTTGAAATAGGTAGGAGTCGAATCTAGTCTACCAACTATACTAACTATAGGGCTAAGCTAACAGGCTAACTGAAGGTAAGGAAATCGCCTAACATGTGAGTCGATACATAGATACATACATATATATATATATATATATATATATATATATATATATATATATATATATATATATATATATATATATATTAGTCGGTGATCCCGCCTCAATAATATCACATCCGATACCATATCTATAATCAGACATTCCCAAGTCGAGTGCGGATCAATCATCAATATATAGCTCGTACGTAAATCCGTCGTACGGCATCCCAAATCTGGGTACGGGTCAATATCATATTCATCATACTATTCATCTGGTATCCTCTTTATCAAATATCATGATCGGGGTACTGATCTACGTCTAATACAATACTGATACCGCCTACGTATGCATGCACGTGTGTGAAATACTACGTCAAGGACCCGCTACAACGTCATGTCGTATCTCAAATACGAACCCTGCCATATCACCGATCTCATCGACTCGTCTCAATCCCAAGTACTATCCTCATCATCCATGCATGTGTATATGAATGTATATATACATAGTCCCATACCCAGGCGTATATACATATATACACATCCCCATCTACGCACAAGAAAGTAATGTATGCAAGTCTGTGTGTGCGTATGGGGGTATAACAACCACTCTAGGGTTTCGCAACTAACCCAAAGCTAATCCATGAACATAATATCATATCATGAATAAACATTCTCGTAACATAAAACACCTATATAAACATATATATATATATATGAACTATACTACGGACTGCGGGGGTGCTATACGACATCCACCCGACTTCTCCCCGTATATATAAATCTACTCACCTGGTCCTCGCTCGCCGGTGCCGACGTCGCCACGCGCTTGCTTGTCGTATCGAAGTCCACATGGGGTACCTACATATCATAACGCACCGTATCGCATTAAAATCCGACTAATGACCAAAACGATACGCGAATCTGACATACATCAAAACCTATGGTTGCTTTCTCAAACCAACCCAAAACCCTCGACATCGGCGTACAAATGCCGAGTGGTCGCGAAAAACTCAAACATGCCAATCGTGGTTTCAAAATTAATAAATTATATATGAAATAGGTTTTAATTCATCAAAACCATAAAAGTAAACAAATCGTTTTATTTCCCAAAAATCTAGTTAGCACAAATTCCCATTTCTGTTCAAAACTTGATATTTTAACCAATCTATAGATTTTAACGATTCAAATGGCCAAAAATGCTCATTAAATAACTTAATTAAGTCATACCAATGTTAATTAGATTTTAAACTTACCTCTTAATATTAATCTCAAAAATCTAGTTTGCAAACAAAACCAATTTTAACAATTTTCAAAGTAACAATTCACAATTCATCAACTAACTAAGTTTTGCATTTACTAAGTTGCTAAAAAACAATTTAAAATGTTAATTATGTCATAAAAACCTTTACTAGATTTTAAATCTCATGTTTTGAATTAGTTCCTAAAAACCTAGTTTAGTAGCAAACTTAATTAAAACAATTTACAAGTAACAATATGCAAATTAACAACTAGATTACATTTTGCAAAAACTCAAGATATTAGACTAAACATCATAACTAATTCAAGTGATAAAACTCTAATTTGAGCCCAATTCTCTCTCTTAACATTTCAAACTCTCAAATAAACCCATAATTAAACACCTAAAGAATTTAATTAAGAAACTAACCAATAATCAAACCCTAGGGAAAATATTTATACCTCACAAATTGAGATCTAGCAAGCAAAAATCACAGCCTCCAAAACTACTCTCTTGCTCCCAAAATCCATGCATGAATGGCCAAGGAAAAGGGGTTAGAGGTTTGATTAGGAGTTAATGGCAAAATGTGTGGATTTTATTGGACTTTTGAGTGAATTTTTTTTGCATGAAATGAGATGGTGAGATGAAGGGGGGGCTGCCAATCAGCCGAGCTCTGTGAATGGGGGAGGGGTGAAAGTGAATGGGAAAAAGTCAACGCACACCCATACCTCATACACTACACCATGCTTCTTTGTTTAATTAATTAACCTTGTCATTTTATCTTCTCTTCAATTTTTGGAGTGGGAAAAAGGTGAGGGCAGCCATGGTTCGGCCATGCCATTGTGTGGGTGTGTGTGGGTTTGGGTTGGAGTTATCAAGTCAAGGAAAACCCCACTTAGCTCAATAATGCCACATGAAACAAAAATTCTATTTTTTTATTTCAATTTCCCATTATCTTTTCTATACACGTAAACTAGAATCAACCAAAAATTTTCTTTGACAGAACATGTTACCATAATTGTTTAGATGTGCCATGGTACGCTAAACTTGTATTAAACAATTCCAATTTGTAATTATTCCTAATTAACTGTATTGGTGACGGCTTAAAATAATATTAAAATAATTATTTTTTTAGAAAATTTGAAATTTCACCAGTGGCTCAATAAACACCAAATACTAGCAATTACAAAGCTAGAATATGTATATTTAATTTTTATAATGAAGATATTTGTATTTTGACTTTTTACAGAAAACCCCCTTATTTTACCGATTTTCCGAAATTTCACCGAAACGATTTTCAAAACGTTACAGTAAGATTAGCCGGGATTAATTACACCCTACAATTTCGTCAATCTTTCAGCCAGATCAGTGTCGGTACTTGAGGGAGGTTCCCCGTGTTTTCGCACGGACCTAATTAAAATAAACCTCATTTTCCCAGAGGCATAACCCCGTTAACACCTTTCTAGACACCTACTTGATCGGCTAATTGTCCTGTGTAAAATTCTCCCGGAGTAACTTTTACTCGCAGTGGGTATTGGGATCCAACTATCTCATAGGAGGTATGCAATCTCATTGCAAATTTCAACACTTGAAATTCCCAATAATACTTTTACCCCTAGCTTCCCATGACCTTGACGGAAGCCAAACTACCCATAGGGCGCTAGTCAAGTTTAACCCGTTCATTTCTCCGAATCCAAATCATCAATAGCATGTAAAACTATGAATGCGGCATAAAAATGAATAACAGTATGCATGAAGTGACAAGTAATAACTACAATGTTAAGCTGGCATATGTAAGGCAGGTACACTAATATCATGTCAAATTACTAACTAACAAGCTAAGTCAAGCAATATATTTTCTAAGGTGTACGTGACATGGCAATTACCGATGAAGATGTGTGTGAGCCAGCAAGTAAGTGTACGTGGTACATACGCATCATCGGTAATGGTGCTGGTGTCCTAACAGTATGATATCAACAATGCAATAAGAAATTATAATATAAGTATGCGATGCGGAGCGAACAGCAATAATGAGCAGGAGCTGAATACTAAACACAATGATACTATAAGTCAACAGTAGTGCCATTTGAAATAACACGAATCGCGGTGTTTTGAAAATAAGGGCTACGGTGTTTTTAAGAAAAGATACTTCTTTTGAAATATCCGTAGAATCCCTTGACCTGTCTTTTAAAATACCCACGATCCGTTAATTTTGAAATAGGTAGGAGTCTAATCTAGTCTAATAACTACACTAAACTATACGGCTGAACTAACAAGCTGAACTACAAGTAAGGAAACCTCCTTACATCTGAGTCGATACATATACATACCTGCATATATATTAGCCGGTGATCCCGCCTCAATAACATCATATCTGATACCATATCTATAATCAGACATCCCAAGTCAAGAGTGCGGATCAAACATCAATATATAGCTCGTACGTAAATCCGTCGTACGGCATCCCCAAATCTGTGTACTGGTCAATATCATACTCAACCATTCTATGCATATCACTATTCACATGGTATCGTCGTCCAAAGATCCGCTATAAACATCAGGACGTATCTCAAGTACGAATCCTTCCATATCACCGATATCATAATCTCAAATCAAATCTCATCGACTCATCGCAATCCCAAGTATCATTCTCAAATCCAGTATGTGAACACATAGCCCCATACCCATGTGAACACATAACAATATAACCCCATATAAGCACATATGAAAGAAGAATGTATGCAAGTATGGGTATGTGTGTGTAAATGTTGTGCAACCTCTACTCTAGGGTCTCGCAACACTAAACATATCCAATCACACCTAAAATCTATCTTTAACCAATAAACTCAACAATATAATCAATATATATGTGTGTATACGTATTCGTATACATCACCACGAATTGCGGGGGTGCTATACGTTATCCACCCGACTTCTTCCCGTAGATATAAATCTACTCACCTGGTCCTCGCTCGCCGGTGTCGACGTCGCCACGCGCTTGCTTGTTATCTCTAAGTCCATATGGGGTACCTACATATCATAACGTACCGTATCGCATTAAAATCCGACTCATGACCAAAACGACACACGAATCCCACATAGGTCAAAACCTATGGTTGCTTTCACAAATTAACCCAAAAACCCTCGACGTCAGCGTACAAACGCCAAACCATCAAGAAAAACCCAAACACACTCATTTTCACAATCACAAGCACTAATTATGATATAAAATAGCTTAAAATTCACAAAAAACCCAAACTCACTTTAAAAGTCATTTTTCCGAAAATCTAGCAAGCAAAAATTACCCGTTTTAGTACAAAACTCGACGTTTAAATAAATCTAGCGGCCATAATACTTATTAAATATCTTAAATAAGTCATACAACCCATTTCAAAAATTTAATCTCATCAATTCTTATAAAACTAAAAATTCTAGTTTTGCAATTTATCTAATTTTAACAATTTCAAGTGAAAATGCACAAAACAACAACTACGCTTGGTTTTGCATGATCCAAAGGCATTAAACCACTCATTATAATATTACTAATGACATGAAACCATAATTATATTTTAATCTAAAGCATTTAACAATTTTCCAAAAACCCTAGTTAGGAAAATAGCTTAATTAGTAAAATTGTAAAATAACAATTAACAAACTAGTTACTAGGTAAGATTTTACATGCCATAATATGTTAATCTCCATATTAAAACCATAATCAATTTATAAAAACCCTAACTAGATTTTAAATTTCATATTTTCAATAATTTCTAAAAACCAAGTTTAGATAAAAAGGCTTAATTTGGACATTTTACATCTAACAATTACATATTAGCAACTAGGTTAATTTTTTTCTATGGCTTAGCATGATAACTACACCATTAAACCATGATAATTGATAAAAACCCTCACTTGGTAACAATTTCCCTTTTCTTGAATTTCAAGTTTGAAACTAGAACCCACATTAAACATCAAAATTAGATAAATTGAAGTAATTAGCAACTCATTTAACATGGGGTTAGGATTATACCTCCAAGATCATGAGATCCCACATGCAACATGTCTCCAAAATGCACACTTTTTACTAAGATCTATAATAGAATAGCCAATGAATAATGGGTAGGGGTTAGATTTGGATTTTGTGGGATTTAATTTGGATTTTTGAAGCATGTGTGATGATTTTTTGAGATAGAATTGAGGGAGGAAGTTGGGGGGCTGATGCTGCAGGAGGATAAGGGGGGCTCGGCCACACATAGGAGATGGGGGGAGAGAGAGAGAGGTGTTGTAAAGTCAACTAAAGCCCATACTTCTTTCTTATTCTCATTTTCTTTTTATTTCATTTTAAAAGTAGTGAAAAATGAGGTGATTGGAGAGAGAAAGAGAGAGAGGGCTGTCAAAAGGGGGCCGGCCACATGGTGGGGAGGAGAGAGGGTATGTGTGTGTGAATCAATGAACACCAAACACCAATTCAATATGCACCAAAACCCTTTTATTTTCACAAAATTAGACTTTTTTCTTCAATATTTTCTAAAACCGATTAACAACATTTCAATTCAAATATCACATGTTAAATTTTTTTTTAATGTGTTATGATGCACAAAATTTGTTTCAACTCATTCCAATTTGTAATTTTCCCTAATTAAATGTATTAGTGACGGCTTAAAATTATATTAAAATAATTAATTTCGGAAAAAATTTCAGAAAATTTGAAATTTCACCAGTGACTCAATAAACTCCAAATACTAGAAATTACATAGCTATAATATGTATATTTAATTTTATAATAAAGATATTTTTATTTTGACTTTTTTACAGAAAACCCCCTTATTTTGCCGATTTTCCGAAATTTCACCGAAACGATTTTCAAAATGTTACAATCTTCCCCCCTTAAAGAAATTCGGTCCCCGAATTTAAATTAAAACCCCCCCAAATACTAAAACATCTAAGCAAAACCATCAAGTCGTCGGGGCTCCGAAATCATAAATACATAAAACAAATCGTAGCGCAGCACATGCGAAATGAGCATGTAACTCAAAACCAAAACTCTATCCAGCATCCCGCAATCATCGGAGTCATAGTGAAGACACAATGTCTAAATCCAAAATGAAAATCAATATGATATACATCATTAAAACATCTGGAAGCAATGCATGCCAAATCTTCTTCAAATCGTTGTGCGATGCTCGCAGCACTGCACAGTGGCAGACGTCTATTGTAAGAAAATAACTACATATATATATATATATCCTTCATTTAATATGAACGTCCCGCCGTTTCGAAAGCAATATCAGAAGGGTTTCCTTTATAAAATGTTTCGTGTCATCTCGGACTCGTAGGTAAATACTGAGACTATAGCTCCTCCTTGGAAATCCTTTCGATAAGTATCAATGCATGCAAAATATACTGAGGTTCTGTCCTGTGACTAGTCCTACTCAATACGAAAGCACATAGCAATATCATAAAAACGTACTGCTCTATAAGAAATCAATCCCAAAATATATATATGAATGCCATGTGCGTCTGGTGCGCACGGAAATCGAAATCCATGAATGTGCTATACATATGCACAGACACAACATCTAAGTGCATCGGGTGTGCACGAAACATCTGTCAAGGGAAACAGGTGTGCCTGACAGCAAAACAGGTGCATCTGACATGCACGAAGAATCTCGATTTAGCGCATCTGGTGTGCACCAAAATCGTATCTCAAAACATGCGCTCAATATGCGCGAAAATCCAAAACCGGTGCATCCATCATGCACGAAATCATGAAATCCAATATCAAGCGCTAAACACGCGCAAAATCCAATCAGGTGCACAAGGTGCACAAAACAATATCAAATATCATAATTGAAATCGAAGTCCAGTGCATCTAAGTGCACAAAATACTTATCACCGCACTGCAAGCATATGTGAATCATACCAAGTGCAAAAACCAAATCGTGTGCGTATATGCGCAAAAAATAAACTCCCCTGTATGAAATCCATATAATCACAAACATGAGAAACCAAGGCACGAAAACGATATCAAGTGCAACAACTGTGCAAAAATCGTAAATACTTAGTAGGTGCAACCGTGGTGCATGAAAACAAATGTCATGAAACTCAATCATCACAATCAATCATGCAAATAGACCACCCAAAATACCGAAATCAAATATGGCGGAATAGTCCCGCTCCAGCACATCCTCTAAGAATCTCTGGCCAACTGTCATGGTCACTCATAGCATGTCTCGTCGACGATCCTGAAATCTGGCCTGCTGGTGTGCGTATCATGACCACCCCAAATCTCGTCGACGATTCCAGAAAGGTCCTGTCGAGGTCTCTCCCAAATCTCGTCTCTGCCGAACTGTCCGGAAGTCATCGTCCTTTACTATATATGTTTCTTATTCCGGAACGGCTACATACTCATCATGACTCCTTCTGGAAGGTATATCCAAGTACAATGCCTCGGCATGCGTATCGCATCTCTGATGTCGGCGGAGTGGAACGTTGTCTCATCAAGACCTCGTACGAACCTCTTACTCCACTTTTCTCTAATGTTGATTGCTTCGGACTCGTCTCGTAGTGGCTGCATGGACTGAGCTCCAACGGCTATCCTCGTATCTAAAGTCTCCCAAGAATGCATCTCACCACCTAGCATCCGAATGAAGTCGAACCATCCGATCGATTCGTCAAAACCTTATAATCCCCCAAGAGCTCAACATCTTGGGTACAGTTTAACAGTATCAAGTACGTACCACGGCATCGATGGTCCAGCCATAGAAGGGAAAACCCAAGCCTCACTAATGGCGACGTGGAACTGCCGCAAACCCTAAGGTTCAAAGGCTTTCACACGGTCATTAAGTCGAGTTAGGGTTTCATTCTTCTAGAGGGTCCATAGAATTTCCTGCATGTCTCTCCGAATACTTTAAACTTGGAATAATAGGTTTCTGACATTCGATCGTCTCTGTCGACTCTCAACGTCTCCGCGTGAAGTCGTCTTTAGCTGGAATCAATCTATCTGATGACCTCGCATCGGGGTAGGCGAACGAACCACATATCATAGTCATTCATTCTCGGGTGAATAGCGACCTTCCATCATCTCTTAGTACAACTCGTACTGCAATAGCTCCAACATCTGGGGCGATATCTCGTCGTTCGTAGCAATAACTGGCTCACCCGTCTACACGCTGAATAGTGCCTCAATCATCATGAATAAGCAATACACACACGGTCATCAAAATATGGTTGGCCTCTATCATTGGCTCGATCCTCTGGTACTGATCGGCACGTCCGAGAAATCTCGTAAAGGCGATCCGCCAAACGCTCGTGGGGCAAAAACACAGTAAAAAGACACATCTCCACAATCGTGTGTCGCCAGAATTACGCCCTGGTCAGTCCTCTTTCATGACGAGCTCGTGCTGACCGCAACTCTAGCCGTAGCTCTCCATGCCTGTAATCATGGCAGCAAAACCATAACTGGTACCGATGAGGCTAGATCAGGAATGAATATAATACTGAACAAAGAAATGTACATCCTAAGGCTTCTTAATTAGAGTCGCGTATCGTAAGTATGCCGCGGAACATACCCACGGTACGTCACTCTACTTTAGTCACCTATTCTATCAACCAAGGGTCATCCTACGCTCCGAAGGTAAAACCTAACGCTCTGATACCAACTTTGTCACGTCCCGACAGTAAGGAACATGACCGGCATTTAAACTACGAAACGTCTCGAGGCGTACGTAATCTAAGTAAGCCGAAAACCTAGAAATCCAAACTAAGAAAAGTAGTAGAGTGAAGGAAAACCAATTTTAATCAAGTAGTTTTAACAGCATAAGCCGAATTATGCGATTTTAAAAAAAACGTCAAATATTTCCTGAAAATTTCGGCAGAGTCTCCTTTGTAAATACTGGCTCCCAAACGGGATACAACATGAATAGTATACGAAATCAATAAAAGGCATCCCCAAGCGGGAGCTAGCTCTTCGTCAATCGACGGTCACAACCACACAACCAATATAATATACAACGCTAAGGGCGAGGATCAAAACTCAAAGCAACAAGAAATCCACAGAAATACAATGCGCGACTCTAGGGTCGAAAGAATAACATCACTGGTCTCTATCTCAGAAATAAATACATGTTTGGTTGATGGAATTTACTAGATACAACTGAATAATATTATACAAAGTAATATGATGGGTACGGTACCAATAAACCCACCTACTAGCAAGTCACCGAAAGAAGCAGTGCCAGCAAAGCCGTAATGAAACCTGTACGGCAAAACCTGCAAGAAACTGTGGCACAACGAGGGTGAGTTGCCAACTCGTGAGTAGAAAAACATCTACGAACATAAACCGCATGAACAACGCAATCCTAGGTCAACGATCATAATATATCCTCAAATATATAACATGCAGCCTATAACAAAGGCTAGGGTATATATCTAACTCGAATGTAATCCCATGTGCCCGTGTCAGTGCCTCAGGTAGCAATATATCATATGGATGATGTATGAATGCATGAAACAGAATGCATGTACTAAAGAAACTGCTTTCATAAATTAGTGAGATTTCTGTATCTTTTTAAAATGAGGTATCATAATATAATCAGCATAAACAGTGCCTAGCATCGACACAAAACAAATATCCAAATATCTCGATATCTCTGTGTCGCAATCTCTGTACCTCAATATCTCAATCTCACTATCTAGGGCGCCGTCAGTCCAGAACGGCCCCTACCATCAATCTCAAGACCACGACGGTATCCTCCGGATATCCGAAGCGTCGGGTAAAATCACCTGTCGGTAGTGCTCCCCTGTCAGGCTCAACGTCAACAACACGATCCTCTTGCCCCGGGGTACCGCACCGGGCCAACCATGTACCCGAAACGGTTCCTCCACTCCTCGAATCGGGTCTCGAAATCCATCAGCAAACTCATGGTGGACGACTCATACATCATGGGAAAAAACCGCACTTTTTATTTAAAAAGAGAGAAAGCAGTTTATATAAGTTTTGCGGTTGCCCCCCACCAAATCCAGAAAATCTCATGGGAATCAAAATCCAAATCATCAATAGCATGTAAAACCATGAATGCGGCATAACAATGAATAACAGTATGCATGAAGTGACAAGTAATAACTACAATGTTAAGCTGGCATATGTAAGGCAGGTACACTAATATCATGTCAAATTACTAACTAACAAGCTAAGTCAAGCAATATATTTTCTAAGGTGTACATGACATGGCAATTACCGATGAAGATGTGTATGAAACGGCAAGTAAGTGTACGTGGTACATACGAATCATCAGTAATTGTGCTGTTGTCCTAACAGTATGATATCAACAATACAACAAGAAATTATAATATAAGTATGCGATGCGGAGCGAACAGCAATAATGAGCGGGAGCTGAATACTAAACACAATGATACTATAAGTCAACAGTAGTGCCTTTTGAAATAACACGAATCGCGGTGTTTTGAAAATAAGGGCTACGGTGTTTTTAAGAAAAGATACTTCTTTTGAAATATCCATAGAATTCCTTGACCTGTCTTTTAAAATACCCACGATCCGTTAGTTTTGAAAGAGGTAAGAGTCTAATCTAGTCTAATAACTACACTAAACTATACAGCTGAACTAACAAGCTGAACTACAAGTAAGGAAACTGCCTAACATCTGAGTCAATACATATACGTACCTGTATATATATTAGTCGGTGATCCCGCCTCAATAACATCATATCTGATACCATATCTATAATCAGACATCCCAAGTCAAGAGTGCGGATCAAACATCAATATATAGCTCGTACGTAAATCCGTCGTACGACATCCCCAAATCTGTGTACGGGTCAATATCATACTCAACCATTCTATGCATATCACTATTCACATGGTATCGTCGTCCAAAAATCCTCTATAAACATCAGGACGTATCTCAAGTACGAATCCTTCCATATCACCAATATCATAATCTCAAATCAAATCCCATCGAGTCATCGTAATCCCAAGTATCATCCTCAAATCCAGTATGTGAACACATAGCCCCATACCCATGTGAACACATAACAATATAACCCCATATAAGCACATATGAAAGAAGAATGTATGCAAGTATGGGTGTGTGTGTGTAAATGTGGTGCAACCTCTACTCTAGGGTCTCGCAACACTAAAGCTATCCAATCACACCTAAAATCTATCTTTAACCAATAAACTCAACAATATAATCAATATATGTGTGTGTATACGTATTCGTATACATCACCACGAATTGCGGGGGTGCTATACGCCATCCACCCGACTTCTCCCCGTAGATATAAATCTACTCACCTGGTCCTCGCTCGCCGGTGCCGACGTCGCCACGCGCTTGCTTCTCATCTCCAAGTCCACATGGGGTACCTACATATCATAACGCACCGTATCGCATTAAAATCCAACTCATGATCAAAACGACACACGAATCCCACATAGGTCAAAACCTATGGTTGCTTTCACAAATCAACCCAAAAACCCTCGACGTCAGCGTACAAACGCCAAACCATCGAGAAAAATCCAAACACACTCATTTGCACAATCACGAGCGCTAATTATGATATAAAATAGCTTAAATTCACAAAAACCCCAAACTCACTTTAAAAGTCATTTTTCCGAAAATCTAGCAACCAAAAATTACCCGTTTTAGTACAAAACTCGACGTTTAAATAAATCTAGCGGCGATAATAATTATTAAATATCTTAAATAAGTTATACAACCCATTTCAAAAATTTAATCTCATCAATTCTTATAAAACTAAAAATTCTAGTTTTGCAATTTATCTAATTTTAACAATTTCGAGTGAAAATGCAAAAAACAACAACGACGCTTGGTTTTGCATGATCCAAAGACATTAAACCACTCATTATAATATTACTAATGATATGAAACCATAATTATATTTTAATCTAAAGCATTTAACAATTTTCCAAAAACCCTAGTTAGCAAAATAGCTTAATTAGTAAAATTGTAAAATAACAATTAACAAACTAGTTACTAGGTAAGATTTTACATGCCATAATATGTTAATCTCCATATTAAAACCATAATCAATTTATAAAAACCCTAACTAGATTTTAAATTTCACATTTTCAATAATTTCTAAAAACCTAGTTTAGATAAAAAGGCTTAATTTGGACATTTTACATCTAACAATTACATATTAGCAACTAGGTTAATTTTTTTCTATGGCTTAGCATGATAACTACACCATTAAACCATGATCAATGATAAAAACCCTCGCTTGGTAACAATTTCCCTTTTCTTGAATTTCAAGTTTGAAACTAGAACCCACATTAAACATCAAAATTAGATAAATTGAAGTAATTAGCAACTCATTTAACATGGGTTAGGATTATACCTCCAAGATCATGAGATCCCACATGCAACATGTCTCCAAAATGCACACTTTTCACTAAGATCTATAATAGAATAGCCAATAAATAATGGGTAGGGGTTAGATTTGGATTTTGTGGGATTTAATTTGGATTTTTGAAGCATGTGTGATGATTTTTTGAGATAGAATTGAGGGAGGAAGTTGGGGGGGCTGATGCTGCTGGAGGATAAGGGGGGCTCGGCCACACATAGGAGATGGGGGAGAGAGAGAGAGAGGTGTTGTAAAGTCAACTAAAGCCCATACATCTTTCTTCTTCTCATTTTCTTTTTATTTCATTTTAAAAGTAGTGAAAAATGAGGTGATTGGAGAGAGAAAGAGAGAGAGGGATGTCAAAAGGGGGGCCGGCCACATGGTGGGGAGGAGAGAGGGTGTGTGTGTGTGAAGCAATGAACACCAAACACCAATTCAATATGCACCAAAACCCTTTTATTTTCACAAAATAAGCCTTTTTTCTTCAATATTTTCTAAAACCGATTAACAACTTCATTTCAATTCAAAAACCACATGTTAAATTTTTTTTTAATGTTTTATGATGCACAAAATTTGTTTCAACTCATTCCAATTTGTAATTTTCCCTAATTAAATGTATTAGTGACGGCTTAAAATAATATTAAAATAATTAATTTCGGAAAAAAATTCAGAAAATTTGAAATTTCACCAGTGACTCAATAAACTCCAAATACTAGCAATTACATAGCTAGAATATGTATATTTAATTTTATAATAAAGATATTTGTATTTTGACTTTTTTACAGAAAACCCCCTTATTTTGCCGATTTTCCGAAATTTCACCGAAACGATTTTCAAAACCTTACAAATATCAATGCCCTATCTCGATATGCCTACGACTAGGAACATTTTAAGGATATGCTTATAAAGTACAGGTATCCCACTAGTATGATCAACATCATAATCTCAGTAGTCATGCCAATATCCTTAGGGCTTTATCAACATGTACCAAATGAGTAAAAACATGATCAAATGAACATATGATAAAGAGAAACCAGATAGCATACTATTATGTCGAGCAAGACTGTCCTCTGAATATATATATATATACACACACATCAGTACATACACTGTCATATAATGGACTCTAGGGCATACATATATCCAACAATCTTCCACTTGCACTATGGCCAATTATTGGCGTATCTCATACCCGACATCTCAAAAAGTCTCTCATGCTGCGGCTGAGGGAGGGCCTTGGTGAATGGATCCGCAGTGTTGTCCTTTGTATCTACTCTCTTAATCTCGATCTCGTGGCGATCAACTATCTCCCGGATCAGATGATATCGTCTCAGGATGTGTCTGGACTTCTGATGGGACCTGGGCTCTTTGGCCAACGCCATAGCCCCATTATTGTCACAATACAAAGGTATTGGATCAATAATGGTTGGAACTAGTCCTAGCTCCGAGATGAACTTCCTCATCCAGACGGCTTCCTTGGCAGCATCATTTGCAGCAATGTACTCTGTTTCCATCGTTGAGTCTGCAACGGTATCTTGTTTGGAACTCTTCCAACTTACCGTCCCTCCATTGAGGGTAAATACAAACCCTGAGATAGACTTGCTGTCATCTTTGTCAATCTGGAAGCTTGAATCGATAATGGCCTCCATTTGGAGATCCCCGTTACCATACACCAAGAACAATTCTTTAGTGCTTCGCAAGTACTTAAGAATGTTCTTCACAGCAATCCAGTGATTCTCCCCTGGGTTTGACTGATACCTGCTTACTACACTAAGTGCATAAACTATATCAGGACGTGTACACAACATCGCATACATTATCGATCCTACTGCCGAAGCATAGGGAATAATGCTCATGCGAGCTCTCTCTTTATCAGACTTTAGGCAATCGTCCTTGGAGAGAGTGCCCCATGGCAAGCGGGTAAGGCACCCCGCTTGGAGTCTGCCATACTAAACCGCTTTAGGATGGTGTTGATGTACTTGGTTTGGGACAATCCCAATAACCGTTTGGATCTATCCCTATTGATCCGTATGCCCAATATGTACGTGGCATCACCCAGGTCCTTCATGGAGAACCTTTGTGATAAGAATGATTTGACCGACTGTAGCATAGGGATATCATTTCCTATCAGAAGTATATCATCTACGTACAATACGAGGAATGCGACAGATTTCCCTACAGTCTTCTTATAAACATGTAAGTCCATGTCACGTACCCCACGAACTTGCGGGGAGGCGGAATATATGAAAAACAATTATCAAAGCTTCGTAACACGGACTTGAGCGCATGAATCGTATCTAAACCGTTACTAGCATACTACGAGAGGTTTAACTACTCGGATTCAAAGTTATACCTCACGTTACTTGTCCTTCGAGTCTTCATCGCTGTCCTCCACTCCTCATAGGCTCCTTGGAACATCAGCACCTCAACGGCCTCCTCGAGTCAAAGACGATCCACCCGAGAGCTCCTACTCCAAGCTTGATCTCTAACTTGAGATAACTAGGTTTCTTTAGTTGCTAATCAAAGTGACCTAGGTGATATAGAGTTAGGTTATGGATTAATTAGTCTATCTAATCCTTGATCTCAACACATGAGAGAGGAGGATTAGGGTTTCAAGAATGAGAGAGCTTGAGGAGAGAGAAGGTGAGCATAAGAATGATATTGAAAAATGAACTCATTTGAATATATCAACCATAACAATTTATCAAATAAATAATTTAAATGATTAAACATCATGGTTGATTCATCCACCTTGTGTGATTCATCCCATGAGTCATTAGCTAATAAATGCACCATTTAACTCCATGGATGAATCACACAAATGAGTCATTAAGCAATAAATGCGTATGCCACCTTAACCCCCAAGTCACCATGCTTCTAGAAGCTTCCCGGAAAATTACGAGAACGCCCCTCCAATCCATGAAAACACGGAAAAACTTTAGACTATATAAATCCAATAACCCGATACTAGAATCTGGCTTAAACCAAAGCCGGCTAGTAAAAACTGTCTGAACGTCGTATGTGCGTTTAAACTCGTATGCGTTCGAACCCTTGTTGTAAAACCTTACGACCTCTATATCGTTTCGCCTGGAGCAGGGAAACTCTCTGTGTGGTAATTTAAAGATTCGACACTACGCTGGCAGTGGGTTTAACCACAGACCGCAAGCGGCACTAGCTGTACGTAACGGTCCCCAGGCAGATGTCGATAAGAAGGCCGATGAGGAAACCCATCCGAACTTCTAATGAGCCTGATGTGACAATCTCCGTACAGTCCGGTCTGTTCGTCTAAAACTATCGCATATTGGGCCTAGGGGGCGGCAAGCGTCAGTCCCCAAATAGCGGTATAAGTCGTGTCGGAGCGTAGCCCATTACACCTTGAGAAACTATTGGAACCTACCAGTAAATCTCGCTTGACCTGGCCAGGGACTTTGCGTAATGGCTCTCTGACACAGCGTGATATCAACTCCCAATACCGAGAGAGACGAATCATGTCTAACCACTACTGCCTCCAAGTGCTCGGGACTGCACCCAACTGCTACCTGTTTGCATGACTCCTTTAAGCCGTGGTAGGGTAGCAATCTAAGAACAGTGGGACACACTCGATGCGAAGTAGCAGTGTCAAGTCTGTGGACTATGCTGTACTCATGTCACCTGGGAACTGTTAACTAACGACGGGTATAATACCAACCAACAGTTCCCTGCGTGTCCTGTCCAGTGTACCCGTAACCCAACGAGCACCTGTATACTATCTCCAGTACGACGTATTGATGGCTGTGGGACAGACCATCTCCCCAACTGGGATGAGAAGCGTACACACTAGTCTACTCCGGAATATCGATGCCCAGTCTCGATAATCCAACGACCAGGGACCTGTATCGGATGTTGCTTATAGACTACCCAGCCCCCACTAGTGTGACCGCCATCACAACGTTGGTAATCAAGCAAAGATCCTATGGGCTCTACTAATATATATGAATGATATGTTACAAGAAACATATGCACATATTAAAGTAGAAACAAACCAAGTAGCATACTACCATTTTTAGCAAGACTGATATATAACTGTGAATATCCCAAGCTTCCATTAAGTAATATACAAGCTAGTA
Source organism: Agapanthus africanus (assembly GCA_030015575.1). NCBI lineage: Eukaryota > Viridiplantae > Streptophyta > Magnoliopsida > Asparagales > Amaryllidaceae > Agapanthus > Agapanthus africanus. The sequence continues at coordinate 151,667,640 of JASDDO010000016.1, forward strand.
TGATACAATAATGGCCCCTAGGGCATATACACTAACAAAACACAAGGTTCATCTGGATTTTTGATAAAATCAAACTCTTTGATAATATCATCAAAACAGATGTTCCAACTTCTTGATGCCTGCTTTAATCCATAAATGGATTTAAGCAACTTACAAGCTTTTCCGCTGCTCCCACTGTCAATGAAGCCCTCTGGCTGATCCATACAAACGCATTCATCAAAATCACCATTTAGAAATGCAGTTTTAACGTCCATCTGCCAGATTTCATAGTCGTAGTGAGCAGCAATAGCAACTAGGATCCGAATGGTTTTAAGCATGGCTACCGGAGAGAAAGTCTCGTCATAGTCCAAACCTGGTCTTTGACGAAAACCTTTCGCTACCAACCTTGCCTTATAGGTCTCTACCTGTCCATCTACACCGATCTTCCTTTTAAAGATCCATTTGCAGCCTACAGGTTTTATCCCGGAGGGTACATCCTCCAAAGTCTATACTTTGTTGGTGTACATGGGCTCCATTTCGGATCTCACGGCATCCAGCCATTTCACAGAGTCACCACTCGTGATAGCTTGATGAAAACTGGCAGGATCATCATCATCCATTATGCAATCGTCTCTATCACTATCAATGAGAAAACCGTAGTATCTCTCCGGTGGGCGAGAAGTCCTACCGGATCTACGGAATGGCTGAGGTTCATTTGATTCTATTACAACATCAGGTTCAGCCAAGTCGCCATTTGTAACTTGTGTTTCTAGAACCTCCTCTAGATCTACCACATTGCCATCAATATCATTTGGAAAAATCTCATTTTCTAAAAATGTGGCATACTGAGAAACAAACACCTTTTGTTCCTCCTTATGGTAGAATAGATACCCAAACGAATGTTTCAGATATCCCACAAATATACATTTGACCGATTGTGTCTCGAGTTTGTCTGGATTCTGCTTTTTGACAAAAGCCGGACAACCCCAAATCTTAACTCTTTTAAGAGATGGTTTCTTCCCATGCCATATCTCATATGGAGTGGTAGACACGGTCTTGGTTGGAACTTTGTTTAACAGAAAAGCTGCAGTTTCCAATGCATGCCCCCAAAACGAGAGGGGTAACTCAGAATCACTCATCATGGATCATACCATATCTAATAGGGTATGATTCCGCCGCTCTGACACACCGTTGTGTTGTGGTGTGTAAGGGGGAGTGAGCTGAGAGAGAATCCAATTCTCTTTTAGGAAGTCCAAGAACTCACTACTTAAGTACTCTCCACCTCGATCTGATCGAAGTATCTTGATTCTCATTCCTGTTTGGTTTTCTACTTCAAGTTTGTACTCCTTGAATTTCTCAAAAGCTTCAGACTTATGCTTTATCAAAAACACATGACCGAATCTTGAGAAATAATCAGTAAAAGTTATGAAGTAAGAAAAACCGCCTCTTGCATGTGTAGACATTGGCCCACATACATCACTATGTATGAGGCCTAGGAGCACAGTAACTCGTTCTCCGTGTCCAGTAAACGGAGTTTTGGTCATTTTACCTTTGATGCAAGACTGGCAAGTTGCATAAGATTTATACTCAAAAGAATTTAAATATCCATCTTTATGAGGCTTGTTTAGTCTTGTTTCATTAATATGACCAAGTCTACAATTCCAAAGAAAAGCTTCATTTATATCTGAAAATTTTCTTTTACTTGTGTGTTGAATGTTGAAAACTGTGTGTTGATTAAGGACGTATATCCCGTTATTAAGTGTACCACAACCAATCAACTCTTGATTAAGTCTAATGTTCATAACATTGTGTTGCACAACAAAATGATATCCTTCATTGTCTAACAAAGAAACGGATATAATATTACAAAGCATACTTGGCACAAAATAACATGGTTTCAAAACCAATATACAACCCGACGGCAAACCTAGGTGATACTCTCCTACTGAAACTGCATTTACATTGGAACCATTTCAATCTTGGAGAGTATGATCACCTGTCTTCAAAACTCTGCTATTTCTCAACGCCTGCACAGAATTCCAAATATGAGAACCCGAACCGGTATCTAATACCCAGGAAGCAAAGTTAATAGAAAAACAGTTTTCAATTACAAACACACCTGAAGCGGAAGCATCACCATGCTTCTTCTTGAGTTCAAGGTACTCAGTACAGTTCCGCTTCCTGTGTCCCGTCTTTTTGCAGTGGAAACATTCACCTTCCCCGATTCCCCAACCTTGGACTTGTCTTTCCCCTTAACCTTTTTAACTCCACCTTTAGGTTTGGTGAGTTTCTTCCTCATCTTTCCCTTGACCTTAGTGTAGGGTGTTTTTCGTCACCCCATTGAGATGGGAATACGCGCGCGCTTGTCAGGCGTACTACCGATTCCCCCTGCCTAGGGTAGGCCGGGGTTTAATGATTGTGGGGATCCGAATCTCCGGCAGCCGCGAACTAAGCTGCCGTTAATTACCCCCCGCCTTTGGGGCGAGGGAACCCCCGATTGACGGGTCAAACTGGTCATGCGAACTCAATGTGCAATGTATGTGTGTTTTGTTTTGGAAGGGGGGTTTAAATATATCGGGAGCCACGCAGAGTTTTTACGGGGGTCCCGCTACCCGGATAGCAGGCTGGGGGTCAAGGGGGCTAGCAGCCCCCTTGCGGGGTGCGGGGCAGCGCCCCGTTAGAAATTTTTTCTAACAGGGACAGTGTCGTGGAGTATGTGTATGTGTACATTTGTATACATATGTATATATATACATGTATATATAAATAAAGGGGAAAAAGACATCCAAAGGATACGTGGGGCCAGCGCATAGGCGCTGGAGCGCAAGCGCGCCACGTGGGAGCTTTGCGCTCGAGCACAGAGCGCTGGAGCGCTACGCGCCACGTGTCGGCACGTGGGCGCTTTGCGCTCGGACGCTGAGCGCTTGGGCGCAAGCGCGCCACGTATCGGCACGTGGGCGACTTGCGCTCGAGCACTTGCGCTTGAGCGCAAGAGCACCACGTGTCGGCACGGGGGAGACTTGCGCTGGAGCGCAAGCGCGCCACGTGTCGGCACCGGGGTGAATTGCGCTCGAGCACTTGCGCTTGAGCGCAAGAGCGCCATGTGTCGGCACGAGGGCAACTTGCGCTCGAGCGCAAGCGCGCCACGTGTCAACACCAGTGTGACTTGCGCTCGGGCGCAAGAGCGCCACGTGTCGGCACGAGGGCAACTTGCGCTCGAGCGCAAGCGCGCCACGTGTCGGCACGTGGGCGCTTTACGCTCCAGCGCGAGCGCTTGAGCGCAAGTGCGCCACGTGTCCGCACGTGGGCGCTCTGCGCTTAGCGCCGGCGAGGAAAAGAGGCTTTTAGCCTGAAAAAATTTCTCAGAAGAGAAATCAGAGAGGAGTTGGACTCCTGAGTGTGTTTTTCTTCTTTTTTTAGGGGGAGGGGGGGGTTAGTGAAATATGTTCTTTTTCTTCCTCCTCTGTTAGCTGGATCTTGAAGATCAAGAGATGTGGGATTTTTAAAAATCTCTTCTTTTCGAGATCTAATGGAAGATCTGAGTTTCCCTTTATGGGTTTTGTGGTGAAAAACTATTTTGTTTTATAAAAAGAAGAGTAAAACTCTTGATTTAATTCAAGAGAAAGAAGAAGGTTTTGGAACCTTGAAGGAGGAAGAAAAGATCTCAGATCTCAAACTTTTTTGCAGAGAGAAAAGTTGTTGGGATATTTCATTATCCTTGCCTTTATAGGCCATACATTTTACACATAGCTCCTTGGGCTTCACAAAATGGCATTTGGCCTATCCCATGGCTCATGTGCCATTTCTTTTTGCACATAAGCCATGGGCTTTACAAAAATTTGGCTTTATGCCTATTTTTCTTACATTTATCCAAAAATAAAATAAAATAAAAGAAATACAACAAAATTATTTATTACAAAATTTTTATCTTGGCATGGGGGGAGGCCGGCCGCTTCATGTTCGGGCTCGACCGGGGCATGGGCCCACTGGATCTGGGCTTGGGCCCACTTGGCTTGGGGTTGACTTTGATTTTGACTTGGTCAACCGGGGTGTAAATTTTTACCCCAACAAATTGCCCCCCATCAATAAATACACACCACATATGTGGGTCGTGTGCATGAAATTGATGGATTTTCTTTCACGTGGAGACGACTTGATTTGGTTCCCGCTTTTTGGGAAGCTGGCACTGCCCTTTTTACGACATGGACGGTCGTTGCTTGACATGTCTCCGAGACGGAGTGTCCATGATAGACGTTTTCCCTGGCCCGGAGTGATCCGGTTCCCGCTTTGTAGGAATCCTGCGCTGCCCTTTTTGCGACTTGGACGGTCGATGCTGCCATTTTAGAGACTTGGACGGTCGATGCTGCTATTTTAGCGACTTGGACGGTCGATGTTGCCATTTTAGCGACGTGGACGGTCGGTGCTGCCCTTTTAGCGACATGGACGGTCGGTGCTGCCCTTTTTGCGACTTGGACGGTCGATGCTGCCATTTTAGCGACTTGGACGGTCGTTGATGCCCTTTTTGCGACTTGGATGGTCGGTGCTGCCCTTTTAGCGACGTGGACGGTCGATGCTGCCCTTTTAGCGACGTGGACGGTCGGTTCTGCCATTTTAGCGACGTCGACGGTCGATGCTGCCCTTTTTGCGACTTGGACAGTCGATGCTGCCCTTTTTGCGACTTGGACGGTCGGTGCTGCCCTTTTAGTGACGTGGACGGTCGGTGCTGCCCTTTTTGCGACTTGGACGGTCGATGCTGCCCTTTTTGCGACTTGGACGGTCGGTGCTGCCCTTTTAGCGACTTGGACGGTCGGTGCTGCCCTTTTAGCGACGTGGACGGTCGGTTCTTGATTTGACTTGCTCTGCTTCTTGCAGTGTCAGGGGTAGACTTGACTTGCTCCACTTCTTGCGGTGTCGAGATTGGATTCTGACTTGCTCCGCTTTCTGCGGTGTCGGAGTGGAAATTGACTTGTTGATTTTGATTTGGGTTGACATCAGCATCGCTATACTAGAATATGGTACCAGGAGCGAATCGTCATCTGTCATTGAGAGGATTCTGGGATTTTGGTTTTTGTTTGGCATCTGCATTGCTGCACTGGAATAATGCCAGGAGCAACTCATTATTTGCCCCGAGAGAATTTGAGAATTGATGGCTTAGGAGGCAGGTTTAGATCCCTATCACCTAAGACTTTTCAATTTTATGGGCCGTGAGGGTCCCATAAAAGCATTTTCTCCCTACGAGTCGAAAGGATCTCGTAGGTGTATTTTCTCCATAGGAGTCGTGGGGACTCCTAAATGTGTTGCTCCTTTGTGAGTCGTAAGGATCTCACGCGGGAATTTTCTCCTCTCAAAGTCGAGAGGACTTTGAGAGTGCATTTCATCTCCTTTTCACGAGTTTGCGCCCTTTCCGGTTTTCACAAACTCGCCGGCAGTCCTGCTGTTTTTACTCACGGAGCCCTTTCGGGTTTTCCTCCGTGCCCTATTTTGCTTGTGGACATACCCCTTTTTTTAATTATTTTTTCCTTCTTCTTTTTCTCTTTTTTTATGGAGAGATCGGGATTGTTTTACGCCCGTGGATTGTATACGGTTTTGCAGGATGTATGATCCAGGACCGTAAGGCCGGAGAAATTTCAGGGCTTTGTTGGCGTCTGCATCGCTGCACTGGAATGTAGTACCAGGAGCGACTCATCATTCACCGTTGGGGTATGGGATTTGGAATTTGGTTGGCGTCTGCATCGCTACACTGGAATATGATAACAGGAGCGACTCATCATTCGCCGTTTGGGGACTTGGAATTTGGATCTTGTTTGGCATCAGCATTGCTGCACTGGAATAATGCCAGGAGCAACTCATCATTTGCCTTGGGAGGACTTGGGATTTGGGTTTTTGGTCGGCATCAGCACCGCTAACACTGAAGCGAAATGCCAGGAGCGACTCATCATTTGCCGTTGCCCGTTGGGGAACGATGGCTTAGGAGATAGGTTTGGGTCCCTACCACCTAAGGCTTTTCAATTTTATGGGCCGTGAGGGTCCCATTAAAGCATTTTCTCCCTACGAGTCGTAAGGATCCCGCAGGTGTATTTTCTCCTTAGGAATCGTGAGGATTCCTAAGTGTGTTGCTCCTTTGTGAGTCGTAAGGATCTCACGCAGGGGTTTTCTCCTCACAAGGTCGAGAGGACTTTGCGAGTGTATTTCATCTCTTTTCACGAGTTTGCGGCCCTTTTGGGTTTTCACAGACTCGCCGGTAGTCCTGCTGTTTTTACTCACGGAGCCCTTTCGGGTTTTCATCCGTGCCCGTTTTGCTTGTGGACATACCGTTTATTTTTTTATTTCTTTTATTTTTTTTTTTGGCCGCTGGTGGGACTTTAAAAGTAGTCTCACCGGCAGGATTTGGGAGAGATAGGGGTCATTTATGCCCGTGGATTGTATACGGTTTTGCAGGATGTATGATCCAGACCGTAGGGCTGATGTGCTCAATTCGCCTGTGACTTGGAGCATTCACGTGTAGTATTTCTTGAGATATCGGCCATTGATGGGTGGCATGGGCCTTTCTCCCTCGGCACTTATTAGTTGGTAGGATCCTCCATCGAACACTTTCTCGATGACGTATGGTCCTTCCCAGTTTGGCTCGAATTTTCCCTTGGCATGTCGATTGGGGATGATCGGTCTTTTGAGGACCAACACCAATTCACCTTTCTTGAAAGCGCGGAGACGGGTTATCTTGTCATAGGCCCGTGACATTTAGGCTCGGTATAGCTCCAGACTTTGCTGCACCGCGAGCCTCTTTTCTTCAAGGGCATCGAGTTCTTCAAGTCGAAGGAGCACGTTTTCCTCCTCCGTCAACTCATGCTGAACGGCCATTCTTAAACTTGGAACTTCGACTTCGAGGGGGAGGACCGCCTCCACTCCGAAGAGCAATGAGTATGGAGTGGACTGAGTTGGAGTACGGTGCGTGGTACGATATGCCCACAATGCCTCGTGAAGTTTGAGATTCCAGTCTCTCTTGTTGGTTGAAGCATTTTTCCTCAGGGGCTTGCATAGAGTCTTATTGAAGGCTTCGGCTAGCCCATTGGCTCTTGGATTATAGATGGAGGAATATCTCCAGTCTATCTTGTGCTGAGTAGCGAACCTTGAGACATTAAAGCTCTTGAAAGAAGGCTCGTTTGTCAGAAATGATTCTTCTTGGTGTACCGAAACGGTATAGAATATTATGCTGGAAGAATGTCAGAATATCTTTTGTCTTATCTTCTTTTAGCGGGACAGCTTCAGCCCACCTGGAGAAGTAGTCTGTCGCGGCCAGTATGAACCGGTGGCCTTTAGATGACGGAGGATCAATTGGGCCAACAATGTCGGTGCCCCAGACTTCGAAGGGCCACGACGCCACCGTAGGATGCAATGGATTGGGATGCTTGTGAATAAAATCACCGTGAATTTGGCAGATATAACATTTCTTTGCATGCTCTCCACAATCCCGTATCATGGTGGGCCAGTAATACCCAAGCCGTTTGATTTGATGTCGCATCTTGGGGCCAGATTGGTGAGCACCACAAACGCCCGAGTGGACATCTTTCATGACCTTTTGGGCTTCGGCCAATGACAGACACCTGAGCCAGAGTTGGTCATATGACCTGTGGTATAACGTGTCATTTACAAACACGTATCGAAGAGCTCTTTTCTTCAGCTGAATCCTCGCAGATTTTTCTTCGGGCAGCTTGTCGTATCGGAGGTACTCTATGAAGGGTTCTCTCCAATCGGGCTCATCTTGGATGATCGAAGCTTCTTCGGCGGGACTGCTCTTATGTTCCGCGCTTTCCTCTTCTCGTAGAAAGACTGGGGGTAGAATTTGCCGGCTCCTGACTGTGATCAGAATTTCGTCCATGTTAGGATCAGCCAGCTCCTTGGCTAAGCGAGTGAGTATGTCGGCTTTTCCGTTCAACGCTCTGGGAATTCTCATTAGTTCAATATGAGTGAACCGTTTCATGAGTTCCACCACCCGGCTTCTGTACCGAGCTAACTCGGGTTTGTATATCTTATAGTCGCCGCTTACTTGGTTGACGACAAGCTGGGAGTCACCGTAGACTCGTAGCCGACGGATTTCCATTTCTATGGCAAGCTCCAAACCAGCTATCAGAGCTTCATACTCGGCCTCATTGTTTGTGCGAGGCTCGGTGAGAGCAAAAGAACGCCGTAAGGTTCCCATTGATGGCGTGATGAACACCAATCCTATCCCTGCTTTTATCTCCGGGACGCTTGATTTACTGGAGGTCCTTATTGACGAGGCTCCATCGAAGTAGAGCTCCCAACATGGCTCATCTTCCTCGAGGTGCAGCACTTGTTCATCGGGTAACTCACAATTTAGCGGCGACCCTTCTGGTATGGGTTGAGCGGCGAGAAAGTCTGCAATAGCTTTCCCTTTTACTGCTTTCTGAGGGGTATAAACTATGTCAAACTCAAGTAGCATGACAGCCCATCTTGCTATTCTGCCGGCTAGGCTTGCTTTGGTCATCAAGTGTTTAAGCGGGTCGACCTTGGAGATCAGCATAACCCGATGAGCGAGCAAATAGTGCCTCAGCTTCTTCACAGCAAATATTAGAGCCAGGCTTTGCTTTTCGATTGGGGAGTAGTTGTGTTCCGCCCCGACTAGAGTTCGACTGAGGTAGTAGAGGGCATTTTCTTTTCCCTCCTCGTTATTCTGCGCAAGGAGCGCACCGAGTGACTCGTCCAGCGCGGCAGTGTAGAGAATAAGCGGTTTATTTGGAATGGGAGCGGCCAGCACTGGAGGGTGCAACAAGTATTGTTTGATGCTTTCGAACGCTACTTGACATTCGGCATCCCAGATAAAAGGAGCTCCTTTCTTCATGAGCTTTGAGAAGGGCCTACATCTCCCTGATAAATTTGAAATAAACCTCCGTATATAAGAAAGCTTGCCCTGAAAAGATCTTAGCTGCGTCAGACTCTTCGGAGGGGGCATCTCCATGATGGCCTTTATCTTTGATGGGTCAACTTTGATCCCTCGATGTCGGACTATGAAGCGCAGGAATTTTCCCGATGACACGCCAAAAGCGCACTTCAGAGGATTCATCTTCAGATCGTATTCCCTCAGTCTAGTAAGAACGGTCCTGAGATCTTGGATATGATCGGCCTTGGCTTTTGTCTTGATCACCAGATCATCAACATAACATTCGATGACTTTATGGATTAGGTCATCAAAGATATTAGTCATTGCCCTTTGATATGTAGCACCTGCGTTCTTCGGTCCGAATGGCATTACCTTGTAGCAATATATTCCGATCGGGGTTGGAAATGCTGTGTGCCTCTCATCCTCAGGCGACATCTTGATCTGATTATATCCAGACGAGCCATCCATAAAGGTGAACAGTTCGTAATTTGAGGTGTCATCGACCATCATTTCCATGACCGGTAGCGGGAAGTCGTCTTTAGGACATGCCTTGTTGAGGTCCCTGAAATCGACACAAACTCGGATCTGCCCATTTTTCTTTTTCACTGGGACTATGCATGCGATCCAGTCTGCATATTTCTCTTCCCTGATGAAGCCGGCATCGATGAGTTTCTTGGTTTCCTCGATGACCTTTTCTTCCAACTCCCTTCTCATTCTTCGAGGAGCTTGTTTGACTGGCTTAGCATCAGGAGATATAGCCAGCTTATGCACGGCTACCTCAGGGGAAAGGCCAGGCATTTCTTTGTACGTCCACGCGAAGCAGTCGACGAACTCACGCAGCAGGGCAATTATCTGCTCTTTCATTTCCTCCGACAAGAGTGAGCTGATGTAGGTCGGCCTTGGATTATCGGGCGTTCCTAAGTCAATCTCGGTTAGCTCATCAAAGGTTGCTTGTCCGCCATCTTCGAGCTCTTGAGGAGCTTCTTCTGGCTCGGCTATCTCGTCATCATCATTTGATCTTTCGCTGGCCTCACCAACATGGATCATGTAGCACGCTTTGGAATCAGGTTGAATGTAGCCTATGCCCCGTCTATCTGGAATTCGTCCATCGATGAGTGCTCGGACCTGGGGCAGGCAGATACCATAGCCCTTCGTAAAACTTTGCTTCGGACTCCGTTTGATATAACCGGCATCCGCACTTCTTAAAGTATTCCCGCATCTCGGGCGCATAGTATCTGGGATTGAGGACGGCTCTTATGCCTCTCTCATAGGGAAGGCACACGACAGAAAGATCGTCCGGGTGCACAACTGGGTTTGACCTGTAAAACAGGATGCCCTTCTGTCCATTTTTTCTCCCAGGCACGTAGAAAGTTTTCAGCTGGTCCACGGTAGAGACAGACAATGCGTCGAGCTCTTTGTAAATCCGTTCCGGCACCCTTGTGATGGCCAGGGACCCTTCTGCAGCTTCGTATGTCTCTCGTAGTTTCGCTTGCTGCATGGGGGGCCAATCTGCACAGCTGTTGCACGGCAGGTCCTCTTCTTCTGACTCTTCAGTGTCACTGCCAAGATGAGGGCGGACTTTGCTGCTAGATGGGCCTTCAGTAACAGATTCGTCCGTATCGCTGCCGAAACAAGGGCGAGTTTTACGGAAGGACGGGCTTCCAGCGTCGGACTCATCAGTGTCGCTGCCGAAATGCGGGCGCGCTTGGGTATTTTCGCTTTTGAAAGTGACAGCCGGCGCAGATTTGCTTTTGAATCTTGGGGCCGTTCTATCCTCAGTCAGTTGTGGCTTAGCTTTTTTGTGGTTCATAAAGTACCGAGAATCTTCATATCGGACTTCATGCACACCGAACGGCTGGATGTCTCCGTCAATGCGTCTTTCTTCGCCATTTTTAGTATACTTCATGCATTGATGGAGAGTTGACGGAATGATGCCGTAATCGTGGAGCCACGGCCTCCCCAAGAGAATCTTATAAGACGTGTCGGCGTCGATCACGTATATCTTAGCTTCAGTTTGCAGATCCCTAAATTTAATTGGCAAAGTTATTGACCCCAGAACTTGCTGGCAATTTTGGTTGAAGCCTTGAATGACAATCCTTTCCCTTGACAGGTGTCGGACGTCCATTGACAAACTCTTCAGAGTTCGCAAGTTCATGATATTCACTGCGGACCCCGGATCAATCAATATGCGATTAATTCGATCTCCGTCGCTGTACCCGGTCACGTAAAGAGCCCGATTATGCTCAGCCGTTCCCAGTAGCAAGTCTTCATCCATAAATGTGACTGCGGCGGCATGCAAAGCGCGCTGGGCTTCTTTCATATTAATTTCCGCAAAGTGAGCCTGATACCGCTCGGGATTTTGTAGAGCGTGGATGAGAACATCTCTAAGCTCCTTAGATATGACCAAGGCGTCGTAGATGCTCAGGAGAGACGGAAGCTTCCGGAGATGTGCCAAGACAATATAGTATACCGAGGAAGGACTTTTGTTTTCATCAGTCGGTTCTCTGCCATCTTCTTCATTAGCGACTTGTTTTTCATTCCCTTTCGGGGCGTTGCCCTGATTCGGCGGTAGAGCCCTGCCGCTTCTGAGCTGGATTTGAATGGCCTTTGTGGCAAGCTCTTCGTCCTCTTCGGGAAAACAGAGCTCATCCTCGGAGTCGCTGCCCAGATGGATGGCGTAGCAGGTCACTACTGGGATCTCTTCATTGGAGTCTTCTTCTAACTCCTCCAGAATTTTAGCCGCTTGTATAGGGAAGAACTCCTTCAATTGAATCAATGTTCTTTCCTTTTGTTTATATTCTTCGAGGGAATCGATATATTTTTGAATGGTCGATCTCCCTGCAGACTCTTTTTCGCGCCGAGCTGCACTTTTCTTCTTCTTGAGCTTCTTGGATTTTGAGCCTGATGGAGCCGCATTGGAAGCTGGACTGGTAGGCCTCTTCTGCCCTTCCCATTCCGTCCTGGGTTCTTTCTGAAGTAGCTTTAGCATCTTCTTCGTCTTATTAGATATGTGCGTACTCCACGGAGGCCGCGATGAGTCAATTTCGTTTTTCAGGGCAGCAGATTCAGCTGTCTGCTCCCAGAAGGCTTCAACTTCTGTCTGTATAAAGTTGGCGGTTGCAACTTGATTATTCACCAACACGCTTTTGGACAGCTCGATCTCTCCAGCCTTGTACTGCTTCTCGACCCAGTCTTTGAAGATATAGCAATCCTCGATCGCATGGCTCACTACTCGGTGGTACGGGCAATACAGAGGATTGTCGGTCATCTTTGCTTCTTGGGGTCTTTTCGACTCCGGCAATTGTAGGCCGTTGTTCAAGGCATCTTTAAATATCTTACGGACCTTGTCCCTTCTGAAAGAGTAAACCTTGTTCTTTTTCTCCTCTAGGGAAGGCCCATCTCCTCCCAGCAATGGCTTTCGAGACCGGTTGGTTTTGGATTCGCCCGCCCTTCGCTTTTCTTCATTGTCGGAGGCATTGAAGACATTGGTACTGCTGGAACTCCCGCTTCTACGGTTGTCATCCCGCTTGCTTTTCCAAGTTTTGTCTCTCTGAGAGTCCGGCGGGGACTCTTGTTTCGAGCGTTCCAGCATTTGGACTTTCTTGGTTAGCTCCTGAAATGTCTTGAGGCCCGCTGTACACAGGAATGGGACCATCCAATTGCTGAGGTTCCCAATGAGAAGGCTGACGGACTGGTCCTGCTCCAGCGGCGGTTCGCACTTGACTGTGAGATTACGCCTTCGGGCGATAAAGTCGGTGTTGCTTTCATTCTTCCCCGGCTTGGTCCTCACAAGGTCGGCAATGGAGATTTTATCACTGACACTCATGAACCTTTGCCGAAACAGGGACTCCATTTGGGCAAAGGTAATGACGGACCCGTCCGGTATGCTCGCATACCGGTCGAAGGCGACGCCGGTCAGGCTGTTGACAAACTGACAAAGAAGAAGCGCGTCATTGCCCCCTGTATTTCTGCATGATGCTTTGAAGTGGGCGACGTGCTGATTTGCATTCCCCGTTCCATCAAATCTTCCGAACTTAGGAATGACGTAGCCGCTTGGGAACTCAATCAGATCGTACTGCGCGGGATATGGCCGGCCACTACTGCCGATTTCTTTCTGAGCTTCAGCTTCGGCCACCAATGTTTTAACCTTGCTGGTGACCAAATCCATTATCCGATCCTGTGTTAGCGGGATAGTGCTATCTGGGGCCAAGGCGTCCCCAGAAGCGGAATGTGGCCGGCTTTCATTTGGCTCAACCAGTCTTGGTCCCAAAGGAACATGCATTGGCTGCCTCGGATTGTCATCACCCGGCTGATTAGTAGCGGCTTGTGCCTGATTGGGAGGCGCTCGAGCAATTTGAGCCGTAAGCTGCATCACCACGTTCGTTAAGTCGTCAATCTTCGAATAGAGCTTGGCCATCTCTTTATCTTTGCTCCTGAGCTGTTTTCGAAGCTCTTGAAGCAGCTCCTGCTCCGCAGTCCTGGGGCGGAAAGTGGGCTCGTCCTCGCTGTCCGAGCTTGACTCTACATGAACCGAGGGGTCTATCTGCCTATCATCCTCATCGAGAGGGTTTTCTTCATCCAGCAGGGGCGGCTGTTCTTGGGCGGCGGCAACCTCATTCAGGCTAGATTGGGCTTGGGATGTGGTGGCCCCATCCTTGCTTTTGCTGCGAAGGTTATCGCTGGGGCGCCCGCCCGCCATATAGACCGTATGGACGATATATCCGGCCGTCTTTCTATCATTAGCGGCTGATTTCACGGATCGCTGTCTTGACCCCCTTGCTTTGGTAGCTGGTAGTCGATTGAAGGCGGCTGGCCTAACCAGGTTCTTGAATGGTGCTGGCGCTTCTTTTCTGGGTTTGCCCCGCTGCTTTCGCGCGGCACAAAGTGCTTGATAGACTCTTGAAAAGACAGTGTCATACTTTTTTGTTGGGGCTGGGACACGTCTCTTTGTGGCACTGTTAGGACCGCTGTCTTCCTGATTCTGGCGGTCATGGCGTTTTTCTGAACCCACTTCAGAGGCTCGAAGGAATTGCTGATTCTTACGTCCGACTCAGCCGTCGTCGCGGGGCAACCCTGCTCTTGGAACTTCACACGATTCCATTTGGCCGAAGCCTTGGCCCTCTTGTTGGCTCGATACCTGAGCCGCTTCTGCCTTAACTTTTCTATTCTAAGCACCTGGCAGACTTCGGCTCTTTGGGAAGACGCCGCAGACCGGTCGATGGAGGGCCTTGGAGATACGCTTGATTGTGCATTTGTTGGAGTCATCGCCTGAGCTCGTCCGCAACATTTGATGTTTCCCTTCGCACCGAAGTTCTTGCCCCCAGCTGGAGCGCTAGGGAGTCATTCAGACACCATCTTAAGTTTCGGTTGTGGCGCCTTAGCAATCACAACATTCGGCCTCTTGCCCCTTGGGATCGGCTTGGCCACCTGTTCCGCCGGGATCTCTGCCAGATGAGCGCTTCCGGCAAGGTAGATGATGACAGAGCCAAACTGGCGGGTCGGTTCCTCCCATTGTCGACTGAGGCTTGCGGGGACAACCACACGAGCGTTGATCTTGACCACGTACGAAATCGGGGTCGCTTTGGAAGTTGAATTCGTCTTGGGAGACATTGTCGTTGAAAGTTGATTGCTGCACGAAAAGAAAACATCATTTTAGTATAGGCAATCGATATGTATATTGATTCAGTTCGCATGAACGTTTAACCCGAAATATGGGAGGAGAGATTGGTCCCACCGGGCGTGCCAGAATCTGTAGGGTGTTTTTCGTCACCCCATTGAGATGGGAATACGCGCGCGCTTGTCAGGCGTACTACAGATTCCCCCTGCCTAGGGTAGGCCGGGGTTTAATGATTGTGGGGATCCGAATCTCCGGCAGCCGCGAACTAAGCTGCCATTAATTACCCCCCGCCTTTAGGGCGAGGGAACCTCCGATTGACGGGTCAAACTGGTCATGCGAACTCAATGTGCAATGTACGTGTGTTTTGTTTTGGAAGGGGGGTTTAAATATATCGGGAGCCACGCAGAGTTTTTACGGGGGACAGTGTCGTAGAGTATGTGTCGTGGAGTATATGTATGTGTACATTTGTATACATATTTATATATATACATGTATATATAAATAAAGGGGAAAAAGACATCCAAAGGATGCGTGGGGCCAGCGCCTAGGCGCTGGAGCGCAAGCGCGCCACGTGTCGGCACGTGGGAGCTTTGCGCTCGAGCGCAGAGCGCTGGAGCGCAACGCGCCACGTGTCGGCATGTGGGCGCATTGCGCTCGGACGCTGAGCGCTTGGGCGCAAGCGCGCCACGTGTCGGCACGTGGGCGACTTGCGCTCGAGCGCTTGCACTGGAGCGCAAGAGCACCACGTGTCGACACGGGGGCGACTTGCGCTGGAGCGCAAGAGCGCCACGTGTCGGCACCGGGGTGACTTGGGCTCGAGCGCTTGCGCTTGAGCGCAAGAGCGCCACGTGTCGGCACGAGGGCAACTTGCGCTCGAGCGCTTGCGCTCGAGCGCAAGCGCGCCACGTGTCGACACCAGGGTGACTTGCGCTCGGGCGCAAGAGCGCCATGTGTCGGCATGAGGGCAACTTGCGCTCGAGCGCTTGCGCTTGAGCGCAAGCGCGCCACGTGTCGGCACGTGGGCGCTTTACGCTCCAGCGCGAGCGCTTGAGCGCAAGTGCGCCACGTGTCCGCACGTGGGCGCTCTGCGCTTAGCGCCTGCGAGGAAAAGAGGCTTTTAGCCTGAAAAAATTCCTCAGAAGAGAAATCAGAGAGGAGTTGGACTCCTGAGTGTGTTTTTCTTCTTTTTTTTGGGGGGGGGGGGTTAGTGAAATATGTTCTTCTTCTTCCTCCTCTGTTAGCTGGATCTTGAAGATCAAGAGATGTGGGATTTTTAAAAATCTCTTCATTTCAAGATCTAATGGAAGATCTGAGTTCTCCTTTATGGGTTTTGTGGTGAAAAACTATTTTGTTTTATAAAAAGAAAAGTAAAACTCTTGATTTAATTCAAAAGAAAGAAGAAGGTTTTGGAACCTTGAAGGAGGAAGAAAAGATCTCAGATCTCAAACTTTTTTGGAGAGAGAAAAGTTGTTGGGATATTTCATTATCCTTGCCTTTATAGGCCATACATTTTACACATAGCCCCTTGGGCTTCACAAAATGGCATTTTGCCTATCCCATGGCTCATGTGCCATTTCTTTTTGCACATAAGCCATGGGCTTTACAAAAATTTGGCTTTATGCCTATTTTTCTTACATTTAACCAAAAATAAAATAAAAGAAATACAACAAAATTATTTATTACAAAATTTTTATCTTGGCATGTGGGGAGGCCGGCCGCTTCATGTTCGGGCTCGACCCGGGCATGGGCCCACTGGATCTGGGCTTGGGCCCACTTGGCTTGGGGTTGACTTTGATTTTGACTTGGTCAACCGGGGTGTAAATTTTTACCCCAACACTTAGCTTTTGGGCGAGAGGAGGAAGATGGCCCAACATTCAAAACGGGAGTCTTCACTGACATCAGCGTGCTCTCTGCACTCCTTAACATATTAAGGAGTTCAGATAGTTCCTTCTCCATGTTGTGCATGTTAAAGTTAACTATAAATTGAGCAGAGGTGGAGGGGAGATACTGCAGAATAATATCCGTATATTGCTCATTGTCCATTTTCCACCCAAGGTCCTCAAGCTCTTCTATGAGAGCTATCATCTTTAGAACATGGTCTCCTACTGCTGTGCCAGGGGCCATTCGCATCTGAAACAGCTTTCTGGATGCTTCGTATCATAATACGCGAGATTGCTCTCCATACAACTCTTTTGTATGGAGGAATATAGCTTGCACGTCCATATTCTCGTGCTTCTTCTGATGTGTGTTATCCATCGATGCAAGCGCGAAGCATTTAGCCGTGGCACAGTCAGCGTCCCATGTCTTGCGGATTTCCTTATCCACAACTGAAGGTTTAGGACCTAGGATGGGCGGGGTTGAAGCCGTGAGGACATAAGATACCTTATCATAAGTCAAGGCAATGTTGAGATTCCTCAGCCAGTCTTTATAATTGGTCCTATTCAGTTTGTTTTTTTCTAGTAGAAGCTTGAGTCCTGTCATTGGTATCTGCCGTTAAGAGAGAGAAAAGAATACACTCAGCGAAAGCTCTTGCAAAGATCAGATTGGTTATTATCTTGTCTAATTGATGTCTCCCACTATTTTTATCAAATTTTCTTTAAAACCTTTTAAAAAGAAAACTAGCCGGGATTAATTACATTTGACAACTTCGCTAACTGTTCAGCCAGGCCGGTTTCACACGGACCTAATTAAAATAAACATCGTCTTCCCAGAGGCGTAGCCCCGTTTGACACCTTTCTAGACACCTTATGGGTTAGCTAATTGTAAAGTGTAAAACTCTCCCGGGAGCAACTTTTGCTCCCAGTGGGATCGGGATCCTACTATCATATAGAAGGTATGCAATCTCATTGCAAATTTCAACTCTTGAAATTCCCGATATAATATTTACCCCTAGTACTCATGACCTTAACTATGGTCAACATATCATAAGCACTAGTCAAGTTCTTCCCGTCATTTCGTGATTAACTAGACCCACCCACATGACCCTTAACTAAAGTCAACATAATCATATGAATGTCCTAACTAATCTGCATCATATGCAGTGTAGGAAGACATCACTTAGCTACCGTACACTGCGCCTTAACTAAAGTCAAAATACGCAGCACGAATACTAAGTACTCTACTTCTTAAAATGATGGAGGGCTGCGGATAGTTTTAAAGAAAACTTTTAACGCTTTGAACTTGATATCGTTGTAGAATCCAATGGGTTTAAAAGGAGTGGCTTAAGCTCCGCATTTTGAAACTTGCTTTTTCATAAAAGGCCGAGTGTGTTTCAAATCCGATTCTACAACATCTTTTTAGGTTCATTTATCTTTATATTAATCTCATTAATGTAGTCCCATCATTTAAGTCCTAAAGCCATCACAGAAAGAAACGAAAATATAACGTACGCTTATGTCACACGCATTCGTCACTGTGTCCCGTTATGCACCGTTAGGTTACTTAACTAACGGCATACCGGGACGGGGCTAGCGTGAGTGCAAAACATAAGCAACGTCTATTATATATCATATATATAATATTGCATTCGTCTCAGATATATATTAAATGATCAGATCACAAAATATAAGCAGCAGAAGCACATTTAATATAGGATATCTAGGAGGTCCGTGTTAGTTATATGTATGTCCTAGAGGCCATTACTGTACATAGGATATATATTGTAGTGGATGCTGGGTCATATATAGGTAGGACTTTCTTGCTCGACATGATAGTACGCTATCTGGTTGCTCTTTATCTTAACATGTATACTTTCTGTCTCTCTGATTACATGTTGATAAAGCCCTTGGGATGTGTACTCGACTTCCAGGACTGTGATGAAGATCATACTAGTGGGGCCTGGGTAGTCAATGAGTACATCCTTCATTGTTCCTAGTCGTGGGAATATCGAGACGGGGCATCGATATTCCAGAGTAGACTAGCGTATATCTTCTGGACCCATGTGATGGGCGATGGATGATCCCATATCCATTGGTGTTTGACATCAGAGATGGTATGCGGGTGCTCAGTGGAGACTGGGTATACTGAACGAACTCGCCGAGAACTCCCAGATGGTATTATACATCACGTCAGATGGCAGTTCTCTGGTGACACTGGTACAGCTTTGTCTGTTGACCCGAGATCGTCATAGAGTCTTGTGTGTCTCCCACTGTGCTTTGATTTCCACCCTACCACGGCTCTACTGAGTCGTGCAAACAGGTGGTTTTTAGGTACAGTCCCGATTCTCATGGAGGCAATGAGCGATAGGAGGGGATTCGTCTCTCCCGGTATTGGGGGTTGATGTTGTGCTATGCTCGACTGGCCATAACTGGAAATCCCTGGCCAGGGTTGAAGTGATATACTTGTAAGAGTTATCAGTAGTTTCACGAATGTTATGGACCTTACGTCTGCATGACTTATCGAGCTATTGGGGTCTGACGTTTACCACCCCTAGGCGAGATATGCAACATATCAGACGAACAGACCGGACTGTATGGTAAGTGTTACTGGTTGGATTCACAGGAGTGTGAGTGGGCTTGCTCGTCGATCTTCTGATCGCTCAATACCCGGGTGGCCGTTACGTTTAGCAGACCGCTTGCGGCTTGTGGGTGCTTGATATGATCATCATCTGCTGCCGGCGTATTGACGAGTCTTTAGAGTCCTACACAGTGGTTTCCTGGCTCAAGCGAAACGAAATAGGAGCGCATATGAGATATGTGCGGGACCGAGAATAATGCGGGTATGTGATACCGTATTCTATTCTCGCGATGAATGTATCGATTGGTTGTATGCGATTTAATCTAGTTATCGAATCGAGGATTGATTCGATAAGTCGATACATTGGATACTAGTTGGTTATATGCGACATGACCGGATCAATGAATCAAGTGTTGATTTAATGATTTAATGTATAATTATATATTTGATATATTACTTTGCATTAACTAGTATTGGTTCACTTTAATAGGATTTTGTCACTTGATGTGCACATTGTATATGTGATATATTTTAGTGTGCACTTGATTGTATCATGTTTGATGATACATCCTAATTTGGGTTAAGTGTTTGATTAAACCAGGGTTGTGTAATGGTTAGGGTTTAGATTTTATTTATTTATTTGTTTATTTATTTAATCATTTTTGGCAAAATAAAATGGTGGATTTATTTGTTCTTTGCTAAAAGCTTCTTGAAGCTTCAAAGCATCTTTGAAAAGTCTTCCATTTTGTTTTTACCACTAAACCTAACCATTCACCTAACCCAAGTTTATTCTCTACACTTTACCATGGTTACATTATGATAACCATCACTTGATTATTCAATTAGAATTAATTCATTTTCCATTTCTTTTCTTCTTCTTCTTCTTGATGAAGAAAGAAAAGCTTTCTTGAAATTTATCACGTGTTGATTCCAAGTGAGAAATCCAATTCTAAAGTGAACCCACCTCCTATTTCTTCATCCTCTACCTCTTGCCAAGTAGTATAGGATGTTTTCTTCACAAGTTTCATGACTTGGTGAAGTTGGAGCTTGATCTTGTGTTGCCTCGACGTAGATCATCTTCGGCTTCGAAGTCGACGACCTAGCCCGCCTATTTCTCCGATGAAGCCGATGCTAGAGTCATGGATTCGATTTGGACAGCGGAGGGACGTCATCACAGAGCCTAGGAGGTGGAGGACCGGATCTACAAAGGTTGTAGCTTCTTTCCTTTAAGTTAAAGTTGTTTACTTGCATCGCATCATCTATATATCTAGTTAACGATCCGTATTAGGGTTTCTCGGCACTTGTAAAATATTAATTGGCCATGTTTGATCACTTGTGAGACTTCATTAGTGTTCCTAGGAACCCTACAGTCGTATCAGAGCCTAGCTAGAACCTTAGGCGATGCGTAGACGATGTTAGAAACCCGATCGAACCTGAAACCCCAATTTTTCAATGCTCTCTGGACTTTTTTCAAAAACTGGGTTTTTCCAGATTAAAAATATGCAGAAAAATCAGCAGGCATTTCTAAGAGTTACTGTGAAATTCGATAACCCAATTCCATCAAACCGCCGCGGTTCCGGAGCACGAGCATGGCTCGTGCGGCTGTTTCGCGGCAGTATGGTCTCCTTATCCAATCATTTTTGCACAGTAATTCATAATTTGCAGTGCTGAGGTTTCTGGGAATTTTTAATTTGCACTCAAGAGTTGAGTTTTCTGGGGTGTTATGGAGCTTCGTGGATTCGATCGGATTGTCTAATCTTGTCTAAGTGTTTTCCGGGTATTTTTAGAATATGTTAAAAAGTTCGACCGGATATAAATACCCACTTTTTCCCCTGTCGGGAAATTTCCAAGTGTTGGATCTTTCCGTAGTTTAATGACGTTCTAAGTAGTGCAAGTAACGCGATGGACCCTTTAGAAGACAACAAACCTTAACTCGATTATGTAACCGTCTTGAACTGCCCTTTGAACCTTCGGGTTTGGGGCAGTACGGCGTGCCACATGTGAGGCGTTGGCTTGACCCTTCTACGGCTGGACCGTTGGTACTGAGGCACGAACTGAATGTTTTTAGACTTATTTCATGTGTCGAGCTGTTTCGGGAAAACTTGGGTGTTCGATTGTTCGATCGGAAAGTTTAACATTTTCTATTTATCCGGAATGTGATACAATAATTGGAATTCACAAGTAGTTATGAGATAACTGAATGAATGTTATAAATTTAGCGGTTTAGTCTCACTTGATCGGTTGCCACGGAATTTTGATGTGATCAAAAGTCCGTCGCAATCACGTAGTGTACGCGGATACTCGCCGGGTAAACTTAATAGACAGCATCGCCCCATAGCCCCGACCAAGTGACTGTAAGAGAACCTCGTCGCCGAAAGTATCCGTTCGGGTGCTCGCGGCAGCGGTGTTCCGTCTTGGTGCACTTCGTCGACGGTATCAGGGGTGCGGCCGCCTACTAAACTTTACGACAAGCATTCGATCTGGATGCCGGGAATCTTGTTGAATTGCCCGACATTGTATTGAAAAGAGTTTTCGATAATGAGACTAAAGTGCGGGGTTTATAATTGTTAGGCATGCGATGTCTAAGTATTTCATTTGATTAGGCATGCGATGTCTAAAGAGTTTGCGGATTCCAACTGTTGTAGTTTTACACATTCTTTTCTGTGACCGTAAGTGTAATATGTGATATCGCTGGTTTCGTTGCTATATGTCAACGACAATTGGGATGCGCATATTTACTTACGTTGATGACATGTGATGTTATGTGTTGCTGGATATGTTATATTGGATCGTCGTGTTCGAATAGCCGGGGGTTTTTTTATGTGAGATGAGTGTTTTTTTCATTTTCATTCATGTAAAAACTTGTATGTAATATTCTTTTATTGGGGCACTTCCAGGTTGCGGATGTTGTCACCATTTGTATATTATTTACTTTTCCGCATTAGGATTGACCCAAGGAGGGGAGCACAAGTAACCGGGTTCTGGGGTCCAGTGGGAGACCAACTCGAGGAGTCGAGTCCGGGTCTCCTAACCCTAGAATTGGTAGGGTTGCTTGCCACTCTCGTAGGGGTCTAGGGGTGTGGGATTGGCTATTCATCACGACCGTGGAATCGGTGTTTTATACTGGCTCGTATTGAAAACACGAACGTCCTAGTATATCCAATATTTCATATGATATTTTCTGCTGCGTTATCTGTGATGTGATCATGTGATTTGTTCAGATAGTTGTTATATATAGTATATATGATATATTATATAGACGTTGCTTATGTTTTACACCCGTGCTAGCCCTGCCCCGCTCTGCCGTTAGTTACCTAACCTAACGGTGCAGACGGGACATCGAGGCGAATGCGGATGGCATAAGCGTACGTCATATTTATCTGTGATGTTTAGGTAATTTAAATGATGGGATATTCATTAATGAGATTAATGAAAGAAAATAAACCTAATTGATGTTGTGGAATCGAATTTCAAAATAAACAGGTAGCTACAGTTCTTGCTTTGCATCGCGTTGTTCCTTGTAGAACATCCTGCACCTTATTCGATGAGAAAGGACCGAGATCCCTTCACCGGGAGTGACTCCTTTAGCAATAACTGGAAGATGCTACAACTCTCGGTTTGTCTTTTGATTGCTTCTATAGTTTCTGCTTTGCATATATATGATATATCCCGCACCTCATTCGACGAGGAAAGGGCCGACGATCCCTTCACCGGGAGTGACCCCTTTAGCAAAACTAGAAAAGCTTCAAAAACATTCCATTTAAAAACCATTTGATTCCGCAACGAGATCAAGTTCAAAGCGTTAAAGGTTTTCATAAAAACCATTCGCAACCCTCCGTCATTTTAGGAAGTAGAGTACTTAGTATTCGTGCTGTGTTTGTTGACCATAATCAAGGCACTGTGTACGGTAGCTAAGTGATGTCTTCCTACACCGCATATGATGCGATTAGTTAAGACAGTCGCGTGACTTTGTTGACCTTAGTTAAGGGTCATGTGGGTGGGTCTAATTAATCACGAAATGACGGGTAGAACTTGACTAGTACTTATGATTTGTTGACCATAGTTAAGGTCATAGGTGCTAGGGGTAAAAAACTTTATCGGGAGTTTCAAGTGTTGAAACTTGCAATGAGATTGCATACCTTCTGTATGATAGTTGGATCCCGATACCCACTGCGAGTAATTGTTACTCCTGGGAGAGTTTTGCACTTTGCAATTAGCCGATCAAGTAGGTGTCTAGAAAGGTGTCAATGGGGTTACGCCTCTGGGAAAACGAGGTTTACTGTAATTAGGTCCGTGCGAAAGCACGGAGAACGTCCCTCAAAGTACCGACACTGGCCTGGCTGAAAGATTGGCGAACTTGTAGAGTGTAATTAATCCCGGCTAGTCTTTCCTTTTAGGGTTTGATGGAAGATTTGATAAAAACAGTGGGAGCCATCCTGATTAGATAAAATAAATAACCAATCTAATCTTGCAAGAGCGCACGCAGAGTGTTTTCTTCTCTCTCTCTCCAGGTAGCGACCATATCACGCCTTAATCAAGATAATAATATGGATGTATTGACCGAACCCGCTTGTTATACTGAGCTGGGGAACGTTGATCCCGCTCCAACTTATAATTGTTATAAGACAGAGCAGGAAATAGGGGAACACCAGAATTCCTATGCCGCCCAAACGAAGAAAGTGCATATGATGCATCTCCTTCGGGTGTGTTCATTACAAAGAACTGTTTCTCAGTATCCTCCGCATCCTGGGTATTTGATACCGGATCAGGATCCTAGATATGTAATCTGTTACATAGGGCTACCGAAAGGTAGAAAAACTGAGAACGGGTGATAAGTTTCATGAGACAGAAAACGGGGCAAGTGTTGCAGCCAAGTCTGTTGGTTACTGTCACCCTGTATTACCAATACATTGATTCTGAACAAAAGCTATTAGATACCGAACCTGATATACAAAATCATATCAATCTCTTTATTTATTAAAGTAATGAGAAAATTTTGTATTGCTGGATAATGTTTTGAACATTTCCTATATCAAAAGTTGATCGGTTCAGGCACGTTATCTAAAAGCATTGACGTTCTAAATCAAACTACAGTTCCTAGTATACAGAACACACACAAGAGGAAGAGTTCAGAAATGAACGGATCCTTCTTGAGGTATTGTAGACTAGGTCACATCAATGCGACCCGACTAGCTAAGTTACATTTAGATGCATATTTAAATCAATTTGAATTTACATCTTGTGAAACTTGCCAGTCATGTCATAAAGATTAGATGACCATAGCCCTGTTTATCGAAACGGAGAAAGAGTTAATGAACTCTTGGGGCTGATACATGATGATGTATGTAAGGTCTCCTGTCTACATATGCCAGAACTGGTTCTTTATACTTCATTATATTCTCTGATAAACTCTCAAGATTCAGTCATATGTTTCTGTTGAAACATAAGTCCGAAGCTTTTGAGGTATTCACAGAATATAAGTTAGAAGTAGAGAACCAATAACCGGGTATAAGTATTATGTCCTATGATGAGATCAGGGAGGAGAATACTTGTGCATGGAATCCTTGGACTATTCTAAAGGAAAATGAGATTCTCTCTCAGTGTTACTCCTCTGAATACACCACAGCACAACGGTGTATCAGGACGGAGCAATAACACCCTATATGATATGGTGTGCTCTATGATGAGTATTACTGAGTTACCTATTTCCTTTTGGGAGTTATGCGCTTGAGAAGCTGCATACCTATTGAATTAGGTTTGAATCAAATCAGGGCCTACCACTCCATATGAGATATGGTATGGGAAGAACCCATCTCTTAAGCGAGTTAAGATTTGGGGTTGTCCGGCCTATGTCTAAAAGCAAAATCCGGACAAAATCGAAGTAAGGTCAGTTCTGTAGAACTGGAAAGGTTCCAGCTATACAAAACTGCAGCTGATGATTTGACAGAACCAAAGGATTCAATAGTCCCCGACGAACCTCAGCCTCTCCGACGAACTAGTAGGGTTCCTCATCCGCCTGAGAGATACCTCGGTTTCTCGATGACAGTGGGAGCGAGGAATGCATCATGAGATGATGACCCAACTAGTTTCGAGCTGGCCATCAAGAGTATGGACTCTGTAAGAATGGCTGGATGCTTAGCGATCTGAGATGGAATCCATATACACCAACAAAGTATGGACTTTGTTTGCTATATCTGAAGGGTTAAATCCCCATCAGTAGCAAGTATATCTTGAGAAGATTACTTGGTGTACATGGAAAAGTTGAGACATTCAAAGCTAGACTTGTTAAAGGTTTTAGTCATCAACCAGGTGTGGATAATGATGAAACCTTTTCTAGGGACTATGCTTAAGTCCATCCAGATCCTATTTTCCACTGCTACATACCATAACTGCGATATCTGGTGGTTGGGTGCCATGACTACTTTTCTAAATAATGATTTAGAAGAGAACGTCAATAAGAACACAGCGAGAGGGCTTTGCAAACAGTGGGAGTAGCGGAAACGTGTGCAAGTTGCTTTACAGGATAAAGCAGGCATCGCGGAGTTGGAACATCTGTTTTGATGTGGTAGACAAACAGTTTGACTTCATCAAAATGGTAGATGAACCTTGTATGTACAAAAGGGTAGTATGGAGTATGGTAATGATCCTCGTAGAGTACGTGGACAACATACTCTCGATAGGAAAATAGTTTCCCATGCTGCGATCGGTCGATCTCCTCTTATCACATAGATTCTCCATATAGGATCAAAGTGATACCTCCTTAATCCTGAGATTTGGATCTATGAGATAGATCTAAATGGATGTTAGGATTCTCACTAATTGAAGTGAGATGGTATCAGTTGATCCTGGGGAGAATCACTGGAAAGGTTCCAGGGTGATAAGGACGACTGAATGTCAGTCGCAGGCATTGTCTTTACCCTCAGTAAAGGGACGGTATGTTGGAAGAGTTCCAAGCTAGATACCGTGTCAAACTAGACGATAAAGGCTGGTAACATCGCTATTAAAGATACTACCAAAGAGGAAGTTTGGGTGTATATTGGTTCATAAGATGAACTAGGTTCCCACCATTGTGTGACAATGGAAGTGTGGCTTTGGCCAAGGAACCATGATCCAATCAGTGACCCAGACATATTCTAAGGCAGCATCACCTGATCATGGAGATAGTTGATCTCCAGGGTGATCGAGGTAAGGAAAGTAGACTTAGAGGACAACTCAGCGGATCCACTCACGAAGGCCTTTTCCCAAAGAGAGACTTTTAAGGGATGGTTGAGTATGTGATACTGCAACCACTGCTACAGATGGCCCTAGTGCAAGTGGGAGATTGTTAGTTATATGTATGCCCTAGAGGCCATTACTATACATCGGATGTATATTGTAGTAGATGCTGGGACATATATAGGTAGGACTTTCTTGCTCGACATGATAGTACGTTATCTGGTTGCTCTTTATCTTAACATGTATACTTTCTGTCTCTCTTATTACATGTTGATAAAGCCCTTGGGATGTGTACTCGACTTCCAGGACTGTGATGAAGATCATACTAGTGGGGCCTGGGTAGTCAATGAGTACATCCTTCATTGTTCCTAGTCGTGGGAATATCGAGACGGGGCATCGATATTCCAGAGTAGACTAGCGTATATCTTCTCGACCCATGTGATGGGCGATGGATGATCCCATATCCATTGGTGTTTGACATCAGAGATGGTATGCGGGTGCTCAGTGGAGACTGGGTACACTGAACGGACTCGCCGAGAACTCCCAGATGGTATTATACCTCACGTCAGATGGCAGTTCTCTGGTGACACTGGTACAGCTTAGTCTGTTGACCCGAGATCGTCATAGAGTCTTGTGTGTCTCCCACTGTGCTTTGATTTCTACCCTACCACGGCTCTACTGAGTCGTGCAAACAGGTGGTTTTTGGGTACAGTCCCGATTCACATGGAGGCAATGAGCGATAGGAGGGGATTCGTCTCTCCCGGTATTGGGGGTTGATGTTGTGCTATGCTCGACTGGCCATAACTGGAAATCCCTGGCCAGGGTTGCAGTGATATACTGGTAAGAGTTATCAGTAGTTTCACGAATGTTATGGACCTTACGTCGGCATGACTTATCGAGCTATTGGGGTCTGACGTTTACCACCCCTAGGCGAGATATGCAACATATCAGACGAACAGACCGGACTGTATGGTAAGTGTTACTGGTTGGATTCACAGAAGTGTGAGCGGGCTTGCTCGTCGATCTTCTGATCGCTCAATACCCGGGTAGCCGTTATGTTTAGCAGACCGCTTGCGGCTTGTGGGTGCTTGATATGATCATCATCTGTTGCCGGCGTATTGACGAGTCTTTAGAGTCCTACACAGAGGTTTCCTGGCTCAAGCGAAACGAAATAGGAGCGCATATGAGATATGTGCGGGACCGAGAATAATGCGGGTATGTGATACCGTATTCTATTCTCGCGATGAATGTATCGATTGGTTGTATGCGATATAACCTAGTTATCGAATCGAGGATTGATTCGATAAGTCGATACATTGGATACTAGTTGGTTATATGCGACATGACCAGATCATTGAATCAAGTGTTGATTTAATAATTTAATGTATAATTATATATTTGATATATTACTTTGCATTAACTAGTATTGGTTCACTTTAATAGGACTTTCTCACTTGATGTGCACATTGTATATGTGATATATTTTATTGTGCACTTGATTGTATCATGTTTGATGATACATCCTAATTTGGGTTAAGTGTATGATTAAACCATGGTTGTGTAATGGTTAGGGTTTTGATTTTATTTATTTGTTTGTTTATTTATTTAATCATTTTTGGCAAAATAAAATGGTGGATTTATTTGTTCTTTGCTAAAAGCTTATTGAAGCTTCAAAGCATCTTTGAAAAGTCTTCCATTTTGTTTTTACCACTAAACCTAACCATTCACCTAACCCTAGTTTATTCTCTACACTTTACCATGGTTACATTATGATAACCATCACTTGATTATTCAATTAGAATTAATACATTTTCCATTTCTTTTCTTCTTCTTCTTCTTGATGAAGAAAGAAAAGCTTTCTTGAAATTTATCAAGTGTTGATTCCAAGTGAGAAATCCAATTCTAAAGTGAACCCACCTCCTATTTCTTCATCCTCTACCTCTTGCCAAGTAGTATAGAATGTTTTCTTCACAAGTTTCATGACTTGGTGAAGTTGGAGCTTGATCTTGTGTTACCTCGACGTAGATCATCTTCGGCATCAAAGTCCACGACCTAGCCCGCCCATTTCTCCGATGAAGCCGATGCTAGAGTCATGGATTCGATTTGGACAGCGGAGGGACGTCATCACGGAGCCTAGGAGGTGGAGGACCGGATCTACAAAGGTTGTAGCTTCTTTCCTTTAAGTTAAAGTTGTTTACTTGCATCGCATCGTCTATATATCTAGTTAACGATCCGTATTAGGGTTTCTCGGCACTTGTAAAATATTAATTGGCCATGTTTGATCACTTGTGAGACTTCATTAGTGTGCCTAGGAACCCTACAGTCCGTATTTTGTATTTAGCCATCAATAGAAAATACGGATTCCACACGGTCGCGCTGAATAGCCAAGCCCACACCCCTAGACCCCTACGAGAGCGGTAAGTGACCCTACCAATTCTGGAGTTTAGGAGACCCGTTCTTGACTCCTCGAGATAGCCTCCTACTGAACCCTAGAACCCGGTCACTTGTGCCCTCCTCCTTGGGTCTATCCTAATGCGGAAAAATAAATAATATACAACACTGGTGACATCATCCTCAACCCGGAAGTGCCCTAAATAAAAGAATATTACATACAATTTAATTTTACATGAATGAAAAGAAAACTCTCATCTCACATAAAAAAAACCCCGGCTATTCTATCACGATAATCCTGCATATCAAATCTCAGCAACACATAATATCACATATCATCAACGTAAGTAAGTATGCGTATCCCGATTGTTGTTGATGTATAGCAACGAAACCGGCGATACACCACATACTACACTTACGGTCACAGAGAAATAAAATGAAAAACTACAACAATTGGAATCGTAACTGCCTGTAAACATCACAAACCAGGAATATCACATATCCAAGATTTCATGCCTAACAATGTAAAGCTCGCATTTAGGTCTAACCCATGAAAATACCTTTTCTTAACATGTCGGGTATTTCAACAAGATTTCCGATTTTACCCGAGACCGAAATGCTAGATTTACACGCAACAAACAAATTTGTGGATTCCAATTATTGTATCACATACAAATAAACTAGACGCAGTTAAAACATTCGATCGAACGATTGAACACCCAAAGACTTCTCAGAAAGATCAACACTTGAGCAGCTTTAAAATTTACCAGATACTGCAAAAAGTACATACGGGCCAGCGCAAGAAGGCACAGCCCCACCTGCACTAACGGCGCCGCGGAACCGCCGCAGAATGACCATTCATGCCGCGGTTCCGCGGTCCAATAGTGGAGTTAGGGCTTCGTACTTCTTGTGGGCCCATAAAATATCATGCACGATTTTCTGAGTATTTTTAATATGAAAAAAACCACGTTTTTGAAAAATTTCCAGAGAGCACCCTCCGGGCGTCGTATTTCGTTCGTTCAAGGTTTTTAACGTCGTCTAGGTTACTCTAAAGATCTAGCTTGGCTCTGATACCACTGTAGGGTTTCCTTATCACCTCATATAGGGTTTGGAAGAATCACACATGCCACAACTTTGATTTTAAGAGGTGCTAAGAAAACTTAACTAGGAATCGAACTAGAAATATGGAGTAACAACTAATAGTATCACATGTAAAAGTTAATATATCATTAAGTGGAGAAACTACAACCTTTGTAGACCTCCTAGGGTGACTCCTTGGATCTCCTAGAGTTTGGAAAGGCTCGCTTGAACACTTCCGAGTCCACGATGATCCACCCGAAGTCCTTTGCTCAAAGCTTGTTGCTTCACTTGATCTTTCAAATCGGTGGAGCAAACACCTTACACAAGAGAGCAAGAGATTTGTAGGATGATGAAGTGGTTTATGTTGTCACTTAAAAACCCTCTCCTTTTCTTTTCCTCACTCTAAAAAAATCTCAAAAGATCTTTAAGAAGGAGGAAGATGAAGATGGCAAAGCTTTTTGAAGATAATGATAATTCTTATGTTTTAAAAATAAAACAAAAGGATATATGTGTGAGACACTCTCACAACAAACCATGGTTAATATAAATATCTAGATATTTTGTGATGAGTTAAAGAACAAAGGAAATTAACCAAGGTTAAGTCAATGGTCAAACAAAGAAGTGTGTAGAAACTACGAGTCATTTGTAAAGAAATGAGTCATTAGTTAATTTCCTTTATCTTTTAACTTAAAACAAAAACTATATATTAATATGAACCATGTGAGTCTTGCATTGCCATCTTCAATATATCAACAACCATGATATATATGCATGTATGTATGTGTGTATGCACATCAACATGTACATATACATGCATGCATCCATCAAAAGAATAGGGTTTAATAAAAGTGAGCTAAAAGTCATTATTAAATCAACAATTTATTTAATAAACCGGTCATATCACATATGACCCGACCAATAGAAAAAACCCGATTAACATACGGTATCTCATACACGTATTTAATCGAGTTCCCGCGCATATCTCATATGCACACCACATCGTTTTGCCTGAGCTAGGAAACTTCTGTTTGGGACTCTAAGACTCGTCAATACGCCGACAGTAGGTGATGATCACATCAAACACCTACAAGCCGCAAGCGGTCAGCTAAACGTAACGGCCACCCGGGTATTGAGCGATCAGAAGAAGAACAAGTGAACCTGTCAAAACTCCCGTCAATCCAACTGGCAACACTTACCGTACAGTCCGGTCTCTTCGTCAGATATGCTGCATATCGAGTCTAGGGATGGAATCGTCGACCCCAATAACCCAATAAGTCATGCTGGTATATGGTCTACAACAGATCGAGAAACTACTGATAACACTTATCAGTAATATCTCAGCAGCCCTGGCCAGGGACATCCTGTTATAGCCAATCGTGCACCGCACATCATCAACCCCCAATACCGAGAGAGACGAAACCCCTCCTATCGCTCATTGCCTCCATATGCCTCGGGACTGTACCAAAAATCCATCTGTTTGTACGACTCAGTAGAGCCATAGTAGGGTGGAGATCAAGATACAGTGGGAGGACACACAAGACTCTATGGCGATCTCGGGTCTACAGACTAACCTGTACCAGTGTCACCCGAGAACTGCTATCCGACGTATGATATAATACCACATAGGAGTTCTCGGTGAGTCCGTTCAGTGTACTCAGTCTCACTGAGCACCCGTATACAATCTTTGGTGTCAGCACACCAGATGGATATGGGATCATCCATCGCCCATCATATGGAATAAGAATGGTATACGCTAGTCTACACTGGAATATCGATGCCCTGTCTCGATATACCTATGACTAGGAACATTTCAAGGATATGATTATAAACTACAGGTGTCCCACTAGTATGATCCACATCATAATCTCAGTAGTCAAGCCAATATCCTTAGGGCTTTAGTAACATGTACCAAATGAGTAAAAACATGATCAAGTGAACATATGATAAAGAGAAACCAGATAGCATACTATTATGTCGAGCAAGACTGTCCTCTGAATATATATATATATATATATATATATATATATATATATATATGTATATGTATATATATATATATATATATATATATGTATATGTATATATATATACACACACACATCAGTACATACACTATCATATAATGGCCTCTACAGCATACATATATCCAACAATTGTGACATGCTAGGTTACACATGCAACATGGATGTATGAGACTTAGACCATGCTATATGTTAGGGTTTATATTTATTATTAAGTAATTCAAATAAAGTGGAATTTGTCATGGTTGATTTTTTGGTGGAAACTAATAGAACATTGACTTAGTCCACTTATTTTGTCATGCTCAAGATATTTATTAACCTAACCATTACCCTACACCATGGTTTAGTCTCTACAAGGGTTAAGGTATGACATAAACTCACCATGGTTGCATTTATAACCTCACATGAGTTCATTCTCTCTTCTTCATTCTTCATCTTCTTCTTGAGCTCAAAAAGTTTTCTAGGGTTTTGAGATGTGAAGAAATATTGTAAGAAAAAGAAATCTAAAGAGAGCCCAATTCCTACTTCATCATCCTCTACTATTAGCCATTTAGTTTAGGGTGTTTGCTTCATTAAACCCTAATTTAGTGAAGACATAGCATGAGCTTGAGT
This sequence comes from Agapanthus africanus, assembly GCA_030015575.1. NCBI lineage: Eukaryota > Viridiplantae > Streptophyta > Magnoliopsida > Asparagales > Amaryllidaceae > Agapanthus > Agapanthus africanus. The sequence continues at coordinate 151,699,906 of JASDDO010000016.1, forward strand.
CTCCTCGACGTAGATCATTTTCGGCTTCGAAGACTTCGAGCAAGTTTGCATCTTTCACCTTGTGGAACCTCTCAAGAGTTCGGGAGATCATTACTCGCAGTGAAGGGACATCTACACGGAGCATTTGAAGTGAAGGACCGGTCTACAAAGGTTGTATTCCGCATTCACTTAGTTTTTAAGATGTTAACATTACTTGTTCGTTTGATTCTCTAGTTAAACATCCTTTGCTTAGGGTTCCTTAGCATGGAAAAAAATTTATTTGGCATGGACGATGCCTCCCGAAACCTTGCCGCCGCGCTAGGTATCCCTGCAGTGGTATCAGTGATAAGCTAGAGATTTAAACGATGTTTGTTAGATTACGAAACCGAAACAACTCTGAAACTTAAAACACCTTGACCTAGTTTCTGTCGATTTTTATTTGGTCTTTAAAAATTTTTTTAGCAACTGCAAAATGTTGTATGAGATGCAATACGAACACAGTAGAAAATTGAACCCCTTTCCTCGGATTTTGGCCGACCAGAGAGCAATGAAAACCGATGTGCTCGGTTTTGTGAGGGAGTCAAGGGTTGAATTTTTTAGTGTGTTCCAGGCTCTTGGTTTTGGTGTTTCAGTTGTTGCTAGTTTTGCTAAATTTGCATGTGATGTTAACTTTCTGCAAAGGCAATTCGGAGTGTTTCATAATCGTAATTCTAACATGTATTCGGGTTATTTAGACGATGTTAAAAAGTTCGAACGGATATCAATAACCCATATTTTCCCTCGCAGGAAATTTTCAAGAGTTGGATTTTTTCCGAGTTTAAAATCTTCAGAAAATCATGCAAGCGATTCTGTGGACCCTCTAGAAGAACGATACCCAAACTTGACTTTTTGGATCGTGGAACCACGGACATACCCTAGGGTTTGCGGCAGTTCCGTGGCGACATGAGTGAGGCATGGGTCGACCCTTCTGCGGATGGTTCATAGGAGCTGTGGCGGTTTCTGGTTACTTTTTGAACTCCGCTCAAGTGTTGAGCTTTTCGGGAAATTTTGGGTGTTTGCTTATTCGATCGAAATGTTTAACTTCGTCTAGCTATTTGTGATTATGATACAATATTTGGAATCCACATAATTAGTTATGAGATAACTAGTTTGAATTTTATAAATCCAGCAGTTTAGTCTCATTTGATCGGTTGCCACGGAATTTTGATGTGGATCAAAAGTCCGTTGCAATTACGTAGTGTACGTGGATACTCGCCGGGTAACCTTAATAGATAGCCACGCCCCATAGCCCCGACTAAGTGATTGTAGGAGAACCCCGTCGCCAAAAACATCCGTTCGGGTGCTCGCGACCGCGGTGTTCCGCCTTAGTGCACTTCGTCGACGGCATCGATGGTGCGGCCATCTACTAAAGTTTCCGATGAGCATTCGATCAGGTTGTCGGGAATCTTGTTGAATTACCCAATTGGTTATTGGAAAGTGTTTTCAATATCGAGACTAAAATGTGGGGTTTATAATTGTTAGGCATATGATGTCTAAGGAATTCATTTTGTTGGGCATGAAATCCAAAGTGTATGATACATTGGGTTTATGATGTCTAAGGTGGTTGCAGATTCCAATTGTTGTAGTTTTTCATTTTCTTTTCTGCGACCGTAAGTGTAATATGTGGTGTATCGCCGGTTTCGTTGCTATATGTCAACGATAATTGGGATACGCATATTTACTTACGTTGATGACATGTGATGTTATGTGTTGCTGTGATATGTTATATTGGATCGTTGTGTTTTGAATAGCCGGTTTTTTTTATGTGAGATGAGAGTTTTTCATTTTCATTCATATAAAACCTTGTATGTAATATTCTTTTATTGGGGCACTTCCGGGTTGAGGATGATGTCACCATTGATGTATATTATTTACTTTTCCGCATTAGGATAGACCCAAGGAGGAGAGCACAAGTAACCAGGTTCTATGGTCCAGTGGGAGGCCGTCTCAAGGAGTTGAGACCGGGTCTCCTAACTCTAGAATTGGTAGGGTTGCTTGCCACTCTCGTAGGGGTCTAGGGATGTGGGTTTGGCTATTCATCGCGACCGTGGAATCCGCGTTTTTTTACTGGCTTAATTTAAAACACGGAATTCCTAGTATATCCAATATTTCATATGTGATTCTTCTGCTGCTGATATTCCTTGATGTGATCACTTGATATGTTCTGAGACGAATGCCTATATTATGTATATGAGATCTAATTAATATTGCTTCTTTCGTTCCATATGTGATGCTTAGGAAGCATATAATAGATGGGACTTTATTAATGATATTAATGAAATAAAAGAAACCTAAAGATGTTGTAGAAACTTGTTTTAAAAACTGATAGCTCTAGTTCTTGCTTTGCATAGCGGTATTCCTTGTAGAATATCCAGCACCTTATTCGATAAGAAAAGAGCCGAGATCCCTTCACCGGGAGTGACCACTTTAGAGAAACTAGCAGATGCTACAATCCACTCGGTTTGTCTTTTGATTGCTTCTATAGTTTCTGTTTTGCATAGTGATATTTGTGAAATATCCTGCACCTCATTCGAGGAGGAAAGAGCCGAAATCCCTTCACCGGGAGTGACCTCTTTAGTAAAACCAGTAAAAGCCTCAAAAACACTCCTTTTTCAAAATCACTCGATTCTACAATGATATCAAGTTCATTACGCTCATGGTTTTCTCAAAAACCTGTATAGCCCTCCGTCATTTCAGATAAGTACTACTTAGTATTCGTGTTGCGGTAGTTTGGCCTCCGTCAAAGCGTAGTGTACGGTAGCTAACTAGTGCTTATCTGCTACATTAGATGAGATTGGATTAGGATAGTTTTGCGACTTTGTTGGCCTCCGTTAAGGGTCATGCGGGTGGGTTTAATTCAATCATGAAATGTACGGGTTGAACTTGACTAGCAGCCTATGATTTGTTGGCCTCCGTCAAGATCATAGGACGCTAGGGGTAAAAACAATTATCGGGAATTTCAAGTGTTGAAATTTGCAATGAGATTGCATACCTTCTATGAGATAGTTGGATCCCGATACTCACTGCGAGTAAGTGTTACTCCTGGGAGAGTTTTACACATTACAAATAGCCGATCAAGTTGGTATCTAGAAAGATGTTAACGAGATTACGCCCCTGCGAAAACGAGGTTTATTTTAATTAGGTCCGTGCGAAAGGACGGGGAACCTCCCTCAAAATACTGACACTGGCCTGGCCGAAAGATTGGCGAACTTGTAGGGTGTAATTAATCCCGGCTAGTCTTACCTTTTAGGGTTTGAAGAAAGATTTGACTAAAACAGTGGGAGCCATCCTGATTAAATAAAATAATAACCAATCTGATCTTGCAAGAGCGTGTTGGATATATATGCCCTAGAGGCCTTCATTGTATAAGATGCTAGGGATATGTATGTACATGACAGTCTTGCTTAATATGATAGTACGCTATTTGGTTTGTCTTTATCTTAACATATAATATATTTTGCGTAGTATTCATATATATATACATGTTGATAAAGATCATAGGGTGTTTGCCTGACTATCGGCGTTGTGATGGCAGTCATACTTGTGGGAGCTGGATAGTCAATAGGCACATCCTTAGATGTCCCTGGTCGCAGGAGTATCGAGACTGGGCATCGATACTCCGGAGTAGACTAGTGTATACATATCTAGACCCTGAGGAGGGGCAATGGATTGGTCCCGCAACCATTGGTTGAGTGCACCTAAGATTGTATACAGATGCTCACTGGATGTGAGTACACCGGACAGGACTCGCCGAGAACTGACTGGATGGTATTTATACCTAATGTCAGATAGCAGTTCTCAGGTGACATGTGTGCAGATAGTCCGTTGACTTAAGGTCGTCATTTGTCTCGTGTGAGTTCCCACTGTGCTTTGATTACTACCCTACCACGGTTCAAAGGAGTCGTGCAAACAGGTTTTAGTTGGGCACAGTCTCGAGCCACGTGGAGGCAGTGAGTGACTGTTAGGGATTCGTCTATCCCGGTATAGGGAGTTGATATCGCACGGTGATCGGTTGGTCATTACCATAAGTCCCTGGCCAGGGCTGATTAAGAATTACTGATAGACTGATCAGTAGATTCTCGGATGGTAATTGAGCCATGCCGACACGACTTGTACGGTTATTAGGGGTCTGGCGTTTACCAACTCCCTAGACCATACATGCGATACTCTTAAACCAACAGACCGGACTGCCCGGATATTGTCACGGACAGGCTCAGTAGGAGTTCGGATGGTTTCCTCATCGGCCTTCTTATCGACATCTACCTAGGGACCGTTACGTACAGCTAGTGCCGCTTGCGGTCTGTGGTTAAACCCACTGCCAGCGTAGTAGTCGAGTCTTTAGAGTCCCACACAGAGTTTTCCCAACTCCAGGCGAAACAATATAGAGGTCGTACGGTTTTACGACAAGTGTTCGGACGAATACGTGTTTAAACGCACGTACGACATTCGGACAGTTTTACTAGACGGCTTTGGTTTAAGCCAGATTCTAGTATCAGGTTATTGGATTTATACAGTCTAAAGTTTTTCCATGTTTTCATGGATGGGAGGGACGTTCTCGTAATTTTCGGGAAGCTTCTAGAAGCATGGTGACTTGAGGGGTTTAGGTGGCATTGTCATTAATGATATTGTGACTCATAATGTGTGATTCATTATGTCATTAATGCATTATTAAATGCTTAATGACTCACATAGTGAATCACTCATAGTACATTTATGTAGCATGATGAATAATCTCTTATTATTCATTTATTGATTTATTCATTATGCTTCATATATCAAGTGAGAAACAATTTCATTTTAATAATTCTAGTTCACCTTCTCTCTCCTCAAGCTTACTCTTTCTTCAAGCTCTAATCCTACCACTCATGAGTTGAGAACAAGGATTAGAAAAGACTAAACATCCCATAAGCTAACTCTATATGATCTAAGTTCCTTTGATTAGCAACTAGAGAAACTTAGTTACCTCAAGTTTTGAAGTGAAGCTTGGATTAGGGTTCTCGGGTGGATCATCTATCACTTAGAGGAGGCCGAGGAGGACGAAGAGATCGTAAATACGAAGGACATGATTCGCTAGGTATAATCTCTTTACATAGTAGCTAAGAACTTCTATGGTAGTTGTTAATTATCGTTTAGCAAAGATCTTCGGTTAGTCGATGTATGCTTCAAGAACAAGATCGTTTTTCATATTTCCGCCTCCCCGCCACTCGTGGGGTGTTGCACATCGACTTACAGTGGTATCAGAGACTCACTAAACAATAATTAACTCACTTGAAAAGTCATATGAATTTCGAACGCAAAACGAACCGGAAAAGATATCGTATTCACATAGTTTCTGTCGATTTTAAATTGAGGTCCAAAAATTTTTCAGGGACCTCCAGAATAACCTACATGGAAACCTAAGAACACTGGAGAAATTTGGATGCATGAATCGGCCAACACACCGCGGAACCGCGGCCGATTCCACCGATCCTCCGCAGATCCGCGGCCGAGTTGAGCCCGATTCACCCCAAATCTCCCTAGTAACTCTTCTGTGAATATTTTGTCTTTTCTGGAATGTTTATTTTTTGCTCTGGTCTCAGGTTTACAGAGAATTTTTGGAGCAGAATCTAATGGGTTTGATCGATCGAAATTACACGATGTTTGCTTGTTTGATTATATCTGTGAACTGTATTATGTGTTCGTAAACCTCCCCTAACTGCTAGTATGTCGGTTGGCAGGGGTGCACATATCTGTAATGTTTTAACTGTTTGTGATTATGAACTGTATTGGATTTTTGTGATGATTAGCCGGGGTTTTGTGATGGGTTATTGTATTAATTCATTCGATGTAATTGTAATAAGTTGTAATATTATTTTGCGGGGCACATCCAGGTTGCGGTTGTAGCCACCGTTGTATTATTTCTTTTTACTGTTTTTTCTCCTAGGATAGACCCAAGGTGGGGTGGACAAACTACCGGGTATTTCGAAGTGCTTAGTGGTCTACTCACGTTGTTGAGGGAGACCGCTTCACTTCGGTTACTTGGTGGGTAGTTTGCCGTACCCGTAGGGGTCTGGGGTGGGGTAATGGCTATTCATCACAACTGTGTAAATCCGTCTTTTCTTACATGCTCAAAAGAAACGCGAATTGCTTGCATATCCAATAAAGTTTATCTGTGATCTAGAATGCCTATTATAGCGTCTGACGAATGTACATTATCTATATATGATAGCTATTTAGACGTCACTTATGTTTTACAACCGCGCTAGCCCAGCCCCCGCTCTGTCGTTAGTTAAGTAACCTAACGGGTGATGACGGGACCCCGTGGCGAATGCGGATGGCATAAGAGGACGTTGTATTTTCGTTGTTATCTGTAATGATAGGTTAATGATGGGGCGCATTATTTTTAATGCAAAGAAAATAAAACCTAAACTGAATCGTTGGAACAATTTCTAACCCACTCGGTTTTCTTCAAAAAGCAAATTTTAAATGCGGAGCTTAAACCACTCCTTTTAATAAAGGCTATCATGGTTCCTTCGATCATATCAAGTTCATTACGTTAATGGTTTTTTGTCAAAAACCAGCCGTAACCCTCCGTCGTTTCAAATAGACAACACATCGTATTCATGCTATGCTTGTTGGCCTACGTCAAGGCATAGTGGATGGTAGCAGCGTGTTTGCTTATTTGTTGCAAAGATAGATGCATTAGTATAGGACAGACGTACAGCCTTGTTGGCCTACATCAAGGGCATGCACGATGTACCTAAATTAATCAAGACAACAACGGGTAGAACTTGACTTGCGTCTTATGATTTGTTGGCCTACGTCAAGGTCATAAGAGCTTGGGGTAAAAACTCACATCGGGAGTTTCAAACATAAAGGAAACTTGCAGATTTAGCTTATCTTCTGGAGTGTGGTGACTAGATTGGCTTCCATCTAGTACATCATGCAATAATAGTTGGATCCCGATCCTACTGATGAGTAGGATTACTCTCGTGAAACTTTCTCACTTAACAATCAATGCTCTAAACCAAGTAGGTGTCCAGAAAGGTGTTAGAGGGGCTACGCCTCCAGGGAAAAGAGCTTATTTAATTAAGGAACTTCGCGAAAGCGTTGGAAAACCTCCCTCAAAGTACCAACACCGGCCTGGCTGAAAGGTTAAGCAAGTATTGTGACGTGTGATTAAATCCTGACTAGTTCTTCTTTTAGGTTTTGAAGAAGGATTTGAGGGAACAGTGGGAGCCATCCTGTTTAGATAAAATGATAACCAATCTAAACTTGCAAGAAGCATATGCTGAGTGTTTTCTTTTCTCTCTCTCTAGCAGCTACCATGACAGGACTAAAACTATTACTTGAAAAAAATATACTGACCGGGCAGAACTATAAAGATTGGCTAAGGAACGTCAACATTGCACTGACTTATGACAAAGTAGCATATGTTACCACCGCTATTCCTTCCCTTATCCCAGGACCAGATTCCTCAGTTGTGGACAAGGAAGTTCGCAAAACCTGGGATCTAGATTGTGAGCGAGCTAAGTGTATCGTGCTGGCGTCCATGAACAATGAAATCCAGAAACAGCACGAGAGTTTGGATATTATATCCATCTTTCTCCATGTCAAGGAATTATATGGAGAGCACTCCCGTATCGCGAGGTACGAGACCTCAAGGAAACTCTTCCAGATGTGGTTAGCTCCAGGATCGCCTGTAGGAGAGCACGTCCTCAAAATGATCAGCCTCATTGAGGAACTCACAAACCTGGGATGCGTACTAGAGAATGATTTGTATATCGACTTGATTTTGTAGTCCCTTCCCCACACCTTCTCTCAGTTCGTGCTTAGCTTCAACATGCACAAAATGGAAGCTGATCTTCCAAAGCTCCTCAACATGTTGAGGGTAGCAGAGACCTCCTTGAAAAAGAAGAAGACCCCCGTTCTTTATGTTGGCCAATCATACTCTTCTAAATCTAAAGCGAAAGCTAAAGGGAAGAAGAAGATGAAATCCACCAAACCGAAGGGTGGGGTCAAGAAGGTGCAGGGAACGAACAAGGCAGGAAGGGTGAAAGCGGATATAAACGAATGTTTTTATTGTCACAAGCAAGGGCACTGGAAGAAGGATTGTATAGCCTTCAAAGCCAAGGACAAGAAGAAAGTTGTTGCTTCTGCTTTAGGTGTGTTCGTAATCGAAAATTGTCTTTCAGTAAACTCTACATCATGGGTACTTGATACCGGTTCTGGTTCTCACATCTGTAATTCATTGCAGGATCTAAGAAATAGTAGAGTACTGGGGACATGTGATATGACTCTCCGGATGGGCAATGGAATGCATGTAGATGCTATTGCAATAGGGGAATATCACATAGGGTTGACTAGTGGGCACATTTTGGTGTTGTACAGCTGTTTTTGTATTCCCAGTATGTTGTGTAATATTATATCAGTATCTTTGTTATCTAATGAAGGATATAATTTTGCGCTTGAAAGAAATGTCATGAACATTCTCCTAAATCAAGAACTGATTGGGTATGGCACACTGGAAAACGACATATACATACTTAATCAACCTCGAATTTTCAATATTCAAAACACACTTAAAAGAAAGGCTCCAGATTCAAATCAAGCCTTCCTATGGCATTGTAGACTTGGTTATATAAACGAAACAAGGTTGACTAAGTTACATAAAGATGGATATCTAGATCCGTTTGAATATTCATCATATGCAACTTGTCAATCATGTATCAAAGGAAAAATGACCAAATCTCCATTCACCGGACACGGAGCAAGAGCCACAGAACTCTTGGGACTTGTACACAGTGATGTATGTGGTCCAATGTCTAGACATGTGCGAAGCGATCACTCCTACTTCATCACTTTTACCGATGACTTATCTAGGTATGGACATGTGTTCTTAATGAAGCATAAATCCGAGGCCTTTGAGAAGTTTAAGGAGTATAAAAATGAAGTAGAGAAACAAACTGGTAAAAGCATCAAGACACTTCGATCTGATCGAGGTGGAGAATACTTAAATACCAGTTTCCTTGAATGCTTAAAAGAGAATGGAATTCTCTCTCAGCTTACTCCGCCTTATACACCTCAGCATAATGGTGTATCAGAAAGAAGGAATCGCACGCTATTAGACATGGTGCGTTCAATGATGAGTAGTGCTGAGTTGCCATTTTCCTTTTGGGGATTTGCTCTAGAATCAGCAGCATACTTATCGAATAGAGTTCCAACTAAGTCTATGCCTACCACTCCATATGAAATGTGGACCGGGAAGAGACCATATCTTAAGTATATCAAGATATAGGGGTGTCCGACATATGTTAAAAAGCATAGACCGGACAAGCCCGAGGCACGATCGGTTTTGTGCAAGTTTGTAGGATACCCCAAACATTCAAGGGGTACATGGTCTACCACACTGAAGAACAAAAGGTGTTTGTCGCTCGCCACATTGTCTTCTTTGAAAGCGAATTTCTTGCAAAAGAAATTAGTGGGAGCGCGGTAGAACTGGAAGAAATTCCAGAACCTCAAACTGCTACCGAGGACTTAGTAGAATCTCAGATTTCAATAGAACATGACGAACCATCGCCACTCCGCAGATCAAGTAGGCTTTCTCATCCTCCTGAGAGATACTATAGTTTTCTTCTAGATGGGGATCGAGAGGATTGCATCATCGATGATGATAAGCCTACTAGTTTTCAGCAGGCTATCACGAGTATTGACTCGGTGAAATGGCTGGATGCTATGAGATCCGAAATGGAATCCATGAACACCAATAAAGTATGGACTTTAGAAGTCGCTCCTCCTGGAGTAAAACCAGTTGGATGCAAATGGATCTTCAAAAAGAAGATTGGTGCACTTGGACAAGTGGAAACCTACAAAGCTAGACTCGTTGCAAAAGGTTTTCGTCAAAGACCAGGATTGGACTATGATGAAACCTTTTCACCTGTAGCTATACTTAAATCAATTCGGATCCTACTTGCCATTGCTGCCTTCCATGACTATGAAATCTGGCAAATGGATATAAAAACAGCTTTTCTAAATGGACATTTAGAAGAGAGTGTTTACATGGATCAAACAGAAGGTTTCTTAGACATTGGTGTAAGTCCATATTGCGACCCCCGGTGCTTACGGGGAGGCGGAAACGGTATAAAAAACGAATTTTTATCGCAAGAGGCAACATGGACTAAACTTGGTCGGGATCGTTGTCTAAACTAAAACTAGTGTTATAGCTAAAGAGAGTTAGCTACTATGGAAGATGGTTATACCTAAACTTGAACTCCTTCTTCTTCAAACCTTGTAGAGGTTGATGGTTCTCTTTACGTCGCCTTCTCCCGTCGAAGATGGATCCACCTCGAAGGTTCGACTTTGGGCTCTTCCTCGATCTTTGAGTGAACTAGGGTTTCCGGTTTGCTAAACCTTCATCCTAGAATGAGTAGAGAGAGATTAGGGTTTGCTTTTCTATCTAAAGAGAATGATTCTCAACACATGAGAAGGTTTCTCTTTTCAAGAGGAGGAAGAAGATGAAAATGAGGAGAGAGAGAGGTTATGATAGAATGAGCTTTTTCTTTCTCTTTTTGCAACCATAAAGCAAAAGAAAAGAATTATCTAAATGATAATAATTGAAAACAAGAATAGTTGATGGTTATTTTTGGAATGACCACTATCATGCTTCTTTAAATGAAGTGTAAGCATGAATCAAGGAAGATCTTTCAAAGCATGATGGTGGTCAATGGTCAACAAGTCAACCAAGTCAAAAAGTCAACAAAAATCAACCATAACATAATTCTCATTTTAATTACTATTATTAATAGATAATTCATAAATCCATTAGGGTTTGGAAAAAGATAACTGTCAACTGTGCATACGCACCCGTTCCGAAACCCTAATGAAAAACCTCATTCTCCGCCTCAAGCAACTGTGCATACACACCTGCATTCTCGTTCCGAGGAACAAGAATACCAAGATATAAAAGCAACCCTGAAACATATACCAGTATCTGGCTCAAACCAGAGCCTGCCAGTATAATCCGTCCGGACTCCAAAAGTGCACAAGTGCGCAGATGAGAACGAACCCTGTCGCAAAACCATGCGACCTCTACTCTGTTTTGCCCAGAGGCGAATACCCTCTGTGTGGGACTCTAAAGACTCGACACTACGCTGGCAGTGGGTTTAACCACAGACCGCAAGCGGCACTAGCTGTGCGTAACGGTCCCCAGGTAGATGCCGACAAGAAGGCTGACGAGGTGAAACCCCATCTGTACTCCTACTGAGTCTGAATGTGACATTCTCCGTACAGTCCGGTCTGTTCGTCTGATACATCGCATGGCGGGCCTAGGGGGCGGTAAAACGTCAGTCCCCCAATAGCGGTACAAGTCGTGTCGGAGTGAAGCCCAAAACACCCTGAGATAACACTGGAAACCTACCAGTATATCTCGCTTGCCCTGGCCAGGGACTACTCGTGTAATGGCTCTCCTAGACACAGCGCGATGTCAACCCCCAATACCGGGAGAGACGAATCCTGTCTAACCGTCACTGCCTCCAAGTGCTTCGGGACTGCACCCAACCACCACCTGTTTGCACGACTCCTTTGAGCCGTGGTAGGGTAGTGATCAAAGTGCAGTGGGAACACACTCGAGGCGAAGTGTCAGTGTCAAGTCAGCGGACGAAGCTGTACTCATGTCACCTGGGAACTGATAACTGACGATAGGTATAATACCAACCTGTCAGTTCCCGACGAGTCCTGTCCAGTGTACTCGTAACCCAACGAGCACCCGTATACTATCTCCAGTACGACGTACTGATGGCTGTGGGACAGACCATCTCCCACACTGGGATGAGAAGCGCATACGCTAGTCTACTCCGGAGTATCGATGCCCTGTCTCGATAGTCCTACGACTAGGGACCTGTATAAGGATGTGCCTATAGATTACCCAGCCCCCACTAGTGTGACTGCCATCACAACGCTGGTAATCAAGCAAAGATCCTAAGGGCTCCACTAATGCATATAAGTGATATACTGAAATAAACACAAGTACACATTGAAGTAGAGACAAACCAAGTAGCATACTACTATATTGAGCAAGATTGTTTATACAAGGTGAATATCCCAAGCTTCCATCAAGTAATATACAAACTAGTATGATACAGTAATGGCCTCTAGGGCATATACACTAACAATCTCCCACTTGCACTAAGGCCATGTACTGGCGTATCGAAGACCTATCATCTCGATCAGCCGCTCGAACTGAGTCTGGGGTAGGGCCTTGGTGAATGGATCTGCAGTGTTCTCTTCTGAAGCAACCCTCCGAACCTCGATCTCCTTGCGATCCACGATCTCCCTGATCAGGTGATACCGCCTCAAGATGTGCCTGGATCTCTGATGGGACCTGGGTTCCTTTGCTAAAGCTATAGCCCCGTTGTTGTCGCAATACAGAGGTACTGGGTCAACAATGGACGGAACCACCTGAAGTTCTTTTAAGAACTTCCTTATCCAGACAGCTTCTTTTGCGGCATCAGATGCAGCGATGTATTCCGCTTCCATAGTCGAGTCTGCAACGGTTTCCTGTTTGGAACTCTTCCAACACACCGCCCCTCCATTGAGGGTAAAGACAAAACCCGACATGGACTTGGAATCATCCTTGTCACTCTGGAAGCTGGAGTCAGCAAAGGCCTCAATCTGGAGGTCTTTTCCGCCATACACCAAGAACATCTCCTTAGTCCTCCTCAGGTACTTGAGAATATTCTTTACCGCTATCCAATGTTTCTCCCCAGGGTTTGACTGATACCGGCTTACTACACTCAGTGCATAAGCTACATCCGGTCTGGTACACAACATCGCATACATTATAGAGCCTACCGCAGAAGCGTAGGGTATAATAGACATGCGATCCCTCTCCAAATCAGTCTTGGGAGACATCTCTTTAGAGAGGGTGATCCCGTGACAAGCCGGTAAGTTACCGCGCTTGGAATCTTCCATACTGAATCTTTTCAGTACGGTGTCGATGTACCTGGACTGTGAAAGTCCTAATATCCTCTTGGATCTATCACGATGGATCCGGATCCCCAGGATGTAAGAGGCATCACCCAGGTCTTTCATGGAGAACCTTTGTGACAAGAAACCCTTGACAGATTGTAGCATAGGAATGTCATTTCCTATTAAGAGAATGTCATCCACGTATAAAACAAGGAATACTACAGTTCTCGCTACAAATCTACTATAGATGCATGGTTCATCTGGATTTTTGATAAAGTCAAATTCCTTGACCGTCTCATCAAAACAGATGTTCCAACTCCGCGATGCCTGCTTTAGTCCATAGATGGACTTAAGCAACTTGCACACCTTTCCGCTGCTCCCACTCTGAATGAAACCCTCTGGCTGATCCATATAGACACACTCCTCTAAATTTCCATTTAGAAAAGCGGTTTTTACGTCCATCTGCCAAATCTCATAATCGTGGAAGGCAGCAATGGCAAGAAGGATCCGAATGGATTTCAGCATAGCCACTGGAGAAAAGGTTTCGTCGTAGTCCAAGCCAGGTCTTTGACGGAAACCCTTTGCTACAAGTCTAGCTTTATAGGTCTCAACCTGTCCATCTACACCAATCTTCCTTTTGAAGATCCACTTGCATCCTACGGGTTTTACCCCGTCTGGAGCAATGTCCAACGTCCATACTTTGTTGGTGTACATGGACTCCATTTCGGTCCGCATTGCATCCAGCCATTTTACTGAGTCAACGCTCTGAACGGCCTGCTGGAAGCTAGTAGGCTCATCATAGTCTATGATGCAATCCTCTCTATCCCCGTCTATGAGAAAACCGTAGTATCTCTCGGGCGGATGAGACTGCCTACTACTTCTGCGGAGCGGCATAGGAATGTCCTGTTCATTTGAACCCTCTGGTTCCATTAGGCTTTCAGTAATAGTCTGTGGTTCTGGAATTTCTTCCAGTTCTACTGCGCTCCCACTTGATTCTTTTTCTAAGAACTGATGTTCTAGAAAATGGGCATGACGAGAAACAAGAACTTTTTGTTCCTCTTCGTAGTAGAAGAGATATCCCTTGGAATTCTTTGGATATCCCACAAACTTACACAGTACTGAGCGCGCCTCGAGCTTGTCCGCATGCTGCTTTTTAACAAAAGCTGGACTTCCCCAAGTCTTAATGTGACTGAGATGGGGTCTCTTCCCACACCACATCTCATATGGTGTAGTAGGCACAGTCTTAGTAGGAACTCGATTCAAAAGGTACGCAGCTGATTCTAGTGCATACCCCCAGAATGATCGCGGTAACTCAGCGTTACTCATCATGGACCGCACCATATCCAATAGGGTCCGGTTCCGTCTCTCCGATACACCGTTGTGTTGCGGAGTGTATGGAGGAGTAAGCTGAGAGAGAATCCCATTCTCTTTTAAGTAATTCAGGAACTCGGCACTTAAGTATTCTCCACCTCGATCCGATCTTAGAATCTTGATACTTTTGCCGGTTTGTTTTTCTACTTCATTCTTAAATTCCTGGAATTTTTCAAAAGCTTCGGACTTATGTTTCATTAAGAAGACATAACCGTATCTTGAAAAATCATCCGTAAAAGTAATGAAGTAAGAATAACCGCTTCGCGCATGTGTAGACATTGGACCGCACACGTCGCTGTGTACGAGTCCCAAGAGCTCGCTCGCTCTTACTCCGTGTCCAGTGAACGGAGTCTTTGTCATCTTTCCCATGAGACAAGATTCACAAGTGGCATAAGACTGATACTCGAACGGATCCAAGTATCCTTCTTTATGTAACTTAGTCAACCGTGTCTCATTGATGTGACCCAGTCTACAATGCCATAAGAAAGCCTGATTAATATCTGGAGACTTTCTTTTGTGCGTATTCTGGACATTGAAAATCTGTGGTTGGTTCAATACGTATATACCATTGCTCAGTGTACCTGACCCAATCAGAACTTGATTAAGGTGAATGTTTACAACATTACTTACAAACGCAAATTCATAACCTTCTTTTGAAACCAAAGATACAGAAATGATATTACAAGTTGCGTTGGGTACAAAAAAGCAATTACGCAAAACCAAAACATGCCCATCTGACATTCCCAGGTGATAGTCCCCCACGGCTTTAGCATCCATGCTAGCTCCGTTCGCAACTCTGAGGGTCATGTCACCTTCCTTCAAAAACCTACGGTTTCTCAACGCCTGCAAAGAATTACAGATATGAGATCCTGATCCGGTATCCAATACCCAGGAAGTAGAGTTTATAGAAAGACAGTTTTCAATAACATACACACCTGAAGCTGAAGCCGCAACCTGCTTCAGTTCCTGTGTCTTGGCCTTCCAAGCCCTGCAATCTTTCTTCCAGTGTCCACTCTTATGACAATAGAAGCATTCTTCCTTTCCAACAAGCTTCCCCGCAATCTTTGTTGCCTTTTCCTTTCCCTTCGTACCCACTTTACTAACACCGCCTCTTGGTTTGGCAGGGGCTTTCTTCCTCTTTCCCTTGGCTTTCGCCTTGGACCTAGAGGAAGAAGATCCTCCTACAAACAAAGCGGGTGTTTCCCTACCCTTCTGTAGGGTGCCCTCTGCGCTCCTCAGCAGGTTGAGGAGTTCTGAAAGTTCAACTTCCTTTTCTTGCAAGTTGAAATTCAGTATGAACTGGGCGTAAGTGGATGGAAGGGACTGGAGGATTATATCCGTGTAGAGTTCACTGTCCAACGTGGTCCCAAGTTCCGCGAGCTCCTCAGTGTAGCCAATCATCTTAAGCACGTGGTCCGCTACCGATGATCCGACGGCCAACTTTGTCGAAAACAACTTCTTCGACACTTCGTATCTTGCGATACGAGACTGCTCTCCATACAGTTCTTTTGTATGAAGAAATATGGATTCCAAATCCATATTCTCGTGCCTCCTCTGATGTTCGTTGTCCATCGAGGCAAGTACGAGGCACCTGGCCTTCGCGCTGTCAATCTCCCAAGTCTTACGGATTTCCTTATCCGCGACGCTGGAGGTGGGACCTGGGACGGGGGGAGCTTTGGTGGTAAGAAGATACCCCAGCTTGTCGTAAGTGATTGCCAACTTGACATTCCTGAGCCAATCTTTGTAGTTTGGCCCTGTCAATATGTTTTTATCTAGAATCAACTTAAGTCCAGTCATTTCGATTTGGTCGCTGCAGGGGGGAGAGAAGAAACACTTTAGCACGATGCTCTTGCAAGTTTAGAATGGTTTTTAATTTGTCTAAACAGGATGGCTCCCACTGTCTCTCGAATCCCTCCTCAAACCACAAAGGAAGAATTAGCCGGGATCAATCCCACCGTACAATACTTGCTTAACCGTTCAGCCAGGCCAGTGTCGGTACTTCGAGGGAGGTTTTCCAACGCTTTCGCGAAGTTCCTTAATTTAAGAACCTCTTTTCCCTGGGGGCGTAGCCCCGCTAACACCTTTCTAGGCACCTACTAGGTTTATAGCATTGATCGTTTAGTGAGAAATTTCCCGAGGAGTAGCATATACTCACAGTAGGATCGGGATCCAAATATCATCGCATGACGAAAATGAAGGAATCCTACCATAATCATCACACTCCAAATGGTATGCAAATCTAGCAAGTTTCAGTACTTATGAAACTCCCGATGTGGATTTTTGCCCCATGCTCTTATGACCTTGACTTTGGCCAAAATATCATAAGTCACATGTCAAGTTCTTCCCGTCACTTTCCAGGTTAATTTGGATCCATCCGTACATACCCTTGACTTTGGCCAAAATGGCAGCACGACTGTCCCAAACCAACGCATCTATCTATGCTACACATGAACACCCAATAGCTACCAATCACTATGCCTTGACTTTGGCCAAAATACATAGCTTGAATACTACTGCCTATTCATGCGAAGCGACGGAGGGCTACGAATGGTTTTGGTGAAACCGTGAACGTAGTGAACTTGATATAATCGATGGAACGAGATAGCTTTTAGAAGGAGTGGCTCAAACTCCGCATTTAAAAGTTAGTTTTGAAAAGAACCGAGTGGTTTTTCGAAAGTGTTCCAACGATTTTAACTTGGTTTATTATCTTGCATTAGTTCTTTTAATGCGTGATATTCTTGCATTAGTACTTTTAATGCGTCCCATCATTTAATCCTACCATTGCAGAAAACAACCAAAATATGACGTACGCTTATGCCATATGCATTCGCCACGGGGCCCCGTCATCACCCGTTAGGTTACTTAACTAACGACAGAGCGGGGGCTGGGCTAGCGCGGCTGTAAAACATAAGCAACGCCTAAATAGAAAGCAATGATAGACATTACAGATCACAGATGAATACATTGGATATACTAGCAATCCGCATTTCTTTCGAGCCTGAAACGAAAAGCGGATAACACGGTCGCGGTGAATAGCAAATACCCCACCCAAGACCCCTACGGGTGCGGCAAACTACCCGCCAAGTACTCGGTAGTTTGTGCACCCCCTCCATGGGTCTATCCTAGGAGCAAAAACAGTAAAAAGAATTATACAATGACGGCTACAACCCCGACCCGGTTGTGCGGCCAAACAAATAATAATTATTACATCAATTTACATTTACAATGAATGAAAGAAAAACAAAAGCTCATCTCACATCCAACCCCGGCTATTCACCCGCGACAGTCCAACACATTCATATACACATTCCAGCACATTACAGATCATGTATAACCCCGACTAATCGACTTATAGCGATTAGCCGACGTTCAATACATGCAAACATCACAGATATAACCAATATAGCTAAAGTGTAGTGAAGTTCGGAAAAATACGGAATTATAGGACCCCAAAAGGAAATTTCTTTTCTGGAAAATCTGGGCACATATAATATATCTCAAAAATCCCAAAACCAAAACCTACAGACACTGCACGAAAAACGAGGCGCAGAAGACGACAAAGCGCGGCGGTTCCGCGGCACGAGCCTACCTCGTGCCGCGGATGCGCGGCGCTTTGAGCTCAACTCTGGATCGTTTTTCATGGGTGTTTTTAGAAAACCCTGAGATGATTTTACAAATATAAATTTTTTCATTTTGAGCCAAAAAAAATTCAACAGAAACTCAGGTTTTGAAAAATACGGTTTTAGGGTTTTGGTTTTTCCGGTTTTGTGATTTTTCGGTTCCGAACTTCGTTACACCTTACTACCAAGCTAGTTTAAGTTTAGTTAGGCTCTGATACCACTGTAAGTCCATATTGCGACCCCCGGTGCTTACGGGGAGGCGGAAACGGTATAAAAAACGAATTTTTATCGCAAGAGGCAACATGGACTAAACTTGGTCGGGATCGTTGTCTAAACTAAAACTAGTGTTATAGCTAAAGAGAGTTAGCTACTATGGAAGATGGTTATACCTAAACTTGAACTCCTTCTTCTTCAAACCTTGTAGAGGTTGATGGTTCTCTTTACGTCGCCTTCTCCCGTCGAAGATGGATCCACCTCGAAGGTTCGACTTTGGGCTCTTCCTCGATCTTTGAGTGAACTAGGGTTTCCGGTTTGCTAAACCTTCATCCTAGAATGAGTAGAGAGAGATTAGGGTTTGCTTTTCTATCTAAAGAGAATGATTCTCAACACATGAGAAGGTTTCTCTTTTCAAGAGGAGGAAGAAGATGAAAATGAGGAGAGAGAGAGGTTATGATAGAATGAGCTTTTTCTTTCTCTTTTTGCAACCATAAAGCAAAAGAAAAGAATTATCTAAATGATAATAATTGAAAACAAGAATAGTTGATGGTTATTTTTGGAATGACCACTATCATGCTTCTTTAAATGAAGTGTAAGCATGAATCAAGGAAGATCTTTCAAAGCATGATGGTGGTCAATGGTCAACAAGTCAACCAAGTCAAAAAGTCAACAAAAATCAACCATAACATAATTCTCATTTTAATTACTATTATTAATAGATAATTCATAAATCCATTAGGGTTTGGAAAAAGATAACTGTCAACTGTGCATACGCACCCGTTCCGAAACCCTAATGAAAAACCTCATTCTCCGCCTCAAGCAACTGTGCATACACACCTGCATTCTCGTTCCGAGGAACAAGAATACCAAGATATAAAAGCAACCCTGAAACATATACCAGTATCTGGCTCAAACCAGAGCCTGCCAGTATAATCCGTCCGGACTCCAAAAGTGCACAAGTGCGCAGATGAGAACGAACCCTGTCGCAAAACCATGCGACCTCTACTCTGTTTTGCCCAGAGGCGAATACCCTCTGTGTGGGACTCTAAAGACTCGACACTACGCTGGCAGTGGGTTTAACCACAGACCGCAAGCGGCACTAGCTGTGCGTAACGGTCCCCAGGTAGATGCCGACAAGAAGGCTGACGAGGTGAAACCCCATCTGTACTCCTACTGAGTCTGAATGTGACATTCTCCGTACAGTCCGGTCTGTTCGTCTGATACATCGCATGGCGGGCCTAGGGGGCGGTAAAACGTCAGTCCCCCAATAGCGGTACAAGTCGTGTCGGAGTGAAGCCCAAAACACCCTGAGATAACACTGGAAACCTACCAGTATATCTCGCTTGCCCTGGCCAGGGACTACTCGTGTAATGGCTCTCCTAGACACAGCGCGATGTCAACCCCCAATACCGGGAGAGACGAATCCTGTCTAACCGTCACTGCCTCCAAGTGCTTCGGGACTGCACCCAACCACCACCTGTTTGCACGACTCCTTTGAGCCGTGGTAGGGTAGTGATCAAAGTGCAGTGGGAACACACTCGAGGCGAAGTGTCAGTGTCAAGTCAGCGGACGAAGCTGTACTCATGTCACCTGGGAACTGATAACTGACGATAGGTATAATACCAACCTGTCAGTTCCCGACGAGTCCTGTCCAGTGTACTCGTAACCCAACGAGCACCCGTATACTATCTCCAGTACGACGTACTGATGGCTGTGGGACAGACCATCTCCCACACTGGGATGAGAAGCGCATACGCTAGTCTACTCCGGAGTATCGATGCCCTGTCTCGATAGTCCTACGACTAGGGACCTGTATAAGGATGTGCCTATAGATTACCCAGCCCCCACTAGTGTGACTGCCATCACAACGCTGGTAATCAAGCAAAGATCCTAAGGGCTCCACTAATGCATATAAGTGATATACTGAAATAAACACAAGTACACATTGAAGTAGAGACAAACCAAGTAGCATACTACTATATTGAGCAAGATTGTTTATACAAGGTGAATATCCCAAGCTTCCATCAAGTAATATACAAACTAGTATGATACAGTAATGGCCTCTAGGGCATATACACTAACAATTGGGAGCAGCGGAAGAGTGTGCAGGTTGCTTAAATCCTTCTATGGATTAAAGCAAGCATCGCGAAGTTGGAACATCTGCTTTGATGAGACAGTCAAAGAATTTGACTTTATCAAAAATGTAGATGAACCATGTATTTATAGGAAGATTGTAGAAGGAGCAGTAGTCTTCCTCGTTTTGTACGTCGACAACATACTACTGATAGGGAATGATGTCCCTATGCTACAATCAGTAAAGCTCTTCTTGTCACAGAAATTCTCCATGAAAGACTTGGGTGATGCAACCTACATTTTAGGCATTAAGATCTATCGTGATAGATTTAATAGAATGTTGGGACATTCACAGTCCGGGTATATTGACACTATACTAAAGAGATTTAGTATGGAAGATTCCAAGGGCGGTAATATGCCCGCTTGTCACGGGATCACCCTCTCAAAAGAGATGTCTCCAAAGACTGATGAAGAGAGGGCTCGCATAGGCATTATACCCTATGCTTCGGCAGTAGGATCTATAATGTATGCGATGTTATGTACAAGACCAGATGTAGCTTACGCACTTGGTGTAGTAAGCAGGTATCAGTCTGACCCAGGTGAAAAGCATTGGATAGCGGTAAAGAACATTCTCAAGTACCTGAGAAGGACTAAGGAGATGTTCTTGATTTACGGTAATTGGGACCTCTAGGAAGAGGCTTTTACCGACTCCGGCTTCCAAAGTGACAAAGATGATTCTAAATCCATTTCGAGTTTTGTGTTTACCCTCAATGGAAGGGCGGTATGTTGGAAAAGTTCGAAACAGGATACCGTCGCAGACTCAACTATGGAGGCTGAGTATATAGCTGCTAGTGAAGCCACAAAATAGGCTGTCTGGATGAGGAAGTTCATATCTGAACTTCAGGTGGTTCCGTCCATTACCAATCCAATACCTTTGTATTGTGATAACAATGGGGTTGTAGCATTAGCGAAGGAACCGAGGTCCCATCAGAAATCCATGCATATCTTAAGGCGGGTTCACTTGATCAGGGAGATCGTTGATCGTCGGGAGATCGAGGTACGGAGAGTGGACACAAAAGACAACACGGCAGATCCATTCACCAAGGCCATCCCTCAAGTCCAGTTTGAGAGGCTGTTTGAGATGTTGGGCATGCGGTACGCCAACAACTGGATCTAGTGCAGACAGTAGGTACTCATTGCGCCAATTATAGGACTTAGTTCAAGTGGGAGATTGTTGGATATATATGCCCTAGAGGCCTTCATTGTATAGGATGCTAGGGATATGTATGTATATAACAGTCTTGCTTAATATGATAGTAAGCTATTTGGTTTGTCTTTATCTTAACATATGATATATTTTGCGTAGTATTCATATATATATATACATGTTGATAAAGCCCATAAGGTGTTTGCCTGACTACCGGCGTTGTGATAGCAGTCATACTTGTGGGAGCTGGATAGTCAATAGGCACATCCTTAGATGTCCCTGGTCGCAGGAGTATCGAGACTGGGCATCGATACTCCGGAGTAGACTAGTGTATACATATCTAGTGTAGGGTTCCTAGGCACACACTAGAGGTCTCACAAGGCATCAACCATGCCAATTTCAAAAATTAGAGGTGCCGAGAAACCCTAATACGGATCGTTGGCTAGATATATAGGCGAAAAGATAACTAGTTAACAACTTTAACTATAAGGAAACGGAAATACAACCTTTGTAGATCCGGTGCTCCACCTCCATAGCTCCGTAACGAAGTCCCCTCGCTGTCCAAATGAATTCCCGGGCTCTAGCATCGGCTTCGTCGGAGAATAGGCGAGCTAGGTCGTCGATGTCCATGCCGAAGATGATCTACGTCGAAGCATCGCTAGATCAAGCTCCACCTTCACCAAGCCATGAAAACTTGTGAAGGAAACACACTCTACTACTTGACAAGAGGTAGAGGATGAAGAAATAGGAAGTGGGTAGACTTTAGAATTGAATTTCTCACTTGTTTCATCAATCCACCATTGATGAAGAAAGCTTTCTTCTTTGAAGAAGATGATGAAGAAGAAGATGATATTATGATAAGTTCAATTAAAATGAAAAGTAAAAAGAATACTTATCATAATTGAACCATGGTTTAGTGTAGAGAATTAATTAGGGTTAAGTGGAATGGTTAGGTTTAAGCATGAGACAAAATGGTTACAAAGTCAAAGTGTTCATGAAACTTCATGAATAAAACAAAACATGCCACCATTTTCTCATTTGCTTTTCTTTTTCCAAAAGAATAAATAAATGAATAAAATGAATAAGGAAATAGTAAACCCTAACCATTTCATTAACCAAGGTTTAATTCTTTACACTTAACCAAAAGGCATGTATCATCAAACATGATACAAGCAAGTGCACAAAATCATATCGCATATGCAATGCGCACATCCGAGTGAGAAAATCCATCTTAAGTGAACCGATACTAGTTAATGCAAAGTAATATATCAAATATATAATTATGCATTAAATCATTAAATCAACACTTGATTTAATGATCCGGTCATATCGCATATAACCGACTAATATCTACAGTAACAACTTATCGAATCAACACTTGATCCGATATGCCGGCTATATCGCATATAACCGATCAATGTCACATATTGCGAGAATCGAATAAAGTATCACATAATGGTATCATTCTCGGTCCTGCACATATCTCATATGCGCTCCTATTTCGTTTCGCTTGAGCCAGGAAACCTCTGTGTAGGACTCTAAAGACTCGTCAATACACCGGCAGCAGATGATGATCATATCAAACACCCACAAGCCGCAAGCGGTCTGCTAAACGTAACGGCCACCCGGGTATTGAGCGATCAGAAGATCGACGAGCAAGCCCGCTCACACTCCAGTGAATCCAACCAGTAACACTACCGTACAGTCCGGTCTGATCGTCTGATATGTCGCATATCTCGCCTACGGGTGGTAAACGTCAGACCCCAATAGCTCGATAAGTCGTGTCGATATGAGGTCTATAACAATTCGAGAAACTACTGGTAACACTTACCAGTAAATCTCAGCAACCTTGGCCAGGGATTTCCTGTTATAGCCAATCGAACACAGCGCAACATCCACTCCCTATACCGGGAGAGACGAATCCCCTCCTATCGCTCATTGCCTCCATGTGACTCGGGACTGTACCTAAAAACCACCGTTTTGCACGCCCTCTTGGATGTGGTAAGATGGAAATCAAAGCACAGTGGGAACCACACAAGACTCTATGACGATCTCGGGTCAACAGACTACTTTGTACCAGTGTCACCAGAGAACTGCCATCTGACGTAAGGTATAATACCATCTGGGAGTTCTCGGTGAGTCCGTCCAGTGTACCCAGTCTCTACTGAGCACCCGTATATCATCTCTGATGTCAAACACCGATGGATATGGGATCATCCATCGCCCATCTGTATGGGTCGAGAAGGTATACGCTAGTCTACTCTGGTATATCGATGCCCCGTCTCGATACACCCACGACTAGGGACTTTCAAGGATGTACTTATAGACTACCATGTCCCCACTAGTATGATCTGCATCATAGTCCAGGTAGTCAAGTACACATCCTAAGGTCTTTACCAACATGTAACAGAGAGACAATCAATGTACACGTTAAGGTAAAGAGTAACCAGATAGCATACTATCATGTCGAGCAAGAAAGTCCTGCCTATATATGTCCCAGCATCCACTACAATATACATCCTATGTACAGTAATGGCCTCTAGGGCATACATATAACTAACAATCTCCCACTTGCACTAGGGCCATCTGTAGCAGTGGTCGTAGTATCTCATACTCAACCATCCAATTAAAGTCTCTCTCTGGGAATAGGCCTTCGTGAGTGGATCCGCTGCGTTATCCTCTAAGTCTGCTCTCCTTGCCTCGATCACCTTGGAGATCAACCATCTCCATGATCAGGTGATACTGCCTTAGAATAAGTCTGGATCACTGATAGGACCGGCGTTCCTTGGCATAAGCCACAACTCCATTGTCTCACAATGATAGGAACATAGTTCATCTCATGAACCATTATATATCCAAACAGCCTCTTTGGTAGCATCTTAAGTAGCGATGTATCCTGCCTTTATCGTCTAGTATGTCACGGTATCTAGCTTGGAACTCTTCCAACATACCGTCCCTTTACTGAGGGTAAAGACAATGCCTGCGACTGACATTCAGTCGTCTTTATCACCCTGGAACACTTCCAGTGATTCTCCTCAGGATCGATTGATACCATCTCACTACTACTAGTGAGTATCCTGACATCCAATTAGATCTATCTCATAGATCCGAAAACCAGGATATAGGAGGTATCAGTTTGATCCTATATGGAGAATCATTGTGATAATCGGAGATTGACCGAGCGTAGCATAGGAAACTCCTTTCATATCAAGAGTATGTCATCCACGTACTCTATGAGGATCACCACCATACTCCCTACTACCTTTTTGTTTATAAAAGGTTCATCTACCATTTTGATGATGTCAACTTCTTTGACTAATCCATCAAAACAGATGTTCCAACTCCGCGATGCCTGCATTATCCTATAAAGCATCTTGCACACGTTTCCGCTGCTCCCACTGTCTACGAGGCCCTCTGGCTGTGTACTTATAGACACACTCTTCTAAAACATCATTTAGAAAAGCAGTCATGACACCCAACCACCAGATATCGTAGTCATGGTATGTAGCCGTGGCAAGTAGGATCTGGATGGACTTAAGCATAGGTACTGGAAAAGATTTCATCATTATCCACGCCTGGTCAATGACGAAAACCTTTAACAAGTCTAGCTTTGAAAGTCTCAACTTTTCCATGTACACCAAGTAACCTTCTCAAGATATACTTGCTGCTGATGGGGATTTAACCCTTCAGATATAGCAACTAAAGTCCATACTTTGTTGGTGTATAAGGATTCCATCTCAAATTACTAAGCATCCAGCCATTTTTACAGAGTCTTACTCCTGATGGCCAGCACGAAGCTAGTTGGGTCATCATCTCATGATGCAATCCTCGCTCACACTGTCATAGAGAAACCGAAGTATCTCTCAGGTGGGTGAGGAACCCTACTAGATCGGCGGAGAGGCTGAGGTTCGTTGGAATCTACTGAATCCTTTGGTTCTATCAAATCATCAGCTGCAATTTGTATAGCTGGAACCTTTCCAGTTCTACATGACAGAACTTGCCTCGAGCTTGTCCGGATTTTTCTTTTTAGACATAGGCCGGACAACCCCAAATCTTAACTAACATAAGATATGGGCTCTTACCTTTCCATATCACATATGAATTGGTAGGCAACTGATTTGATCGAAACCCTATTCAATAGGTATGCAACTTCATAAGTGCATAACTCCCAAAAGGAAATAGGTAACTCAGTAGTACTCATCATAGAGCACACCTTATCATATAGGGTGTGTTTGCTCCACCCCGATATACCATCGTGCTATGGTGTATACGGAGGAGTAATGCTGAGAGAGAATCTCATTCTCCTTTAGAATAGTCCAGGATTTCCGTGCTCAAGTATTCTCCTCCTTGATCTCATCATAGGACATAATACTTATACCCATAGTTTGGTTCTCTACTTCTCGCTTATATTCTGTGAATATCTCAAAAGGTTCTGACTTGTGTTTCAACAGGAACATATGTCTGAATCTTGAGAGATTATCAGAGAATATAATGAAGTATAAAGAACCAGTCTTGGCATGTGTAGACAGGGGACCTAACATACATCAACATGTATCATCCCAAGAGTTTACTAACTCTTTCTCTGCTTCCATTAAACAGAGCTATGGTCATCTTATCTTTGTGACATGACTGGCGAGTTTCACAAGATGTAAATTCAAACCGATTTAAATATACATCTAAATGCAACTTCAGCCAGTCGGGTCGCATTGATCTGACCTAGTCTAGAATACCTCAAGAAGGATTCGTTCATTTCTGAACTCTTCCTCTTGTGTGTGTTCTGTATACTAAGAACCGTAGTTTGATTTAGAACATGAATGTTTTTAGATAACGTGCCTGAACCGATCAACTTTTGATATAGGAATTGTTCAAAACATTATCCAACAATACAAAATTTTACCATTTCTTTACTAATAAAGAGACTGATATGATTTTGTATATCAGGTTCGGTATCTAATAACATTCATTCAGAATCAATGTATTGATAATACAGGGTGATAGTGACCAACAGACTTGGCTGCAACTCTTGCCCCGTTTTCTGCTTCATGAAACTTATCACCCGTTCTCAGTTTTTCTACCCTTTTGTAGCCCTACGTAACAGATTACATATCTGGGATCCTGATCCGGTATCATATACCCAGGATGCAGAGGATACTGAGAAACAGTTATTTGTAATGAACACACCCGAAGATGATGCATCAGCATGCACTTTCTTCGTTTGGGCGGCACGGGAATTCTGGTAATCCCTAATTTCCTGCTCTGTCTTATAACAATTATAAGTTGGAGCGGGACCAACGTTCCCCAGCTCAGTATAACAAGCGGGTTCGGTCAATATTCCGTATTATTATCTTGATTAAGGCGTGATATGGTCGCTACCAGGAGAGAGAGAGAAGAAAACACTCAGCGTGCGCTCTGGCAAGAATAGATTGGTTATTAATTTATCTAATCAGGATGGCTCCCACTGCTTTTTATCAAATCTTCCTTCAAACCCTAAAAGGAAAGACTAGCCGGGATTAATTACACACTACAAGTTCGCCAATCTTTCAGCCAGGCCAGTGTCGGTACTTTGAGGGAGGTCCCCCGTGCTTTCGCACGAACCTAATTAATGTAAACCTCGTTTTCCCAGAGGCGTAACCTCGTTAACACCTTTCTAGACACCTACTTGATCGGCTAATTGTAATGTATAAAACTCTCCCAGGAGTAATAATTACTCGCAGCGGGTATCAGGATCAACTATCTCATAGAAGGTATGCAATCTCATTGCAAATTTCAACACTTGAAATTCCCGATAATATTTTTCCCCGAACGATCTATGACCTTGACAAGGTCAACAAACCATAGACCGCAAGTCAAGTTCAACCCGTCATTTCTTGATTGAATCAAACCCACCAGCACGACCCTTGACAAGGTCAACAAGGCCGCACGACTACCCTAACCCAATCTGCATCATATGCATAAGCAGATAAATACTGGTTAGCTACCGCACACTGCGCCTTGACAAGGTCAACAAACGCAGCACGAATACTAAACAGGACTTATCTGAAATGACGGAGGGCTACGACAGGTTTTTTTGAAAACCTATTGCGTAATGAACTTGATATCGTTGTAGGATCGAATGATTTTAAAATGGAGTGTTTTTTAGGCTTTTCTAGTTTTGCTAAAGGAGTCACTCCCGGTGAAGGGATCGTCGGTCCTTTCCTCGTCGAATGAGGTGCGGGATATATCATATATATCACTGTGCAAAGCAGAAACTCTTAAAAGCAATCAAAAGACAAACCGAGTGTGTAGCATCTGCCAGTTATTGCTAAAGGAGTCACTCCCGGTGAAGGGATCTCGGTCCTTTCCTCATCGAATAAGGTGCAGGATATATCACATATACCGCTGTGCAAAGCAAGAACTGTAGCTACCTTTTTTTATTTTGAAATTCGATTCTACAACATCTTAGGTTTCTTTTATTTCATTAATCACATTAATGAAGTCCCATCATTTAAGTTACCTAAACATCACAGATAAATACAACGTACACTTATTCCATCCGCATTCACCTCGATGTCCCCTCGTGCACCGTTAGGTTAGGTAACTAACGGCAGAGCAGGGCAGGGCTAGCGCGGGTGTAAAACATAAGTAACGTCTATATAATATATCATATATACTATATACTGTATCTATCACATCACATCACATAATCACATCACAGATATCGCAGCAGAAGAAACATATGAAATATTGGATATACTAGGACGTCCGTGTTTTCAATACGAGCCAGTATAAAACACGGATTCCACGGTCGCGATGAATAGCCAAACCCACACCCTAAGACACCTACGAGAGCGGCAAGCAACCCTACCAATTCTGGAGTTAGGAGACCCGGACTCGACTCCTCGAGTTGGTCTCCTACTGGTATCCAGAACCCGGTTACTTGTGCTCTCCTCCTTGGGTCTATCCTAGTGCGGAAAAGTAAATAATATACAAACGGTGACATCTTCTGCAACCTGGAAGTGCCCCAATTAAAGAATATTACATACAAGTTTTTACATGAATGAAAATGAAAAACACTCATCTCACATAAAAAAAACCCCGGCAATTCGAACACGACGATCCAATATAACATATCCAGCAACACATAACATCACATGTCATCAACGTAAGTAAATATGCGCATCCCAATTGTCGTTGACATATAGCAACGAAACCGGCGATATCACATATTACACTTACGGTCACAGAAAAGAAAGTGTAAAAGTACAACAGTTGGAATCCGCAACCTATATAGACATCGCATGCCTAATCAAATGAATTCCTTAGACATCACATGCCTAACTATTATAAACCCCGCATTTTAGTCTCAAAATCGAAAACTCTTTTCAATATCAAGTCAGGCAATTCAACAAGATTCCCGGCATTTTGATCGAATGCTCGTCGCAAACTTCAGTAGACGGCCGCACCCCCGACGCCGTCGACAAAGTGCACCAAGGCGGAACACCGCTGCCGCGAGCACCCGAACGGATGCTTTCGGCGACGGGGTTCTCCTACAGTCACTTGGTCGGGGCTATGGAGTGAGGCTGTCTATTAAGTTCACCCGGCGAGTATCCGCGTACGCTACGTGATTGCTACGGACTTTTGATCACATCAAAATTCCGTGGCAACCGATCAAGTGAGACTAAACTGCTATGTTTATAACATTCATTCTAGTCATCTCATAACTCTTTGCGAATTCCAAGTATTGTATCACATTCCGGATAAATAGAAAATGCTAAACTTTTTGATCGAACAATCGAACACCCAAGTTTTCCCGATACAGCTCAACACATGAAATAAGTCTAACAACATTCAGTTCGTGCCTCAGTACCAACGGTCCAGCCGTAGAAGGGTCAAGCCAACGCCTCACATGTGGCACGCCGTACTGCCCCAAACCCGAAGGTTCAAAGGGCAGTTCAAGACGGTCACATAATCGAGTTAAGGTTTGTTGTCTTCTAGAGGGTCCATCGAGTTACTTGCACTACTTAGAACGTCGTTAAACTACGGAAAAATCCAACACTTGGAAATTTCCCGACAGGGGAAAAATTGGGTATTTTTATCCGGTCGAACCTTTTTAACATATTCAAAAATACCCGGAAAGCCAAACAGACAAAATTTGATAATCCGATCAAATCTACGAATCCCCAAAACAACCCCAGAAAATTAAACTCTGTAGTCAGATTTAAAATATCCCAGGAAAACCAACACAGCAAAATACGAATTACTGTGCAAAATTCAAGTTCTGATGTGACAAGGTGACCGCGGAACCGCCGCGTGTTGGTGGAATCATGTTCTCGAATTTCACAGTAAGTCTTAGAAAAGCCTGCTGATTTTTCTGCATATTTTTAATTTTGAAAAAGACCAGATTTTTAAAAAAGGACAGAGAGCATTTTTAGGGTTGGGGTTTCGGGTCGTTCGGACTTCAAACTCCGTCTGGACTTCGCCTAAGGCTCTAGCTAGGCTCTGATACCACTGAAGGTCAGGCAGCCACCCCATCCAATGGGGTCGCCGTGGCACCAACGGGTCCCTCAGCCGCTACTTTTTACGTATGCCCTCTCGCGAGGACTACAACCCACCGGAACACCTTCCGGTCTCGGGACACCCTGGGGGTAAGAGCCTATGCTTCGCCACACTGTCATACAGTGAGAACCCCCCATAGGTCGACATCCAATGCCTAGTAACTCTGATACCACTGTAGGGTTCCTAGGCACACACTAGAGGTCTCACAAGGCATCAACCATGCCAATTTCAAAAATTAGAGGTGCCGAGAAACCCTAATACGGATCGTTGGCTAGATATATAGGCGAAAAGATAACTTGTTAACAACTTTAACTATAAGGAAACGGAAATACAACCTTTGTAGATCCGGTGCTCCACCTCCATAGCTCCGTAACGAAGTCCACTCGCTGTCCAAATGAATTCCCGGGCTCTAGCGTCGGCTTCGTCGGAGAATAGGCGAGCTAGGTCGTCGATGTCCATGCCGAAGATGATCTATGTCGAAGCATCGCTAGATCAAGCTCCACCTTCACCAAACCATGAAAACTTGTGAAGGAAACACACTCTACTACTTGGCAAGAGGTAGAGGATGAAGAAATAGGAACTGGGTAGACTTTAGAAATGGATTTCTCACTTGTTTCATCAATCCACCATTGATGAAGAAAGCTTTCTTCTTTGAAGAAGATGAAGAAGAAGAAGATGATATTATGATAAGTTCAATTAAAATGAAAAGTAAAAAGAATACTTATCGTAATTGAACCATGGTTTAGTGTAGAGAATTAATTAGGGTTAAGTGGAATGGTTAGGTTTAAGCATGAGACAAAATGGTTACAAAGTCAAAGTGTTCATGAAACTTCATGAATAAAACAAAACATGCCACCATTTTCTCATTTGCTTTTCTTTTTCCAAAAGAATAAATAAATGAATAAAATGAATAAGGAAATAGTAAACCCTAACCATTTCATTAACCAAGGTTTAATTCTTTACACTTAACCAAAAGGCATGTATCATCAAACATGATACAAGCAAGTGCACAAAATCATATCGCATATGCAATGCGCACATCCGAGTGAGAAAATCCATCTTAAGTGAACCGATACTAGTTAATGCAAAGTAATATATCAAATATATAATTATGCATTAAATCATTAAATCAACACTTGATTTAATGATCCGGTCATATCGCATATAACCGACTAATATCTACAGTAATAACTTATCGAATCAACACTTGATCCGATATGCCGGCTATATCGCATATAACCGATCAATGTCACATATCGCGAGAATCGAATACAGTATCACATACTGGTATCATTCTCGGTCCCGCACATATCTCATATGCGCTCCTATTTCGTTTCGCTTGAGCCAGGAAACCTCTGTGTAGGACTCTAAAGACTCGTCAATACGCCGGCAGCAGATGATGATCATATCAAACACCCACAAGCCGCAAGCGGTCTGCTAAACGTAACGGCCACCCCGGTATTGAGCGATCAGAAGATCGATGAGCAAGCCCGCTCACACTCCAGTGAATCCAACCAGTAACACTACTGTACAGTCCGGTCTGATCGTCTGATATGTCGCATATCTCGCCTAGGGGTGGTAAACGTCAGACCCTAATAGCTCGATAAGTCGTGTCGATATGAGGTCTATAAGAATTCGAGAAACTACTGGTAACACTTACCAGTAAATCTCAGCAACCCTGGCCAGGGATTTCCTGTTATAGCCAATCGAACACAGCGCAACATCAACTCCCTATACCGGGAGAGACGAATCCCCTCCTATCGCTCATTGCCTCCATGTGACTCGGGACTGTACCCAAAATCCACCGTTTTGCACGCCCTCTTGGACGTGGTAAGATGGAAATCAAAGCACAGTGGGAACCACACAAGACTCTATGACGATCTCGGGTCAACAGACTACTCTGTACCGGTGTCACCAGAGAACTGCCATCTGACGTAAGGTATAATACCATCTGGGAGTTCTCGGCGAGTCCGTCCAGTGTACCCAGTCTCTACTGAGCACCCGTATATCATCTCTGATGTCAAACACTGATGGAAATGGGATCATCCATCGCCCATCTCTATGGGTCGAGAAGGTATACGCTAGTCTACTCTGGTATATCGATGCCCCGTCTCGATACACCCACGACTAGGGACTTTCAAAGATGTACTTATAGACTACCATGTCCCCACTAGTATGATCCGCATCATAGTCCAGGTAGTCAAGTACACATCCTAAGGGCTTTACCAACATGTAACAGAGAGACAATCAATGTACACGTTAAGGTAAAGAGTAACCAGATAGCATACTATCATGTCGAGCAAGAAAGTCCTCCCTATATATGTCCCAGCATCCACTACAATATACATCCTATGTACAGTAATGGCCTCTAGGGCATACATATAACTAACACATATCTAGACCCTGAGGAGGGGCAATGGATTGGTCCCGTAGCCATTGGTGGAGTGCACCTAAGATTGTATACAGATGCTCACTGGATGTGAGTACACCGGACAGGAATCGCCGAGAACTGACTGGATGGTATTTATACCTAACGTCAGATAGCAGTTCTTAGGTGACATGTGTGCAGATAGTCCGTTGACTTAAGGTCGTCATTTGTCTCGTGTAAGTTCCCATTGTGCTTTGATTACTACCCTACCACGGTTCAAAGAAGTCGTGCAAACAGGTTTTAGTTGGGCACAGTCCCGAGCCACGTGGAGGCAGTGAGTGACTGTTAGGGATTCGTCTCTCCCAGTATAGGGATTTGATATCGCACGGTGATCGGTTGGTCATTACCATAAGTCCCTGGCCAGGGCTGATTAAGAATTAATGATAGACTGATCAGTAGATTCTCGGATGGTAATTGAACCATCCCGACATGACTTGTACGGTTATTAGTGGTCTGACGTTTACCACCTCCCTAGACCATACATGCGATACTCTTAGACGAACAGACCGGACTGCACGGATATTGTCACGGACATGCTCAGTAGAAGTTCGGATGGGTTTCCTCATCGGCCATCTTATCGACATCTACCTGGGGACCGTTACGTACAGCTAGTGCCGCTTACGGTCTGTGGTTAAACCCACTGCCAGCGTAGTAGTCGAGTCTTTAGAGTCCCACACAGAATTTTCCCAACTCCAGGCGAAACAATATAGAGGTCGTACGGTTTTACGACTAGGGTTCGGACGAATACATGTTTAAACGCACATACGACATTCAGACAGTTTTTACTAGACGGCTTTGGTTTAAGCCAGATTCTAGTATCAGGTTATTGGATTTATACAGTCTAAAGTTTTTCCGTGTTTTCACGGATGGGAGGGGCGTTCTCGTAATTTCCGGGAAGTTTCTAGAAGCATGGTGACTTGAGGGGTTTAGGTGGCATTGTCATTAATGATATTGTGACTCATAATGTGTGATTCATTATGTCATTAATGCATTATTAAATGCTTAATGACTCACATAGTGAATCACTCATAATAAATTTATGTAGCATGATGAATAATCTCTTATTATTCATTTATTGATTTATTCATTATGCTTCATATATCAAGTGAGAAACAATTTCATTTTAATAATTCTAGTTCACCTTCTCTCTCCTCAAGCTCACTCTTTCTTCAAGCTCTAATCCTACAACTCATGAGTTGAGAACAAGGATTAGAAAAGACTAAACATCCCATAACCTAACTCTATATGATCTAAGTTCCTTTGATTAGCAACTAGAGAAACTTAGTTACCTCAAGTTTTGAGGTGAAGATTGGATTAGGGTTCTCGGGTGGATCATCTATCACTTAGAGGAGGCCGAGGAGGACGAAGAGATCGTAAAGACGAAGGACACGATTCGCTAGGTATAATCTCTTTACATAGTAGCTAAGAACTTCTATGGTAGTTGTTAATTATCGTTTAGCAAAGATCTTCGGTTAGTCAATGTATGCTTCAAGAACAAGATCGTTTTTCATATTTCCGCCTCCCCGCCACTCGTGGGGTGTTGCACATCGACTTACAAGGCGCACGCAGAGTTTTTTCTTCTCTCTCTCTCTCCTGGTAGCGACCATGTCACGCCTTAATCAAGATAATAATATGGATTCATTGACCGAACCTGCTTATTATACAGTACTAGGGAACGTTGGTTCCGCTCTATCTTATAATTGTTATAACTCCGAGCAGCAAATAGGGGAATATCCGGATTCCTAGGCCACCCAACTGAGGAATAAGCATGTTGATGCATATTCTTCGGGTGTGTTCATTACCAAGAACTGTTTCTCATTATCCTCTATGTCCTGGGTATGTGATACCGGATAAGGATCCCACATATATAAAAGTTACATGGGCTATAGAAAGGTAGAGAACTGGGAAAGGGCGATATGTCTCTAAGTGTTAGAGAATGGTGCAATTGTTGCAACCAGGTCAGTTGGCAAATATCACCTTGTATTAATACATTGATTCTGAACAAATGTTAATAGATACCGAACCTGATATACAACATTACACCTGTTTCTTTATTAAGTTAAAGAAGGATATAATTCTGTATTGGAGGATAATGTTGTGAACATTTTCCTGAATCAAGAGTTGATTGGATCAGGCACGTTCTATAATAGCATATACGTTCTAAATCAAACCACAGTTCAAAGTATAGAGAACACACACAAGAGGAGTAGTTCAGAAATGAACGAATTCTTCTTGAGGCATTGTAGACTAGGTCTTATCAATGCGACAAGACCAGCTAAGTTACATAAGGATGAATATGAGAATCTGTTCGAATTTTTATCTTATGATACTTTCCATTCTTGTCTCAAAAGTAAAATGACCAATACTCCTTTTACTGGAAACAGAGAAAAAGTTAGTGAACTCTTGGGAAGGATAAATGATGATGTATTCGGTCCTATGTCTACAAATGCCAAGGTTGGTTCTTCATACTTCATTATATTCACTGATCTTCTCTCAGGATTCGGACATATGATCCTTTTGAAACACAAGTCTAGAAATTTCGAGAAATACAAGGAATATAAGCTTGAAGTTGAGAACCTAACGGGTATAAGTATTAAGTCCTACGATGTGATCGAGGAGGAGAATACATATGCATGGAGTTCCTGGAGTTTCTAAAACAAGAATGTGATTCTCTCTCAGCTTACTCCTTCGAGTGCACCACAACACAACGGTGTATCGGGGCGGAGGTATCGCACCCTATGAGATATGGCGCGCTCTATGATGAGTACTGCTGAGTTACCTATTTTCTTTTGATGTTATGCACTTGAGAAGCTGCATACTTATTGAATGGGGTTCCATCCAAATAAATGCCTACCACTCCATATGAGATATGGTATGGGAAGAGACCATGTCTTAAACGAGTTAAGATATGGGGTTGTCCGGCCTATGTTGAAAAGCAGAATCCGGACAAGCTCGATGCAAGGTCAGTTCTGTGTAAGTTTGTTGGATATCCTAAACATTTGCGAGGGAATATCTTCTACCGGTCTGAGGAGCAAAAGGTGTTTTGTTTCTCAGCATGCCACCTTTTTAGAAAAGGAATTTCTTGTGAAGAAATTTGTGGACATGAGGTAGAACTGGAAGGAGTTCTAGCTAGACAAACTAACAGCTGATGATTTGGTAAAACCAAAGGATTCGATAGTCTCCAACGAACCTCAGACTCTCCGCGAATCTGGTAGGGTTCCTCATCCACTTAAGAGATACTACGGTCTTCTCGGTGACAGTGGGAGTGAGGATTGCATCATGGTAGATGATAGCCCAACTAGGTTCAGGCAGGCCATCACAAGTGGAGACTTTGTGAAATGGCTGGATGCTATGCAATCAAAGATGGAATCCATGTATACCAACAAAGTATGACTTTGAATGTTTCACCTAAAGGGGTAAAACCCATCAGGAGCAAGTGGATCTTGAGAAGATTCTTGGTGTAGATAGAAAAGTTGAGACTTTCAAAGCTATGCTTAAGTCCATCAGGATTAATACAAGCATCGCGGAGTTGGAACATCTGTTTTGATGTGGCAGTCAAAGAGTTTGACTTCATCAAAAGGTTGATGAACCTTGTATAAACAAGAAGGTTGTAGAGAGTAAGGTTGTCTTCCACGTATTGTACATAGATAACATACTCTTGATAGGAAATGGTTTCCTATGCTACACTCGGTCAAGATGCTCTTATCACGAGGATTTTCCATGGAAGATCTAGATGATACCCACTACATCTTGTGGATCATGATCTATGGTGATAGATCTAAGTGGATGTTTGGAGTGTCCCAAATCCTTGTACATTAACACCATACTAAAGGGGTTTAGCATGGAAGATTCTAAGCATGGTGGTTCGCCCACTTACTCATGGACCACTCTCTCCAAAAAGATGTCTATCGCGACTGATTTGGAAAGAATTCGCTTGCAAAGGATACCCTATGCTTCGGCAGTAGGCTCTATCATGTGTGCGATGTTATGTACCATAATAGATGTAGCTAACTCACTAGGTGTAGTGACCAGGAATCAATCGGATCTTGGGAGAATCACCGGACAGCTGTGGAAGACATTGTTAAGTACTTGAGAAGCACTAAATGAATGTTCTTGGTTCGAGCTTCCAGAATGATAAGGTCGACTGAGAGTTAGTCACAGGCATTGTCTTTGCCCTCAGTTGAGGGACGGTATGTTGGAAGAGTTCCAAGCTAGTTACCGTGGCATACTAGACGATAAAGGCTGAATACATTGCTACCAACGATGCTGCCAAAGTGGTTGTCTGGGCATTTCTTGTTCATGAGATGAACATGGTTCCTACCATTGAGCGTCCAAAAACTGTTATTGTGAATACATTAGAGTCGTGTCTTTAGTCTAGGAACACCGGTCCCATCGACGATCCATACATATTCTGAGGCAAGTATCACCTGATCAGGGAGATGGTTGATCTCCAAGGGATCGAGGTAAGGAGAGTAGATTTTGAGGTTAACACGGTGGATCCACTCACCAAGGCCTGCTTCCCCAAATTCCATTTGAGAGATTTTGGGATGGTTGAGTATGGGATACTACAACCACTGCTATATTGTTGGGTATTGGATACTACAACAGATGGCCTTAGTGCAAGTGGGAGATTGTTAGTTATATGTATGCCCTAGAGACCATTACTGTACATGGGATGTATATTGTAGTGGATGCTTGGACATATATAGGGAGGAATTTCTTGCTCGATATGATAGTATGCTATCTGGTTGCTCTTTGTCTTAACATGTAGACTTGTATAAGTCATGCTGTCTTGCTCTCACATGTTGATAAAGCTCTTAGGATGTGTACTTGACTACCAGGACTATGATGGAGATCATACTAATGGGGCCAAGGGTAGTCCACAAGTACACCCTATAATAGTTCCTAGTCGAGGGAGTATCGAGACAGGGCAGCGATATTCCAGAGTAGACTAGCGTATACGCTTCTCGACCCATATGATGGGCGATGGATGATCCCACATCCATTGGTGTTTGACATCAGAGAACGTATACGGGTGCTGAGTGGAGACTGGGTACACTGAACGGACTCTCCGAGAACTCTTAGATGGTATTATACCTATCGTCAGATAGCAGTTCTCTGGAGACTCTGCTACAGGTTAATCTGTCGACCCGAGATCGTCATAGAGTCTTGCATGATTCCCACTGTGCTTTTATTTCCACCATACCACGGTCAAGAGATCGTGCCAAAATGTGGTTTTTGGGTACAGTCCTGAGTCAAATGGAGGCAATGAGCGATAGGAGGGGATTCGTCTCTCCCGGTATTTAGAGTTGATGTTCCGCTATGCTCGATTGGCCATAACAGGAAATCCCTGGCCGGGGTTGCTGAGATATACTGGTAAGTGTTATCAGTAGTTTCTAGAACCGTTATGGACCTTGTATCGGCATGACTTATCAGGCTATTGGGGTCTGACGTTATACCACTCCCAGGCTGCGATATGCGACATATCAAACGAAGAGACTGGACTGCACGGTAGTGTTACTGAGTGGATTCGCAGGAGTATGAGCAGGCTTGCTTGTTGATCTTCTAATCACTCAATACCCGGGTGGCCGTTATGTTTATCAGACCGCTTGCGGCTTGTGGGTGTTTGATATGATCATCAACTACTGCCGGCGTATTGACGAGTCTTTAGAGTCCTACACAGAGGTTTCCTGGTTCATGCGAAACGGAGTAGGAGCACATATGTAATATGTTCGGGACTGAGTATGTGTATGCGATACTGTATTCTATTCTCGCGATATGTGACATCGGTCGGTTATATGTGATATAGCTGGGTTATCGGATCAAGTGTTGATTCGATAAGTTGTTACATTTGATATTAGTCGGTTATATGTGATCTAGCCGGATTATTAAATCAAGTGTTGATTTAATAATTTAATGTATAATTATATGTTTGATATATTACATTACATTAACTAATTTTAGCCCACTTAAGTATTTCTTTTTCTCACTTAATGATACACTTAACATATATGTGATATATGTTAATTGTATTGTTTTCTTTTGCACAAAATATATATGTGATATATATCATTGTGACATGCTAGGTTACACATGCAACAAGGATGTATGAGACTTAGACCATGCTAGGGTTAATGTTAGGGTTTATATTTATTATTAAGTAATTCAAATAAAGTGGAATTTGTCATGGTTAATTTTTTGGTGGAAACTAATAGAACATTGACTTAGTCCACTTATTTTGTCATGCTTAAGATATTTATTAACCTAACCATTTGTAGGGTTCCTAGGCACTCTCAAGAGGTTCCACAAGGCATCAACCATGACAAAATCAAATTTTTCTTGTGCCGAGAAACTCTAATGCTAGATCGTTAACTAGAGGCAAAGGCGAAACTACAACTAGTCAACAACTTAACTAAGAGTGAACCGAAAATACAACCTTTGTAGATCCGCTCCACCATTTCTTTAGCTCCGTGTTGACGTCCCTCCGCTGCGATCATCAGGATCCCAGACTCTAGCGATGGTTTCGTCAGAGAAATGATCGGGCTAGGTCATTGACTTCGAGGCCGAAGATGATCTACGTCGAGGCGACTCAAACTCAAGCTCCATCTTCACTAGGTCAAGGAACTTGTGAAGAAAACAACCTCTACTACATGGAAAGTGATAGAGGATGAAGAAATAGGAAGTGGGTTCACTATGGATTTGGATTTCTCACTTGGAATCATCACTTAGAAATTTCTAGCAAGCTTTCTTCACCTCTTGAAGAAGATGAAGAAGAAGAATGAAAATGAATTATGAATTAATTTAAAAAAAGAAAAAAGAAGTGATGGTTATCATAATGCAACCATGGGTGAGGCTAACTCATGTAGAGAATGAACTAGGGTTTAGGTAAATGGTTAGGGTTAAGGAAAGAAACAAAATGGTCAAGCTTTCAAAGCTTCATGAAGCTTCAACAAAATCCAAAGAAAGCCACCATTTCATTTCTTGCCAAAATGAATAAGGAAAATAAATAAAAACAAATGGAAAAGCCAACCATTAACCTAAAGATGGTATAAAGAAAACATACACCCAAGTTTGCATGTATCATCAATCATGATACAATCAAGTGCACAAAAATATATCACATATATAACTTGTGCACATCAAGTGAGAAAGTTAATTTTAAGTGAACAAATACTAGTTAATGTAAAGTAATATATCAAATATATAATTATACATTAAATCATTAAATCAATACTTGATTTAATGATCCGGTTATATCTCATATAACCGACTAATATCAAGTGTATCAATGTATCGAATCAACACTTGATTCGGTAACCCGGCTATATCACATATAACCTGCCGATGATACAAATCGCGAGAATAGAATACAGTATCACATACTGGTATTATTCTCGGTCCCGCAGATATCTCAGACGCGCTCCTATTTAATTTCGCTTGAGCCAGGAAACCTCTGTGTAGGACTCTAAAGACTCGTCAATACGCCGGCAGCAGGTGATGATCATATCAAACACCCACAAGCCGCAAGCGGTCTGCTAAACATAACGGCCATCCGGGTATTGAGCGATCAGAAGATCAACGAGCAAGCCCGATCACACTCCTGTGAATCCAACCAGTAACACTTACCGTACAGTCCGGTCTCGTCGTCTGATATGTCGCATATCTCGCCTAGGGGTAGTAAACGTCAGACCCCAGTAGCTCGATAAGTCGTGTCGATATGAGGTCTATAACAGTTCGAGAAACTACTGGTAACACTTACCAGTAAATCTCAGCAACCCTGGCCAGGGATTTCCGGTTATAGCCAATCGAACACAGCGCAACATCAACTCCCTATACCGGGAGAGACGAATCCCCTCCTATCGCTCATTGCCTCCATATGATTCGGGACTGTACCCAAAAACCACCGTTTTGCACGCCCTCTTGGACGTGGTAAGGTGGAAATCAAAGCACAGTGGGAATCATACAAGACTCTATGACGATCTCGGGTGTACAGACTAACCTGTACCAGTGTCACCAGAGAACTGCCATCTGACGTAAGGTATAATACCTTCTGGGAGTTCTCGGCGAGTCCGTCCAGTGTACCCAGTCTCTACTGAGCACCCGTATATCATCTCTGATGTCAAACACCAATGGATATGTGATCATCCATCGCCCATCTGTATGGGTCGAGAAGGTATACGCTAGTCTACTCTGGTATATCGATGCCCCGTCTCGATACACCCACGACTAGGGACCTTGAAGGATGTACTTATGGACTACCATGTCCCCACTAGTATGATCCGCATCATAGTCCAGGTAGTCAAGTACACATCCTAAGGGCTTTACCAACATGTAACAGAGAGACAATCAGTATACACGTTAAGGTAAAGAGTAACCAAATAGCATACTATCATGTCGAGCAAGAAAGTCCTCCCTATATATGTCTAAGCATCCACTACAATATACATCCTATGTAAAGTAATGGCCTCTAGGGCATACATACAACTAACAATCTCCCACTTGCACTAGGGCCATCTGTAGCAGTGGTTGTAGTATCTCATACTCAACCATCCCATAAAAGTCTCTCTCTGGGAAAAGGCCTTTGTGAGTGGATCCGCTGTGTTGTCCTCTGAGTCTACTCTCCTAACCTCGATCACCCTGGAGATCAACTATCTCCATGATCAGGTGATACTGCCTTAGAATATGTCTGGATCACTGATGGGTCGGGCGTTCCTTGGCATAAGCCACAACTCCATTGTCACATAATGGGAGGAACCAATTTCATCTCATGAACTATTATACACCCAGACTGCCTCTTTGGTAGTATCTTAAGTAGCGATGTACCCAGCCTTTATCGTCTAGTATGCCACGGTATCTAGCTTGGAACTCTTCCAACATACCGTCCCACGACTGAGGGTAAAGACAATGCCTGTGACTGATATTCAGTCGTCCTTATCACCCTGGAACCTTTCCAGTGATTCTCCCCAGGATCGATTGATACCATCTCACTACAACTAGTGAGTATCCTAACATCCAATTAGATCTATCTCATAGATCCAAAACCCAGGATTTAGTAGGTATCACTTTGATCCTATATGGAGAATCCTTGTGATAAGCGGAGATTGACCAAGCGTAGCATAGGAAACTCCTTCCCTATCAAGAGTATGTCATCCACGTACTTTACGAGGATCACCACCATACTCCCTACTACCTTTTTGTATATACAAGGTTCATCTACCTTTTTGATGATGTCAAAATCTTTGACTACCACATCAAAACAGATGTTCCAACTCCGCGATGCCTGCTTTATCACATAAAACATCTTGCACACGTTTCCGCTGCTCCCACTGTCTACGAAGTCCTCTGGCTGTGTACTTATAGACGCTCTCTTCCAAAACATCATTTAGAAAAGTAGTCATGACACCCAACCACCAGATATCGTAGTCATGGTATGTAGCCGTGGCAAGTAGGATCTGGACGGACTTAAGCAAAGCTACTGGAAAAGGTTTTATCATTATCCACGACTGGTCTATGATGCAAACCTTTAACAAGTCTAGCTTTTGGAAGTCTCAGCTTTTCCATGTACACCAAGTAATCTTCTCAAGATATACTTGATTCTGATGGGGATTTAACCCTTCAGATTGAGCAACTAAAGTCCATACTTTGTTGGTGTATAAAGATTCCATCTCAGATTGCTAAGCATCCAGCCATTCTTACAGAGTCCTTACTCTCGATGGCCTGCTCGAAACTAGTTGGGTCATCATCTCATGATGCAATCTTCGCTCCCACTGTCATGGAGAAACCGAAGTATCTCTCAGGTGGGTGAGGAACCCTACTAGATCGGTGGAGAGGCTGAGGCTCGTTGGAAACTATTGAATCCTTTGGTTCTACCAAATCATCAGCTGCAGTTTGTATAGCTGGAACCATTCCAGTTCTACATAACTGACCTTGCCTCGAGCCTGTCCAGATTTTGCTTTTAGACATAGGCCGGACAACCCCAAATCTTAACTAACTTAAGATATGGGCTCTTCCCTTTCCATATCACATATGAAGCGGTAGGCAACTGATTTGATTGGAACCCTATTCAATAGGTATGCAACTTCATAAGTGCATAACTCCCAAAAGGAAATAGGTAACTCAGTAATACTCATCATAGAGCACACCATATCACATAGGGTGCTATTGCTCCGCCCCGATATACCATCGTGCTATGGTGTATACGGAGGAGTAATGCTGAGAGAGAATCTCATTCTCCTTTAGAAAAGTCCAAGAATTCCGTGCTCAAGTATTCTCCTCCTTGATCACATCAAAGGACATAATACTTATACCTGTTTTGGTTCTCTACTTTTAACTTATATTCTGTGAATATCTCAAAAGGTTCGGAGCTGTGTTTCAACAGGAACATATGTCTGAATCTTGAGAGATTATCAGAGAATGTAATGAAATACAAAGAACCGGTCTTGGCATGTGTAGACAGGGGACCTACATACATCAACATGTATCATCCCAAGAGTTCACTAACTCTTTCTCTGCTTCTAATAAACAGAGCTGTGGTCATCTTATCTTTATGACATGACCGGCAAGTTTTCACAAGATGTAAATTCAAACAGATTTAAATATTCATCTATGTGCAACTTAGTTAGTCGGGTGGCATTGATATGACCTAGTCTACAATACCTCAAGAAGGATCCGTTCATTTCTGAACTCTTCCTCTTGTGTGTGTTCTGTATACTAAGATCTGTAATTTGATTTAGAACATCTATGCTTTTAGATAACGTGCCTGAACCGATCAACTTTTGATATAGGAAATGTTCAAAACATTATCCAACAATACAAAATTTTATCATTTCTTTTCTAATAAAGAGACTGATATGATTTTGTATATCAGGTTCGGTATCTAATAACATTCGTTCAGAATCAATGTATTTGGAATACAGGGTGACAGTGACCAACAGACTTGGCTGCAACACTTGCACCGTTTTCTGTCCCATGAAACTTATCACCCGTTCTCAGTTCTCTACCTTTTCTGTAGCCTTATGTAACAGATTACATATCTGGGATCCTGATCCGGTATCAAATACCCAGGACGTAGAGGATACAGAGAAACAGTTCTTTGTAATGAACACACCTGAAAGAGATGCATCATATGCACTTTCTTCGTTTGGGCGGCACGGGAAATCTGGTATTCCCCAATTTTCTGCTCTGTCTTATAACAATTATAAGTTGGAGCGGGACCAACGTTCCCCAGCTCAGTATAACAAGCGGGTTCGGTCAATATATCCGTTTTATTA
The DNA here is from genome assembly GCA_030015575.1 of Agapanthus africanus. Classification (NCBI taxonomy): domain Eukaryota; kingdom Viridiplantae; phylum Streptophyta; class Magnoliopsida; order Asparagales; family Amaryllidaceae; genus Agapanthus; species Agapanthus africanus. The sequence goes on from JASDDO010000016.1 coordinate 151,743,589, forward strand.
TCTTGATTAAGGCGTGACATGGTCGCTACCTGGAGAGAGAGAGAGAGAAGAAAACACTCAGCGTATGCTCTTGCAAGATCAGATTGGTTATTATTTTATCTAATCAGGATGGCTCCCACTGGTTTTTATCAAATCCTCCTTCAAACCCTAAAAGGAAAGACTAGCCGGGATTAATTACACGCTACAAGTTCGCCAATTTTTCAGCCAGGCCAGTGTCGGTACTTTGAGCGAGGTCCCCCGTGCTTTCGCACGAACCTAATTAATGTAAACCTCGTTTTCCCAGAGGCGTAACCCCGTTGACACCTTTCTAGACACCTACTTGATCGGCTAATTTTAATGTGTAAAACTCTTCCAGGAGTAACAATTACTCACAGCGGGTATCGGGATCCAACTATCTCATAGAAGGTATGCAATCTCATTGCAAATTTCAACACTTGAAATTCCCGATAATATTTTGCCCCTAACGTGTTATGACCTTGACGAAAGCCAACAAATCATAGCCCGCTAGTCAAGTTCAACCCGTCATTTCTTGATTGAATTAAACCCACCCGCACGACCCTTGACGAAAGCCAACAAAGCCGTACGACTACCCTAATCCAATCGCATCATATGCAGCAGATAAGCAGCATATAGCTACCGCACACTACACCTTGACGAAAGCCAACAAATGTAGCACGAATACTATATACAACTTATCTGAAATGATGGAGGGCTACGACAGGTTTTTCTGAAAACCTATTGCGTAATGAACTTGATATCGTTGTAGAATCAAATGATTTTAAAATGGAGTGTTTTTGAGGCTTTTCTAGTTTTGCTAAAGGGGTCACTCCCGGTGAAGGGATCGTCGGCCCTTTCCTCGTCGAATGAGGTGCGGGATATATCATATATATCACTATGCAATGCAGAAACTATAGAAGCAATCAAAAGACAAACCGAGTGTGTAACATCTGCCAGTTATTGCTAAAGGGGTCACTCCCGGTGAAAGGATCTCGGCCCTTTCCTCATCGAATAAGGTGCAGGATGTTCTACAAGGAACACCACGATGCAAAGCAAGAACTGTAGCTACCTGTTTTTGAAAATTCGATTCCACAACATCTTTTAGGTTTCTTTTCTTTCATTAATCACATTAATGAAGTCCCATCATTTAAGTCCACCTAAACATCAAAAATAAATATAACGTACGCTTATGCCATCCGCATTCGCCTCGATGTCCCGTCTGCACCGTTAGGTTAGGTAACTAACGGCAGAGCGAGGCAGGGCTAGCGCGGGTGTAAAACATAAGCAACGTCTATATAATATATCATATATACTATATGCTATATCTATCTGAACATATCACATGATCACATCACAAATAACGCAGCAGAAAATATCATATGAAATATTGGATATACTAGGACGTCCGTGTTTTATTTTGAGCCTCTATAAAACACGGATTCCATGGTCGCGATGAATAGACAAACCCACACCCCTAGACCCCTACGAGAGCGGCAAGCAACCCTACAAATTCTAGAGTTAGGAGACCCAGACTCGACTCCTCGAGTTGGTCTCCTACTGGACTCCAAAACCCGGTTACTTGTGCCCTCCTCCTTGGGTCTATCCTAGTGCGGAAAAGTAAATAATATACATCAACGGTGACAACTTCCGCAACCTGGAAGTGCCCCAATAAAAGAATATTACATACAAGTTTTTACATGAATGAAAATGAAAAACACTCATCTCACATAAAAAAACCCGGCTATTCAAACACGACTATCCAATATAACATATCCAGCAACACATAACATCACATGTCATCAACGTAAGTAAACATGCGTATCCCAATTGTCGTTGGCATATAGCAACGAAACCGGCGATATCGCATATTACACTTACGGTCGCAGAAAAGAAAGTGTAAAACTACAACAGTTGGAATCCGCAATCTCCTTAGACATCGCATGCCTAATCAAATGAATTACTTAGACATCGCATGCCTAACAATTATAAACCCCGCATTTTAGTCTCATTATCGAAAACTCTTTTCAATATCAAGTCGGGCAATTCAACAAGATTCCCGACATCCTGATCGAATGCTCGTCGCAAACTTTAGTAGGCGGCCGCACCCCTGATACCGTCGACGAAGTGTACTAAGGCGGAACACCGCTGCCGCGAGCACCCAAACGGATGCTTTCGGCCACGGGGTTCTCCTACAGTCACTTGGTCGGGGCTATGGGGCGTGGCTGTCTATTAAGTTTACCGGCGAATATCCGCGTACGCTACGTGATTGCGACGGACTTTTGATCGCATCAAAATTCCGTGGCAACCGATCAAGTGAGACTAAAGTGCTAGATTTATAACATTCATTCAGTTATCTCATAACTTCTTGTGAATTCCAATTATTGTATCACATTCCAGATAGATAGAAAATGTTAAACTTTCCGATCGAACAATCAAACACCCAAGTTTTCCCGAAACAGATCAACACATGAAATAAGTTCAAAAACATTCACTTCATGCCTTAGTACCAACAATCCAGCCGTAGAAGGGTCAAGCCAACGCCTCACATGTGGCACGCCGTACTGCCCCAAACCCTAAGGTTCAAAGGGCAGTTCAAGACGGTCACATAATCGAGTTAAGGTTTGTTGTCTTCTAGAGAGACCATCGCGTTACTTGCACTACTTAGAACGTCATTAAACTACGGAAAAATCCACCAATTGGAAATTTCCCGGCAGGGGAAAAAGTGGGTATTTTGATCCGGTCGAATTTTTTAACAGTTTCTAAAATATCCGGAAAAACATAAACGAAGTTAAATTATCCGATCAAATTAACGAGTCCCCAATAAAACCTTAGAAAACTCAACACTTGAGTGGAATTAAAAAATTCCCATAAAAATTTGCCAAGAAAGGACCTAAGAATAAATATATGAAATTTCAGGGACTAAGTCCAAATTTTGGTCGCGGAACAGCCGCCAAACCCTTGGTTTCGCCGCGGTTCCGCGGTCAAATTATTGACTTAGTGGACCGTACTTCACAGTAATTCTTAGTTTTTCCTACTTGTTTTTCTGAGCATTTTTAATTCACAAAAATCCACTGTTTTGAAAAATGTACAGAGAAAGGTTTTGTCGGGGTTTACAGGTTCGATCGGACTTCTAACTTCGTATACATTTCGCCTAAAGCTCTAGCTAGGCTCTGATACCACTGTAATGTTCCTAGGCACTCTCAAGAGGTTCCACAAGACATCAACCATGCCAAAATCAAATTTTTCTTGTGCCGAGAAATCCTAATGCTAGATCGTTAACTAGAGGCAAAGGCGAAACTACAACTAGTTAACAACTTTACTAAGAGTGAACCAAAAATACAACCTTTGTAGATCCGCTCCACCATTTCTTTAGCTCCGTGCGGACGTCCCTCCGCTGCGATCATCGGGATCCCGGACTCTAGTGATGGTTTCGTCGGAGAAATGATCGGGCTAGGTCATTGACTTCGAGGCCGAAGATGATCTACGTCGAGGCGACTCAAACTCAAGCTCCATCTTCACTAGGTCAAGGAACTTGTGAAGAAAACACCCTCTACTACATGGCAAGTGATAGAGGATGAAGAAATAGGAAGTGGGTTCACTTTGGATTTGGATTTCTCACTTGGAATCATCACATAGAAATTTCTAGCAAGCTTTCTTCACCTCTTGAAGAAGATGAAGAAGAAGAATGAAAATGAATTATGAATTAATTTTAAAAAAGAAAAAAGAAGTGATGGTTATCATAATGCAACCATGGGTGAGGCTAACTCATGTAGAGAATGAACTAGGGTTTAGGTAAATGGTTAGGGTTAAGGAAAGAAACAAAATGGTCAAGCTTTCAAAGCTTCATGAAGCTTCAACAAAATCCAAAGAAAGCCACCATTTCATTTCTTGCCAAAATGAATAAGGAAAATAAATAAAAACAAATGAAAAACCCAACCATTAACCTAAAGATGGTATAAAGCAAACATACACCCAAGTTTGTATGTATCATCAATCATGATACAATCAAGTGCACAAAAATATATCACATATATAACTGGTGCACATCAAGTGAGAAAGTTAATCTTAAGTGAACAAATACTAGTTAATGTAAAGTAATATATCAAATATATAATTATACATTAAATCATTAAATCAACACTTGATTTAATGATCCGGTCATATCTCATATAACCGACTAATATCAAGTGTATCAATGTATCGAATCAACACTTGATTCGGTAACCCGGCTATATAAAATATAACCTGCCGATGATACAAATCGCGAGAATAGAATATAGTATTACATACTGGTATTATTCTCGGTCCCGCACATATCTCATACGCGCTCCTATTTCGTTTCGCTTGAGCCAGGAAACCTCTGTGTAGGACTCTAAAGACACGTCAATACGCCGGCAGCAGGTGATGATCATATCAAACACCCACAAGCCGCAAGCGGTCTGCTAAACGTAACTGCCACCCGGTTATTGAGCGATCAGAAGATCAACGAGCAAGCCCGATCACACTCCTGTGAATCCAACCAGTAACACTTACCGTACAGTCCGGTCTCATCGTCTGATATGTCGCATATCTCGCATAGGGGTGGTAAACGTCAGACCCCAGTAGCTCGATAAGTCGTGTCGATATGAGGTCTATAACAGTTCGAGAAACTATTGGTAAGACTTACCAGTAAATCTCAGCAACCCTGGCCAGGGATTTCCGGTTATAGCCAATCGAACACAGCGTAACATCAACTCCCTATACCGGGAGAGACGAATCCCCTCCTATCGCTCATTGCCTCCATATGATTCGGGACTGTACCCAAAAACCACCGTTTTGCACGCCCTCTTGGACGTGGTAAGATGGAAATCAAAGCACAGTGGGAATCACACAAGACTCTATGACGATCTCGGGTCTACAGACTAACCTGTACCAGTGTCACCAGAGAACTGCCATCTGACGTAAGGTATAATACCATCTGGGAGTTCTCGGCGAGTCCGTCCAGTGTACCCAGTTTCCATTGAGCACCCGTATATCATCTCTGATGTCAAACACCAATGGATATGGGATCATCCATCGCCCATATGTATGGGTCGAGAAGGTATACGCTAGTCTACTCTGGTATATCGATGCCCCGTCTCGATACACCCACGACTAGGGACCTTAAAGGATGTACTTATGGACTACCATGTCCCTACTAGTATGATCCGCATCATAGTCCAGGTAGTCAAGTACACATCCAAAGGGCTTTACCAACATGTAACAGAGAGACAATCAGTATACACGTTAAGGTAAAGAGTAACCAGATAGCATACTATCATATCGAGCAAGAAACTCCTCCCTATATATATCCAAGCATCTACTACAATATACATCCTATGTACAGTAATGGCCTCTAGGGCATACATACAACTAACACCATTACCCTACACCATGGTTTAGTCTCTAAAAGGGTTAAGGTATGATATAAACTCATCATGGTTGCATTTCTAACCTCACATGAGTTCATTCTCTTTTCTTCATTCTTCATCTTCTTCATGAGCTCAAAAAGATTTCTAGGGTTTTGAGATGTGAAGAAATATTGTGAGAAAAAGAAATCTAAAGAGAGCCCAATTCCTACTTCATCATCCTCTAATATTAGCCATTTAGTTTAGGGTGTTTGCTTCATTAAACCCTAATTTAGTGAAGAGGTAGCATGAGCTTGAGTCTCCTCGACGTAGATCATCTTCGGCTTCGAAGACTTCGAGCAAGTTTGCATCTTTCACCTTGTGGAGCCTCTTAAGAGTTCGGGAGATCATTACTCGCAGTAAAGGGACATCTACACGGAGCATTTGAAGTGAAAGACCAGTCTACAAAGGTTTTATTCCGCATTCCCTTAGTTGTTAAGATGTTAACATTACTTGTTTGTTTGATTCTCTAGTTAAACATACTTTGCTTAGGGTTCCTTAGCATGGAAAATTTTTAATTTGGCATGGACGATGCCTCCCGAAACCTTGCTGTCGCGCTATGTATCCCTGCAGTTCCATCCATCGAGCATCCAATACCTTTGTATTGTGATAACAATGGAGCAGTGGCTTTGGCCAAGGAACCCAGGTCCCATCAGCGATCCAGGTATATTCTGAGGCGGTAACTCCTGATCCGGGAGATAGTTGATCGCCGGGAGATCGAGGTCAGGAGAGTTGACACGAAGAATAACACGGTGGATCCACTCACGAAGGCCATACCCCAGATACAATTTGAGAGACTTTTCGGGATGTTGGGTAGATACTACAACAACTGCCTTAGTGCATGTGGGAGATTGTTAGGCATATGTATGCCCTAGAGGCCATTATTGTACATATGATGTATATTATAGTGGATGCTTGGACATATATAGAGAGTACTTTCTTGCTTTACATGATAGTATCCTATCTGGTTGCTCTTTATCTTAACATGTAGGCTTGCATTGTGATACTGTCTTGCTCTCACATGTTGATAAAGCCCTTAGGATGAGTACTTGACTACCAGGACTATAATGGAGATCATACTAGTGGGGCCAGAGTAGTCCACAAGTTCATCCTTTAATTGTTCCTAGTCGTGGGTGTATCGAGATAGGGCATCGATATTCCAGAGTAGACTAGCATATACGCTTCTTGACCCATATAATGGGCGATGGATGATCCCACATCCATTGGTGTTTGACATCAAAGATGCTATATGGGTGCTCAGGGGAGACTGGGTACACTGAACAGGACTCGCCGAGAACTCCTAGATGGTATTATACCTAGCGTCAGATAGCAGTTCTCTGGTGACACTGGTAAAGGTTAGTCTGTAGACCCGAGATCGTCATAGAATCTTGTGTGATTCCCACTGTGCTTTGATTTCCACCTTACCACATTCAAGAGAACGTGCAAAACGGTGGTTTTTGGGTACTGTCCCGAGTCATATGGAAGCATTGAGCGATAGGAGGGGATTCGTCTCTCCCGGTATTGGGGGTTGATGTTGCACTGTGCTTAATTGGCTAAAACAGGAAGTTCCTGGCCAGGGCTGATACGGAGATTTACTGGTAAGTGTTATCAGTAGTTTCTCGACCCGTTATGAGCCTCAGATCGACACGACTTATCAAGTTACCGGGGTCTGACGTTTACCACCCCTAGACTAGATATGCGACATATCAAACGAAGAGACCGGACTATACGGTGGTGTTACTGATAGGCTTTGCGGGAGTTTAGAAAAGCTTGCTTGTTGATCTTCTGATCGCTCAATACCCGGATAGCCTTTACGTCCAGCTAGTACCGCTAACAGCTTGTGGGTGACTGATATGATCATCACCTACTGCCAGCGTATTGACGAGTCTTTAGAGTCCTACACAGAGATTTCCTAGCTCATGCGAAACGAAATAGGAGCACATATGTGATATGTGCGGGACCGAGATTTATACGAGTATGTGATACCGTATTCTATTCTCGCGATATGTGTATCGGTCGGTTATATGTGATACAGCCGGGTTATCGAATCAAGTGTTGATTCGATAAGTTGATACAAATAATATTATTTGGTTATATGTGATATAGCCGGTTTATTAAATCAAGTGTTGATTTAATAATTTAATGTATAATTATATATTTGATATATTAATTTAAATTAACTAATATTAGCTCACTTGTGCATTTATTTTTCTCACATGCGTACACTTAATATATATGTGATATATATTATTGTGTCATGCTTGTTACCACATGCAACATGGGTGTATGAGACTCACACCATGCTTATGATAATGAGGGGTTTATTTATTTAATGTAAATCAAATAATTAGTTGGAAATTAAGCACATGGTTGAAGCTTGTGGAAGTTTGTGGAACCATTGACTTAGTTCACTAATTTTGTTTTACATAAGATATTTATTAACCCAACTATTACCTTAAGCCATGGTTAAGTCTCTACATGAGTTAATATGAGATATTATCTCACCCATGGTTACTATTCTCACTCATAACATTATTGGCTTCATCTTCTTCTTCATCAAGAGTGAGCTCTCTAGGTTTTGAGGAGGTGAGGAAAATTAGTGAGAATAATATTTCTAAAGTGAGAAAAATTCCTACTTAATCAACCTACACTAGATTAGCCATTTAGTTTAGGTTGTTTGCTTCACTAATTCCTAATTAGTAAAGAGATAGCTTGGGTTGGTGTCTCCTCGACGTAGATCATCTTTGGCCTCGAAGACTTCAAGCAAGCTTGTTCCTTTCATCTTGTGGAGCCATTCTAGAGTCTGGGAGATCACTACTTGGAGTGAAGGGACTACTACACGGAGCTTTTGAAGTGAAGGACCGGTCTACAAAGATTGTATTCCCTGTTCACTTTGTACGTAAAGATGTTTGCATGCTAGTTTTGTCTAATTCTCTAGTTAAGATTCTAGGTTAGGGTTCTTTAGCATGGAAAATTTTTGAAAACGACATGGAAGATGCCTCTCGAAACCTTGCTGTCGTGCTAGGTAATCCTACACTTATCACTCTGGAAGCTCGAATCGGTAAAGGACTCAGCTAGGAGTTCACCGTTACCATACACCAAGAACATTTCTTTAGTCCTTCTCAAGTACTTAAGAATGTTCTTCGCAACTGTCCAGTGTTTCTCCTCAGGATGTAAAAGGCATCACCCAAATCCTTCATGGAGAAACTTAGTGATAAGAAGAGCTTGACCGAATATAGCATAGGAACACCATTTCCTATCAAGAGTATGTCATCTACGTACAATACGAGGAAGACAACCTTACTCTCTACCACATTCTTGTATATACAAGGTTCATCTAAGTTTTTGATGAAGTCAAACTCTTTGACTGTTAGTTATATGTATGCCCTAGAGGCCATTATTATACATGCTATGTATATTATAGTGGTTGCTTGGACATATTACGGAGAACATTCATGCTCGACATGATAGTATGCTATCTAGTTGCTCTTTATCTTAACATGTATACTTATTGTCTCTCTATTACATGTTGATAAAGCCCTTAGGATGAGTACTTGATGACCGGGATTATGATGGAAATCATACTAGTGGGGACCATAGTAGTCGGTAAGTACATCCTTCAAATGTTCCTAGTCGTGGGAGTATCGAGACGGGGCATCGATATTCCAGAGTAGACTAGCATATACGCTTCTCGACCCATATGATGGGCGATGGATGATCCAATATCCATTGGTGTTTGACTTCAGAGAAGGTATATGTGTGCTCAGTGAAGAATGGGTACACTGGACGGACTCTTTGTGAACTCCTAGATGGTATTATACATATCATCAGATAGCAGTTCTCTGGTGACACTTGTACTGGTTAGTCTATCGACCCGAGATCGTCATAGAGTCTTGTGTGATTCCCACTATGCTTTGATTTCGACCTTACCACGTTCAACAGATCGTGCAAAACGGTGGTTTTTGGGTACAGTCCCGAGTCACATGGAGGCAATGAGCGATAGGAGGGGATTTCGTCTCTCCCGGTATTGGGGGTTGATGTTGCTCTATGCTCGATTGGCCATAACAGGAAATCCCTGGACAGAATTGCTGAGATCTACTGGTAAGTGTTATCAGTAGTTTCTTGAACCGTTATGAGCCTCACATCGGCAAGACATATCAGGCTATTGGGGTCTGATGTTTTACCACCCCCAGGCTGTGATATGCGACATATCAGACGAAGAGACCGTACTGTACGGTAATGTTACTGATTGGATTCTGTAAGTCCACGTTGCGACCCCCGGTTCTTACGGGGAGGCGGAAACGGTATAAAAATCAAATTTTTAGCGCAAGGGGCAACATGGACTAACAAAGTCGGGATCTTTTCTAAACTAAACTAGCAAACAAGCTAAAAAGAGTTAGCTACTCGGAGAGATGGTTATACCTAACTTGAACTCCTTCTTCTTCAAACTTTTGTAGAGGTTGACGGTTCTTCCTTGTTGCCTTCTTCCGTCAAAGATGGATCCACCTGACGGTTCAACCTTCGGGCTCTTTCTCGAACTTGGAGAGAACTAGAATCTTCGGCTTGCTAAACCTTTGATCCTAGAGTAAGTAGAGAGTGTCTAAAGGGTGCTTTTCTTTTAAGGAGAGGGATTCTCAACACATGAGAAGGGTTCTCCTTTTGCTAGAGGAAGAAGAAGATGAAGTGAGGAGAGAGAAGCTAAATGATAGAATGAGCTATCTTTTTCTTTCTTGCAACCATAATACCAAAAGAAAAAGAATTATCAAATTAATAATAATAATGAAAATGAAATAGTTGATGGCAGGTTTAGGAATGACCATTATCATTTCACACATTAAATGAAAATGCTAGAATCAAAGAGCATCTTTCTTTTGTAATGATGATGGTCAAAACTTCAACCAAGGTCAACAAGTCAACCATGGTCAACTAGTCAACAAAAACCAACCATGACACAATTTCATTTTATTAATATTATTAATTGATATAACATAAATCCATTTGGGTTTGGAAAAAGACGACTGTGAACTGTGCATACGCACCCGTTCCGAAACCCTAATGAAAGTCCTCTTCCTCCTCCTCAAACAACTGTGCATACACACCTGCATTCTTGTTCCGAGGAACATGAATACTGAGAGATAAAAGCAACCCCAAAACATATACCAGTATTTTACTCAAACCAGAGCCAGCCAGTAAAATCCGTCCGGACTCCAAATGTGCACAAGTGCGCAAATGAGAACGAACCCTGTCGGAAAACCATGCGACCTCTACTCTGTTTTGCCCAGAGGCGAATACCCTCTGTGTGGGACTCTAAAGACTCGACACTACGCTGGCAGTGGGTTTAACCACAGACCGCAAGCGGCACTAGCTGTGCGTAACGGTCCCCAGGTAGATGCCGACAAGAAGGCTGACGAGGTGAAACCCCATCTGTACTCCTACTGAGTCTGAATGTGACAGTCTCCGTACAGTCCGGTCTGTTCGTCTAATACATCGCATGTCGGGCCTAGGGGGCGGTAAAACGTCAGTCCCCTAATAGCGGTACAAGTCGTGTCGGAGTGAAGCCCAAAACACCCTGAGATAACACTGGAAGCCTACCAGTATATCTCGCTTGCCCTGGCCAGGGACTACTCGTGTAATAGCTCTCCTAGACACAACGCGATGTCAACCCCCAATACCGGGAGAGACGAATCCTGTCTAACCGTCACTGCCTCCAAGTGTTTCGGGACTGTACCCAACTACTACCCGTTTGCACGACTCCTTTGAGCCGTGGTAGGGTAGTAATCAAAGTACAGTGGGAATACACTCGAGGCGAAGTGACAGTGTCAAGTCAGCGGACTAAGCTGTACTCATGTCACCTGGGAACTGATAACTGACGATAGGTATAATACCAACCTGTCAGTTCCCGATGAGTCCTGTCCAGTGTACTCGTAACCCAACGAGCACCCGTATACTATCTCCAGTACGACGTACTGATGGCTGTGGGACAGACCATCTCCCACACTGGGATGAGAAGCGCATACGCTAGTCTACTCCAGAGTATCGATGCCCTGTCTCGATAGTCCTGCGACTAGGGACCTGTATAAGGATGTGCTTATAGATTACCCAGCCCCCACTAGTGTGACTGCCATCACAACGCTGGTAATCAAGCAAAGATCCTAAGGGCTCCACTAATGCGTATAAGTGATATACTGAAATAAACACAAGTACACATTGAAGTAGAAACAAACCAATTAGCATACTACTATATTGAGCAAGATTGTTTATACAAGGTGAATATCCCAAGCTTCCATTAAGTAATATACAAACTAGTATGATATAGTAATGGCCTCTAGGGCATATACACTAACAATATCCCACTTGCACTAAGGCCATGTACTGGCGTATCGAAGACCTATCATCTCGATCAGCCGCTCGAACTGAGTCTGGGGCAGTGCCTTGGTGAATGAATCTGCAGTGTTTTCTTCTGAAGCAACCCTCCGAACCTCGATCTCCTTGCGATCCACGATCTCCCTGATCAGGTGATACCGCATCAAGATGTGCCTGGATCTCTGATGGGACCTGGGTTCCTTCGCTAAAGCTATAGCCCCGTTGTTGTCGCAATACAGAGGTATTGGGTCAACAATGGACGGAACCACCTGAAGTTCTTTTAAGAACTTCCTCATCCAGACAGCTTATTTTGCGGCATCAGATGCAGCGATATATTCCGCTTCCATAGTCGAGTCTGCAACGGTTTCCTGTTTGGAGCTCTTCCAACACACCGTCCCTCCATTGAGGGTAAAGACAAAACCAGACATGGACTTGGAATCATCCTTGTCACTCTGGAAGCTGGAGTCAGCAAAGGCCTCAATCTGGAGGTCTTTTCCGCCATACACCAAGAACATCTCCTTAGTCCTTCTCAGGTACTTGAGAATGTTGATTAATCCAAAAATATGAGTTTACCGCAATCAGAAACGGCGTCGCTTCGCAGCTAGCCGGTGAGTACGGGTCGATCCATAAAGACGGGTAAATTCCTTTTATGTGTTTTAACGAGTTGATTCAATTTGTAGTTTTGGTTGGTTTATAAAAATCTAAAGAACTGGATCTAATTAATCTAATTAAGAATCTTGCTAGGGTTAGGCTTAGGGGAAGTTTTGGAGATTAATGTTTTTCCTCACCGCTTTTAATACCTTCTTTTTTTAGATCTATTAGGTGTTAAGTTAATTATCAATAAAGTGGATACAAATCTTTTGGGAAGATGTTTCTTCCTCTAGATTTGTATCCTTCCTTTTTTAATAATTATCCTAACCCTCACGGAAAACGCGCACAACCGGCCCTTTATACTACGGTTCATCGTTACCTCGAAGGGTAGGATGCCGCAGGGAGCGGTTGTGCTCGTATGCGTGAAGTTCTAATTCATTAGGTGAAGGTGGCATTGAAAGGGGCGAGAGATCTCATCTCTCAACACTTTCCCTAAGGCTAACCCTAACAAGCGAGGAGACTACTCGCTCATTAGGGGATGAGAAGACATTATAATTAAAAGAAACATAAATAAAATACTTACTAGGTTGACGGCTCCCTCCAAACAAGAAGAACAGATCTGAATTTTGCTTTCAGAAATTCTGAATTTTATTGATTGAAAAGAGGCATAGCATTTTACAGATCTAAAACTACAATTTATAGGAAAATAGGAAACCTAGGGTTACAGACTCTCGCACATGCAAAATTACAGATTTGCCCACGTAAAATCCTAACAAGCGAACCGACGCGCCGCCTCAGAAAATATGCACTGACACGGGCACTTGATGGCCGTGGAACCGCGGCGCCAGGCTGGGTTTGGCCGCGGTTCCGCGGCCAAATAAGGGAGTTGGGCCCTGTACGTTTTGGGCTTCGTTCAGTGGCTCTTTGGGCTTCTGTTTCCATATGTAGTTTCTCTGTTGGGCTTCTTATTCTCTTCCAGATATTTCAGTGAATACTTGTAGCGATCTTTTAACCGTTCACATGACATTTTGGACCTTGCACTGTTCTTCGTCTCGGCTTGAGTAAGATCCGTCTGCTTGTTGGTCAAAAGTCCCTTTTTCTGTTGTTTTGTGTCGTTTTCACTGTATTTGCTCCAGAAACCTGTATCCTGTAATATGCAACAAACGTGCGTCAAGAGTACCTGTTTATTTATAAAAAGGGTAAGAATAGGGGAATGATAAATGCAATATTATGGTCTGAACAAATACCCCCAAACTTACCTTTTGCTCGTCCTCGAGTAAACTTATTATTTATTCACTAAAATCCTAACCGCACTTTCGCAGGGAAACGCGATTGCACTGAGCACGTGCAACAAGCCGTTAAACCTCTAGGTGTCCCTAGTAGGAGGAGTGTTGTCTCCTGAGGGTTTTCAGCGGATACTACCCATAAAATCCTATCAATTCAGCCCATTGACTTTTGTTCTCCAATTAGGTTTTCTAACAAGGAATTCTATTATCTTCTACTTGTAAATTATCCACCCATATTCTTCACGCTTCCTCATTATTTAACTTAAGATTATATATGTTATGTAGACCTACTTAGCTTTCGGCATTTCCTAAGTTTTCCTTCTAGGGTTCCATCTCCACTTAGGAATTTTTATCAACTCTACTAAAGATACAAGTTATATTCTTCATTCCTTTTTCTCATCTAAATTCCAATCACATATCCCTACGTGTGTGTATATATCACCCCTACACTTGGAAATTCAAATCAAGCAATCGTACTCTCGTCCATTGTCCAAAGTACTAATTAGTTGGTGAATGAAATTTGCTTACACATCCTTCATGCGACCGTTAATACTTCTTGAGGTACCAACGACCGATTACAAAATACGTTTGCACTTTAAAGCGTACTTCCTGGTCTTTGCAACACCCAAGGCTTTAGCAGTGACTCCCAAACCAGTTGGTCTAAGGCACTAGGTGATGAAGCACCCTCGCTAAATATTTTTCTATTTTTGCAGCCTTAAATAATCACAAAAACCAGTGTCCATTTTTTTTCTTTATTCACACTTTTTCATACTAAGGACTTTAGACGATAGCATTTCAAGGTCTCTTCTATTATTCCAAGTTTCAAGGTCCGTGAATGTGCAATTTGTAGGGTATACATTTTCAGAATTTAGACTTAAGCTAGGAACTATTTTTCAAACTTATACTCTAATAAGAACATCAATACTCTTCCTTTGTTTCGACTTAGCCCAAGAAGTGAACCCAAAATTTGCCTATTTCTAAATAAACTACAAGGCATATACTTTCTACTGTTAAACTTTAAGAAAGGTTTTTTTTAGGGTTTTTAATTTACTAAGTCTAAGATCTAGTTGTTCCTAGCTAGTTAACCTATCTGTCAAACTCTAGTCAAATATGGCCAAAATTGAATACAATAATTTTTATAATTTTTGAAATTTTTAAAATTTTTATGGGTTTTCAAATAAGTATGCAAATGCAAAAATATGTACAAATGAATGCGAATGAAGAAGACGTACCGAGCATACCCCCAAACTTGAACTTGACAGTGTCCTCACTGTCATGCTAAACCAAGAGGGTCAAAATACCGATACTCCCCTGTTTATTTATTTATAGTTTTTTTTTATTGTTAAGAAAAACAAAAAAAAGGCCCTCCCCCAAACTTCAATTAAACTATGTTAGACATTACTGCCAAACTTTGCATCGACCAAAAGTCAACACCAACCATTTGAAAAATTTATCAGTAAAGCGTATTGGTTGGTGGAAGAATAAGTTGTGGTGGTTCGCAAAGAATTGGGGAAGGTAGAAGTAGTGGTGTGGGAGGTGTGGAGATAAATATACAGGTGATGGTGATGCATCGAAACGAGAATGTAAATGATCAGCAATCAGTGGAGTGTTGGCATTCTCGTACCTTATTAAGAGAAATGGGGGTATTTCAACTTCTAAGGGAGGAGGTTGACTCACCACAATACCCCCAAGATGTTCCTGTGGGTCCTCTATTGACATGGAATCATCCATCAATTGTGTATGATATTAACTTATGAGGGAACTTATCTCCTCGATGTCCGCCATAGTCCAACTGAAAACTTGCCGCCTATCTTGTAAGACTTTTAAAATAGCGTTCTCTTGCTCGAAGGCTAGAGAGGCTGATATGATAATGGGAAAAGTCTCATTCTCACCTATGTAAGCATATCTAAGGTGAGATGGCAAGGGCGTGAGTTCGAATTTCTGAGGCGAAAAAACCATTGCGGAATCTACCTCGAACTCAAAGGACTCTAACACTGGTTCGAAATCACTGCAAACAACCGATTCGGATGGTTCGACTGACTCATCCAAAAATTCAAATGACTCATATTCGGGCTGTGAGTCGTCATCATCCAAAAAAGTGAAACATTCATAATCAACATCGGTTGTGTCAACGATAGTAGGCTCAAGGAGGGACGCACTAGTGGCGTCAAAACTATTTTCATCAAATAGAAATCTTTCAAGCTCGCAGTCCTCCTGCGTGATTTCGTGAATAGAGCAAACTTCTCGTGTACTAGTTTTAGGCACGGGGGGCAGACTTCCCATCTTATAAATATTGAACTCACTAGACCTCTTTCCGAAGGATAGAGTCATGGATCCATTGCGACAATTTATTACGGCATTGGAAGTGGCCAAAAATGGTCGACCAAGAATCACCGGAATTTGGTTTCTTGGGTTAGCAATAGGTTGTGTATCCATAACGATAAAATCAACGGGGAATATGAATTCCCCGACTTTGATCAACACATCCTCTAGTTGACCCCTTGGATAGGTGATTGATCGATCAGCCATTTGGAGAGTACAACGAGTGGGTTTCAACTCTCCAACCCTTAATTGTTCGTACACGGAGTAGGGAATCAGGTTAACACTAGACCCAAGATCTAAAAGTGCTCGATTAATTTTCTTATCCCCAATTGTGATTGAAATAGTAGGACAGCCGGGGTCCTTTCGTTTCTGGGGTAAGGTTTGATGGTGGTTAATAGCATTGCTCACTGCACTAGCCACTAGCACTTTCTTGGGTACTTGAGATGCCTTTCTCTTCGAGGTGCACAAGCCCTTTAAGATTTTTGCATATGAAGGGACTTGTTGGATAACATCCAAGAGAGGTATATTTATGCTAACCTGCTTAAATATCTCCACAATCTTTTCCACTTGTGTATTTGGTTTATTAGGACTCAAGCAGTTTGGGAATGGAGCGTTCTGAAAATTTGTTGTGTTAAAAGTCTGTGGAGTAGAATGTGGAGTAGGAACGGATCCCGGTGTGGATGTGTTCGTGTTGTGAGAAATGGGTCCGTTCGAGTCAGGAGAAGTAGAGCCGTGTGAAGGGTGGAGAATAGGCTCTAAAGAAAAAGGTGAAGAAGGAAGTGAAGAAAATGAAGAAGAGGAAGAAGAACCACCGGCGAGGATGTCATCACTAGTTCCCACATTATTTTGCAACTCTCTTCCGGATCTTAACGTGGTCACCGTATTTACATTGTGATTGTGATATGCGTTTTGTGCGTGACCGGGATTGGGCAATGGTTGAGATGGAAGCTTTCCCTTTTCTCTCTCGCTCAACGCAGCAGTTAATTGTGCAATTTGTGCCTCAATAGATTTGATACTTTGATCGTGTGAGGCATTGTTATTCATTAAAGATTGAACATAACTTTCAAATCTTGCTGCGGATTCTGTAGTTTGCTTAAGAAATGCATTTAGAATTTTTTCGAGCGAGGTAACCTTATCATCATTTGGTTGAACCAAATTGTTCGTTTGATATGTATAAGGTTGTTGTTGGAAAGGTTGTTGGTTTTGAGTTTGTAAGGGTGCTTGTTGTTGTTGTGGAGGAGCTCTTTTAAAATTGTTATTCCCTTGGACTTGTTGATTTTGGTTCCAAGCGAAATTTGGGTGACTCCTCCACCCCTGATTGTATGTCGAAGAGTACGGATCGTTTCTTTGTCGTTGCTGAAATGCAGCATTGACTTGATCCTGTCCTTGAATAGGTGCATTATAAGGACACTCTTCGGTTAGATGTGATGGATTAGAACAACAAGCACAAACAGTTCGTGTGGGTAGAGTAGGAGCAGGAGAAGTCGATGAGATTTTTGTCTCAATGGTTTCTAGCTTTTTCATAAGTGAGGCCATCTCGGCCTTCATAGCTATCGACATATCTATTTGATGTATGCCTGCCCTAGATTGACCAACTAAAGAAGCTGATGTGGTCTTGGTACTCTCCCACTGAATTGTTTGCTCACTTAGGTCCTCAAGAAACTGCCAAGCTTCGTCGCTAGACTTGGAGAGAAAATGACCTTGACATATTGTTTCTAGCAACTGCTTCGTTGCTGCGTTCAATCCCTCGTATAATGTTTGGCAAAGTTGCCAATTTTCTATCCCATGATGAGGGCATTGAACAAGTAGGTCTTTAAATCTCTCGAAGCATTTCCAGAATGGTTCGGACGGAAGCTGTGAAAATTGTATAATCTCGTTTCGGATTCTAGCAGTTTTATGATGAGGGTAGATCTTTTTCAGAAAAGCTCTCACAAACTCGTCCCAATTTCTAATGGAGTGTGATGCGGTGCTGTATAGCCACTTCTCGGCTAGGTCACATAAGGTAAAAGGAATGACCCTTAGCCTTATTGCGTCATCACTTAATTGGGTTGTCTTCATCATGCTGCAAACGTTTTAGAATTTATTAATGAAAATATATGCATCTTCGGATTCCAAACCATGAAATTTAGGCAGCATATTGATGAAGTGTGGTTTTATTTCAAAATTATCCCCATTCGCCGGTGGGGGTGAAAGACATGTAGGTAAGGAAGTGCGGACGGGGTAGAAGAGATCCTGGAGCAAGACTCGTGCGGGCGCTACAACAGGCGGAAGATTCGGGCTATTCGCACCTGGTGGAGGTGGAATCATTCCCGTAGGTTAGGTATAGTTGGGGTCGTGTCCCGACATACCTTCGAAAGAATTTGAGGGTGGAGGTAAAGAAATGGACGGAATGTCGACGAAGGGTTCGTCGAAGGGTTCGTTGGTCGGTACCAACGAAACACGGACTAATCGGGCATTAGTATCCCTAGTCCAAGATGACATACACTAAAGGGTAGTGCAGTCAGAAAAAAAAACGTGGGGGTAAGATAACGTGAATGAAGGAGAAATGGTGGAAGTGAGGTGCAAGTTTTCTTAGCGGCAAGTTGCAAGTTTTGAAAAGATTTTTCTTTATTTTTTTATTGGAAAGTTTTGCAAGACGGTTTTAGAAAATGGGACTCATGACACAAATGTATCAATCACACATGCACAATCAGGCCTAGATCTAGGGTTGCCTAGGTCTGCTAGACAGCTCCTAACTAGGGCTAGAGATAGGACCTCAAACCGCCTCTTCACGGACAAATACGGCCAGGTAAGTGGGAAGGAACCAACACTACAGTGGGCCTAATTAATAACCACTAGCCTAGACACCGCAAAGTCAGTTAGGATAAACGGCCGATGCCTATACTAGTCCTTTTCCTATTGAGCTCGATGTCCTTAGGTCTGAGTCTAATCTTTTTTAATTAATTGTGGTCGATGCAAAATGCTTAGGTGTTTTCTGGGGTCCTGGGAAGGGTGATGAAATCCCCACCCAATCTGAGTTTGGTCAATTAGCCCCTTAGAATCCGGTTAAATTATGCAAAACAAATAAAATTTCACTTGCAATCAGAATTTTTTAGCGCGGCGCAAAGAAACCTGCAGAAAATCTGTTATCGAGAAGGGCGAGAAAGACTCTTTACGCAAAGAAATCCTGCAGAAAACATTTTACAGAGAGATATATGGGAGATTGCAGAGGAGAGAGAGAGAAATCAAACCAGAAAAATTTGGTGCGCTGACGTGGCACAGAGAGCGCGGATCCGCGGTCTGGGGCCCACCTATGAGGCGGAAGCGCGGCCGTATTAGGGTTTCAGGTTCTGAAAAAAATTGTATTGCTTCTCTGTCCAATTTCTCCTCTGTTCTTCTGCACCAACTTCTGTTTTGTTCTCTGTAAATTTTCAGATCGGAGAATCCTTCGCTGTTCCTGCAAGATCCAAAAGATACACCCTTCAAACAGATCAAATTTGATTATTTTTTTTTATTTTTTTATATTTTCAGATTTTTCTAATTTTTAAAATTTATATCAACCCGAAAATTCACAAAAAGAAATATTACGCCGTCCCCGGCAACGGCGCCATTTGGTTAATCCAAAAATATGAGTTTACCGCAATCAGAAACGGCGTCGCTTCGCAGCTAGCCGGTGAGTACGGGTCGATCCACAGAGACGGGTAATTCCTTTTATGTGTTTTAACGAGTTGATTCAATTTGTAGTTTTGGTTGGTTTATAAAAATCTAAAGAACTGGATCTAATTAATCTAATTATGAATCTTTCTAGGGTTAGGCTTAGGGGAAGTTTTGGAGATTAATGTTTTTCCTCACCGCTTTCAATACCTTCTTTTTTTAGATCTATTAGGTGTTAAGTTAATTATCAATAAAGTGGATACAAATCTTTTGGGAAGATGTTTCTTCCTCTAGATTTGTATCCTTCCTTTGTTGATAATTATCCTAACCCTCACAGAAAACGCGCACAACCGGCCCTTTATACTACGGTTGATCGTTACCTCGAAGGGTAGGATGCCGCAGGGAGCGGTTGTGCTCGTATGCGTGAAGTTCTAATTCATTAGGTGAAGGTGGCATTGAAAGGGGCGAGAGATCTCATCTCTCAACCCTTTCACTAAGGCTAACCCTAACAAGCGAGGAGACTACTCGCTCATTAGGGGATGAGAAGACATTATAATTAAAAGAAACATAAATAAAATACTTACTAGGTTGACGGCTCCCTCCAAACAAGAAGAACAGATCTGAATTTTGCTTTCAGAAATTCTGAATTTTATTGATTGAAAAGAGGCATAGCATTTTACAGATCTAAAACTACAATTTATAGGAAAATAGGAAAGCTAGGGTTACAGACTCTCGCACATGCAAAATTACAGATTTGGCCACGTAAAATCCTAACAAGCGAACCGACGTGCCGCCTCAGAAAATATGCACCGACACGGGCACTTGATGGCCGCGGAACCGCGGCGCCAGGCTGGGTTTTGCCGCGGTTCCGCGGCCAAATAGGGGAGTTGGGCCCTGTACGTTTTGGGCTTCGTTCAGTGGCGCTTTGGGCTTCTGTTTCCATATGTAGTTTCTCTGTTGGGCTTCTTATTCTCTTCCAGATATTTCAGTGAATACTTGTAGCGATCTTTTAACCGTTCACATGACATTTTGGACCTTGCACTGTTCTTCGTCTCGGCTTGAGTAAGATCCGTCTGCTTGTTGGTCAAAAGTCCCTTTTTCTGTTGTTTTGTGTCTTTTTCACTGTATTTGCTCCAGAAACCTGTATCCTGTAATATGCAACAAACGTGCGTCAAGAGTACCTGTTTATTTATAAAAAGGGTAAGAATAGGGGAATGATAAATGCAATATTATGGTCTGAACAAATGTTCTTTACCGCTATCCAGTGTTTCTCCCCAGGGTTTGACTGATACCGGCTTACCACACTCAGTGCATAAGCTACATCCGGTCTGGTACACAACATCGCATACATTATAGAGCCTACCGCAGAAGCGTAGGGTATAATAGACATGCGATCCCTCTCCAAATCAGTCTTGGGAAACATCTCTTTAGAGAGGGTGATCCCATGACAAGCCGGTAGGTTACCGCGCTTGGAATCTTCCATACTGAATCTTTTCACTATGGTGTCGATGTACCTGGACTGAGAAAGTCCTAATATCCTCTTGGATCTATCACGATGGATCCGGATCCCCAGGATGTATGAGGCATCACCCTGATCTTTCATGGAGAACCTGTGCGACAAGAACCCCTTGACAGATTGTAGCATAGGAATGTCATTTCCTATTAAGAGAATGTCATCCACGTATAAAACGAGGAATACTACAGTTCTCGCTACAAATCTACTATAGATGCATGGTTCATCTGGATTTTTGATAAAGCCAAATTCCTTGACCGTCTCATCAAAACAGATGTTCCAACTCCGCGATGCCTGCTTTAGTCCATAGATGGACTTAAGCAACTTTCACACCTTTCCGCTGCTCCCACTCTGAATGAAACCCTCTGGCTGATCCATATAGACCCACTCCTCTAAATTTCCTTTTAGAAAAGCGGTCTTTACGTCCATCTGCCAAATATCATAATCGTGGAAGGCAGCAATGGCAAGAAGGATCCGAATGGATTTCAGTATAGCCACTGGAGAAAAGGTTTCGTCATAGTCCAAGCCAGGTCTTTGACGGAAACCCTTTGCTACAAGTCTAGCTTTATAGGTCTCAACCTGTCCATCTACACCAATCTTCCTTTTGAAGATCCACTTGCATCCTACGGATTTTACCCCGTCTGGAGCAATGTCCAACGTCCATACTTTGTTGGTGTACATGGACTCCATTTCGGTCCGCATTGCATCCAGTCATTTTACCGAGTCAACGCTCTGAACGGCCTGCTGGAAGCTAGTAGGCTCATCATAATCTATGATGCAATCCTCTCGATCCCCGTCTATGAGAAAACCGTAGTATCTCTCGGGCGGATGAGACTGCCTACTACTCCTGCGGAGCGGCATAGGAATGTCCTGTTCTTTTGAACTTACTGGCTCTTCCAAGCTTTCAGTAATAGCTTGTGGTTCTGGAATTTCTTCCAGTTCTATTGCGTTCCCACTTATCTGGGTTTCCAAAAACTCAGTTTCCAAGAAGCGGGCATGTTGAGAAACAAAAACCTTTTGTTCCTCAGCGGAATAGAACAGATACCCCCTGGAGTTCTTTGGGTATCCCACAAACTTGCACTGTACTGAGCGTTCCTCGAGCTTGTCCGCATGCTGCTTTTTTACAAAAGCTGGACATCCCCATATCTTAAGGTACTTAAGACAGGGTTTCTTCCCACTCCACATCTGATATGGAGTGGTAGGCACAGTCTTGGTGGGAGCCTTGTTCAAGAGATATGCAGCTGCTTCTAGTGCATAGCCCCAGAAAGATCGCGGTAACTCAGCCTTACTCATCATGAAACGAACCATATCCAATAGGGTTCGATTCCTCCTTTCCGATACACCGTTATGTTGCGGAGTGTATGGAGGAGTATGCTGAGAAAGAATTCCATTCTCTTTTAAATAGTCCAGGAACTCGGCTCTCAAGTATTCACCACCTCGATCCGATCTTAGAATCTTAATACTTTTTCCTGTTTGGTTTTCAACTTCATTCTTGTAATCCCGAAATTTCTCAAAGGCCTCGGATTTGTGCTTCATTAAGAAGACATGTCCATACCTAGAGAAATCGTCTGTGAAAGTAATGAAGTATGAATAACCGCTTCGCGCATGTGTAGACATTGGACCACACACGTCACTGTGTATAAGTCCCAAGAGCTCGCTCGCTCTTACTCCGTGTCCAGTGAACGGAGTCTTTGTCATCTTTCCCATGAGACAAGATTCACAAGTGGTATAAGACTGATACTCGAACGGATCCATGTATCCTTCTTTATATAACTTAGTCAACCGTGTCTCATTGATGTGACCCAGTCTACAACGCCATAAGAAAGCCTGATTGATATCAGGAGACTTTCTTTTGTGTGTATTCTGGACATTGAAAATCTGTGGTTGGTTTAACACGTATATACCATTGCTCAGTGTACCTGACCCAATCAGAACTTGATTAAGGTGAATGTTTACAACATTACTTACAAACGCAAATTCATAACCTTCTTTAGAAACCAAAGATACAGAAATGATATTACAAGTTGCGTTAGGTACAAAAAAGCAATTACGCAAAACCAAAACATGCCCATCTGACATTCCCAGGTGATAGTCCCCCACGGCTTTAGCATTCATGCTAGCTCCGTTCGCAACTCTGAGGGTCATGTCACCTGCCTTCAAAAACCTACGGTTTCTCAACGCGTGCAATGAATTACAGATATGAGATCCTGATCCGGTATCCAATACCCAGGAAGTAGAGTTTATCGAAAGACAGTTTTCAATAACATACACACCTGAAGCTGAAATACTGTTCTTTCCCCCCTAATCCTGAACTTCAACGTTTAACAGTGGAAACACTGTTTTATTTAAGTTTGGGGGGGACATTTTTTTGTATATATTTTTGGTTTTCCTTTTTTTTTGTTTTGTATATAATTTGTTTTTAGGAAGCACCGGCAATTTTGACCCTCTTGGTATAGCCTGACAGTGAGGGCACTGTCAAGTTTAAGTTTGGGAGTGTGCTCGGTAAGCTCTCTTCCTTCGCATTCATTTGTATATTTTGCATTTGCATACCTTATTAAAAACCCACAAAAATCGAAAAAATTTCCAAAAATATAAAAACTTTTTTGTCAAGTTAGCTTGTGGAAGAACTCTGATTCAATATTCGACGGTTTTTTTTGATAAAATAAGAATAACTAAATCTTATGTTTAGATTTTGAAAACCTGAAAAATAACTCTCCTTTGAAGTTAACTATAGCTGATATACGTCTTTACATTACACTACACGTGTTGTGAGTCTTCGAAATTAGATGACAAGTCTTTTATGTTTAAAAAACTTTTAAATAGATAAATGATTTTCTGAGGATCAAATAGGTTTGTTCTGAAATAAGTAATATATCAAGAATAGTTTATGAAGTAAGTGAATATGAAGGAATGTTATTGATGCCTTAATTGGAACTAAGTCTGAAAAATAACCCATCTAAAACTTGATTGGAATGATTACACACCAAACCCACTAAACACGTCTTTTATCCAAAAAAATATTTGAACTGCCGGTTATATCTCCGTTCGTATTGAATCATCATGTTTTTCACGCCAAACTGTCTTTTGTTTTTGGACCTAGGTAACTTGAGTAATTAAGTCCGCTGGGGTGTTTCTACACCTAATGCTCTAAAACCAACTGGTTTGGGTGCATTGGCCCAAAGCTCGCTAAGAAGCCTAGAAAGTCCAGTTTTAAAACAAAGTCAAGCAAGTGTTCTCTCCGAGTTAAAATTCCTAACGGTTCTTTGTGTGAGAATAATCTTGATAAAAGACAGGCTTTTATAAAAATTTTAACGGAGATATGAAGGTTTTATTCTATGATAAAGACTATTGCACGTTCACAGAGGTGTGTATGAAATGAAAACAAGAATAAGGTGGAGTGAAAAATACGACTTAGTTTCCTGTTAGGGAAGATAGAAATTCTGAAGTTGAAACTTTACTGGAAAACGAAACTTGAAAAATGCTTAACTCTTTATAAAACTTATGTAATCCTTTTAAAATTGTTATCTGGGCTTTATTGTGTGACATAATGACTTTATTCGACCTTTCGGGAACTTAACGACACTATTTTGCACTGCACGTAAAGACATATAAAATCTGTAGTTAAATAAGAAGATAGGTGTGAAAAATAAAGGTTCGATAGTCTAAACTTAGGATTATAGAATTGTTATTTTCTGAAACAAAACTTTAGGGGCTTGAATCTTAGTTATTTTACAAAACTAGCTTGACCGGATTTTGTGGGTAGTATCCGCTGAAAACCCTCAGGAGACAACACTCCTCCTACTAGGGACACCTAGAGGTTTAACGGCTTGTTGGACATGCTCAGTGCAATCACGTTCCCTGCGAAAGTGCGGTTATCATTTTATTTTTGTGAATAATTGGTTTTGCTCGGGACGAGCAAAAGTTAAGTTTGGGGGTATTTGTTCATCACAGAATACTGCATTTCATACTGCCCATTCTTACGCTCGTGTGTTTATCGGTAGGTGCTTTTTATCCGTGTTTATTACATATTTGCAGGATACAGGTTCTCGGTTCTAAAACGGTGAAATTCATGGAAAACACGACAAAATCCGGGTTCCTGCCAACAACTGATAAAACACGGTCTCCGCTCTTCATCTGTATGCTGCCAGATACCAGTTTAGGAAGACAAAATGTCAAATCAATGTCATCCTCATGCACAAGGCTCAATGGTAGCACAAAATCTAAGAGATCTACGCGGAGCTCGAGGCAATCATGACAAAAGACATCCACAAAAAGTCCACCTTTCCTCAACTGAAATTCTGGAAGAATTGTGAATGTATTTTCAGAAAATACATATACCAGAAAACAGGGGACAACAAACCAGGAAAAGTACCAAAACCCCACGACCCAACTCGACAAGGTAGCCGCGTTTCCGCGGCCAATAGGGGGTATTGGCCGCGGAAACGCGGCCGTACTGTGTCCTCTCACTGACGTCTTTTGGGGGCAGTTTGGTCTTTGCATGTGTGGTCTGCTGGTTGCCCTAGAACTTCAACTCCCTGCCTATAAATACAGCAGTTCAGAGCTAAGCCAAGGGAGCAATTTTTGAGTTTTGTTTTAGCCTCATTTTTGTTAGTTTCTTTCTTCTTCTTCTTCTTCATTCCTCCATTAAATTGTAGTGAGAGCTTTTGAGTGGATGTTAATGAAGATGAGGGATTTGTATCTTTCTTTGTAGTTCGGCTACCCCTTGAGATTTCTGCTTTCTCTTGCTCATTCAATCTCTTCATTGAGGTTGAATGGTTAAGGGTTAGTTATTGATCTCAAGGGTCGTATTTTCTTCCGGGACTAGCACTTCATTTCACATGCGTTTTCTACCCTTCCCTTGATCTTGCAAGTTCTTCATTGAGCTTGCAAGTTTAAGGGTTGGCTATTGAGCACATGCTTGGCTTGGGTCCTAGTTCCGTATTCTTTTTATTACTCGCTTTTTATTACTTGCATTTTATTTCATGCATTTTATTCATGCTCTTTAATACTTGTATCTTTTCTTTTCTTTTCTTTGTTCTTTTCTTTTTGTTCTCTTTTGTTTATATTGTGAATGTTGTAATTATTGTTCTTGTTAAGAATTAATACGGTTTCATAAGTTAACATTTCTTTGCCAATTCCTTTTCCCGTTATTTTCCATTTGAACTTCTCCCAAACCATACGCAAGCGCTCCGTTAGGCACCGTACCCTGACAAGGTAACGGTGATTCCTAACCGCGACCGGTTGCGTTCGGTTTGGCCGGAGGCGAAAGCAAGAGACAAGAACGGAAGGACAAGGGTAAATAAGCCGGATTCTACGAATACCGCGCTTAAATCCCCTAATCCACGTTGTTGCCGATTGCTCTAGTTTCAATTGGTCAAGACTCGGCTCAAAGGTTTTGAGTACGGATTTCTTAGCTTACAATCTCGTATCTTTTCTTAACAACTTTATACTTGCAAATAAACACATAGGTTAGATCAAACAAACACATACAAGATTCTTTATTGACTCGTCTAAGACAAGAAGGTAAGATAACACCATCTCCCTGTGGACCGACCCGTGCTCAACCGGCTAGCTGCAAAGCGACACCGTCCTGATCGCGGTTACACTTTAATTCTTTGAACATCCGACACGCCAAAAGCGTGCGATCAAATGGCGCCGTTGCCGGGGAGACGGTAGCGTATTTTCTTTCTTGTTATTCGGGTTAATATTCTTTTTGTATATAAAAAAAAATATATTCTTTTTGTTTTTTTTTTTTTTGGACAATATTTTTGTGGGCAAGTGTGCAGATTTTTCCAGATTTGCAAACTGCGATTGTGGGAGCAAAGTGTACATTCAAAATTAAGGTGATTACGGAGTACAGTGCCAAAGATCCGGGTAGTTTGACCCGCGCAAGCGAACCTTTCAAGCTTACCGGATTTGATTCAACGGGGGTTTCCTAACCCAAAACTTAAACGGTACGTACTTTACTAACACCTTCTTCTCAAATCCGACGCTTCCAATATACTATTCTTTGCAGGATTCTTTGCAAGTTCGCTAGCAAACGCCAAAATTAACTAACCCGTATTTGTTGCAGCGCCGCGCTTAAAATAAAAAAAAACGATTGTTTGATTCTTTATAGAATTTTTGAATTGCGCATTGCATACATTAATACGGACTTAAGGGCAAGCGAACCCCACAACATACGGTAAAGGATTTCATCACCTTTTCCGTGGCCCACAAATCACGAACTTGCGCATAACGTTTACCCACACAAATTTAAAAGAAACTAGACTTTAAGCCTTAAGGACTTCGCGCTCACTAGGAGAAGTTAACTGTATTTAGAAGCTTGCTTAACGGTATATTGTTTACGGGGTGTCTAGGAAAGTGTTAACGGCGAAACCGCCAAAAGAGAAAGGGTTATTTAATTAAGGAACTTCGCGAAAGCGTTGGAAAACCTCCCCTTATCTCTGCACTTACCTGGACTCGTGATCAGTGTATCTTGAGCCTGTTTCTCGACACAGTTTTACTTCGACAATCAAGTTCTGGAGCAGGTCTAGTTGACCTAGGTTAACCCTAGAACGATTAGGTGTGTGGTATTTTTTGTGTCGTGATTATTTTTTGTCCATTTTTTTTGTGTATATTTCATTCTTTTGCTAAACAACTAGCAAAAAAAATTTTAAAAAAAAATAATAAAAATAAAAAAAAAATAAAAATTCACATTCTTTTCTCCCTCCTTTTCTCTACCTTTCTCTCTCTCTCTTCATATCATGGGTACCCCTCCTCGCAAAACTCTTGCCGAACTTTGGTACCCACAACCAGACATCACCTCATACGGTTCTTGCTTTGGCCGAACATCAAACGATCCCTCCATGCCTAAAGTTTCACTGAAAGATCGCATAGCAGCGTCTAGGACAAACACTTGCACTCCTCATTCCACTTCGTATCAACCATTTCAAACATGCACCCCCGCTTATGTTGATACCCCTTCTGCAAGTCGTCCTTTGTCCATCGCTGAACGTATTGAACAATCCCGCAGCCGATCTTTCACTCCTTTCACCACCTCAAATTCTTGGGATCAACAATTCCATTCACCGTCTTATCCCAATGTTGATCCCACTCCTGTCCAGCCATTCAATTCCTACCAATCCTACCCTACTTTTACACCTTCCCTAGACATTGCTTCTACACAGCCAATTGGGAGTTTTCAGTATCCTTACAACTTTGAATCTTTTGCTGAAACCCCTTCACAACCAATGTCTAGTCTAGAACAGTCGTTGGAAGACTTTAGGGTAGCGTCAAGCCAACAAATGATGGATTTGAATGCGTCCATGGCCGCCTTCATGCAATCTAGTGACCCGGTAACTAGTTTTCAACTAGCTACAACTTTTTCAATGTATGATGAGGCGGCAGGACAGGCTGTGAATTTGAGTGGAGAGAGTGAGATATACCCCCTTCCAAATCAAACCTACCCGTCTCAAATTGAATTCCACAACTCCTGTTTAGAAAGTCTATCGAGTATCCCACATGATTTATCAATTGAAGATAGAATGATGAATGAGTTGTGCGACTTCATAGTGTTTGATTTGCCCGATTGTGAAGGGTCTCTTCCAAGTGAAACCGATCCTAAACCTTTTGACCTTTACACCTACACTTTAGAACCTGAATCGATTGATATCCATGCTTTTGTTGAGGTGTCGGAGAATTTTGATTTTCACTTGATTGAGGATATTGACGCCGGGAATATTTTGGATGATGAACCCATAGACTTCGCTGAATTTTTCTCTCCAACTCATCATCCCAAGTCATTAAATGTTTTTCCCGAACTTCATATGCGTCTTGATTTTGATGAAATAGGCATGGATGAGCTTAACTTTGAGGAGAACTCTGAGGATAGATTTGAGGATGAACCAGTTATAATTGATGAGTCGGATTTTCCAATTCATCCTATCCCTTCCACTGACTGTGTACACCCTCCTGAACCTTTAAACGAAAACCTTCCTCAACCGCTTCCCTCCACCCTTTCCATCGTTCCGACCTAGCAAGAACCCGTATCATTTTCACTTCATATGTCTGGTTTACCAAGTTCGGCGTACCCATGGTTTCTTGCGAATCTTGAGGGATTCGATCCCATTTCTCGACGAGTAAATATATTAGCACAATCACTTTCCACACATCGGTCATCCCAAATGTGCTAAACTATTTACTCCAGTTACACCCTCAAGTTCGTATTCCACTTCTTTTTCCCTTCCGCCATTCTTCTTCTTCTCATCTACCGAGACCGCATTCCACTTCTCTCCACAAGCGGTCTCGCGTAGTCTCCATTTCTTACCTCTCCGCATTCTTCCACCCGCCACTGCTTTATAACGATAAAATTTTTGAATGGTTGGTATTAACTTTTGGCCTGTGTAAGGCCTTGTATAGTTTGATACTGTTCTTTCCCCCCTAATCCTGAACTTCAACGTTTAACAGTGGAAACACAGTTTTATTTAAGTTTGGGGGGGACATTTTTTTGTATATATTTTTGGTTTTCCTTTTTTTTGTTTTGTATATAATTTGTTTTTAGGAAGCACCGGCAATTTTGACCCTCTTGGTATAGCCTGACAGTGAGGGCACTGTCAAGTTTAAGTTTGGGGGTGTGCTCGGTAAGCTCTCTTCCTTCGCATTCATTTGTATATTTTGCATTTGCATACCTTATTAAAAACCCACAAAAATCGAAAAAATTTCCAAAAATATAAAAACTTTTTTGTCAAGTTAGCTTGTGGAAGAACTCTGATTCAACATTCGACGGTTTTTTTTGATAAAATAAGAATAACTAAATCTTATGTTTAGATTTTGAAAACCTGAAAAATAACTCTCCTTTGAAGTTAACTATAGCTGATATACGTCTTTACATTACACTACACGTGTTGTGAGTCTTCGAAATTAGATGACAAGTCTTTTATGTTTAAAAAACTTTTAAATAGATAAATGATTTTCTGAGGATCAAATAGGTTTGTTCTGAAATAAGTAATATATCAAGAATAGTTTATGAAGTAAGTGAATATGAAGGAATGTTATTGATGCCTTAATTGGAACTAAGTCTGAAAAATAACCCATCTAAAACTTGATTAGAATGATTACACACCAAACCCACTAAACACGTCTTTTATCCAAAAAAATATTTGAACTGCCGGTTATATCTCCGTTCGTATTGAATCATCATGTTTTTCACGCCAAACTGTCTTTTGTTTTTGGACCTAGGTAACTTGAGTAATTAAGTCCGCTGGGGTGTTTCTACACCTAATGCCCTAAAACCAACTGGTTTGGGTGCATTGGCCCAAAGCTCGCTAAGAAGCCTAGAAAGTCCAGTTTTAAAACAAAGTCAAGCAAGTGTTCTCTCCGAGTTAAAATTCCTAACGGTTCTTTGTGTGAGAATAATCTTGATAAAAGACAGGCTTTTATAAAAATTTTAACGGAGATATGAAGGTTTTATTCTATGATAAAGACTATTGCACGTTCACGGAGGTGTGTATGAAATGAAAACAAGAATAAGGTGGAGTGAAAAATACGACTTAGTTTCCTGTTAGGGAAGATAGAAATTCTGAAGTTGAAACTTTACTGGAAAACGAAACTTGAAAAATTCTTAACTCTTTATAAAACTTATGTGATCCTTTTAAAATTGTTATCTGGGCTTTATTGTGTGACATAATGACTTTATTCGACCTTTCGGGAACTTAACGACACTATTTTGCACTGCACGTAAAGACATATAAAATCTGTAGTTAAATAAGAAGAGAGGTGTGAAAAATAAAGGTTCGATAGTCTAAACTTAGGATTATAGAATTGTTATTTTCTGAAACAAAACTTTAGGGGCTTGAATCTTAGTTATTTTACAAAACTAGCTTGACCGGATTTTGTGGGTAGTAACCGCTGAAACCCTCAGGAGACAACACTCCTCCTACTAGGGACACCTAGAGGTTTAACGGCTTGTTGCACATGCTCAGTGCAATCGCGTTCCCTGCGAAAGTGCGGTTATCATTTTATTTTTGTGAATAATTGGTTTTGCTCGGGACGAGCAAAAGTTAAGTTTGGGGGTATTTGTTCATCATAGAATACTGCATTTCATACCGCCCATTCTTACGCTCGTGTGTTTATAGGTAGGTGCTTTTTATCCGTGTTTATTACATATTTGCAGGATACAGGTTCTCGGTTCTAAAACAGTGAAATTCATGGAAAACACGACAAAATCCGGGTTCCTGCCAACCACTGATAAAACACGGTCTCCGCTCTTCATCTGTATGCTGCCAGATACCAGTTTAGGAAGACAAAATGTCAAATCAATGTCATCCTCATGCACAAGGCTCAATGGTAGCACAAAATCTAAGAGATCTACGCGGAGCTCGAGGCAATCATGACAAAAGACATCCACAAAAAGTCCACCTTTCCTCAACTGAAATTCTGGAAGAATTGTGAATGTATTTTCGGAAAATACATATACCAGAAAACAGGGGACAACAAACCAGGAAAAGTACCAAAACCCCACGACCCAACTCGACAAGGTAGCCGCGTTTCCGCGGCCAATAGGGGGTATTGGCCGCGGAAACGCGGCCGTACTGTGTCCTCTCACTGACGTCTTTTGGGGGCAGTTTGGTCTTTGCATGTGTGGTCTGCTGGTTGCCCTAGAACTTCAACTCCCTGCCTATAAATACAGCAGTTCAGAGCTAAGCCAAGGGAGCAATTTTTGAGTTTTGTTTTAGCCTCATTTTTGTTAGTTTCTTTCTTCTTCTTCTTCATTCCTCCATTAAATTGTAGTGAGAGCTTTTGAGTGGATGTTAATGAAGATGAGGGATTTGTATCTTTCTTTGTAGTTCGGCTCCCCCTTGAGATTTCTGCTTTCTCTTGCTCATTCAATCTCTTCATTGAGGTTGAATGGTTAAGGGTTAGTTATTGATCTCAAGGGTCGTATTTTCTTCCGGGACTAGCACTTCATTTCACATCCGTTTTCTACCCTTCCCTTGATCTTGCAAGTTCTTCATTGAGCTTGCAAGTTTAAGGGTTGGCTATTAAGCACATGCTTGGCTTGGGTCCTAGTTCCGTATTCTTTTTATTACTCGCTTTTTATTACTTGTCTTTTTATTACTTGCATTTTATTTCATGCATTTTATTCATGCTCTTTAATACTTGTATCTTTTCTTTTCTTTTCTTTGTTCTTTTCTTTTTGTTCTCTTTTGTTTATATTGTGAATGTTGTAATTATTGTTCTTGTTATGAATTAATACGGTTTCATAAGTTAACATTTCTTTGCCAATTCCTTTTCCCGTTATTTTCCATTTGAACTTCGCCCAAACCATACGCAAGCGCTCCGTTAGGCACCGTACCCTGACAAGGTAACGGTGATTCCTAACCGCAACCGGTTGCGTTCGGTTTGGCCGGAGGCGAAAGCAAGAGACAAGAACGGAAGGACAAGGGTAAATAAGCCGGATTCCACGAATACCGCGCTTAAATCCCCTAATCCACGTTGTTGCCGATTGCTCTAGCTTCAATTGGTCAAGACTCGGCTCAAAGGTTTTGAGTACGGATTTCTTAGCTTACAATCTCGTATCTTTTCTTAACAACTTTATACTTGCAAATAAACACATAGGTTAGATCAAACAAACACATACAAGATTCTTCATTGACTCGTCTAAGACAAGAAGGTAAGATAACACCATCTCCCTGTGGACCGACCCGTGCTCAACCGGCTAGCTGCAAAGCGACACCGTCCTGATCGCGGTTACACTTTAATTCTTTGAACATCCGACACGCCAAAAGCGTGCGATCAAATGGCGCCGTTGCCGGGGAGACGGTAGCGTATTTTCTTTCTTGTTATTCGGGTTAATATTCTTTTTGTATATAAAAAAAAATATATATTCTTTTTTTTTTTGGACAATATTTTTGTGGGCAAGTGTGCAGATTTTTGCAGATTTGCAAACTGCGATTGTGGGAGCAAAGTGTACATTCAAAGTTAAGGTGATTACGAAGTACAGTGCCAAAGATCCGGGTAGTTTGACCCGCGCAAGCGTACCTTTCAAGCTTACCGGATTTGATTCAACGGGGGTTTCCTAACCCAAAACTTAAACGGTACGTACTTTACTAACACCTTCTTCTCAAATCCGACGCTTCCAATATACTATTCTTTGCAGGATTCTTTGCAAGTTCGCTAGCAAACGCCAAAATTAACTAACCCGTATTTGTTGCAGCGCCGCGCTTAAAATAAAAAAAAAACGATTGTTTGATTCTTTATAGAATTTTTGAATTGCGCATTGCATACATTAATACGGACTTAAGGGCAAGCGAACCCCACAACATACGGTAAAGGATTTCATCACCTTTTCCGTGGCCCACAAATCACGAACTTGCGCATAACGTTTACCCACACAAATTTAAAAGAAACTAGACTTTAAGCCTCAAGGACTTCGCGCTCACTAGGAGAAGTTAACTGTATTTAGAAGCTTGCTTAACGGTATATTGTTTACGGGGTGTCTAGGAAAGTGTTAACGGCGAAACCGCCAAAAGAGAAAGGGTTATTTAATTAAGGAACTTCGCGAAAGCGTTGGAAAACCTCCCCTTATCTCTGCACTTACCTGGCCTCGTGATCAGTGTATCTTGAGCCTGTTTCTCGACACAGTTTTACTTCGACAATCAAGTTCTGGAGCAGGTCTAGTTGACCTAGGTTAACCCTAGAACGATTAGGTGTGTGGTATTTTTTGTGTCGTGATTATTTTTTGTCCATTTTTTTTGTGTATATTTCATTCTTTTGCTAAACAACTAACAAAAAAATTTAAAAAAAAAAAAAATTTCACATTCTTTTCTCCCTTCTTTTCTCTACCTTTCTCTCTCTCTCTCTTCATATCATGGGTACCCCTCCTCGCAAAACTCTTGCCGAACTTTGGTACCCACAACCAGACATCACCTCATACGGTTCTTGCTTTGGCCGAACATCAAACGATCCCTCCATGCCTAAAGTTTCACTGAAAGATCGCATAGCAGCGTCTAGGACAAACACTTGCACTCCTCATTCCACTTCGTATCAACCATTTCAAACATGCACCCCCGCTTATGTTGATACCCCTTCTGCAAGTCGTCCTTTGTCCATCGCTGAACGTATTGAACAATCCCGCAGCCGATCTTTCACTCCTTTCACCACCTCAAATTCTTGGGATCAACAATTCCATTCACCGTCTTATCCCAATGTTGATCCCACTCCTGTCCAGCCATTCAATTCCTACCAATCCTACCCTACTTTTACACCTTCCCTAGACATTGCTTCTACACAGCCAATTGGGAGTTTTCAGTATCCTTACAACTTTGAATCTTTTGCTGAAACCCCTTCACAACCAATGTCTAGTCTAGAACAGTCGTTGGAAGACTTTAGGGTAGCGTCAAGCCAACAAATGATGGATTTGAATGCGTCCATGGCCGCCCTCATGCAACCTAGTGACCCGGTAGCTAGTTTTCAACTAGCTACAACTTTTTCAATGTATGATTAGGCGGCAGGACAGGCTGTGAATTTGAGTGGAGAGAGTGAGATATACCCCCTTCCAAATCAAACCTACCCGTCTCAAATTGAATTCCACAACTCCTGTTTTGAAAGTCTATCGAGTATCCCACATGATTTATCAATTGAAGATAGAATGATGAATGAGTTGTGCGACTTCATAGTGTTTGATTTGCCCGATTGTGAAGGGTCTCTTCCAAGTGAAACCGATCCTAAACCTTTTGACCTTTACACCTCCACTTTAGAACCTGAATCGATTGATATCCATGCTTTTGTTGAGGTGTCGGAGAATTTTGATTTTCACTTGATTGAGGATATTGACGCCGGGAATATTTTGGATGATGAACCTGAATCGATTGATATCCATACAATCAGGTTGTTGTTGGAAAGGTTGTTGGTTTTGAGTTTGTAAGGGTGCTTGTTGTTGTTGTGGAGGAGCTCTTTGAAAATTGTTATTCCCTTGGACTTGTTGATTTTGGTTCCAAGCGAAATTTGGGTGACTCCTCCACCCCTGATTGTATGTCGAAGAGTACGGATCGTTTCTTTGTCGTTGCTGAAATGCAGCATTGACTTGATCCTGTCCTTGAATAGGTGCATTATAAGGACACTCTTCGGTTAGATGTGATGGATTAGAACAACAAGCAAAAACAGTTCGTGTGGGTAGAGTAGGGGCAGGTGAAGTCGATGAGATTTTTGTCTCAATGGTTTCTAGCTTTTTCATAAGTGAGGCCATCTCGGCCTTCATAGCTATCGACATATCTATTTGATGTATGCCTGCCCTAGATTGACCAACTGAAGAAGCTGATGTGGTCTTGGTACTCTCCCACTGAATTGTTTGCTCACTTAGGTCCTCAAGAAACTGCCAAGCTTCGTCGCTAGACTTGGAGAGAAAATGACCTTGACATATTGTTTCTAGCAACTACTTCGTTGCTGCGTTCAATCCCCTCGTATAATGTTTGGCAAAGTTGCCAATTTTCTATCCCATGATGAGGGCATTGAACAAGTAGGTCTTTAAATCTCTCGAAGCATTTCCAGAATGGTTCGGACGGAAGCTGTGAAAATTGTATAATCTCGTTTCGGATTCTAGCAGTTTTATGATGAGGGTAGAACTTTTTCAGAAAAGCTCTCACAAACTCGTCCCAATTTCTAATGGAGTGTGATGCGGTGCTGTATAGCCACTTCTCGGCTAGGTCACATAAGGTAAAAGGAATGACCCTTAGCCTTATTGCGTCATCACTTAATTGGGCTGTCTTCATCATGCTGCAAACGTTTTGGAATTTATTAATGAAAATATATGCATCTTCGGATTCCAAACCATGAAACTTAGGCAGCATATTGATGAAGTGTGGTTTTATTTCAAAATTATCCCCATTCGCCGGTGGGGGTGAAAGACATGTAGGTAAGGAAGTGCGGACGGGGTAGAAGAGATCCTGGAGCGCGACTCGTGCGGGCGCTACAACAGGCGGAAGATTCGGGTTATTCGCACCTGGTGGAGATGGAATCATTCCCGTAGGTTAGGTATAGTTGGGGTCGTGTCCCGACATACCTTCGAAAGAATTTGAGGGTGGAGGTAAAGAAATGGACGGAATGTCGACGAAGGGTTCGTCGAAGGGTTCGTTGGTCGGTACCAACGAAACACGGACTAATCGGGCATTAGTATCCCTAGTCCAAGATGACATACACTAAAGGGTAGTGCAGTCAGAAAAAAAAACGTGGGGGTAAGATAACGTCAATGAAGATGAAATGGTGGAAGTGAGGTGCAAGTTTTCTTAGCGGCAAGTTGCAAGTTTTGAAAAGATTTTTCTTTATTTTTTTATTGGAAAGGTTTGCAAGACGGTTTTAGAAAATGGGACTCATGAAACAAATGTATCAATCACACATGCATAATCAGGCCTAGATCTAGGGTTGCCTAGGTCTGCTAGACAGCTCCTAACTAGGGCTAGAGATAGGACCTCAAACCGCCTCTTCACGGACAAATACGGCCAGGTAAGTGGGAAGGAACCACCACTACAGTGGGCCTAATTAATAACCACTAGCCTAGACACCGCAAAGTCGGTTAGGATAAACGGCCGATGCCTATACTAGTCTTTTTCCTATTGAGCTCGATGTCTTTAGGTCTGAGTCTAATCTTTTTTAATTAATTGTGGTCGATGCAAAATGCTTAGGTGTTTTCTGGGGTCCTGGGAAGGGTGATGAAATCCCACCCAATCTGAGTTTGGTCAATTAGCCCCTTAGAATCCGGTTAAATTATGCAAAACAAATAAAATTTCACTTGCAATCAGAATTTTTTAGCGCGGCGCAAAGAAACCTGCAAAAAATCTATTATCGAGAAGGGCGAGAAAGACTCTTTACGCTAAGAAATCCTGCAGAAAACTTTTTACAGAGAGATATATGGGAGATTGCAGAGGAGAGAGAGAGAAATCAAACCAGAAAAATTTGGTGCGCTGACGTGGCACAGAGAGCGCGGATCCGCGGTCTGGGGCCCACCTATGCGGCGGAAGCGCGGCCGTATTAGGGTTTCAGGTTCTGAAAAAAATTGTATTGCTTCTCTGTCCAATTTCTCCTCTGTTCTTCTGCACCAACTTCTGTTTTGTTCTCTGTAAATTTTCAGATCGGAGAATCCTTCGCTGTTCCTGCAAGATCCAAAAGATACACCCTTCAAACAGATCAAATTTGATTATTTTTTTTTTATTTTTTTATATTTTCAAATTTTTCTAATTTTTAAAATTTATATCAACCCGAAAATTCACAAAAAGAAATATTACGCCGTCCCCAGCAACGGCGCCATTTGGTTAATCCAAAAATATGAGTTTACCGCAATCAGAAACGGCGTCGCTTCGCAGCTAGCCGGTGAGTACGGGTCGATCCACAGAGACGGGTAAATTCCTTTTATGTGTTTTAACGAGTTGATTCAATTTGTAGTTTTGGTTGGTTTATAAAAATCTAAAGAACTGGATCTAATTAAGAATCTTTCTAGGGTTAGGCTTAGGGGAAGTTTTGGAGATTAATATTTTTCCTCACCGCTTTCAATACCTTCTTTTTTTAGATCTATTAGGTGTTAAGTTAATTATCAATAAAGTGGATACAAATCTTTTGGGAAGATGTTTCTTCCTCTAGATTTGTATCCTTCCTTTGTTGATAATTATCCTAACCCTCACGGAAAATGCGCACAACCGGCCCTTTATACTACGGTTCATCGTTACCTCGAAGGGTAGGATGCCGCAGGGAGCGGTTGTGCTCGTATGCGTGAAGTTCTAATTCATTAGGTGAAGGTGGCATTGAAAGGGGCGAGAGATCTCATCTCTCAACCCTTTCCATAAGGCTAACCCTAACAAGCGAGGAGACTACTCGCTTATTAGGGGATGAGAAGACATTATAATTAAAAGAAACATAAATAAAATACTTACTAGGTTGACGGCTCCCTCCAAACAAGAGGAACAGATCTGAATTTTGCTTTCAGAAATTCTGAATTTTATTGATTGAAAAGAGGCATAGCATTTTACAGATCTAAAACTACAATTTATAGGAAAATAGGAAACCTAGGGTTACAGACTCTCGCACATGCAAAATTACAGATTTGCCCACGTAAAATCCTAACAAGCGAACCGACGTGCCGCCTCAGAAAATATGCACCGACACGGGCACTTGATGGCCGCGGAACCGCGGCGCCAGGCTGGGTTTGGCCGCGGTTCCGCGGCCAAATAAGGGAGTTGGGCCTTGTACGTTTTGGGCTTCGTTCAGTGGCTCTTTGGGCTTCTGTTTCCATATGTAGTTTCTCTGTTGGGCTTCTTATTCTCTTCCAGATATTTCAGTGAATACTTGTAGCAATCTTTTAACCGTTCACATGACATTTTGGACCTTGCACTGTTCTTCGTCTCGGCTTGAGTAAGATCCGTCTGCTTGTTGGTGAAAAGTCCCTTTTTTCTGTTGTTTTGTGTCTTTTTCACTGTATTTGCTCCAGAAACCTGTATCCTGTAATATGCAACAAACATGCGTCAAGAGTACCTGTTTATTTATAAAAAGGGTAAGAATAGGGGAATGATAAATGCAATATTATGGTCTGAACAAATGTTCTTTACCGCTATCCAGTGTTTCTCCCCAGGGTTTGACTGATACCGACTTACCACACTCAGTGCATAAGCTACATCCGATCTGGTACACAACATCGCATACATTATAGAGCCTACCGCAGAAGCGTAGGGTATAATAGACATGCGATCCCTCTCCAAATCAGTCTTGGGAGACATCTCTTTAGAGAGGGTGATCCCGTGACAAGCCGGTAGGTTACCGCGCTTGGAATCTTCCATACTGAATCTTTTCACTATGGTGTCGATGTACCTGGACTGAGAAAGTCCTAATATCCTCTTGGATCTATCACGATGGATCCGGATCCCCAGGATGTATGAGGCATCACCCAGGTCTTTCATGGAGAACCTGTGCGACAAGAACCCCTTGACAGATTGTAGCATAGGAATGTCATTTCCTATTAAGAGAATGTCGTCCACGTATAAAATGAGGAATACTACAGTTCTCGCTACAAATCTACTATAGATGCATGGTTCATCTGGATTTTTGATAAAGCCAAATTCCTTGACCGTCTCATCAAAACAGATGTTCCAACTCCGCGATGCCTGCTTTAGTCCATAGATGGACTTAAGCAACTTTCACACCTTTCCGCTGCTCCCACTCTGAATGAAACCCTCTGGCTGATCCATATAGACACACTCCTCTAAATTTCCTTTTAGAAAAGCGGTCTTTACGTCCATCTGCCAAATCTCATAATCGTGGAAGGCAGCAATGGCAAGAAGGATCCGAATGGATTTCAGCATAGCCACTGGAGAAAAGGTTTCGTCATAGTCCAAGCCAGGTCTTTGACGGAAACCCTTTGCTACAAGTCTAGCTTTATAGGTCTCAACCTGTCCATCTACACCAATCTTCCTTTTGAAGATCCACTTGCATCCTACGGATTTTACCCCGTCTGGAGCAATGTCCAACGTCCATACTTTGTTGGTGTACATGGACTCCATTTCGGTCCGCATTGCATCCAGCCATTTTACCGAGTCAACGCTCTGAACGGCCTGCTGGAAGCTAGTAGGCTCATCATAATCTATGATGCAATCCTCTCGATCCCCGTCTATGAGAAAACCGTAGTATCTCTCGGGCGGATGAGACTGCCTACTACTCCTGCGGAGCGGCATAGGAATGTCCTGTTCTTTTGAACTTACTGGCTCTTCCAAGCTTTCAGTAATAGCTTGTGGTTCTGGAAATTCTTCCAGTTCTATTGCGTTCCCACTTATCTGTGTTTCCAAAAACTCAGTTTCCAAGAAGCGGGCATGTTGAGAAACAAAAACCTTTTGTTCCTCAGCGGAATAGAACAGATACCCCCTGGAGTTCTTTGGGTATCCCACAAACTTGCACTGTACTGAGCGTTCCTCGAGCTTGTCCGCATGCTGCTTTTTTACAAAAGCTGGACATCCCCATATCTTAAGGTACTTAAGACAGGGTTTCTTCCCACTCCACATCTGATATGGAGTGGTAGGCACAGTCTTGGTGGGAGCCTTGTTCAAGAGATATGCAGCTGCTTCTAGTGCATAGCCCCAGAAAGATCGCGGTAACTCAGCCTTACTCATCATGGAACGAACCATATCCAATAGGGTTCGATTCCTCCTTTCCGATACACCGTTATGTTGCGGAGTGTATGGAGGAGTACGCTGAGAGAGAATTCCATTCTCTTTTAAATAGTCCAGGAACTCGGCACTCAAGTATTCACCACCTCGATCCGATCTTAGAATCTTAATACTTTTTCCTGTTTGGTTTTCAACTTCATTCTTGTAATCCCGAAATTTCTCAAAGGCCTCGGATTTGTGCTTCATTAAGAAGACATGTCCATACCTAGAAAAATCGTCTGTGAAAGTAATGAAGTATGAATAACCGCTTCGCGCATGTGTAGACATTGGACCACACACGTCACTGTGTATAAGTCCCAAGAGCTCGCTCGCTCTTACTCCGTGTCCAGTGAACGGAGTCTTTGTCATCTTTCCAATGAGACAAGATTCACAAGTGGTATAAGACTGATACTCGAACGGATCCAAGTATCCTTCTTTATATAACTTAGTCAACCGTGTCTCATTGATGTGACCCAGTCTACAACGCCATAAGAAAGCCTGATTGATATCAGGAGACTTTCTTTTGTGTGTATTCTGGACATTGAAAATCTGTGGTTGGTTTAACACGTATATACCATTGCTCAGTGTACCTGACCCAATCAGAACTTGATTAAGGTGAATGTTTACAACATTACTTACAAACGCAAATTCATAACCTTCTTTAGAAACCAAAGATACAGAAATGATATTACAAGTTGCGTTAGGTACAAAAAAGCAATTACGCAAAACCAAAACATGCCCATCTGACATTCCCAGGTGATAGTCCCCCACGGCTTTAGCATTCATGCTTGCTCCGTTCGCAACTCTGAGGGTCATGTCACCTGCCTTCAAAAACCTACGGTTTCTCAACGCCTGCAATGAATTACAGATATGAGATCCTGATCCGGTATCCAATACCCAGGAATTAGAGTTTATCGAAAGACAGTTTTCAATAACATACACACCTGAAGCTGAAGCCGCAACCTGCTTCAGTTCCTGTGTCCTGGCTTTCCAAGCCCTGCAATCTTTCTTCCAGTGTCCACTTTTATGACAATAGAAGCATTCTTCCTTTCCCACAAGCTTCCCCGCTATCTTTGTTGCCATTTCTTTTCCCTTCGTACCAACTTTACTAACACCGCCTCTTGGTTTGGCGGGGGCTTTCTTCCTCTTTCCCTTGGCTTTCGCCTTGGACCTAGAGGAAGAAGATCCTCCTACAAACAAAGCGGGTGTTTCCCTACCTTTCTGCAGGGTGCCCTCTGCGCTCCTCAGCATGTTGAGGAGTTCTGAAAGTTCAACTTCTTTTTCTTGTAAGTTGAAGTTCAGTATAAACTGGGCGTAAGTCGATGGAAGGGACTGGAGAATTAAATCCGTATAGAGTTCACTTTCCAACGTGGTCCCAAGTTCCGCGAGCTCCTCAATGTAGCCAATCATCTTAAGCACGTGGTCCGCTACCGATGATCCGACGGCCAACTTTGCCGAAAATAACTTTTTCGACACTTCGTATCTTGCGATACGAGACTGCTCTCCATACAGTTCTTTTGTATGAAGAAATATGGATTCCAAGTCCATATTCTCGTGCTTCCTCTGATGTTCATTGTCCATCGAGGCAAGTACGAGGCACCTGGCCTTCGCGCTATCAATCTCCCAGGTCTTACGGATTTCCTTATCCGCGACGCTGGAGGTGGGACTTGGGACAGGGGGAGCTTTGGTGGTAAGAAGATACCCCAGCTTGTCGTAAGTGATTGCCATCTTGACATTCCTGAGCCAATCTTTGTAGTTTAGCCCTGTCAATATATTTTAATCTAGAAGTAACTTAAGTCCAGTCATGTCGATTGGTCGTTGCAATTAGGAGAGAGAGAAGAAACACTTTAGCACGATGCTCTTGCAAGTTTAGAATGGTTTTTAGTTTTTCTAAACAGGATGGCTCCCACTGTCTCTCGAATCCCTCCTCAAACCATAAAGGAAGAATTAGTCGGGATCAATCCCACCGCACAATACTTGCTTAACCGTTCAGCCAGGCCAGTGTCGGTACTTCGAGGGAGGTTTTCCAACGCTTTCGCGAAGTTCCTTAATTAAATAATCTCTTTTCCCTGGGGGCGTAGCCCCGCTAACACCTTTCTAGGCACCTACTAGGTTTATAGCATTGATCGTTTAGTGAGAAATTTCCCGAGGAGTAGCATATACTCACAGTAGG
This sequence comes from Agapanthus africanus, assembly GCA_030015575.1. Lineage (NCBI taxonomy): Eukaryota > Viridiplantae > Streptophyta > Magnoliopsida > Asparagales > Amaryllidaceae > Agapanthus > Agapanthus africanus. The sequence continues at coordinate 151,786,053 of JASDDO010000016.1, forward strand.
ATCGGGATCCAAATATCATCGCGTGACGAAACTGAAGGAATCCTACCAGTATCACCACACTCCAAATGGTATGCAAATCTAGCAAGTTTCAGTACTTATGAAACTCCCGATGTGGATTTTTGCCCCATGCTCTTATGACCTTGACGAAGGTCAACAAATCATAAGTCACATGTCAAGTTCTGCCCGTCATTTTCCAGGTTAATTTGAACCCACCCGTATATACCCTTGACGAAGGTCAACAAGGCAATACGACTGTCCCAAACCAACGCATCTATCTATGCTACATATGAACACCCAACAGCTACCAATCTCTATGCCTTGACGAAGGTCAACAAGCATAGCTTGAATACTATTGAATATCCATACGAAACGACGGAGGGCTACGAATGGTTTTGGCGAAACCGTGAACGTAATGAACTTGATATAATCGATGGAACGAGATAGCTTTTAGAAGGAGTGGCTCAATCTCCGCATTTAAAAGTTAGTTTTGAAAAGAACCGAGTGGTTTTTCGAAAGTGTTCCAACGACTTTAACTTGGTTTATTATCTTGCATTAGTTCTTTTAATGCGTGATATTCTTGCATTAGTTCTTTTAATGCGTCCCATCATTTAATCCTACCATTGCAGAAAACAACCAAAATATGACGTACGCTTATGCCATTCGCATTCGCCATGGGGCCCCCTCATCACCCGTTAGGTTACTTAACTAACGACAGAGCGGGGGCTGGGCTAGCGCGGCTGTAAAACATAAGCAACGTCTAAATGGTTATAAATATAGCAATGATAGACATTACAGATCACAGATGAATACATTGGATATACTAGGAATCCGCAATCCGTTCGAGCCTGCAACGAAAAGCGGATTACACGGTCGCGGTGAATAGCCAATACCCCACCCAAGACCCCTACGGGTGCGGCAAACTACCCGCTAAGTACTCGGCAGTTTGTGCACCCCTCCATGGGTCTATCCTAGGAACAAAAACAGTAAAAAGAATTATATAATGACGGCTACAACCCCGACCCGGTTGTGCGGCCAAACAAATAATAATATTAAATCAATTTACATGTTACAAATGAATGAAAGAAAAACAAAAGCTCATCTCACATCCACCCCGGCTATTCACCCGCGACAGTCCAACACATTCATATACACATTCCAATATCAAACACAGATCATAGAGATGTATAACCCCGACTAATCGACTTATAGCGATTAGCCGACGTTCAATACATTCAAACATCACAGATATAACCATCATAGTCAAAGTGTAGTGAAGTTCGGAAAAAATACGGAATTATAGGCCCCCAAAAACAAATTTCTATTCTGGAAAATCTGGGCACATATAATATATCTTAAAAATCCTAAAACCAACACAGAGATACACTGCACCAAAATCGAGGCAGAGAAGAGACAAAACGGCCATGGATCCGCGGCGACATAGCTTGCTGTGGCCGCGGAAGCGCGGTCGTTTGGTCAGATCTCTGGCTCGTTTTTGGTGGTTATCTTTAAAAAACCCTGAGATAATTTTTGGTATATAACAAATTCTGTTTTGACCAGAAATTTTTTTAACAGAAACTAGGGTTTTTGAAAAGTTTGGTTTTTGAATTTTTCGGTTCCGAACTTCGTTACACTTCACTACCTATCTAGTTTAAGTTTAGTTAGGCTCTGATACCACTGTAAGTCCACGTTGCGACCCCCGGTTCTTACGGGGAGGCGGAAACGGTATAAAAATCAAATTTTTAGCGCAAGGGGCAACATGGACTAACAAAGTCGGGATCTTTTCTAAACTAAACTAGCAAACAAGCTAAAAAGAGTTAGCTACTCGGAGAGATGGTTATACCTAACTTGAACTCCTTCTTCTTCAAACTTTTGTAGAGGTTGACGGTTCTTCCTTGTTGCCTTCTTCCGTCAAAGATGGATCCACCTGAGGGTTCATCCTTCGGGCTCTTTCTCGAACTTGGAGAGAACTAGAATCTTCGGCTTGCTAAACCTTTGATCCTAGAGTGAGTAGAGAGTGTCTAAAGGGTGTTTTTCTTTTAAGGAGAGGGATTCTCAACACATGAGAAGGGTTCTCCTTTTGCTAGAGGAAGAAGAAGATGAAGTGAGGAGAGAAAAGCTAAATGATAGAATGAGCTATCTTTTTCTTTCTTGCAACCATAATACCAAAAGAAAAAGAATTATCAAATTAATAATAATAATGAAAATGAAATAGTTGATGGAAGGTTTAGGAATGACCATTATCATTTCAAACATTAAATGAAAATGCTAGAATCAAAGAGCATCTTTCTTTTGTAATGATGATGGTCAAAACTTCAACCATGGTCAACAAGTCAACCATGGTCAACTAGTCAACTAAAACCAACCATGACACAATTTCATTTTATTAATATTATTAATTGATATAACATAAATCCATTAGGGTTTGGAAAAAGACGACTGTGAACTATGTATACGCACCCGTTCCGAAATCCTAATGAAAGTCCTCTTCCTCCTCCTCAAACAACTATGCATACACACCTGCATTCTTGTTCCGAGGAACATGAATACTGAGAGATAAAAGCAACCCCAAAACATATACCAGTATTTGACTCAAACCAGAGCCAGCCAGTAAAATCCGTCCGGACTCCTAACGTGCACAAGTGCGCGAATGAGAACGAACCCTGTCGCAAAACCATGCGACCTCTACTCTGTTTTGCCCAAAGGCGAATACCCTCTGTGTGGGACTCTAAAGACTCGACACTACGCTGGCAGTAGGTTTAACCACAGACCGCAAGCGGCACTAGTTGTGCGTAACGGTCCCCAGGTAGATGCCGACAAGAAGGCTGACGAGGTGAAACCCCATCTGTACTCCTACTGAGTCTGAATGTGACAGTCTCCGTACAGTCCGGTCTGTTCGTCTAATACATCGCATGTCGGGCCTAGGGGGTGGTAAAACGTCAGTCCCCTAATAGCGGTACAAATCGTGTGGGAGTGAAGCCCAAAACACCCTGAGATAACACTGGAAGCCTACCAGTATATCTCGCTTGCCCTGGCCAGGGACTACTCGTGTAATGGCTCTCCTAGACACAGCGCGATGTCAACCCCCAATACCGGGAGAGACGAATCCTGTCTAACCGTCACTGCCTCCAAGTGCTTCGGGACTGTACCCAACTACTACCCGTTTGCACGACTCCTTTGAGCCGTGGTAGGGTAGTAATCAAAGTACAGTGGGAATACACTCGAGGCGAAGTGACAGTGTCAAGTCAGCGGACTAAGCTGTACTCATGTCACCTGGGAACAGATAACTGACGATAGGTATAATACCAACCTGTCAGTTCCCGACGAGTCCTGTCCAGTGTACTCGTAACCCAACGAGCACCCGTATACTATCTCCAGTACGACGTACTGATGGCTGTGGGACAGACCATCTCCCACACTGGGATGAGAAGCGCATACGCTAGTCTACTCCGAAGTATCGATGCCCTGTCTCGATAGTCCTGCGACTAGGGACCTGTATAAGGATGTGCTTATAGATTACCCAGCCCCCACTAGTGTGACTGCCATCACAACGCTGGTAATCAAGCAAAGATCCTAAGGGCTCCACTAATGTGTATAAGTGATATACTGAAATAAACACAAGTACACATTGAAGTAGAAACAAACCAAGTAGCATACTACTATATTGAGTAAGATTGTTTATACAAGGTGAATATCCCAAGCTTCCATTAAGTAATATACAAACTAGTATGATACAGTAATGGCCTCTAGGGCATATACACTAACAGATTCGCAGGATTATGAGCAGGATTTCTTGTTGATCTTCTGATCGCTCAATACTCGGGTGGCCGTTACGTTTAGCAGACCGCTTGCGGCTTGTGGGTGACTGATATGACCATCACCAACTGCCGGCGTATTGACGAGTCTTTAGAGTCCTACACAGAGGTTTCCTGGCTCAAGCGAAACGTAGTAGGAGCACATATGTGATATGTGAGTCACCGAGATTAATACGCATATGTGATACCGTATTCTATTCTCGCGATATGTAATATCGGTCGGGTATATGTGATATAGCCGGGCTGTCGAATCAAGTATTGATTCGACAAATTGATACATTTGATATTAGTCGGATGTATCTGATATAGATGGATTATTAAATCAAGTGTTGATTTAATAATTTAATGTATAATTATATATTTGATATATTAACTTACATTAACTAATATTAGCTCACTTAAGATTTCTTTTTCTCACTTGTGTACACTTAGTATATGTGTGATATATATTAATGTACATCTTTTGTGTCATGCTTGATGCCACATGCTACATGGGTGTATGAGACTCACACCATGCTTATAATAATGTGAGGTTTTGTTTATTTAAAGTAAATCAAATTATTTGGAAAATGTCACATGGTTGAAGCTTGTAGAATCTTGTGGAACCATTGACCAAGTCCATTAATTTTGTTTTACTTGAAGATATTTATTAACCCAACCATTATTGTTTAGCCAAGGTTTAGTCTCTACATGAGTTAGTATATGATATTAACTCACCCATGGTTGCTATTCTCACCACTTGCTTCATTCTTCACTTGCTTCATTCCATGGTTGCTTTCTTCATCTCCATCCTCAAGCTTTCTAGCTTCATGAGAGGTGAAGAAAATTAGTGAGAAAATTATTTCTAAAGTGAGCGAAATTTTTACTTCATCAAACTCTTCTATACTAGCCATTTAGATTGGGTTGTTTCTTCACTAGTTCATCACTTAGTGAAGCGGTAGCTTGAGTTAGTGTCTCCTCGACGTAGATCATCTTCGGCCTCGAAGAATTCAGGCAAGCTTGTTCATTTCACCTTGTGGAGCCTCACTAGAGTCCGGGAGATCACTACTTGGAGCGAAGGGACTATTACACGGAGCTATTGAAGTGAAGGACCGGTCTTCAAAGGTTGTATTTCTTGTTCACTTAGATGTAACGATATTTACATACTTGTTTGTCTAATTCTCTAGTTTAGATTCTAGCGTTAGGGTTCTTTAGCGCGCCATTTTTTTGAAAACGGCATGGTCGATGCCTCCCGAAACCCAGCAACCGCCCTACGGAGCCTAACAGTGGTATCAGAGCCATGCTAGGGAATTAGACGATGTTTGTAGGATTACGAAACCGAAACAACTCTGTAATACACGAAATAAAAACCTAGTTTCTGTCGAATTTTTAAGAGTGTCTAAAAATTTTTTAAGCTATTGCAGAATGTTATATGAGATGTAACATGAACATCACAAAAATTTGAGCCCCCCTCGCCGGACTTTGGCCGGCGACATCACACAAAAATCCGAGCTCGCCGGTTCTGTGATGAGTTCTGGGCTTCAATTTTTGTCTGTGTTCCAGTCTCTGGGTTTTGGTATTTCAGGTGTTGCTTGTTTTTACTGATATTGCATGTGATGTTATATTTCTGTAAAGGTAATTCGGAGTATTTCGTAGTCGTAACTCTAACATCATTTCGAGTTTTTTAGACGACGTTAAAAAGTTCGACCGAATATCAATAACCCATTTTTTCCCTCACTGGAAATTTTCCAAGAGTTGGATTTTTTCCAAGTTTAAAATCTTCAGAAAATCATGCAGGTGTTTTCTATGGACCCTCTATAAGAACGAAACCCTAACTCGATTCTGTGACCGTCGAAACCGCCATCGAACCCTAGGGTTTGTGGTAGTTCCGCGGTGCCACAGGTGAGGCAAGGGTTGACCCTTCTGCGGTTGGTCCATAGGTGTTGTGGCATGTTCTGGGTATTTTAAGACTCCGCTCAATTGTTGCGCTCTTTGGGAAATTTTGGGTGTTTGTTGATTCGATCGAAAAATTTAACATCGTCTAGCTATCTGTGATTGTGATACAATATTTGGAATCCACATATTTAGTTTTATGAAAACTAATTTGAATTTTATAAATCTAGCAATTTAGTCTCAAGAGATCGGTTGCCATGGGATTTTGATGTGGATCAAAAGTCCGTCGCAATCATGTACCGTACGCGGATACTCGCCGGGTAACCTTACTAGATAGCCACGCCCTATAGCCCCGATCAAGTGACTGTAGGAGAACCCCGTTGCCAAAACCATCCGTTCGGGTGATCGTGGCCGTGATGTTCCGCCTAAGTGCACTTCTTCGATGGCATCGGGGGTGCGGCCATCTACTAAAGTTTCCGACGAGCATTCGATCAGGTTGTCGGGAATCTGGTTTAATTACCCTACTAGTTATTGAAAAGTGTTTTCAATATAGAGACTAAAATGCAGGGTTTATAATTGTTAGGCATGTGATGTCTAAGGAATTCATTTGGTTAGGCATGAAATCCAAAGTTTGTGATACATTGGGTTTATGATGACTAAGGTGGCTGCGGATTCCAATTATTGTAGTTTTCACTTTCTTTTCTGCGACCGTAAGTGTAATATGTGGTGACTAAGGTGGTTGCGGTTTCGTTGCTATATGTCAACGACAATTGGGATACACATATTTACTTACGTTGATGACATGTGATATTATGTGTTGCTGTGATATGTTATATTTTTATCGTCGTGTTTTGAATAGCCGGGTTTTGTTTATGTGAGATGAGAGTTTTTCATTTTCATTCATGTAAAAACTTGTATGTAATAATCTTTTATTGGGGCACTTCCGGGTTGAGGATGATGTCACCATTGATGTATATTATTTACTTTTCCGCATTAGGATAGGCCCAAAGAGGGGAGCACAAGTAACCGGGTTCTAGGGTCCAGTGGGAGACCATCTTGAGGATTCGAGATCGGGTCTCCTAACTCTAGAATTTGTAGGGTTGATTTCCGCTCTCGTAGGGGTCTAGGGATGTGGGTTTGGCTATTCATCACGACCGTGGAATCCGCGTTTTTACTGGCTTAATTTAAAACACGGAATTCCTAGTATATCCAATATTTCATATGTGTTCTTCTGCTGCTGATATTTTGTGATATGATCACTTGATATTCTCAGACGAATACTTATATTATATATATGATTTATAATAAATATTGCTGCTTTTTTTCTTCTGTGATGCTTAAGAAGCATAATTGATGCGACTTCATTAATGAGATTAATGAAATAAAAGAAACCTAAAGATGTTGTAGAATCTTGTTTTAAAAACTGGTAGCTCTAGTTCTTGCTTTGCATAGCGGTATTCCTTGTAGAATATCCAGCACCTTATTCGATAAGGAAAGAGCCGAGATCCCTTCACCGGGAGTGATCTCTTTAGCAAAACTGGCAGATGCTACAACCCACTCGGTTTTGTTTTTGATTGCTTTTTTAGTTCATGCTTTGCATGGTGGTATTTGTGAAATATCCAGCATCTCATTCGATGAGGAAAGAGCCGAGATCCCTTCACCGGGAGTGGCCTCTTTAGAAAAACTATTAAAAGCATAAAAAACACCCCTTTTCAAATCACTCGTTTCTACAACTATATCAAGTTCATTACGCAAAAGGTTTTCTTAAAAACTTGTCGTAACCCTCCGTCATTTTAGGAAGTAGAGTGCTTAGTATTCGTGCTACGTTTGTTGACCATAGTTAAGGCGTAGTGTGCGGTAGCTATGTGATGTCTTCCTACACAGCATATGATGCGATTAATTAGGACAGTCATATGACTTTGTTGACCATAGTTAAGGGTCATGTGGGTGGGTCTAATTAATCACAAAATGACGGGTAGAACTTGACTAGTGATTATGATTTGTTGACCATAGTTAAGGTCATAAGTCACTAGGGGTAAAATATTATCGGGAATTTCAAGTGTTAAAATTTGCAATGAGATTGCATACCTTCTATGAGATAGTTGGATTCCGATACCCACCGTGAGTAAGAGTTACTCCTGGGAGAGTTTTACACATTATAATTACCCGATCAAAGTAGGTGTCTAGAAAGGTGTTAACGGGGTTACGCCTGTGGGAAAACGAGGTTTATTTTAATTAGGTCCATGAGAAAGCACGGGGAACCACCCTCAAAGTACACGGTAGTGCCCCGGCCGTCTAACAGACGCCAAATGCGGAACAAAAACTTTTTGACTGGCGCTATCGCATACTATAACCCGGATCTGCCATTAAAGCTAAACTAACAAACTACAAAGTGGGTAGAAATGTTATACCGAACGATCTGAGTCTTTCGGTCTTCAACCATCATCCCACGCTTTGTTGCGGCTGCTCCGATTTTCTCGATCTTCTGTCTTCTCGTCCAGGTGGCACCACGTCGACGGATCTTTAAACGGGATCCCTCCTCTGAACCGAGGCAACTCGATCATCTAGTTTGCTAAAAGAGATGACCAAGATTGATGTAAAGAATGAGTAGAACACTTTGTCTCGTTACGTCCAAAGCTATGGACGAACGGTTAATGAAGTTGCCTTTTGGATCGGGTGAAATGAGAAATCTAGTTATCTAATTTCCATGAACCAAAACTTGTATCTTTCTCCAAATTGAACCATATATTTTCACCAATAGGGGGCCGGCCATATTTTTATAGTGGGGAGGTGAGTGTAGGAGGATAAATGGTGACCATAAGAATAAATGAAGGAGTGAGTCATATTAACACATCATGAAACCATTAAATGCAAACATGAATCACTAACCTAGTCATTAACCTAGTCACCATTCAATTAATGCAACAAATGAGTCACTAGCCACCGCATCATCCTAGTCATCATCTAGAAACTTCTAGAACCATGACTCACCCAAGAAAAGATAAATCCGCATTTAACCGAATGTTAAATGCGGGTGATAGAAAACTGGAAACTGGCAACTTCCAAAAGCGATCCTGAAATGAATTTCAGGATAACCCCGTAACAGTATAAACATACCCGCATTTGTATTACGACCGAACACAAATGCAACTGAGACAAAAATATTATATCTACACAGTATAATATTCGGATCCGGCTTAAACCAAAGCCCACCAGTATTACCTGCCCAAAATATTACACGTGCGTAAACGCACGTGCATTTTCCGAACCCTGCCATAAATCCATACGGCCTCTACAACGTTTCGCCCGAACTTGGAAAACTTTCTGTGGGGGACTCTAATGACTCATCAACACACTGGCACTGGGTATAACCACTAGCACGTCAGAGGTACAAGTTGTACGTAACGGTTGCCTATGTATTGATTGGAAAGGAAGCTGACGAGCGAACTCATCCAGAAACCCTACTGAGCCTAACAGTGACAATATACATACAGTCCGGTCTGTTCGTCTATGAGTATCGCATATCTGCCTAGGGGGCTGGTAACGTCAGACCCCCATTAGCGGTATAAGTCGTGTCAGAGAGCGGCCCAGAACACCCTGAGATACTACTGGAGTACCTACAAGTAAATCTCCTGCCTCGGCCGAGGGCTTTGTGTAATGGCACTCCTAGACACAGCGCGATCTCACCCCCAATACCGGGAGAGACGAATCCTCTGCCGATCCGCTCACTTGCCTCCATATGGCTCGGGACTGTACCCAAAAAAGACCTGTTTGCACGACTCCTTTGAGCCGTGGTAGGGTAGAAATCAAAGCACAGTGGGAACTCACACGAGACAAATGACGACCTCAGGTTGATGAACTAACCTGTACACATGTTACTAGGGAACTGCTATCTGACGCTAGGTATAATACCAACTAGAAGGTTCTCGGCGAGTCCTGTCCTGTGTACTCATAACCTAATAAGCACCTGTATACATCTTAGGTGATCCAACTGACACCAGTGGCTTGTGAGACCGGCCACCGCCCCTCGTCAGGGTCTCGACTGTATACACTAGTCTACTCTAGAGTATCGATGCCCTGTCTCAAAACTCCCTCGACTAAGGACACATTTATGGATGTGCTTATAGACCCCAGCTCCCACGTATATAATCGCCATCATACTGCTGGCAGTCAAGCAAGAATCCTATGGGCTCTATCAACATGCAATAGCGAACTAAAGCATGTATTCGATGATAAAGACAAACCAGATAGCATACTATCATCTCGAGCAAGACTGTCATATCGGTATAGGTCCTGCCTCAATCATTGCAATCACGTACCTGCGATCCAATAATTGAATTTGAGGGCACTATATCCAACAATCTCCTACTTGCACTTAAGGCTAATTATTGCGATGTCGCATACTCACAACCCGTGTGATACCGAACATCCAACTCCTCTACTAATCAGTTTCACAAAGCTCGTTTGTAAAACTATTGTGTTCGAGAAATAGCCTCAGTGAGTGGATCTGCCCTGATGTTTCTTTCTATGTCTCACTTAATCTCAAGTTCGCGGAGAAATCCATCACCCGAATTGAGTAATACCTGTCTTAGAATATGTCTGGATATTTGATGAGACCTAGTTCATAAATGAACTCCAAATCCAAACTTCTTAGACTGTATCGATAACTGAACCTAATCAGTATCCAACACCAAGCCTCCCACAGTATCCTCTTGGACCACCTGTCCAAAATACTGTCCCTCGTCAGAGGGAAAACTATAACTCTGACAATCACTCTGTCATTCATGTCACCTTTGAAGCCTGGAATGATAACCGTCTCCCGAAGGAGCCTGCCGTCATCAAATCCGTAGAATATTCACTTATGTTCTAAAACTGCTTCCTTATGTTTCTCTAGGATTGGATTAATATTAACTTATCGCATCTAGTGCAAAAAAACATCTGGTGTGGTACTTGACTTTTCACGATTGACTCAATTGCCTGAGCAAGTGATCTGCACATCATGTACATCCCTCTTCCCTTTAGTCTGTAAGACACCTTTAGAGAGGGTGACTCCATCACCTGTAGGTACACCACCATGCCAGGAGTCATCTATTCTAAAAACCATTAGAATACTGTCAAAGTACCCACATTGGGAAACTACCCAAATCTAGATCTAAAACCATAGATCTAGAAACCAGAATGTCTGATATTATATCCAGATTCTGTCTGGAGAAACAACTGTCTGACGACCACAGTACAACCGATCGTAGTATAGGAATTTTACTTCCTACTCTGTGTATGTCATCCAAATACTAGGACATCACACCCTAAAACCTTCTTAACAGATCCATCCCCTATTCTGATGAAGTCAAATCTATGACTGTCACATCAAAAATTAGATGATCTATCTCCGCTATAATTGCTCTAGTCTATAAATAGACATAAGCAACTTGCCCACTATGCTTCCGCTGCTCCTACTGACTATGACAACCCTCTGGCAGAATAATATATACGTACACTTCTAAAGCTAGTTTAGAACGACGCTATACTTATCCTCCTGCCGGGTCTCATAGTCGGGAACAACAGTAGTGTCAAGTCTTGGTAAACAAGAACCTCCCTGTCACTATCCTTGAGGCTACCGGAGTACCTCTCGGGTGTCTGAGGCTACCCACCATATCTGTTGAGTGGCTATTGGAATTTCAAACCTGATTGAATATATAGGTCCTATTAAATTTTCCGTAATCGTTTGCGGTTCTGGAATCACTTCCAGTTCTACCATACTCCCACTATAGTTTTCTGAAAAAATCCATTTTACTAAAACTGTGGCGAGTCAAGAACAATATCAATATTGATCTTCCAGATGGTAGAAAATCAACCCTCGACATAGCCCGGGTCAACCCACAAACTGCCATTACAGAAACGTGCCTTGAGTTATCCAGAGTCTGGTTTTAAGCATAAGCTGGACAACTCCCCGTATCTTAACATCGTTAAGATATGAACCATTCTATATACAATATAGAAACTTTGGCACTTAGTTAATTGGAACCAGATTCTAATCATGCAGCTGTCTCCAATGCATATCAACTTAATGGAGAGAGGCTAATCAGCATTACTCAACTTAGGAATCCATCCAATTATGAGTAACCTGGAAGAGAAACAAGTTTCTCAAAACCATTACTATCATCTGAATACCAATCATAAGTATCTACATCTTCGATCTCTTTGAAGAATCCCGATACTTGCGACATCTGGTTCTCTACTTTATTCTTATACCCATAACTTCTCAAAACATAGACATTGTATTTCTACGAAACACTTGTCTAAAAACTAGAGAAGTTACAAGTAAACAGAACATAGTACGAGGACCTACCCCTTTGTCCTGACGGACACTGGACAACATACAATACTCTGTATAAGTCCGCTGAGTTAAATAACTCAAAACTTATGCGTCGTAGGTTGAAAAACTGTACCCAGGTGATTTCCTCAAATATCACCAATTACAACGAATTCCGATATAATGAGGATGATCACCTAATTTGTTAGTTATATGTATGCCCTAGAGGCCATTACTATACATGAGATGTATATTGTAGTGGATGCTTGGACATATATAGGGAGGACTTTCTTGCTCGACATGATAGTATGCTATCTGGTTACTCTTTACCTTAACGTGTACACTGATTGTCTCTCTGTTACATGTTGGTAAAGCCCTTAGGATGTGTACTTGACTACCTGGACTATGATGCGGATCATACTAGTGGGGACATGGTAGTTCATAAGTACATCCTTCAAGGTCCCTAGTCGTGGGTGTATCGAGATGGGGCATCGATATACCAGAGTAGACTAGCGTATACCTTCTCGACCCATGTAGATGGGCGATGGATGATCCCATATCCATTGGTGTTTGACATCAGAGATGATATACGGGTGCTCAGTGGAGACTGGGTACAATAGACGGACTCGCCGAGAACTCCCATATGGTATTATACCTTACGTCAGATGGCAGTTCTCTGTTGACACTGGTACAGGTTAGTCTGTAGACCCGAGATCGTCATAGAGTCTTATGTGATTCCCACTGTGCTTTGATTTCCTCCTTACCACGTCCAAGAGGGCGTGCAAAACGGTGGCTTTTGGGTACAGTCCCGAGTCACATGGAGGCAATGAGCGATAGGAGGGGTTTTCGTCTCTTCCGGTATTGGGGTTGATGTTGCGCTATGCTCGATTGTCCCTAACAGGGAAGTCCCTGGCCAGGGCTGGTTTAGAGATTTACTAGTAAGTGTTACCAGTAGTTTCTAGACCCGTTATGAGCCTCGTATCGGCATGACTTATCGGTTATTGGGGTTGACGTTTACCACCCCTAGACTTGATATGCGACATATCTGACGAGGAGACCGGACTGTACGGTAGTGTCACTGTCAGGCTATTTGCAGGAGTTGGAGCGGGCTTGCTTGCTGATCTTCTGATCGCTCAATACCCGGGTTGCCGTTACGTCCATCTAGTACCGCTGACGGCTTGTGGGTGCTTGATATGATCATCACCTACTTCCGGCGTGTTGACGAGTCTTTAGAGTCTTACATAGAGGTTTTACTGGCTCAGGAAAAATGAAATAGGAGCGCATATGTGATATGTGCGGGACCGAGAATAATGCGAGTATGTGATACCGTATTCTATTCTCGCGATGTTTGTGTTGATCGGTTATATGCGATATAACCAAGTTATCGAATCAAGGGTTGATTCGATAAGTCGATACATTGGATGTTAGTCGGTTATATGTGATATAACCGGATTATTAAGTCAAGTGTTGATTTAATAATTTAGTGTATAATTGTATATGTGATATACTAATTTACATTAACTAACATTGGTTCAATTAAGCATTTATTTTTCTCACTTGTGCACAACTTAATATATATGTGATATATATTTATTTGTGTACATTTTGTATCATGGTTGTTGATACACACTACATGGGTGTATGAGACATACACCATAGTAATTATATTGGTGGGGTTTTAATATACAATGTAAATACAAAATTAGTGGATAATTGTTCAAGTGCATGAAGCTTCATGAAGCTTATGAATGCATTGACCAAAGTCCACTAGTTTTGTTTTTACTTAGGATTTTTATAAACCTAACCACTATAATTAGCCATGGTTATGTCTCTACATGAGTTAGTATATGATACACACTCACCCATGGTTAGCTAACTCTCTCTTGATTAGTTTCCATTTCTCATTTTGAGCTCATCTTCTTCCTCCTTCAATTTTTTTTTTAGGGTTTGATAAAGAGAGAGAATGAAAATGATGAAAAGAAATTCTAAAGTGTACCCATTTCATATTTCATCATCCTCTACTAAACTAGCACTTTAGTTTAGGGTGTTTGCTTCTCTAATTCTCAAGTTAGTGAAGTAGAAGGTTGAGTTCGTATTACCTCGACATAGATCATCTTCGGCCTCGAAGACTTCAAGCAATACCGTTGCAATTTTCTCATGGAGCCGTCCGAGAGTCCGGGAGTTCAATGATCGCAGCGAAGGGACTACTACAAGGAGCTTAAGAAGTGAAGGAACCGATCCACAAAGGTTGTATTTCGTATTCACTTAGTGTTAAAGTTTTTAACTTGCCAGTTTTCGCCTAATCTCTAGTTTAAAGATCTTGTTTAGAGTTATTCGGCATGGCTAAGATTTTAATAGGGCATGGTTGATGCCTTGTAGAACCTTCTTAGAGTGCCTAGTAACCCAACAGTGGTATCAGAGCCTAGCTAGATCATTAGGCGGCGTGTATACGAAGTTAAAACTCCGAACGAACTTCGAATCCCCCGATTTTACCCCTCTCTGGACATTTTTGAAAATGTTGGTTTTTTATGGATTAAAAATGCTTAAAAAAATCAGCAGGCAATTATAAGGGAAACTGTGCAAAACGACAACATTTGGCGCCCAAAGCGCCGCGGAACCGCGGAATGAGCAGGCTCCCGCGGCGGTTCCGCGGCCATAAGGTGACATCACACTTATCTTTTTGCACAGTAATGTTCCTATTTAATTTCCTGATGTTTCTGAGTATTTTTAATTTATACTCAAGTGTTGAGTTTTCTGGGTTGTATTGGGAGCTCATTGATTCTATCGGAAAGTTTAACTTCGTCTATGTGTTATTCCGGGTAATTTTTAGAACGTGTTAAAATGTTCGAACGGATATCAATAACTCACTTTTTCCCCTGCCGGAAAATTTCCAAGTGTTGGATTTTTCTGTCTTTTAAGAACGTCTAAATCGTGCAAGTTACGCAATGGACCCTCTAGAAGACAACAAATCTTAACTCGATTATGTGACCGTCTTGAACTGCCTTTTGAACCTTAGGGTTTGGGGCAGTACGGCGTTGCCACATGTGAGGCGTTGGCTTGACCCTTCTACGGCTGGACCATTGGTACTGTGGCATGTGATAGGTGTTTTTAAACTCCCCTCAAGTGTGTTGAGAACTATTTGGGAAAACTTGGGTGTTTGATTATTCGATCGGAAAGTTTAACATTGTCTATTTATCTGGAATGTGATACAATATTTGGAATACACAAGTAGTTATGAGATAACTAATTTGGATGTTATAAACATAGCAGTTTAGTCTCAAATGATCGGTTGCCACGGAATTTTGATGTGATCAAAAGTCCGTTGCAATCACGTAGCGTACGTGGATACTCGCCGGGTAAACTTAATAGACAGCCATGCCCCAAAGCCCCGACAAAGTGACTGTTGGAGAACCCCGTCGCCAAAAGCATCCGTTCGGGTGCTCGCGGCAGCGGTGTTCCGCCTTAGTGCACTTCGTCGACGGCATCCGGGGTTGCGGCCGTCTACTAAAGTTTGCGACGAGTATTCGATCACATATCGAGAATCTTGTTGAATTGCCCGACTAGATATTGAAAAGTGTTTTCGATATAGAGACTAAAATGCGGGGTTTATAATTGTTAGGCATCCGATGTCTAAGGAGGTTGCGGATTCCAACTGTTGTAGTTTTACACTTTCTTTTCTGCGACTGTAAGTGTAATATGTGATATCGCCGGTTTCGTTGCTATATGTCAACGACAATTGGGATGCGCATATTTACTTACGTTGATGACATGTGATGTTATGTGTTGCTGGATATGTTATATTGGATCGTCGCGTTTTGAATAGCCGGGGGTTTTATGTGAGATGAGGGTTTTTATTTTCATTCATGTAAAATTCATTGAATGTAATATTCTTTTATTGGGGCACTTCCGGGATGAGGTTGATGTCACCATTTGTATATTATTTACCTTTTCCACATTAGGTAGACCCAAGGAGGGGAGCACAAGTAACCGGGTTCTAGGGTCCAGTAGGAGACCAACTCGAGGAGTCGAGTCCGGGTCTCCTAACTCTAGAATTGGTAGGGTTGCTTGCCGCTCTCGTAGGGGTCTAGGGGTGTGGGTTTGGATATTTATCGCGACCGTGGAATCCGTGTTTTATAGAGACTCAAAATAAAACACGGACATCCTACTATAACCAATGTTTCATATGTTTCTTCTGCTGCGATATGTGTGATGTGATCATTTGATATGTTGTGATAAATACTGTATATAGTATATATATGATATATTATATAGACGTTACTTATGTTTTACACCCGCGCTAGCCCTGCCCCGCTCTGCCGTTAGTCACCTAACCTAACGGTGCACGAGGGGACATCGAGGCGAATGCGGATGGCATAAGTGTACGTCGTATTTATCTATGATGTTTAGGTGACTTAAATGATGGGACTTTATTAATATGATTAATGAAAGAAAAGAAACCTAAAAGATGTTGTGGAATTGAATTTTAAAAAACAGGTTGCTACAGTTCTTGCTTTGCATCGCGGTGTTCCTTGTAGAACATCCTGCACCTTATTCGATAAGGAAAGGGCCGAGATCCCTTCACCGGGAGTGACCCCTTTAGCAATGACTGGCAGATGCTACACCCCTCGGTTTTGTATTTTGATTTCTTTTCTAGTTCTTGCTTTGCACAGTGATATATATGATATATCCTGCACCTCATTCGACGAGGAAAGAGCCGAGATCCCTTCACCGGGAGTGACCTCTTTAGCAAAACTAGTAAAAGCCTAAAAAACACTCCATTTTAAAATCATTTGATTCTACAACGATATCAAGTTCATTACGCAATAGGTTTTCAGAAAAACCTGTCGTAGCCCTCCGTCATTTCAGATAAGTAGTAGTTAGTATTCGTGCTGCGTTTATTGGCCTTTGTCAAGGCGTAGTGTGCGGTAGCTAACTAGTGCTTATCTGCTTATGCATATGATGCAGATTGGGTTAGGGTAGTCGTACGACCTTGTTAGCCTTTGTCAAGGGTCATGCGGGTGGGTTTAATTCAATCAAGAAATGACGGGTTGAACTTGACTAGCATCCTATGGTTTGTTGGCCTTTGTCAAGGTCATAGGAGGTTAGGGGCAAAATTATCGGGAATTTCAAGTGTTGAAATTTGCAATGAGATTGCATACCTTCTATGAGATAGTTGGATCCTGATACCCACTGCGAGTAATTGTTACTCCTGGGAGAGTTTTACACATTACAATTAGCCGATCAAGTAGGTGTCTAGAAAGGTATCAACGGGATTACGCCTCTGGGAAAACGAGATTTACTTTAATTAGGTCCGTGCGAAATCACGGGGAACCTCCCTCAAAGTACCGAAACTGGCCTGGCTGAAAGATTGGCAAAGTTGTAGGGTATAATTAATCTCGGCTAGTCTTTCCTTTTAGGGTTTGAAGGAAGATTTGATAAAAACAGTGGGAGCCATCATGATTAGATAAAATAATAACCAATCTGATCTTGTAAGCGCACGCAGAGTGTTTTCTTCTCTCTCTCTCCAGGTGCGACCATGTCACGCCTTAATCAAGATAATAATACAGATGTATTTACCGAACCCGCTTGTTATACTGAGCTGGGGAACGTTGGTCCCGCTCCAATTTATAATTGTTACAAGACAGAGCAGGAAATTGGGGATTACTAGAATTCCCGTGCCGCCCAAACAAAGAAAGTGCATGCTGATGCATCTTCTTCGGGTGTGTTCATTACAGAGAACTGTTTCTCAGTATCCTTTACGTCCTGGGTATGAGATACCGGATCAGGATCCCACATATGTAATCTGTTACATGGGCTACTGATAGGTAGAAAACTGAGAACGGGTGATAAGTTTCATGAGATAGAAAACGGTGAAAGTATTGCAGCCAAGTCTGTTGGTCACTATCACCCTGTATTACCAGAATACATTGATTCTGAACGAATGTTATTAGATACCGAACCTGATATACAACATCATATCAGTCTCTTTATTTGTAAAGAAGGATATAATTTTGTATTGTTGGATAATGTTTTGAACATTTCCTATATCAAGAGTTGATCGGTTCAGGCACGTTATCTAAAAGCATTGACGTTCTAAATCAAACTACAGTTCTTAGTATACAGAACACACACAAGAGGAAGAGTTCAGAAATGAACGAATCCTTTTGAGGTATTGTAGAATAGGTCATATCAATGCGACCCGACTAGCTGAAGTTACATATAGATGCATATTTAAATTAGTTTGAATTTACATCTTGTGAAACTTGCCCGTCATGTCATAGAGATAAGATGACCATAGATCTGTTTATAGGAAGCAGAGAAAGAGTAAGTGAACTCTTGGGATGATACATGTTGATGTATGAAGGTCCCCTGTTTACACATACCAAGACCGGTTCTTAGTACTTCATTACATTCTCTGATGATCTCTCAGGATTCAGACATAAGTTCCTGTTGAAACACAAGTCCGAAGCTTTTTGAGATATTCACGGAATATAAATTAGAAAGTAGAGAACCAAAACGGGTATAAGTAGTATGTCCTTTGATGTGATCAAGGAGGAGAATACTTGAGCACGGAATTCCTGAATTATTCTAAAGGAGAATGAGATTCTCTCTCAGCATTACTCCTCTGTATACACCACAGCACGTCGGTGTATCGGGGCGGAGCAATCACACCCTATGTGATAAGGTGTGCTCTATGATGAGTACTACCGAGTTACCTATTTACTTTTGGGAGTTATGCACTGGAGAAGTTGCATACATATTGAACAGGGTTTCGATCAAATCAGTTGCCTACCACATCATATGAGATATGGAAAGGGAAGAGCCCATATCTTAAGTTAGTTAAGATTTAGGGTTGTCCGGCCTATGTCTAAAAGCAAAATCCGGACAAGCTCGAGGCAAAGTCAGTTCTGTAGAAGTTTGTTGGATATCCCAAGCATTTGCAAGGGAATATCTTTTACCTAACCGAAGAACAAAAGATGTTTTGTTTCTCAGCATGCCACCTTTGTGAAAGGGAATTTCTTGTGAAGAAATTAGTGGACATGAGGTAGAACTGGAAGGAGTTCCAGCTATACAAACTGCAGCTGATGATTTGGTAGAACCAAATGATTCAATAGTTTCCAACGAACCTCAGCCTCTTCGCTGATTTAGTAGGGTTCCTCACCCACCTGAGAGATACTTCAGTTTCTCTATGACAGTGGGAGCGAGGAATGCATCATGAGATGATGACCAAACTAGTTTCGAGCTGGCCATCAGGAGTGGGACTCTGTAAGAATGGCTGGATGCTTAGCGATCTGAGATGGAATCCTTATACAACAACAAAGTATCGACTTTGGTTGCTTTATCTAAAGAGTTAAATCCCCATCAGGAGCAAGTATATCTTGAGAAGATTACTTGGTGTACATGGAAAAGTTGAGACTTTCAAAGTTAGACTTGTTAAAGGTTTGCATCATTGACCTGGTATGGATTATGATGAAACCTTTTCTAAGTAGCTATGCTTAAGTCCATCCAGATCCTACATGCCACGGCTACATACCATGACTACGATATCTGGCGGTTGGGTGTCATGACTGCTTTTCTAAATGTTGATTTGGAAGGGAGCGTCTATAAGTACACAGCCAGAAGGCTTCGTAGACAGTGGGAGCAGCGGAAGCGTGTACAAGTTGCTTTATGGGATAAAGCAGGCATCGCGGAGTTGGAACGTCTGTTTTGATGTGGTAGTCAAAGAGTTTGACTTTATCAAAATGGTAGATGATCCTTATATATACAAAAAGGTAGTAAGGAGTATGGTGAAGATCCTCGTAGAGTACGTGGATGACATACTCTAGATGGGGAAGGAGTTTCCTATGCTACGCTCGGTCAATCTCCGCTTATCACAATGATTCTCCATATAGGATCAAAGTGATACCTACTAAATCCTGGGTTTTAGATCTATGAGATAGATCTAATTGGATGTTAGGATACTCACTAGCTGTAGTGAGATGGTATCAATTGATCCTGGGGAGAATCACTGGAAGGGTTCCAGGGTGATAAGGACGACTGAATGTCAGTCACAGGCATTGTCTTTACCCTCCGTAAAGGGACGGTATGTTGGAAGAGTTCCAAGATAGATATCGTGGCATACTAGACGATAAAAGCTAGATACATCACTACCAAAGATGCAACCAAAGAGGCAGTCTGGGTGTATATTAGTTCATGAGATGAACTTCTGTAACATTTCCAAAATAATAAAATATTATTTTCGGGAATTTTTATAATTTAATATTATTTTATTGAATATTTTAATATTCTGGCGTAATTAAATGCAAATAAATGAAGAAAATTATGGAAAATTTTGGAAAATTCTAAAATGGGGTATTTATTGGAATTATGCCATTTTTAAGTGTTTGTGATCAATTATATGCTAATTTAGTGCTAATCGCGATTAAAAATCGCTAATCGGATTTTTTGGCCTTTTGTGCAAAATGTGCACATATCTTTTTCCTACACTTGTGTTACATTTTCTACCATGTTACTTTGGGTTTACTATTGGTGTAAGAAGAATTTGGATTAAAGGAAAAGAAAAAGAAAAGAGAAAGGGATAAGAAATAGGTATGGTGAGAAGAGAGGGTAGGTGAGGACTTTGACATAAAACTTAGCCTTTTCTCTTCATTCTCCTCCTCATTTCTCTCCCTCTCCCACCATTTGCTGCTGCTGCTCCTGCCATTCATTTCCCCCCCCCCCATCTTCAAGCCCCAAATCATCTCACAAATCACTCCAAAAGCCCACCCTCATTTCATTAAAAAGATGCACAAGCTTGAGATCTACGCAATGGACCAAGAAAGATGGTGTTTTGGCGCTGTTAAGGATTCATGAGGGTCTATTGAGGTATTTCCTTCACGTTAAGTGCTGTAATTCTTGTGCCTAGGCTTTAATTCAAGTTTCATATCGATATCGTGTGATTTTGTGCACTTTGGACAAAACTAGAGAGGGTTAGGGTAAAGTTGAGATGTGGCTGTGCAATTAGACTCTAATGGTAACCTTAGACCCTATTTTGACCAAGCCCCTGACCTGACACAACCTTAAACCCAAGAATACGGAATTACGGGACTTTCATGTCGGTTTGTGAGTGTTTAGAGTGTGCAGGGAAATCTGGAATGTACTGGGACTTTTTCAGGAAAATTAAACAACACCAGGGACCCAATTGAGACCATAGGAGGCCACCCTGACCAGACGGACCCCATTGGAGATAGGGGGCTGGCCAGGCCGGTTTTGACAAGTATGTGGCCGGCCAAGTAGTGATGGAATGCTTCGGGGTTGGTCCAGTAGCTCAAATATATCATATACATCACCCTGGACTTGTTTATTTGGCTAAATTTGACCCGAGGTGAAATCTGGGATCGTTTTCATGGGTTGCTGCCTTACTTTCAGTATTTGGTTTTACGTATTTTGATTTCCATATTTTGTTGTTTGTACGTTATCTCGATCGTGTGACGTTTGTACGACTGCATCGAGTGATTTCGGGTTGTTTTGCGAAGGTTAACCGTAGGTTCTAACCTATAGGCCTTTTAGCGAATCGTATTGGTTTTAGCGTATCGTTTCAAGTTTTGATTTGGTTTTGATGCGATGCGATACGTGTGATATGTGTAGGTACCCCGCGACGATCCGAGGCGATGCAGAAGATGACGGTGATATCGACACCGACACGCAGGATACAGGTGAGTAGATTTATATCTACGGGGAGAAGTCGGGTGGATGGCGTATAGCACCCCCGCAGTCCGTGGTGTTGTATACGAATACGTATACACACGTATATTTATTATGTGTGGTTTAGATTAGTGATGGTAATAATGTTATTATTGATGATAAGAATGTATTGGTTTAGTATAGTGCGAACCCTAGAGTAGTGGTTGCACCCACACATACACTTACACACATACTTGCATACATTCTTTCTTTTGTTGTGTGCATAGGATGGTGCGTATATCTACACATGGGTATGGGACTATGTGTTTATATACGGGATTTGAGAATGATACGTGGGTTTGAGATGATACTTGATGTGAGGCCGTGAGATCGGCGATGTGACATAGCTTGTCTTTGAGGTGCGAGATGATAGTTTTAGCGGGCCTTTGGACATGTGCTTTACCCGCATTCATATTCTTATAGATGGTATCGTTTTGTACTAGACTTGGAGTAGTACCCCAGATTATGCGATCTGATGATAGTGATACCTGATATGTGATGAGATAGTGTGATATTGATCCCTACCCAGCTATTGGGATGCCGTACGACGATTTACCGTACGAGCCGATATTGATGATAGATCCGCACTCATGACTCGAGGATATCTTACGATATGTTATTGAGGCGGGATCACCGACTATTATATCTATATATATGGACTCAGATGTAGGTGGTTTCATATCCCTCCTGTCTAGATTACTTAGTAGACCTTAGACTGAGCCGAGGTATACCTATTTCGAAACTAACGAATCGGGGATATTTTTAAGATAGGCAGAAGGGTTATACGGATATTTCCAAATGATGCATCTTTTCCTAAAACACCGTAGCCCTTGTTTTACTAAAAACCCGATTCGTCTTATTTCAAACGGCACCACTGCATGACATGTACATATTGGTGTAGATTCTGTACTTTTGCGTTGATTATTCGATTCCGCATATTCATGCTATCTGCATTGCATCGCTTGTACTGTGGTTATATTTCAGTCATGCTGCTAGGACACCAGCACCATTATCGATGATGTATATGTTCCACGTACACTTGTTGCCGGCTCACACACTCATCATCGATAATTGCCATGCCACTACACTGTAGTACTATTACATTCAGTATATGATCCTTGCATGACATGATGATGTGCATACCTTCCTTTACATGTCGCATACTTCATGCTTTTGATTATACGCATTGAGATATGTTGTTTCTATGATATTTCTGGATTTGGGAACCGAGGGTGTTTCAAAAGAGGATATGTCACTTCTTTAAAAACCCGGTTACCCTTGATATGATATTTCAGTGCGTCCACCATGTGTTTTCTCGGTGCTGAGAGCGACATGTGAAACCCGAATCGAGGAAGCGGATGAGACCGATTGCGGGTACATGGTGGACCCGGTGCGGTACCCCGGGGCAAGAAGATCGCAGATGATGGCGTTGAGCCAGTGCAGGGGAGCACTACCTACCGGTGATATTACCCGACACGTCGGATATCCGGAGGATACCGTCGTAGTCATGAAATGGATGGTAGGGGCCGATCTGGACTGACGGCGCCCTAGATTTTGTGATTGAGACATTGAGATTTCGAGATACAGAGGTATCGAGATACTGAGACTTATGTTTTGTGCCGATGCTGGGCACAATTTTCATGATGTTTTCGAGTGCCGATGCTGGGCACTCCGGTTCCATGATATTGATGTGTCGCGAGGGACACGGGTGGGTTATATCCTCATATTTCCATGCACAGGTTTTATGATATTTACTTGCATGATGGTTATTGTCATTGGGTGACGAGTGGACGGGATCCACGTGTGTGCAGATTTGATTACATTGATCATACCTCATATTCATGACATGCTATTACCTGAGGCACGAGCACTTGGCACTACACTCATGTATAGATATTATATTGCCAGTTTAGCATGCTTCAGCTTTATTCATATTGAGGTTTATTTATATCTGATCGTATTGACCTAGGATGGTCATGCATTCGATCTCTGCTTGTAGATATTTTCTATTCACGAGTTGGCAACTCACCCCCGTTGTGCCCCAGTTCTTGCAGGTTTTTGCCGTACAGATTCCATAGCGGCATTTCTGGTACACTGCTTCCATATGGGTGACTTGCGTTGGTAGGTGGGTTCTTTTGTATCAGAACCACCATTGTTCATGTATTATCTATTGTATCTAGAATTTCCATCAACCAAAACTTGTATATTGTTTCAGACTTAGAAAGTAGTGTTGTATTATTTGACCTTAGAGTCGCGCTTAGTAGTATTGCGGTTTTCATGCTTACTGTGTTTCTTTTGGGTTTGATCCTCGCCTTTCGGCGTTGAATATTATTATTGCTTGTGTGGTTGTGACCGTCGATTGACGAAGAGCTAGCTCCCGCTTGGGGATGCCTTTTATCATTGCATATTTATGTTATTCTTGTTGTACCCCGTTTCGGGCCAGTTTTTACAAAGGAAACTCTGCCGAAATTTTCAGGAAAGGTTACACATTTTAAAAATGCATATTCGGCTTAGTTATTTAAAAACCTTGATTTTCAAAATACGTTTCCTTCACTTCTTTAAACCAGTGTTTTTTACTTACTCTTAAAATGGTTTTAGATTTCTGGGCTTTTGGCTTACTTGGATCAGATGGAGTCCTATAGACTTCATATGGTTCAAGGCCAGTCACGTGCTCTTTCGGGTCGTGACAACTTCCTTCCTACCATTGTGTGACAATGGAGTTATGGCTTATGCCTAGGAACGCCCGTCCCATCAGTGATCCTGACATATTCTAAGGCAGTGTCACCTGATCATGGAGATGGTTGATCTCCAGGGGATCGAGGTTAGGAGAGTAGACTCAGAGGACAACACGGCGGATCCACTCACAAAGGCCTTTTCCCAGAGAGAGACTATTATGGGATGGTTGAGTATGAGATACTACAACCACTGTTATCAGATGGCCCTAGTGCAAGTGGGAGATTGTTAGTTATATGTATGCCCTAGAGGCCATTACTATACATGAGATGTATATTGTAATGGATGCTTGGACATATATAGGGAGGACTTTCTTGCTCGACATGATAGTATGCTATCTGGTTAATCTTTACCTTAACGTATACACCGATTGTCTCTCTGTAACATGTTGGTAAAGCCCTTAGGATGTGTACTTGACTACCTAGACTATGATGCGGATCATACTAGTGGGGACATGGTAGTCCATAAGTACATCCTTCAAGGTCCTTAGTCATGGGTGTATCGAGACGGGCCATCGATATACCAGAGTAGACTAGCGTATACCTTCTCGACCCATGTAGATAGGCGATGAATGATCCCATATCTATTGGTGTTTGACATCAGAGATGATATACGGGTGCTTAGAGGAGACTGGGTACACTGGACGGACTCGCCGAGAACTCCCAGATGGTATTATACCTTACGTCAGATGGCAGTTCTCTGGTGACACTGGTACATGTTAGTCTGTATATTAGTTGTATGTATGCCCTAGAGGCCAGTATTGTATAGATGATGTATATTATATTGGATACTTGGACATATATGGAGATGACTTTCTTGCTCGATGTGATAGTATGCTATCTGGTTGCTCTTTATCTTAACATGTATACTTGTCTCTTTATACTGTCTTATAGTTACATGTTGGTAAAGCCCCTAGGATGTATACTTGACTACCTGGACTATGATGCGGATCATACTAGTGGGGACATGGTAGTCCATAAGTACATCCTTCAAGGTCCCTAGTCGTGGTTGTATCGAGACGGGGCATCGATATACCAGTGTAGACTAGCGTATACGCTTCTCGACCTATGAGATGGGCGATGGATGATCCCATATCCATTGGTGTTTGACATCAGAGAGGGTATATGGGTGCTCAGTGGAGACTGGATACACTGGACGGACTCGCCGAGAACTCCCAGATGGTATTATACCTCACGTCAGATGGCAGTTCTCAGGTGACACTTGTGCAGGTTAGTCTGTAGACCCGAGATCGTCATAGAGTCTTGTGTGATTCCCACTGTGCTTTGATTTCCACCTTACCACGTCCATGAGGGCGTGCAAAACGGCGGTTTTTGGGTACAGTCCCGAGTCACATGGAGGCAATGAGCGATATGAGGGGTTTCGTCTCTCCCAGTATTGGCGGTTGATGTTGCACTGTGCTCGATTGGCCGTAACAGGGAAGTCCCTGGCCAGGGTTGATTCAGAGATTTTCTGATAAGTGTTTCCAGTAGTTTCTCGACCCGTTAGGGCCTCACATCGGCACGACTTATCGGTTATTGGGGTCTGACGTTTACCACCCCTAGACTCGATATGCGACATATCAGACGAAGAGACCGGACTGTACGGTAGTGTTGCCGGTTGGCTCGACGAGAGTTGTAGCAGGTTCTCTTGTTCTCTTCTGATCGCTCAATACCCGGGTGGCCGTTACGTTTAGCTGACCGCTTGTGTCTTGGGGGTGCTTGATATGATCATCACCCACTGCCGGCGTATTGACGAGTCTTAGAGTCCCACAAAGGAGTTACCTAGTCCAGGCGAAATGTTGTGGTGCGCGTATGCGATATTCGCATGGACCCGATTAAAATGCGCGTATAGGATACCGTATATTGATCGGACGGCTTGCTTTTGGTGGGGTCGTATGTGATATGTCCGTATTGATAAATCAAGTGTTGATTTATCATTTAACCATTAGTTTCTCACTACAAATCCTTTCTTGTGTTTGATAGATGTATGCATGCATGTATGCTTTCTTTATAGATTCATGCACATATGGATGTGCATACATACATACATACATACATACATCATCTATCATGGTTGTTTATACATATAAAATGGTGGCAATATAAGACTCACACCATGGTTTATATTATGAATTATTATTTATATTTATGCTAAAACAAAAGAAAAGAGATAAGATTAAATCAAAGATTAGTTTCTACACTCTTCTTTTGACCTAACCATGTTCACCTACCTTTTGACCATGGTTTAATCTTTCTCTTGTGTTTTAACTAAAGTAAAATTAAATATCCATAAAAGATAACCACGGTTTGAGATGAAGAAGGAAAAATATATATACTTATATTTTTCTTTTTCTCATTGGAGTTATTTTTCTCTTCTTCTAAAAATAGCCATCATCTTCTTCCTTCTTCTTCCTTTGCTCTCTAGAATTTTCAAGTGAGCAAAATACTCAACAAGATAGGATCTTGAAGTGAGAAAGAGAACCACAACACCATTCTACACAAGTCTAGCCAACTTGTTTAGAGTGTTAGCTTCATTTCATTTTCTTGATCGAGTGAAGTTGCAAGCTTGGACAAAGCGGACTCCGGGTGGATCATCGGTGACCTAGAGGAGTTCAAGCGGAGCTTTTCCAAACCCCAAGTAGCCAAGGAGTCTAGCGTAGGGAGCTACAAAGGTTGTACTCTCAAAAACCCTAGCTTTTCTTTCATGAGATGATATGCTATTTTTGAAACCCTAATTTTTCTAGGAACGATTCTTTGTTTGTTAACTTAGCACCCTAAAAATTCAATCTTTGGTACATGTGATGCTTCCAAACCCTTCATGAGGTGCTAGGTTAACCCTACGGTGGTATCAGAGACGACCTAGAACATTAGGCGACACTTTAGCGAAGTCAAAACTCCGATCGAACCAAAATACGATCTTTTCGGACACTCTCTGGACATTTTTTAAAATCTGGATATTTTCAGAATTAAAAATCCTTACAAAATTCAGCAGGGAAATCTAAGCACACACGTGAAAAACGATGCCATGAACAGTAGTTTTCACCGCGGAACCGCGGCAATAGCCTGCTTGGGCTGCGGTTCCGCGGCCGTACGGATGAATCAAAGTGTCGTTTTTGCACAGTAATTGTTTTTCTCTGCTTGTATATTTTTGGGGAATTTTTAATCTGAATATTGTACTGTATATTCTGGAGATGGTTTTGGACTCGTCGATTCGATCGGAATTTTCATTTCGTGACTTTTCCGGATAAATTAGAAAGTATTGAAATGTTTGAACGAGTATCATTTGCTCACTTTGTAGGGTTCCTAGGCACTCTAGTGATGTCTTACAAGGCATCGATCATGCCAATATAAAATTTTATGGGTGCCGAGAGACCCGACTACGGATCGTCGGCTAGATTTCTAGGCGAAAAGATAATTAGTTAACAACTTAACTAAAGTTTAAACGGAAATACAACCTTTGTAGATCCGGTACTCCACCTCCATAGCTCCGCAACGAAGTCCCCTCGCTGTCCTAGTAAACTCCCGGGCTCTAGCGTCGGCTTCATCGGAGAATAGGCGAGCTAGGTCGTCGACGACGTGCCGAAGATGATCTACGTCGAGCCATCACTAGATCAAGCTCCACCTTCACCAAGCCATGAAAACTTGTGAAGGAAACACACTCTACTACTTGGCAAGAGGTAGAGGATGAAGAAATAGGAAGTGGGTAGACTTTAGAATTGGATTTCTCACTTGTTTGCTCAATTTACCATTGATGAAGAAAGCTTTCATCTTTGAAGATGAAGAAGAAGAAGAAGAAGAAGAAGATAAAGTTATGATAAGTTATTTAGAAAATAGAAAATAAAATAATACTTATCATAATCAACCATGGTCAAGTGTAGAGAATTAACTAAGGTTAGATTAATGGTTAGGGTTAAAGATAAAGACAAAGTGGTCACTTTGGTCAAAGCTTCATGAAGCTTCAAAAAGCTTCATGAAAGATAATAAAATAAAGAAACCATTTTGCTTTTCTTTTATGCTTTTATTTATATCCAAAATGAATAAACAAATAATGAAATGAAAAAGCAAAACCCTAATCATTAAGTTAACCATGGTTTAATTCTATACACTTAACCAAATTAGCATGTATCATCAAACATGATACAAACAAATGTACAAATGTATATCACATATACAATGTGCACAAACCAAGTGAGAAAATCCATTTAAAGTAAACCAATACTAGTTAATGCAAAGTAATATATCAAATATATAATTATGCATTAAATCATTAAATCAACACTTGATTCAATGATCCGGTCATGTCGCACACAACCGACTAGTATACAATGTATCGGCTTATCGAATCAACGCTTGAATCGATAACTAGGTTATATCGCATACAACCATTCGACACATTGATCGCGAGAATATAATACGGTATCACATACACGCATTATTCTCGGTCCCGCACATATCTCATATGCGCTCCTATTTCGTTTCGCTTGAGCCAGGAAACCTCTGTGTAGGACTCTAAAAACTCGTCAATACGCCGGCAGCAGATGATGATCATATCAAGCACCCACAAGCCGCAAGCGGTCTGCTAAACGTAACGGCCACCCGGGTATTGAGCGATCAGAAGATCCACGAGCAAGCCCGCTCACACTCCAGTGAATCCAACCAGTAACACTACCGTACAGTCCGGTCAGATCGTCTGATATGTCGCATATCTCGCCTAGGGGTGGTAAACATCAGACCCCAATAGCTCGATAAGTCGTGTCGATATGAGGTCTATAATAATTCGAGAAACTACTGGTAACACTTACCAGTAAATCTCAGCAACCCTGCCCAGGGATTTCCTGTTATAGCCAATCGAACACAGCGCAACATCAACTCCCTATACCGGGAGAGACGAATCCCCTCCTATCGCTCATTGCCTCCATGTGACTCGGGACTGTACCCAAAAACCACCGTTTTGCACGCCCTCTTGGATGTGGTAAGATGGAAATCAAAGCACAGTGGGAACCACACAAGACTCTATGATGATCTCGGGTCAACAGACTACTCTGTACCAGTGTCACCAGAGAACTGCCATCTGACGTGAGGTATAATACCATCTGGGAGTTCTCGGCGAGTCCGTCCAGTGTACCCAGTCTCTACTGAGCACCCGTATATCATCTCTGATGTCAAACACCAATGGATATGGGATCATCCATCGCCCATCTGTATGGGTCGAGAAGGTATGCACTAGTCTACTCTGGTATATCGATGCCCCGTCTCGATACACCCACGACTAGGGACTTTGAAGGATGTACTTATGGACTACCATGTCCCCACTAGTATGATCCGCATCATAGTCCAGGTAGTCAAGTACACATCCTAAGGGCTTTACCAACATGTAACAGAGAGACAATCAGTGTACGCGTTAAGGTAAAGGGTAACCAGATAGCATACTATCATGTCGAGCAAGAAAGTCCTCCCTATATATGTCCCAGCATCCACTACAATATACATCCAATGTACAGTAATGGCCTCTAGGGCATACATATAACTAACAATCTCCCACTTGCACTAGGGCCATCTGTAGCAGTGGTTGTAGTATCTCATACTCAACCATCCCATAAAAGTCTCTCTCTGGGAATAGGCCTTCGTGAGTGGATCCGCCGTGTTATCCTCTGAGTCTACTCTCCTAACCTCGATCACCCTGGAGATCAACCATCTCCATGATCAGGCGATACTTCTTTAGAGTAAGTCTGGATCACTGATGGGACCGGCGTTCCTTGGCATAAGCCACAACTCCATTGTCTCACAATGGTTGGAACGTAGTTCATCTCATGAACTAATATACACCCAAACATCCTCTTTGGTAGCATCTTAAGTAGCGATGTATCCAGCCTTTATCGTCTAGTATGTCACGGTATCTAGCTTGGAACTCTTCCAACATACCGTCCCTTTACCGAGGGTAAAGACAATGCCTGCGACTGACATTCAGTCGTCTTTATCACCCTGGAACACTTCCAGTGATTCTCCCCAGGATCGATTGATACCTTCTCATTACAACTAGTGAGATACCTAACATCCAATTAGATCTATCTCATAGATCCAAAATCCAGGATTTAGTAGGTATCATTTTGATCCTATATGGAGAATCATTGTGATAAACGGAGATTGATCGAGCGTAGCATAGGAAACTCTTTCCCTATCAAGAGTATGTCATCCACGTACTATACGAGGATCACTACCATACTCCCTACTACCTTTTTGTTTATACAAGGTTCATTTACCATTTTGATGATGTCAAACTCTTTGACTAATCCATCAAAACAGATGTTCCAACTCCGCGATGCCTGCTTTAATCCTATAAAGCATCTTGTACACGTTTCCGTTGCTCCCACTGTCTACGAAGCCCTCTGGCTGTGTACTTATAGACGCACTCTTCTAAATCATCATTTAGAAAAGCAGTCATGACACACAACCACCAGATATCGTAGTCATGGTATGTAGCCGTGGCAAGTAGGATCTGGATGGACTTAAGCATAGGTACTGGAAAAGGTTTCATCATTATCCACGCCTGGTCAATGACGAAAACCTTTAACAAGTCTAGCTTTGAAAGTCTCAACCTTTCCATTTACACCAAGTAATCTTCTCAAGATATACTTGCTCCTTATGGGGATTTAACCCTTCAGATATAGAAACCAAAGTCCATACTTTGTTGGTGTATAAGGATTCCATCTCAGATCTCTAAGCATCCAGCCATTCTTACAGAGTCTCACTCCTGATGGCCAGCTCGAAACTAGTTGGGCCATCATCTCATGATGCAATCCTCGCTCCCACCGTCATAGAGAAACTGAAGTATCTCTCAGTTGGGTGAGGAACCCTACTAGATCGGCGGAGAGGCTGAGGTTCGTTGGCATCTACTGAATCCTTTGGTTCTGTCAAATCATCAACTGTAATTTGTATAGCTGGAACATTTCCAGTTCTACATAACAGACTTTGCCTCGAGCTTGTCCGGATTATGCTTTCAGACATAGGCCGGACAACCCCAAATCTTAACTAACTTAAGATATGGGCTCTTCCCATACCATATCAAATATGAAGTGGTAGGCAACAGATTTGATTCGAACCCAATTCAATAGGTATGCATCTTCATAAGTGCATAACACCCTAAAGGAAATAGGTGTCTCAGTAGTACTCATCATAGAGCACACCATATCAAATAGGGTGTATCTGCTCCGCCCCGATATACCATCGTGCTATGGTGTATACGGAGGAGTAATGCTGAGAGAGAATCTCATTCTCCTTTAGAATAGTCCAGGAATTCCATGCACAAGTATTCTCCTCCCTGATCTCATCATAGGACATAATACTTCTACCCGTATATTGGTTCTCTACTTCTAATTCATATTCTGTGAATATCTCAAAAGGTTCGGACTTATGTTTCAACAGGAACATATGTCTGAATCTAAAGAGATCATCAGAAAACGTAATGAAGTACAAAGAACCAGTCTTGGCATGTGTAGACAGGGGACCTTACATACATCATCATGTATCAGTCCCAAGAGTTCATTAACTCTTTCTCTGTTTCCAATAAACAGAGCTATGGTCATCTTATCTTTGTGACACGACTGGCGAGTTTCACAAGATGTAAATTCAAACTAATTTAAATATGCATCTATATGTAACTCCAGCTAGTCGGGTCGCATTGATATGACCTAGTCTACAATACCTCAAGAAGAATTCGTTCATTTCTGAACTCTTCCTCTTGTGTGTGTTCCATATACTAAGAACTGTAGTTTGATTTAGAACATCAATGCTTTTAGATAACGTGCCTGAACCGATCAACTTTTGATATAGGAAATGTTCAAAACATTATCCAACAATACAAAATTTTACCATTTCTTTACTAATAAAGAGACTGGTATGATTTTGTATATCAGGTTCGGTATCTAATAACATTCGTTCAGAATCAATGTATTGGTAATACAGGGTGACAGTGACCGACAGACTTGGCTGCAACTCTTGCCCCATTTTCTGCCTCATGAAACTTATCACCCATTCTCAGTTTTTCAACCCTTTTGTAGCCCTATGTAACAGATTACATATCTGGGATCCTGATCGGGTATCACATACCAAGGATACGGAGGATACTGAGAAACAGTTCTTTGTAATGAACACACCCGAAGATGATGCATCAGCATGCACTCTCTTCGTTTGGGCGGCACGGGAAATCTGGTATTCCCTAAATTCCTGCTCTGTCTTATAACATTTATAAGTTGGAGCGGGACCAACGATCCCCAGCTCAGTATAACAAGCGGGTTCGGTCAATATTCCGTATTATTATCTTGATTAAGGCGTGATATGGTCGCTACCTGGAGAGAGAGAGAAGAAAATACTCAGCGTGCGCTCTTGCAAGATCAGATTGGTTATTATTTTATCTAATCAGTATGGCTCCCACTGCTTTTTATCAAATATTCCTTCAAACCCTAAAAGGAAAGACTAGCCGGGATTAATTACACACTACAAGTTCGCCAATCTTTCAGCCAGGCCAGTGTCGGTACTTTGAGGGAGGTCCCCCGTGCTTTCGCACAAACCTAATTAATGTAAACCTCGTTTTCCCAGAGGCGTAACCTCGTTGACACCTTTCTAGACATCTACTTGATCGGCTAATTGTAATGTATAAAACTCTCCCAGAAGTAACTCTTACTCGCAGCGGGTATCGGGATCCAACTATCTCATTGAAGGTATGCAATCTCATTGCAAATTTCAACACTTGAAATTCCCGATAATATTTTGCCCCTAACGTGCTATGACCTTGACGAAAGCCAACAAACCATAGCCCGCTAGTCAAGTTCAACCCGTCATTTCCTGATTGAATTAAACCCACCCGCACGACCCTTGACAAAAGCCAACAAAACCGCACGACTACCCTAATCCAATCGCATCGTATGCTAGCAGATAAGCAGCATATAGCTACCGCACACTGCACCTTGACGAAAGCCAAAAAATGCAGCACGAATACTATATACAACTTATCTGAAATGACGGAGGGCTACGACAGGTTTTTCTGAAAACCTATTGCGTAATGAACTTGATATCATTGTAGAATCAAATGATTTTGAAATGGAGTGCTTTTGAGGCTTTTCTAGTTTTGCTAAAGGAGTCACTCCCGGTGAAGGGATCGTCGGTCCTTTCCTCGTCGAATGAGGTGCGGGATATATCATATATATCACTGTGCAAAGCAAAAACTCTTAAAAGCAATCAAAAGACAAACCGAGGGTGTAGCATCTGCCAGTTATTGCTAAAGGAGTCACTCCCGGTGAAGGGTCTCGGTCCTTTCCTCATCGAATAAGGTGCAGGATATATCACGTATACCGCTGTGCAAAACAAGAACTGTAGCTACCTGTTTTATTTTGAAATTCGATTCTACAACTTCTTAGGTTTCTTTTATTTCATTAATCTCATTAATGAAGTCCCATCATTTAAATACCTAAACATCACAGATAAATACGACGTACACTTATACCATCCGCATTCGTCTCGATGTCCCCTCGTGCACCGTTAGGTTAGGTAACTAACGACAGAGCGGGGCAGGGCTAGCGCGGGTGTAAAACATAAGTAACGCCTATATAATATATCATATATACTATATACTGTATCTATCACAGAACATCACATGATCACATCACGGATATCGCAGCAGAAGAAACATATGAAATATTGGATATACTAGGACGTCCGTGCTTTCAATACGAGCCAGTATAAAACACGGATTCCACGGTCGTGACGAATAGCCAAACCCACACCCCTAGACCCCTACGAGAGCAGCAAGCAACCCCACCAATTCTAGAGTTAGGAGACCCGGACTCGACTCCTCGAGTTGCTCTCCCACTGAACTCCAGAACCCGGTTACTTGTGCTCCCCTCCTTGGGTCTATCCTAGTGCGGAAAAGTAAATAATATACAAAGGGTGACAATTTCCGCAACCTGGAAGTGCCCTAATAAAAAGAATATTACATACAAGTTTTTACATGAATGAAAATGAAAAACACTCATCTCACATAAAAACCCCCGGCTATTCAAACACGACGATCCAATATAACATATCCAGCAACACATAACATCACATGTCATCAACGTAAGTAAATATGCGCATCCCAATTGTCGTTGACATATAGCAACGAAACCGGCGATATCACATATTACACTTACGGTCACAGAAAAGAAAGTGTAAAACTACAACAGTTGGAATCCGCAACCACCTCAGACATCGCATGTCTGACCAAATGAATTACTTAGACATCACATGCCTAACAATTATAAACCCCGCATTTTAGTCTCAAAATCGAAAACACTTTTCAATATCAAGTCGGGCAATTCAACTAGATTCCCGACATCCTGATCGAATGCTCGTCGCAAACTTCAGTAGGCGGCCGCACCCCCGATACCGTCGACGAAGTGCACCATGGCGGAACACCGCTGCCGCGAGCACCCGGACGGATGCTTTCGGCGACGGGGTTCTCCTACAGTCACTTGGTCGGGGCTATGGAGTGAGGCTGTCTATTAAGTTTACCCGGCGAGTATCCGCGTACGCTACGTGATTGCGACGGACTTTTGATCACATCAAAATTCCGTGGCAACCGATCAAGTGAGACTAAACTGCTATGTTTATAATATTCATTCATTTATCACATAACTTTTGTGAATTCCAATTATTGTATCCCATTCCGGATAAATAGAAAATGTCAAACTTTCCGATCGAACAATCGAACACCCAAGTTTTCCCGATACAGATCAACATTGTAGCGTTTTGAAAATCGTTTCGGTGAAATTTCGGAAAATCGGGAAAATGAGGGGGTTTTCTGTAAAAAGTCAAAATACAAATATCTTATTATAAAAATTAAATATACATATTCTAGCTATGTAATTGCTATTATTTGGTGTTTATTGAGCCGCTGGTGAAATTTCAAATTTTCTGAAAAAAAATATATTATTTTATTATTATTTTAAGCCGTCACTAATACATTTAATTAGGGAAAATTACAAATTGGAATGAGTTGAAACAAATTTTGTGCATCATAAAACATTAAATAAAAATTTATCATGTGGTTTTTGGAACGAAATCATTTGCCAAAATGGTTTAGAAATTATTGAAGAAAAAAGGCTTTTTTTAGCGTAAATGGATGTTTGGGGTATTGTATTTATCATTTTTCATCACCCCACACCCGTGCCCACATTCACACACCCCCACTTACTCCTCCCTATGGCTGAATTCAGCACCCACCATATTTTTTCCCCACTTGATTTCCAAGGAAAAAGAAATGAAAGAAAAGAAAAGAAAATGAGTGAAGTAGTTAGACTTTGACTTTGCTTTGACCTTGACTTTGCCCCACTTTCTCTACCTCCCTCTCTCTCCTCCCCCACTCCCATTTTCTGGCCGAAATCCCTTCTCCCTACAGCAGCAGCCCCCCCTCCATTTTCCCCTCTCCTTTCTCTTCAAAACTTCATCAAAAATTGCTCAAAATCCATCAAAAAAAATCCCAAAACCCAAATCCGACTCCTACCCATTTTAGCTTAGCCCGTATAGCATGGATCCTTGTGAAAAGAGAGCATTTTGGGAGACCATGGATGCTTGTGGATCTTCAAATGTTTTTGGGTATAATTCTAAACTTTTTTTTGCTTAATTTGTTACTTGTTTCTTAAAGTTAATTTAATTAAGTGTTAATGTGGTTTATGTGAGTTTAATTGCATGATTAAGATTTCAAGTTAGGGTTTGTTGTGGAAATGAGTTGTGTTTAATTGCGCATGGTTTAGTGATGTGGATTAACACATTTAGTTTTGTAGAAAACTAATCTAGTTGTTAATTACAAGTTGTTACTTGAAAAATGTCCAAATTAAGCTTTTTGTTGCAAACTAGGTTTTTTTGATTTAATTCGAAATATGAGATTAAAATTATGGTTAGGGTTTTTATCATATTATTAACTTTATTAAGTGTAGTTTAACACTTTAGTTCATGCAAATCTAAGCTAGATTGTAGTTTGTGCATTTTTGCTTTGAAATTGTTAAAATTTAAGTATTTTGTAAACTAGAATATTAGGGTTTTTGGAATTTAATGAGATTAAATTCCGGAAATTGTTTATACGACTTATTTAAGATATTTAATAAGTATATTGGCCGCTACATTAATTTAAATATCGTGTTTTGTACAAAAACGGCGAATTGTGCTTGCTAGATTTTCGGAAAAATGACTTTTTAAGTGAAATTGGCGTTTTTGTGAGTTTTAACCTAGTTTATATTAAAATTAGTGTTCGTGAATGTGCAAATGAGTGTGATTGGATTTTCTCGATGGTTTGACGTTCGTACATCGACATCGAGGGTTGGTTTGACTATTCCTGCATGCGTGGGCGATAGGTTTGGACCTATGCGTGATACGCGTGCCGATTTGATTTTCGTATGCCGTTTCGATTTCGAATTTAGTTTTAATGCGATATGGTACGTTATGATATGTAGGTACCCCCATGTGGACTTCGAGACGACAAGCAAGTGCGTGGCGACGTCGGCACCGGCTAGCGAGGACCAGGTGAGTAGATTTATATCTACGGGGAGAAGTCGGGTGGATGGCGTATAGCACCCCCGCAGTCCGTGGTGGTGTATACGGATGCGTATACACACCAAAAATTATTATATGTTATTTAGGATTAATAACGATGCTTAGGATGGATATTGGTGTGTTGGATTACTTTAGTGTTGCGAACCCTAGGGTAGTGTTACACACACATACACACATACATACTTGCATACATTTCTATTGATATGTGCTCATGGGATTCTTTATAGTTATGTGTTCACATGGGTATGGGACTATGTGTTCACATACGGACTGAAGATGATACTTGGGATTGAGCTGAGTCGATGAGATTTGATTTGAGGCCGTGAGATCGGTGATATAGCAGGGTTCGTATCTTAGATACGACATGACGTTGTAGCGGGTCCTTGACGTTGTGTTTCACACACGTCCATGCATACGTAGGCGGTATCAGTATGGTACTAGACATAGATCAGTACCCCGATCATGATATTTGATAAAGAGGATACCAGGTGAATAGTATGATGAATGTGATATTGACCCGTACCCAGATTGGGATGCCGTACGACGGATTTACGTACGAGCTATATTGATGATTGATCCGCACTCTTGACTTGGAATGCCTGATTATAGATATGGTATCGGATATGATATTATTGAGGCGGGATCACCGACTATACATATACAGGTATGCATATGTATCGACTCAGATGATAGGCGGTTTCCTTACCTGTAGTTCAGCTTGTTAGTTCAGCCGTATAGTTTAGTGTAGTTGTTAGATTAGATTAGACTTCTTACCTATTTCAAAAACTAACGAATCGTGGGCATTTTTAAAGACAGCTCAAGGGAATCTACGGATATTTCAAAAACGACGTATCTTTTCATAAAAACACCGTAGCCCCTATTTTCAAAACCCCATGATTCGTGTTATTTCAAAAGGCAACATTCGTAGGACTTATATTAGATTATTGTAGATTAGTTATCGTTGTGTCTAGTATTCAGCTCCCGCACATTATTGATGTTCGCTCTGCCTCGCATATTTATTTTGCTGCATATTCCATTATTGATATCATGTTGTTAGGACACCAGCACCATTACCGATGATGCGTATGTACCACGTACACCTACTTGCCGGCTCACAGACATCTTCATCGGTAATTTCCATGTCACGTACACTTTAGAGAATATAATTGCTTGACTTAGATTGTTAGCTGGTAGTTTTGACATGATATTAGTGTACTTCCCTTATATGCCATATTAGACATTGTAGTTATTACCTACCACTTCATGCATACTGTTATTCAGTTGTTCATGCCTAGTTCATTATCATTGACATATGCACTTGTGATGATTTCTTGAGATTTATGATATTTCTGGATTTCGGGGAAAGCCGCAAAATTTACAACTTATGATCTTTTAAAATATAAAATGTTGCGGTTTTCTAGTGATGTAAAGTGTCGTCCACCATGAGTTTGCTGTGGTTTTGGAGATCCGTGTCGAGGAGTGGAGGAACCGTCACGGGTACATGGTGGGCCCGGTATGGTACCCCGGGGTAAGAGGAATGTGGTGTTGACGTTGAGCCTGGCTGGGGAGCACTACCTACCGGTGATATTACCCGACGCGTCGGATATCCGGAGGATACCGTCGTGATCTTGAGATGGATGGTAGGGGCCGGTCCGGACTGACGGCACCCTAGATATTGAGCTTGAGACATTGATATTTCGAGACAGTGAGATTTATGTTTTGTGTCGATGCTAGACACTGTTGATACTGATTTCATTATGATACCTCAGTTTAAAAATACGAAGGAAATCTCACTAATTTATGAAAACAGTTTCTTCATTTACATGTATTCTGTTTCATGCATTCATACCTCATTCATATGATATATTGCTACCTGAGGCACTGACACGGGCACATGAAATTATACTCGGGTTAGATATTACCCTAGTCATTGTTATAGGCTGCCTGTTATACTTATATTTGAGGATATATTATGATCATTGACCTAGGTTGCGTTATTTATGCGATTTCTGTGCGTAGATGTTTTTCTATTCACGAGTTGGCAACTCACCCCCGTTGTGCCCCAGCTTCTTGCAGGTTTTGCCGTACAGGTTTCATTACGGCTTGCGGGCTCAGTTTCATTCGGGTGATTTGCTAGTAGGTGGGTTTACTTGTATCATACCCCCATTATATATCTTGTATATCATTATTCTGTTCTATCTAGAAGTTCCATCAACCAAACATGTATTTTTTTTGAGATAGAGACCAGTGCTGTTTATTCTTTCGACCTTAGAGTCGCTCGTTATATTTCTGGTGGTTTTGAGATCCTTTTGAGTTTTGATACTCGCCGTTGGCGTTGTATATTATATTGCTTGTGTGGTTGTGACCGTCGATTGACGAAGAGCTAGCTCCCGCTTGGGGATGCCTTTTTATTGATTTCGTATACTATTCATGTTGTATCCCGTTTGGGAGCCAGTTTTTACAAAGGAGACTCTGCCGAAATTTTTAGTAAATTTTGATGTTCTTAAAAACCGCATAATTCGGCTTATGCTATTAAAACTACTTGTTTTAAATTGGTTTTCCTTCACTCTACTTCTTTTCTTGGTTTGGATTTCTGGGTTTTCGGTTTACTTAGATTACGTACGCCTCGAGACGTTTCGTAGTTTAAGTGCCGGTCAGGTTCCGTACTTTCGGGACGTGACAAAGTTGGTATCAGAGCGTTAGGTTTTAACCTTCGGAGCGTAGGATGACCCTTGGTTGATGGAATAGGTGACTAAAGTAGAGTGACGTACCGTTGGTATGTTCCGCGTGTTAGTGTTTATGCCCTAGAAGGCCATTACTGTATCATACTAGCTTCTATATTACTTAATGGAAGCTTGGGATATTCACATGTATATAACAGTCTTGCTAAACATGGTAGTATGCTACTTGGTTTTTCTATCTTAATATGTGAGTATACGTATTGATAGAGCTCTTAGGATCTTGCTTGTCTACCAGCATTGTGATGGCAGTCACACTAGTGGGGGCTGGGTAGTCTACAAGCACATCCTTATTCAGGTCCCTGGTCGTTGGATTATCGAGACAGAGCATCGATACTCCGGAGTAGACTAGTGTGTACGCTTCTCGTCCCAGTTGGGGAGATGGTCTGTCCCACAGCCATCAGTACGTCGTACTGGAGATAGTATACAGGTGCTCGTTAGGTTACGGGTACACCGGACAGGACTCACAGGGAACTGTTGGTTGGTTTGATACCAGTCGTCAGTGAACAGTTCCCAGGTGACATGAGTACAGCGTAGTCCGCAGACTTGACACTGCTACTTCGCCTCGAGTGTGTCCCACTGTTCTTAGATTGCTACCCTACCACGGCTCAAAGGAGTCGTGCAAACAGGTAGCAGTTGGGTGCAGTCCCGAGCACTTGGAGGCAGTGGCGGTTAGACAGGATTCGTCCCTCCCGGTATTGGGAGTAGATATCGTGCTGTGTCAGAGAGCCATTACGCAAAGTCCCTGGCCAGGGCAAGCGAGATTTGCTGGTAGGTTCCAGCAGTTTCTCAGGGTGTAATGGGCTTCACTCCGACACGACTTATACCGCTATTAGGGGACTGACGCTTGCCGCCCCCCTAGGCCCGATATGCGATAGTCATGGACGAACGGACCGGACTGTATGGAGATTGTCACATCAGACTTAGTAGGAGTTCGGATGGGTTTACTCATCGGCCTTCTTATCGACAACTACCTGGGGACCGTTACGTACAGCTAGTGCCGCTTGCGGTCTGTGGTTAAACCCACTGCCAGCGTAGTAGTCGAGTCTCTAGAGTCCCACACAGAGAGTTTCCTACTCCAGGCGAAACGATATAGAGGTTGCATGGTTTTGCGACAAAGGGTTCGGACGCATACGTGCGTTTACGCGCGTACGACTTTCGGACAGATTTTACCAGTCGGCTTTGGTTTAAGCCAGTTACTGGTATCCGGTTATTGGATTTTTACAGTCTAAAGTTTTTCCGTATTTTTACGGATCGGAGGGGCGTTCTCGTAATTACTCGAGAAGCTTCTAGAAGATGTGACTAAGGAGGTTTGTTTTGGAAAGAGAGTGAGTCATAGTGGTGATTCATTCACTTCATTAATGCACATTTATTGCTTAATGACTCATGTTAATGAATCATCACAAGATATTTTGTGAAGCATGCTTATTCATTTCCTTTATTGATTATTTGAAAATAAGAATGCTTCATAATATTATGATACACTCTCTCTCTTCTCTCATTATCATATCACACATTCTCTCTCCTCAAGCTCTCATCTTCAAACCCTAATCCTTAATCCTCATGTGTTGAGATCAAAGGATTAGTTAGACTAAACAATCCATAACCTTCACTCTATATCATCCTCTCATCTTTGATTAGCAATCAAAGTTGATTAGTTACCTCAAGTTAGAGGTTTAGCTTGGAGTTTCGCTCTCGGGTGGATCGTCTACTACCTAGAGAAGGTCGAGGAGTACAAAGGAGGACGTAAAGAAGAAGGACCGGTTTCATTAGGTATAATCCCTAATCACTTATGAAAAGAAACTCATAAGATACGGTTATTTATAGTTTAGCTTCGATTCAAGCGGTTAGTCGATGTTCGTTGTTTAAACTTGATTGTTTTTGTAAAATCAGCCTCCCCACAAGTACTGGGGTGTACTACATCGACTTACAGTGGTATCAGAGCCTCGCTAAACACTAAATAACTTAATCGCAAATTTGTACGAATTTCGAACGAAAAAACGAAGCCGGAAAACCCTAATTCTGTTTAGTTTCTGTCGAACTTAAAATCAAGTCCTAAAATTTTTCTGGTGTGTTCAGAGAGCTAGAAAGGAGTCCAGGAGAACACCCAAGAAATTCGAGCCCATGAATCGGCAACTCGGCCGCGGAAGCGCGGCGGATCGGTGGGATCCGCCGCGCTTCCGCGGCGCTTTGGCCGAGTCATGGACTCGTCTTTCTTGTGTGGGTCCCCTGTGACATTTGGGGTTTTCTGGAATATTTAATTATTGCTCAGGTTACTGTTTAACAGAGCAGATTTTGGAGCAATATTGAAGTTGTTTATTCGATCGAAAAATACAGTATTTGCGTATTGGATTATATCTGTGATTGTTTAATGTGTTCGTAAACCTCCCCCAACTGCTAGTATGTCGGTTGGCAGGGGGTTGCACATTTCTGAAATGGTTATATCTGTTTGTGCATATAAACTGTATTGGACTGTTGTGGTGTATAGCCGGGGTTAGCAAAGGGTTATTGTTTAATTCGTTTGTTGTAAATGTAATTTGTTGTAATATTATTTTCGCGGGGCACTTCCAGGTTGCGGTCGTAGCCACCGTTGTATTATTTCATTTTACTGTTTTTGCTCCTAGGACTGACCCAAGGTGGGGTACACAGACTGCCGGGTGGGTAGTTTGCCGTACCCGTAGGGGTCGAGGGTGGGGTAAACGGCTATTCATCACAACTGTGTAATCTGTCTTTTCTTGCAGGCTCAAAAGAAATACAGATTGCTTGCAAATCCAATATTGTTTATCTGTGTTCTGGAATGAATATCATTGCGTCAGACGAATGTAAAATATCTATATTTATTATAGCTATTTAGACGTCACTTATGTTTTACACCCGCGCTAGCCCAGCCCCCGCTCTGTCGTTAGTTAAGTAACCTAACGGGTGATGACGGGACCCCGTGGCGAATGCGGATGGCATAAGAGGACGTTATATTTTCGTTGTTTTCTGCAATGATAGGTTAATGATGGGACGCATTATCTATAATGCAAAGTAAAACAAACCAAAGTTTAAATCGTTGGAACAATTTAAAAGAAACCACTCGGTTATTTTTAAAACAGATATTTTTAAATGCGGAGATTTAACCACTCCTTTTAAAAGCTATCAGGTTCCTTCGGTTATATCAAGTTCACTACGTTCACGGTTTCGCCAAAACCAGTCGTAGCCCTCCGTCATTTCTTATGAATGGTCAGTAGTATTCAAGCTATGTTTGTTTGGCCCTTAGTCAAGACATAGTGTTTGGTAGCTGCTGGGGTATTCATTTGTTGCATAGATAGATGAGTTGGTTTGGGACAGTCGTATTACTTTGTTTGGCCCTTAGTCAAGAGTATACGGATGGGTTCAAATCAACAGGATAATGATGGGCAGAACTTGACATGTGACTTATGATTTGTTGGCCCTTAGTCAAGATCATAAGAGCATGGGGCAAAAACTTATATCGGGAATTTCTAAAGAAACTGAAATTTGCAAAGAGATGCATACCATTTGGAGTTTGATGAATGTTGGTAGGATTCCTTCAACATTATCATACGATGATATTTGGATCCCGATCCTACTGTGAGTATATGCTACTTATCAGGATATTCGTCGCTTAACGATCAATGCTATAAACCTAGTAGGTGTCCAGAAAAGTGTCAGCGGGGTTACGCCCCCAGAGAAAAGAGGTTATTTAATTAAGGAACTTCGCGAAAGCGTTGGAAAACCTCCCTCGAAGTATCGACACCAGCCTGGCTGAACGGTTAAGCAAGTATTGTACGGTGAGAATAGTCTTGGCTAATTCTTCTTTTATGGTTTGAGGAAGGATTCGAGAAACAGTGGGAGCCATCCAGTTTAGATAAACTAAAAACCACTCTAAACTTGCAAGAGCATCATGCTAAAGAGTTTTCTTCTCTCTCTCCTAATTGCAGCGACCCTGAAAATGACTGGACTTAAGTTACTTTTAGAGAAAAATATACTGACGGGGCCAAACTATAAAGATTGGCTGCGGAATGTCAAGATGGCTTTGACCTATGACAAACTGGGGTACGTCCTCACCGCTACAGCACCTGTTGTCCTTGGTCCCAAATCCAGCAATGCGGATAAGGAAATCCGTAAAACCTGGGATTTAGATTGCGCGAGAGCCAAGTGCATCGTGCTTGCCTCGATGAACAATGAACATCAGAGGAGGCACGAGGAT
Organism: Agapanthus africanus; assembly: GCA_030015575.1. Taxonomy (NCBI): domain Eukaryota; kingdom Viridiplantae; phylum Streptophyta; class Magnoliopsida; order Asparagales; family Amaryllidaceae; genus Agapanthus; species Agapanthus africanus. The sequence continues at coordinate 151,830,038 of JASDDO010000016.1, forward strand.
ATGTCCCTAGATGGCATATTTCTCCATACAAAGGAACTTTATGGAGAGCAATCTCGTATAGCAAGATACGAGACCTCTAAGAAACTGTTTCGAGCGAGGTTGGCTGTCGGGTCATCAGTAGGTGAACATGTCCTACAGATGATCGGCTATATTGAAGAGCTCGCGGACCTTGGAACGACTTTGGATAATGAGCTCTATACAGATCTTGTTCTCCAGTCCCTTCCTCCCACCTACGCCCAGTTTATCCTCAACTTCAATCTTCAAGGAAAAGAAGTTGAACTTGCGGAACTCCTGAACATGTTAAGGAGTGCAGAGGGCACCTTGCAGAAGGCAAGGGAAACACCCGCTATGTTTGTTGGCGGTTCATCTTCTTCAGGGTCCAAGGCCAGGGCCAAAGGAAGGAAGAAGAAGGCCGCACCCAGACCTAGAGGAGGTGTTAGTAAGGTGGGAAAGAAGGGAAAGAAAAAGTTTACAGCACCGGTAGTTGGCCTGGATGAGTGCTTCCATTGTCACAGGAAAGGGCACTGGAAGAAGGATTGCAAGGCGTGGAACGCCAAGAACCAGGAACCGAAGCAAGTTGTGGCTTCGACTTCAGGTGTGTTTGTAATTGAGAATTGTCTGTCGATCAACTCTACTTCCTGGGTATTGGATACCGGGTCAGGATCTCATATTTGCAATTCATTGCAGGCACTGAGAAACCGTAGAGTGCTGAAGGAAGGTGATATGATCCTCAGGGTTGCTAACGGAGCTAGCGTGGGAGCTGCGTCCGTCGGGGATTATCACCTAGGATTGACGAGTGGACACATTTTGGTTTTACATAACTGTTATTTTGTACCCAGCTTAACGTGTAATATCATATCAGTTTCCTTGTTATCAAATAAAGGTTATGATTTCACGTTTGTAAGAGATGTTGTCAACATCCACCTTAATCATGGTTTGATTGGGTCCGGTACTCTAAATAACGGCATATATGTGTTAAACCAACTCCAAATTTTCAATGTCCAGAACACACTAAAAAGAAAGTCTCCAGATTTAAATAAAACTTTCTTATGGCATTGTAGACTGGGTCACATCAATGAGAGAAGGTTGACTAAGTTGCATAGAGAAGGATATTTGGACACGTTCGAATATCAATCTTATGACACTTGTCAATCCTGTCTCAAAGGAAAGATGACAAAGACTCCATTTACTGGACAAGGAGTAAGAGCGAGCGAGCTCTTAGGACTCATACACAGTGATGTATGTGGTCCAATGTCTACACATGCAAGAGGTGGTTATTCCTACTTCATTACTTTTACAGATGATTTCTCTAGGTATGGATATGTTTTCTTAATGAAGCATAAATCAGAGGCCTTTGAGAAATTCCTGGAATTCAAGAGTGAAGCGGAAAACCAAACAGGCAAAAGTATTAAGACACTGAGATCTGATCGAGGTGGAGAATACTTAAGTGCCGAGTTCCTAGGTTACCTAAAAGAGAAAGGAATTCTCTCTCAGCTTACTCCTCCATACACTCCACAGCACAACGGTGTATCGGAGAGACGGAATCGAACCCTATTGGATATGGTACGATCCATGATGAGTAATACTGAGTTACCGCGATCTTTCTGGGGTTATGCGCTAGAATCAGCGGCATATCTTTTGAACCAGGTTCCAACCAAGACTGTGCCTACCACACCATATCAGATGTGGAGTGGGAAGAAACCCTGTCTAAAACATTTTAGGACATGGGGGTGTCCAGCTTTTGTAAAAAAGCAGCATGTGGACAAGCTCGAGGCACGCTCAGTACTGTGTAAGCTTGTGGGATATCCAAAGAACTCCAAGGGATATTATTTCTATTACGCAGAGGAACAAAAGGTTTTTGTTTCTCGTCATGCCCACTTCTTAGAAACTGAATTTTTAGAAAATCAGAAGAGTGGGAGCGAAGTAGAACTGGAAGAAATTCCAGAACCACAAGCTGTTACTGAAAGTTTGGTAGAACCCGAGGTTCAAGAAGAACAGAACATTCCCGCACCCCTCCGCAGGAGTAGTAGGCCGTCTCGTCCGCCTGAGAGATACTACGGTTTTCTCATAGATGGGGATAGAGAGGATTGCATCATAGATGATGATGAACCTACTGACTTCAGGCAGGCCATCCAGAGCGGCGACTCGGTACGATGGCTAGATGCAATGCGGACCGAAATGGAGTCCATGTACACCAACAAAGTATGGACTTTGGACTTTGCTCCAGATGGGGTAAAACCCATAGGATGCAAATGGATCTTCAAGAAAAAGATTGGTGTAGATGGACAGGTGGAAACCTATAAGGCTAGACTTGTTGCAAAGGGTTTTCGTCAAAGACCTGGTTTGGACTATGACGAAACTTTTTCTCCAGTGGCTATGCTCAAATCCATTCGGGTCCTTCTTGCTATTGCTGCCTTCCATGATTATGAAATCTGGCAGATGGACGTAAAGACGGCTTTTCTAAATGGAAATTTAGAAGAGAGCGTCTATATGGATCAGCCAGAGGGTTTCAATCAGAGTGGGAGCAGCGGGAAAGTATGCAAGCTGCTTAAGTCTATTTATGGACTAAAGCAGGCATCGCGGAGTTGGAACATCTGTTTTGATGAGACAGTCAAAGAATATGACTTTATCAAAAATCCAGATGAACCGTGCATATATAGTAAAGTTGTGGCCAGAAGTGTCGTATTCCTCGTCTTATACGTGGATGACATTCTATTGATAGGAAATGACATTCATATGCTACAATCTGTCAAAGGATTCTTGTCACACAGGTTCTCCATGAAAGACCTGGGTGATGCCTCTTACATTCTGGGGATCCGGATCTATCGTGATAGATCCAAGAGGATGTTGGGACTTTCGCAGTCCAGGTATATCGACACTGTACTGAAAAGATTCAGTATGGAAGATTCAAAGCGCGGTAATCTACCGGCTTGTCACGGAATCACCCTCTCCAAAGAGATGTCTCCCAAGACTGATTTGGAAAGGGAACGCATGTCTATTATACCCTACGCTTCTGCGGTAGGCTCTATAATGTATGCGATGTTGTGTACCAGACCAGATGTAGCTTACGCACTAAGCGTGGTAAGCCGGTATCAGTCAGACCCAGGGGAGAAGCACTGGATAGCAGTAAAGAACATTCTCAAGTACCTGAGGAGGACTAAGGAGATGTTCTTGGTTTACGGAGGAAAAGACCTCAGGTTGGAGGCCTTTGCTGATTCCGGCTTCCAGAGTGATAAGGACGATTCCAAGTCCATGTCGGGTTATGTCTTTACCCTCAATGGAGGGGCGGTGTGCTGGAAGAGCTCCAAGCAGGACACCGTTGCTGACTCGACGATGGAAGCGGAGTATATAGCTGCTTGCGATGCCGCAAAAGAAGCAGTCTGGATGAAGAAGTTCCTAACAGAACTTCAGGTGGTTCCTACCATAGTTGATCCAATACCTCTGTATTGCGACAACAACGGAGCTATAGCTTTAGCGAAGGAACCAAGGTCCCATCAGAAGTCCAGACACATCTTAAGGCGGTATCACCTGATCAGGGAGATCATTGATCGTCAGGAGATCGAGGTTCGGAGAGTTGCTTCAGAAGAGAACATTGCTGATCCATTCACGAAGGCCCTTCCTCAGATTCAGTTCGAGAGGCTACTCGAGATCATTGGTCTGCGATATGCCAGTACATGGCCCTAGTGCAAGTGGGAGATTGTTAGTGTTTATGCCCTAGAAGGCCATTACTGTATCATACTAGCTTGTATATTACTTAATGGAAGCTTGGGATATTCACATGTATATAACAGTCTTGCTAAACATGGTAGTATGCTACTTGGTTTTTCTATCTTAATATGTGAGTATACGTATTGATAGAGCTCTTAGGATCTTGCTTGTCTACCAGCGTTGTGATGGCAGTCACACTAGTGGGGGCTGGGTAGTCTACAAGCACATCCTTATTCAGGTCCCTGGTCGTTGGATTATCGAGACAGAGCATCGATACTCCGGAGTAGACTAGTGTGTACGCTTCTCGTCCCAGTTGGGGAGATGGTCTGTCCCACAGCCATCAGTACGTCGTACTGGAGATAGTATACAGGTGCTCGTTAGGTTACGGGTACACCGGACAGGACTCACAGGGAACTGTTGGTTGGTTTGATACCAGTCGTCAGTGAAAAGTTCCCAGGTGACATGAATACAGCGTAGTCCGCAGACTTGACACTGCTACTTCGCCTCGAGTGTGTCCCACTGTTCTTAGATTGCTACCCTACTACGGCTCAAAGGAGTCGTGCAAACAGGTAGCAGTTGGGTGCAGTCCCGAGCACTTGGAGGCAGTGGCGGTTAGACAGGATTCGTCCCTCCCGGTATTGGGAGTAGATATCGTGCTGTGTCAGAGAGCCATTACGCAAAGTCCCTGGCCAGGGCAAGCGAGATTTGCTGGTAGGTTCCAGCAGTTTCTCAGGGTGTAATAGGCTTCACTCCGACACGACTTATACCGCTATTAGGGGACTGACGCTTGCCGCCCCCCTAGGCCCGATATGCGATAGTCATGGACGAACGGACCGGACTGTATGGAGATTGTCACATCAGACTCAGTAGGAGTTCGGATGGGTTTACTCATCGGCCTTCTTATCGACAACTACCTGGGGACCGTTACGTACAGCTAGTGCCGCTTGCGGTCTGTGGTTAAACCCACTGCCAGCGTAGTAGTCGAGTCTCTAGAGTCCCACACAGAGAGTTTCCTACTCCAGGCGAAACGATATAGAGGTTGCATGGTTTTGCGACAAAGGGTTCGGACGCATACGTGCGTTTACGCGCGTACGACTTTCGGACAGATTTTACCAGTCGGCTTTGGTTTAAGCCAGTTACTGGTATCCGGTTATTGGATTTTTACAGTCTAAAGTTTTTCCGTATTTTTACGGATCGGAGGGGCGTTCTCGTAATTACTCGAGAAGCTTCTAGAAGATGTGACTAAGGAGGTTTGTTTTGGAAAGAGAGTGAGTCAAAGTGGTGATTCATTCACTTCATTAATGCACATTTATTGCTTAATGACTCATGTTAATGAATCATCACAAGATATTTTGTGAAGCATGCTTATTCATTTCCTTTATTGATTATTTGAAAATAAGAATGCTTCATAATATTATGATACACTCTCTCTCTTCTCTCATTATCATATCACACATTCTCTCTCCTCAAGCTCTCATCTTCAAACCCTAATCCTTAATCCTCATGTGTTGAGATCAAAGGATTAGTTAGACTAAACAATCCATAACCTTCACTCTATATCATCCTCTCATCTTTGATTAGCAATCAAAGTTGATTAGTTACCTCAAGTTAGAGGTTTAGCTTGGAGTTTCGCTCTCGGGTGGATCGTCTACTACCTAGAGAAGGTCGAGGAGTACAAAGGAGGACGTAAAGAAGAAGGACCGGTTTCATTAGGTATAATCCCTAATCACTTATGAAAAGAAACTCATAAGATACGGTTATTTATAGTTTAGCTTCGATTCAAGCGGTTAGTCGATGTTCGTTGTTTAAACTTGATTGTTTTTGTAAAATCCGCCTCCCCACAAGTACTGGGGTGTACTACATCGACTTACACCGCGGCATATTTACGACACGCCACTCCACTTAAGAAGCCTTAGGATGTACATTTCCTTGTTCAGTATTATATTCCTTCCTGATCTAGCCTCATCGTTACCAGTTTGGTTTTGCTGCCACGATTTCGGGCAGGGAGAGATACGGCTAGAGTTGCTGTCAACAGGAGCTCTTCACAAACGAGGACTGACCAGGGCGTGATTCCGGCGACACCCAATTGCAGAGATGTGTCTTTTTACTGTGTTTTCGCGCCACGAGCGTTTGGCGGATCGCCTTTATGAGGTTACTCGGAGGTGCTGATCGACACTAGAGAATTGAGCCAATGATGGAGGCCAGCCAGATTTTGATGACCGTTGGTGTGTTGCTTACTCCTGATGATTGAGGCACTGTTCAGCATGCAGACGAGTGAGCTAGTTATTGCTGCGAACGACGAGATATCGCCCCATATGTTGGAACTATGGCAGGGCGAGTTGTACGAATAGATGATAGAAGGTCGCTAGTCACCCGATGATGAATGACTAGGACAGGTGGTTCGTTCGCTTACCCCGATGCGAGGTCATCAGATAGATTGATTCCAGCTAGAGACGACTTCACACGGAGGCGTTGGGGGTCGACAGAGACGATCGAATGTCAGAAACCTATTTATCCAAGTTTAAAGTAGTCGGAAAGACATGCAGGCAATTCTATGGTCCCTCTAGAAGAATGAAACCCTAACTCGACTTAATGACCGTGTGAAAGCCTTTGAACCTTCGGGTTTGCGGCAGTTCTGCGGCGCCATTAGTGAGGCTTGGGTTTGCCCTTCTACGGCTGGACCACCGATGCTGTGGTATGTACTCGATACTATTAAAATGTGCACAAGATGTTGAGCTCTTGGGGGATTATGAGGTTTTGACGACTCGATCGGATGGCTCGACTTAATTCAGATGCTAGGTGGTGAGATGCATTTCTTGGGAGACTCCAGATATGAGGATAGCCGTTGGAGCTTAGTCCATGCAGCCGCGACGAGACGAGTCCAAAGCAGACGACATTAGAGAAAAGTGGAGTAGGAGGTTCGCACCAGATCTAGATGAGATGACGTTCCACTCCGCCGACATCAGAGATGCGATACGCATGCCGAGGCAGAGTACTGGATATACCTTCCAGAAGAGGTCGCGATGGGTATGCAGCCATTCCGGAGCAAGATGCAGATATAGGAAAGGACGATGACTTCCGGACAGTTGGCAGAGACGAGACATGGAAGAGACCGTGAGCAGGATTTCTTCAAGGGCACTGCTGCAATGATACTTGCACCCAGGGTCAGATGTGTCACGTACATTCAGAGAACCAGAGGCCGACGCCAGTGATATGCTGTCTTACGAGTGGTCGCGATGATTGACCAAGAGATGACCAGAGAAGTGCCAGAACGGAATCGTCCCCGTTAGCACACCTAACAGGGCCGATGAGCCGATGGACCGAAAGATGAGTAATTCACAGTGAAGACCTTGACCCAGGAGTGGTCATGGTTACGCACACCAGCAGGCCAGAGTTCATGATCATCGACGAGACATCCCATTAGTGACCGCGACAGTTGGCCCGAGATTCTTAGAGGATGCACTTGAGCGATACTATTCCGCCATTATTGATTTCGATGTTTTGGGTGATTTATTCGTATGATTTGATTTTGATGATTGAGGATTTACGATCTTTGCATAGTGTTGCACTTGATATCGTTTTTGTGATTTAGTTTCACATGTTTGTGATTTTACGGTTTTAAACAGTTGAGTTGATTTTGTGCGTATGCACGCACGCAATTTCGTTCCTGCACTCTGTATAGTTTATATATGCTTGCAGTGCAGTGATACGCCTTTTGTGCTCTTAGATGCACTGGACTTCGATTTCGATTGTGATACTCGATATTTGTTTTGTGCACCTTGTGCACCTGATTGATTTTGTGTACATTCGGCGCTTGATATTGGATTTCATGATTTCGTGCACGATGGATGCACCTGATTTGGATTTTCGCGCATGTTGGGTGCATGTTTTGAAGGGTGATTTTGGTGCACACCAGATGCACTAAATCGAGATTTTTTTTTTGTGCATGTCAGATGCACCTGATTTTGCTGTCAGGCACACCTGTTGCCTACGACAGATGTTTCGTGCACACCCGATGCACTTAGATGTTGTTTCTGTGCGCATGTATGGCACATTCATGGATTTTGATTTCCGTGCGCACCAGACGCACGCAGTATTCATGTGCATATTTTAGGATTGATTTCTTATAGAGTAGTACGTTTTTATGATATTGCTATGTGTTTTCGTACTGAGCAGGACTAGTCAGAGGACAGTACCTGAATATATTTTGCATGCATTGATAGTCATTGAAGGGATTTCCAAAAAGCGAGCTATAGCCTCAGTATTTACCTACGTGTCTGATATGACACGAAATGTTTAAAACAAGGAGACCCTTCTAAATTGTTTCCAAAACGGCGGAACGTACATTTCAAACAAAGGTATATATGTATATAGTTATTTTCTTATGGTAGACGTCCGCCACTGTGCAGTGTTATACGCGTTGCACAGCGACTTAAAGAGATTTGGCATGCATTTCCTTCAGATACTTACAGATATAGATTCGATATTTACATTTATAGTTTCGAGTTATATCATATTGGTTTTGATTTGGATTTGGCATTGATGTCTTCTCTACGACTCCGATGATCGCGGGATGCTTGACGGAGTTTTGATTTGAGTTATATACTCATTTTTCAAGCGCATGCGCTGCGCTACGATTTGTTTTATGTATTTACAATTTCGGAGACCCGACGACTTGATGGGTTTTCTTAGATGTTTTAGTATTTGGGGGAGTTTGAATTTAAATTCGGGGACCGAATTTCTTTAAGGGGGGAAGATTGTAGCGTTTTGAAAATCGTTTCGGTGAAATTTCGGAAAATCGGTAAAATGAGGGGGTTTTCTGTAAAAAGTCAAAATACAAATATCTTATTATAAAAATTAAATATACATATTCTAGCTATGTAATTGCTATTATTTGGTGTTTATTGAGCCGCTGGTGAAATTTCAAATTTTCTGAAAAAAAATATTATTTTATTATTATTTTAAGCCGTCACTAATACATTTAATTAGGGAAAATTACAAATTGGAATGAGTTGAAACAAATTTTGTGCATCATAAAACATTAAATAAAAATTTATCATGTGGTTTTTGGAACGAAATCATTTGCCAAAATGGTTTAGAAATTATTGAAGAAAAAAGGCTTTTTTTTAGCGTAAATGGATGTTTGGGGTATTGTATTTATCATTTTTCATCACCCCACACCCGTGCCCACACCCACACACCCCCACTTACTCCTCCCTATGGCTGAATTAAGCACCCACCATATTTTTTCCCCACTTGATTTTCAAGGAAAAAGAAATGAAAGAAAAGAAAAGAAAATGAGTGAAGTAGTTAGACTTTGACTTTGCTTTGACCTTGACTTTGCCCCACTTTCTCTACCTCCCTCTCTCTCCTCCCCCACTCCCATTTTCTGGCCGAAATCCCTTCTCCCTACAGCAGCAGCCCCCCCTCCATTTTCCGCTCTCCTTTCTCTTCAAAACTTCATCAAAAATTGCTCAAAATCCATCAAAAAAAATCCCAAAACCCAAATCCGACTCCTACCCATTTTAGCTTAGCCCGTATAGCATGGATCCTTGTGAAAAGGGAGCATTTTGGGAGACCATGGATGCTTGTGGATCTTCAAATGTTTTTGGGTATAATTCTAAACTTTTTTTTGCTTAATTTGTTACTTGTTTCTTAAAGTTAATTTAATTAAGTGTTAATGTGGTTTATGTGAGTTTAATTGCATGATTAAGATTTCAAGTTAGGGTTTGTTGTGGAAATGAGTTGTGTTTAATTGCGCATGGTTTAGTGATGTGGATTAACACATTTAGTTTTGTAGAAAACTAATCTAGTTGTTAATTACAAGTTGTTACTTGAAAAATGTCCAAATTAAGCTTTTTGTTGCAAACTAGGTTTTTTTGATTTAATTCGAAATATGAGATTAAAATTATGGTTAGGGTTTTTATCATATTATTAACTTTATTAAGTGTAGTTTAACACTTTAGTTCATGCAAATCTATGCTAGATTGTAGTTTCTGCATTTTTGCTTTGAAATTGTTAAAATTTAAGTATTTTGTAAACTAGAATATTAGGGTTTTTGGAATTTAATGAGATTAAATTCCGGAAATTGTTTATACGACTTATTTAAGATATTTAATAAGTATATTGGCCGCTACATTCATTTAAATATCGTGTTTTGTACAAAAACGGCGAATTGTGCTTGCTAGATTTTCGGAAAAATGACTTTTTAAGTGAAATTGGCGTTTTTGTGAGTTTTAACCTAGTTTATATTAAAATTAGTGTTAGTGAATGTGCAAATGAGTGTGATTGGATTTTCTCGATGGTTTGACGTTCGTACATCGACATCGAGGGTTGGTTTGACTATTCCTGCATGCGTGGGCGATAGGTTTGGACCTATGCGTGATACGCGTGCCGATTTGATTTTCGTATGCCGTTTCGATTTCGAATTTAGTTTTAATGCGATATGGTACGTTATGATATGTAGGTACCCCCATGTGGACTTCGAGAGGACAAGCAAGCGCGTGGCGACGTCGGCACCGGCTAGCGAGGACCAGGTGAGTAGATTTATATCTACGGGGAGAAGTCGGGTGGATGGCGTATAGCACCCCCGCAGTCTGTGGTGGTGTATACCGATGAGTATACACACCAACAATTATTATATGTTATTTAGGATTAATAACGATGCTTAGGATGGATATTGGTGTGTTGGATTACTTTAGTGTTGCGAACCCTAGGGTAGTGTTACACACACATACACACATACATACTTGCATACATTTCTATTGATATGTGCTCATGGGATTCTTTATAGTTATGTGTTCACATGGGTATGGGACTATGTGTTCACATACGGACTTAGGATGATACTTGGGATTGAGCTGAGTCGATAAGATTTGATTTGAGGCCGTGAGATCGGTGATATAGCAGGGTTCGTATCTTAGATACGACATGACGTTGTAGCGGGTCCTTGACGTAGTGTTTCACACACGTCCATGCATACGTAGGCGGTATCAGTATGGTACTAGACGTAGATCAGTACCCCGATCATGATATTTGATAAAGAGGATACCAGGTGAATAGTATGATGAATGTGATATTGACCCGTACCCAGATTGGGATGTCGTACGACGGATTTACGTACGAGCTATATTGATGATTGATCCGCACTCTTGACTTGGAATGCGTGATTATAGATATGGTATCGGATATGATATTATTGAGGCGGGATCACCGACTATACATATACAGGTATGCATATGTATCGACTCAGATGATAGGCGGTTTCCTTACCTGTAGTTCAGCTTGTTAGTTCAGCCGTATAGTTTAGTGTAGTTGTTAGATTAGATTAGACTTCTTACCTATTTCAAAAACTAACGAATCGTGGGCATTTTTAAAGACAGCTCAAGGGAATCTACGGATATTTCAAAAACGACGTATCTTTTCATAAAAACACCGTAGCCCCTATTTTCAAAACCCCATGATTCGTGTTATTTCAAAAGGCACCATTCGTAGGACTTATATTAGATTATTGCAGATTAGTTATCGTTGTGTCTAGTATTCAGCTCCCGCACATTATTGCTGTTCGCTCTGCCTCGCATATTTATTTTGCTGCATATTCCATTATTGATATCATGCTGTTAGGACACCAGCACCATTACCGATGATGCGTATGTACCACGTACACCTACTTGCCGGCTCACACACATCTTCATCGGTAATTGCCATGTCACGTACACTTTAGAGAATATAATTGCTTGACTTAGATTGTTAGCTGGTAGTTTTGACATGATATTAGTGTACTTCCCTTATATGCCATATTAGACATTGTAGTTATTACCTACCACATCATGCATACTGTTATTCAGTTGTTCATGCCTAGTTCATTATCATTGACATATGCACTTGTGATGATTTCTTGAGATTTATGATATTTCGGGATTTCGGGGAAAGCCGCAAAATTTACAACTTATGATCTTTTAAAATATAAAATGTTGCGGTTTTCTAGTGATGTAAAGTGTCGTCCACCATGAGTTTGATGTGGTTTTGGAGATCCGTGTCGAGGAGTGGAGGAACCGTCACGGGTACATGGTGGGCCCGGTATGGTACCCCGGGGCAAGAGGAATGTGGTGTTGACGTTGAGCCTGGCTGGGGAGCACTACCTACCGGTGATATTACCCGACGCGTCGGATATCCGGAGGATACCGTCGTGGTCTTGAGATGGATGGTAGGGGTCGGTCCGGACTGACGGCGCCCTAGATATTGAGCTTGAGACATTGATATTTCGAGACAGTGAGATTTATGTTTTGTGTCGATGCTAGACACTGTTGATACTGATTTCATTATGATACCTCAGTTTAAAAATACGAAGGAAATCTCACTAATTTATGAAAACAGTTTCTTCATTTACATGTATTCTGTTTCATGCATTCATACCTCATTCATATGATATATTGCTACCTGAGGCACTGACACGGGCACATGAAATTATACTCGGGTTAGATATTACCCTAGTCATTGTTATAGGCTGCCTGTTATACTTATATTTGAGGATATATTATGATCATTGACCTAGGTTGCGTTATTTATGCGATTTCTGTGCGTAGATGTTTTTCTATTCACGAGTTGGCAACTCACCCCCGTTGTGCCCCAGCTTCTTGCAGGTTTTGCCGTACAGGTTTCATTACGGCTTGCGGGCTCAGTTTCATTCGGGTGATTTGCTAGTAGGTGGGTTTACTTGTACCATACCCCCATTATATATCTTGTATATCATTATTCTGTTGTATCTAGAAGTTCCATCAACCAAACATGTATTTTTTTGAGATAGAGACCGGTGCTGTTTATTCTTTCGACCTTAGAGTCGCTCGTTATATTTCTGGTGGTTTTGAGTTCCTTTTGAGTTTTGATCCTCGCCGTTGGCGTTGTATATTATATTGCTTGTGTGGTTGTGACCGTCGATTGACGAAGAGCTTGCTCCCGCTTGGGGATGCCTTTTTATTGATTTCATATACTATTCATGTTGTATCCCGTTTGGGAGCCAGTTTTTACAAAGGAGACTCTGCCGAAATTTTTAGTAAATTTTGATGTTCTTAAAAACCGCATAATTCGGCTTATGCTATTAAAACTACTTGTTTTAAATTGGTTTTCCTTCACTCTACTTCTTTTCTTGGTTTGGATTTCTGGGTTTTCGGTTTACTTAGATTACGTACGCCTCGAGACGTTTTATAGTTTAAGTGACGGTCATGTTCCGTACTTTCGGGACGTGACAAACACATGAAACAAGTCTAAAAACATTCAGTTCGTGCCTCAATACCAACGGTCCAGCCGTAGAAGGGTCAAGCCAACGCCTCACATGTGGCACGCCGTACTGCCCCAAACCCGAAGGTTCAAAGGGCAGTTCAAGACGGTCACATAATCGAGTTAAGGTTTGTTGTCTTCTAGAGGGTCCATCGCGTTACTTGCACTACTTAGAACGTCGTTAAACTACGGAAAAATCCAACACTTGGAAATTTCCCGACAGGGGAAAAATTGGGTATTAATATCCGATCGAACTTTTTAACATATTGTAAAATTATCCGGAAAGCCAAAAAGACAAAATTTGATACCCCGATTGAAACACCGAATCCCCAAAACAACTCCAGAAAATTCAACTCTTGAATAAAATTTAAAAAATACCCAGAAAATCCAGCATAATTTACTAAGAGTTACTGTGCAAACATAGGAGGCTGACGTCATCAGCTCGCCGCGGAACCGCCGCAGAAGCCAGGCTTCTGCCGCGGTTCCGCCGCGTATTTTACTGTTCATGACTCAATTTTTGCGCCGTAATTCTTATAATTCCCTGCTGAATTTTTTAAGCATTTTTAATTTCGAAAAACTCCATATTTTAGAAAAAGTCCAGAGAGCAAGTTTGGTTTAGGATTTCGGGTTCGTTCGGACTTCAAATTCCGTCTGGACTTCGCCTAAGGCTCTAGCTAGGCTCTGATACCACTGTAGGATTCCTAGGCACTCTAGTGAGGTCTCACAAGGCATCGATCATGCCAATATAAAATTTTACGGGTGCCGAGAGACCCGACTACGGATCGTCGGCTAGATTTCTAGGCGAAAAGATAACTAGTTAACAACTTAACTAAAGTTTAAACGGAAATACAACCTTTGTAGATCCGGTACTCCACCTCCATAGCTCCGCAACGAAGTCCCCTCGCTGTCCTAGTAAACTCCCGGGCTCTAGCGTCGGCTTCATCGGAGAATAGGCGAGCTAGGTCGTCGACGACGTGCCGAAGATGATCTACGTCGAGGCATCACTAGATCAAGCTCCACCTTCACCAAGCCATGAAAACTTGTGAAGGAAACACACTCTACTACTTGGCAAGAGGTAGAGGATGAAGAAATAGGAAGTGGGAAGACTTTAGAATTGGATTTCTCACTTGTTTGCTCAATTTACCATTGATGAAGAAACCTTTCATCTTTGAAGATGAAGAAGAAGAAGAAGAAGAAGAAGATAAAGTTATGATAAGTTATTTAGAAAATAGAAAATAAAATAATACTTATCATAATCAACCATGGTCAAGTGTAGAGAATTAACTAAGGTTAGATTAATGGTTAGGGTTAAAGATAAAGACAAAGTGGTCACTTTGGTCAAAGCTTCATGAAGCTTCAAAAAGCTTCATGAAAGATAATAAAATAAAGAAACCATTTTGCTTTTCTTTTATGCTTTTATTTATATCCAAAATGAATAAACAAATAATGAAATGAAAAAGCAAAACCCTAATCATTAAGTTAACCATGGTTTAATTCTATACACTTAACCAAATTAGCATGTATCATCAAACATGATACAAACAAATGTACAAATGTATATCACATATACAATGTGCACAAACCAAGCGAGAAAATCCATTTAAAGTAAACCAATACTAGTTAATTAAAAGTAATATATCAAATATATAATTATGCATTAAATCATTAAATCATTAAATCAACACTTGATTCAATGATCCGGTCATGTCGCACACAACCGACTAGTATACAATGTATCGGCTTATCGAATCAACGCTTGAATCGATAACTAGGTTATATCGCATACAACCATTCGACACATTGATCGCGAGAATGTAATACGGTATCACATACACGCATTATTCTCGGTCCTGCACATATCTCATATGCGCTACTATTTCGTTTCGCTTGAGCCAGGAAACCTCTGTGTAGGACTCTAAAGACTCATCAATACGCCGGCAGCAGATGATGATCATATCAAGCACCCACAAGCCGCAAGCGGTCTGCTAAACGTAACGGCCACCCGGGTATTGAGCGATCAGAAGATCGACGAGCAAGCCCGCTCACACTCCAGTGAATCCAACCAGTAACACTACCGTACAGTCCGGTCTGATCGTCTGATATGTCGCATATCTCGCCTAGGGGTGGTAAACGCCAGACCCCAATAGCTCGATAAGTCGTGTCGATATGAGGTCTATAACAATTCGAGAAACTACTGGTAACACTTACCAGTAAATCTCAGCAACCCTGGCCAGGGATTTCCTGTTATAGCCAATCGAACACAGCGCAACATCAACTCCCTATACCGGGAGAGACGAATCCCCTCCTATCGCTCATTGCCTCCATGTGACTCGGGACTGTACCCAAAAACCACCGTTTTGCACGCCCTCTTGGACATGGTAAGATGGAAATCAAAGCACAGTGGGAACCACACAAGACTCTATGACGATCTCGGGTCAACAGACTACTCTGTACCAGTGTCACCAGAGAACTGCCACCTGACGTGAGGTATAATACCATCTGGGAGTTCTCGGCGAGTCCGTCCAGTATACCCAGTCTCTACTGAGCACCCGTATATCATCTCTGATGTCAAACACCAATGGATATGGGATCATCCATCGCTCATCTGTATGGGTCGAGAAGGTATGCGCTAGTCAACTCTGGTATATCGATGCCCCGTCTCGATACACCCACGACTAGGGACTTTGAAGGATGTACTTATGGACTACCATGTCCCCACTAGTATGATCCGCATCATAGTCCAGGTAGTCAAGTACACATCCTAAGGGCTTTACCAACATGTAACAGAGAGACAATCAGTGTACACGTTAAGGTAAAGGGTAACCAGATAGCATACTATCATGTCTAGCAAGAAAGTCCTCCCTATATATGTCCCAGCATCCACTACAATATACATCCAATGTACAGTAATGGCCTCTAGGGCATACATATAACTAACACACTTTTCACGGGGTTTAAATATTTTGGAGATACGTGCAAGTTTTATGGTGGACCCTCTAGAAGACAACAAACCTTAACTCGATTATGTGACCGTCTTGAACTGCCCTTTGAACCTCAGGGTTTGGGGCAGTACGGCGTGCCACTTGTGAGGTGTTGGCTTGGCCCTTCTACGGCTGGACCGCTACTACTGTGTCACACTCCGGGTTTTTGAACTCCGCTCAAGTGTTGAGCTTTAGCGAATCTTGGGTATTTGATCGTTCGTTCGAAAACTTTAATACTGTCTATTTATCTGGAATGTGATGCAATGTGTGGAATTCATATTACTAGACATGAAATACGAAATATGTGATATTTCGCATTTACGGTGTCTAAAGAGAATGTGGATTCCAGATATTGCAGTTTTACACTTTCTTTTCTATGACCGTAAATGTAGTATGTCGATATCGCCGGTTTCATTGCTATACATCAACGACAATTGGGGTACGCATAATCACTTACGTTGATGATATATGATATTATGTGTTGCTGAGATATGATGTGCAGGATTGTCGCAATTGAATAGCCGGGGGTTTTATGTGAGATGAGAGTTTTATATTTTCATTCATGTAAATTTAAATGTAATGTAATATTCTTTTATTTGGGGCACTTCCGGGTTGAGGTCGATGCCACCAGTGTTGTATATTATTTACTTTTTCGCATTAGGATGGACCCAAAAAGGGGAGCACAAGTGACCGGGTTCTGGGGTTCAGTGGGAGGCCATCTCGAGGTGTCGAGACCGGGTCTCCTAAACTCCAGAATTGGTAGGGTCGCTTGCCGCTCTCGTAGGGGTCCAGGGTGTGGGCTTGGCTATTCATCGCGACTGTGGAATCCGTATTTTCTATTGTTGGCTAAATACTAAATACGGACGTCCTAGTATATCCCACATTATATCTATGTTTCTGCTACGATATCTGTGATGTGATCATTAGATGTGTTCTGTGATAAATACTGTATATAGTATATATGATATATTATATAGGTGTTACTTATGTTTTACACCTGCGCTAGCCCTGCCCTGCTCTGCCGTTAGTTACCTAACCTAACGGTGCACGAGGGGACATCGAGGCGAATGCGGATGGCATAAGTGTACGTCGTATTTATCTGTGATGTTTAGGTAACTTATATGATGGGACTTCATTAATGTGATTAATGAAAGAAAAGAAACCTAAAAGATGTTGTAGAATCAAATTTTAATAAAAAAAGGGTAGCTACAGTTTTGCTTTGCATAGCGGTATATATGATATACCCTGCACCTTATTCGATGAGGAAAAAGCCAAGATCCCTTCACCGGGAGTGACCTCTTTAGCAATACTGGCAAATGCTACAAAAATCGGTTTGGGTTTTGATTGCTTTTTGGAGTTTTGCTTTGCACAGTGATATATATGATATATCCCGCACCTTATTCGATGAGGAAAGAGCCGAGATCCCTTCACCGGGAGTGACCTCTTTAGCAAAACTAATAAAAGCCTCAAAGTCACTCCATTTCAAAAATCACATGATTCTACAACGATATCAAGTTCATTACGCAATAGGTTTTCAGAAAAACCTGTCGTAGCCCTTCGTCATTTCAGATAAGTTGTATATAGTATTCGTGCTACATTTGTTGGCTTTCGTCAAGGTGTAGTAAGCGGTAGCTATATGCTGCTTATCTGCTGCATATGATGCGACTGGATTAGGGTAGTCGTACGGCTTTGTTGGCTTTCGTCAAGGGTCGTGCGGGTGGGTTTAATTCAGTCAAGAAATGCACGGGTTGAACTTGACTAGCAGGCTATGGTTTATTGGCTTTCATCATGGTCATCATAGCACGTTAGGGGCAAAATATTATCGGGAATTTCAAGTGTTGAAATTTGCAATGAGATTGCATACCTTCTATAAGATAGTTGGATCCCGATACCCACTGCGAGTAATTGTTACTCCCGGGAGAGTTTTACACATGACAATTAGCCGATCAAGTAGGTGTCTAGAAAGGTGTCAACGGGGTTACGCCTCTGGGAAAACGAGGTTTATTTTAATTAGGTCCGTGCGAAAGCACGGGGAACCTCCCTCAAAGTACCGACACTGGCCTGGCTGAAAGATCGGCAA
This sequence comes from Agapanthus africanus, assembly GCA_030015575.1. Taxonomy (NCBI): domain Eukaryota; kingdom Viridiplantae; phylum Streptophyta; class Magnoliopsida; order Asparagales; family Amaryllidaceae; genus Agapanthus; species Agapanthus africanus. Next base: position 151,848,083 of record JASDDO010000016.1, read on the forward strand.
AGTTGTAGGGTGTAATTAATCCCGGCTAGTCTTTCCTTTTAGGGTTTGAAGGAAGATTTGATAAAAACAGTGGGAGCCATCCTGATTAGATAAGATAATAACCAATCTGATCTTGCAAGAGCATACGCTAAAGTGTTTTCTTCTCTCTCTCTCCAGGTAGCGACCATGTCATGCCTTAATAAAGATAATAATATGGATGTATCGACCGAACCCGCATGTTATACTGTGCTGGGGAACGTTGGTTCCGTTCTTTCTTGTAAGATTTATAGGATTGAACATGACATAGGGGAATACCAAGATTCCCATGCCACCCGAATGAAGAAAGTACATGATGATGCATTTTCTTCGGGTGTGTTCATTACAGAGAACTGTTTCTCCATTTGCCCTACGTCCTGGGTATTAGATACCGGGTCAGGATCCCATATATGTAATCAGTTACATGGGCTTAAGAAAGGTAGAGAACTTGGAGAAGGTGATAAAGACATAAAGGTTGGAAATGGTGCAATTGTTGCAGCTAAAACCGTCGGGGAATATCACCTTGTATTGCCAACTGGTAATACATTGATTCTGAACGAATGCTATTACATGCCGAACCTGATATCCAACATTATATCGATTTCTTTATTAAGTAAAGAGGGATATAATTTTGTATTACAGGATAATGTTATGAACATTTTCCGTAACCAAAAGTTGGTTGGATCAGGCACGTTGTTCAATGGCATTTATGTTCTAAATCAATCAACAGTTCTGAGCATAACAAACACACACAAGAGGAAGAGTTCAGAACTGAACGAATCCTTCTTATGGCATTGTAGACTAGGTCACATCAATGCGACATGACTAGCTAAGTTGCATAAGGATGGATATTTGATACCGTTCGAATTTTCATCTTATGATACTTGCCAGTCATGTCTCAAAGGGAAGATGACAAAAACTCCGTTTACGGGACATGGAGAAAGAGTTACCGAACTCTTGGGACTAATACATAGTGATGTATGCGGTCCCATGTCTACACTTGACAAGGATGGTTCTTCGTACTTCATTACATTCACTGACGATCTCTCAAGATACGGACATGTGTTCTTGATAAGACACAAGTCTGAAGCTTTTGAGAAATTTAGAGAATATAAACAAGAAGTAGAGAACCAAACCGGAAAAAATATTAAAATCCTACGATCTGATCGAGGAGGTGAATACTTGAGCAATGAATTCCTGGACTTCCTAAAAGAGAATGGGATTCTCTCTCAGCTGAATCCTCCATATACACCACAGCACAACGGTGTATCAGAATGGAGGAACCGCACCCTATTAGATATGGTGCGCTCTATGATGAGCACAGCTGAGTTACCTATTTCCTTCTGGGGGTATGCGCTAGAGACAGCCATACATCTACTGAATATGGTCCCCACCAAATCTGTGCCTACCACTCCATATGAGATATGGAAAGGGAAGAGACCATGTCTTAACTATGTTAAGATATAGGGTTGTCCAGCCTATGTCAAACGACAAAATCCGGACAAACTCGAGGCACGGTCTGTTCTATGCAAATTTGTAGGATATCCTAAGAATTCACAAGGGTATATTTTCTACCACACTGAGGAACAAAGAGTATTTGTTTCTCGGCATGCCACCTTTTTAGAAAAGTAATTTCTTGCAAAAGAGATTAGTGGACATGAGGTAGAACTGGAAGAGGTTCCAGCTACAAAAGCTGCAACAGAAGATCTGGTGGAACCATAGGATTCCGTAGTTCCCGATGAACCCCAACCACTCCACCGATCTAGTAGGGTTTCTCACCCACCTGAGAGATACTACGGTTTTCTCATGGATGGTGGGAGTGAGGACTGCATTATGGAGGATGATGACCTAACTAGCTTCGAGCAGGCCATCACGAGTGGGGACTCAGTGAAATGGCTGGATGCTATGCGGTCCGAGATGGAATCCATGTACACCAACAAAGTATGGACTTTGGAAGTTGCTCCTGAAGGGGTAAAACCCATTGGGAGCAAGTGGATCTTCAAGAAAAAACTTCGTGTAGATGGGAAAGTGGAGACTTTCAAAGCTAGACTTGTTGCAAAGGGTTTTCGTCAAAGACCAGGTGTAGACTATGACGAGACCTTTTCTCCAGTGGCTATGCTTAAATCCATCTGGATCGTGCTTGCCATCGCTGCATATCATGATTACGAAATTTGGCAAATGGATGTTAAGACCGCCTTTCTAAACGAAGATTTAGAAGAGTGCATATACATGACTCAGCCAGAGGGCTTCGTAGATAGTGGGAGCAGCGGGAAGGTGTGCAAGCTGCTTAAATCCATTTATGGATTAAAGCAAGCATCGCGGAGCTGGAACATCTGCTTTGACGTCGTTATCAAAGAGTTTGATTTCGTCAAAAACGTAGATGAACCTTGTATCTACAAGAAGGTGGCAGAGAGTAAGGTTGTCTTCCTCGTATTGTACGTGGACGACATACTCTTGATAGGAAATGACATTCCTATGCTGCAATCGGTCAAGCTCTTCTTATCACAAAGATTCTCAATGAAAGATCTTGGTGATGCCTCCTGCATATTGGGAATTAGGATCTATAGAGATAGATCCAAACGGATATTGGGATTGTCCCAGTCCAGGTACATTGACACCATACTAAGGAGGTTTAGTATGGAAGAATCCAAGCGTGGGAATTTACCCACGATCTCTGGAGTCACTCTCTCCAAAGAGATGTCTCCCAAGACTGATTTGGGGAGAGCTCGCATGCAAGGGATACCCTATGCTTCGGCTGTAGGCTCTATCATGTACGCGATGTTATGTACCAGACCCGATGTAGCATACTCACTAAGTGTAGTGAGTAGGTATCAAGCTGATCCTGGAGAGAATCACTGGACAGCTGTGAAGAGCATTCTCAAGTACTTGCGAAGGACTAAAGAGACGCTCTTGGTGTATGGTAATGGAGAGCTCCAAGTGGAGTTCTTTACCGATTCCAGCTTCCAAAGTGATAAGGACGACTCTAAGTCGCAGTCGGGATTTGTCTTTACCCTTTATGGAGGGGCGGTTAGCTGGAAGAGTTCCAAGTAGGAAACCGTGGCAAACTCGACGATGGAGGCTGAATACATCGCTGCCAACGATGCTGCCAAAGAGGCTGTCTGGATCAAGAAATTCATTACTGTCACGACCTGAAAGTACGGAACATGACCGACACTTAAACTACAAACGTCTCGAGGCGTACGTAATCTAAGTAAACCGAAAACCCAGAAATCCAAACCAAGAAAAGTAGTAGAGTGCAGGAAAAACCAACTTAAAGTAAGTAGTTTCAATAGCATAAGCCGAATTATGCGGTTTTTAAAACATCAAAAATTTACTGAAAATTTCGGCAGAGTCTCCTTTGTAAATACTGGCTCCCAAACGGGATACAACATGAATAGTATACGAAATCAAAAAAAGGCATCCCCAAGCGGGAGCTAGCTCTTCGTCAATCGACGGTCACAACCACACAAGCAATAATATACAACGCCAACGGCGAGGATCAAAACTCAAAAGGAAACTCAAAAACCACCAGAAATATAACGAGCGACTCTAAGGTCGAAAGAATAACAACACTGGTCTCCAACTCGATAAACACATGTTTGGTTGATGGAATTTACTAGATACAACGGAATAATATTATACAAGGTAATATGATGGGTACGATACAAGAAAAACCCACCTACTAGCAAGCCACCCGGAAATGGAAATAGTGCCAGCAAAGCCGTAATGAAACCTGTACGGCAAACCTGCAAGAAACTGGTGCACAACGGGGGTGAGTTGCCAACTCGTGAATAGAAAAACATCTACACACAGAAATCGCATAAATAACGCAATCCTAGGTCAATGATCATAATATAGCCTCAAAAATGTATATAACATGTAGCCTATAACAAGGCTAGGGTAAATATCTAACCCGAGTGTAATCTCATGTGCCCGTGTCTGTGCCTCAGGTAGCAATATATCATATGAATGAGGTATGCATGCATGAAACAGAATACATGTAAATGAAGAAACCGTTTTCATAAATTAGTGAGATTTCCTTCGTATTTTTAAACTGAGGTATCATAAATGAAATCCGTATCAACAGTGTCTAGCATCGACACAAAACATAAATCTCACTGTCTCGAAATATCAATGTCTCAATCTCAATATCTAGGGCGCTGTCAGTCCAGACCGGCCCCTACCATCCATCTCAAGACCACGACGGTATCCTCCGGATATCCGACGCGTCGGGTAATATCACCGGTCGGTAGTGCTCCCCTGCCGGGCTCAACGTCAACACCACATTCCTCTTACCCCGGGGTACCACACCGGGCCCACCATGTACCCGTGACGGTTCCTCCACTCCTCGACACGGATCTCGAAAACCACAGCAAACTCATGGTGGACGACACTTTACATCACTAGAAAACCGCAACATTTTATATTTTAAAAGATCATAAGTTGTAAATTTTGCGGCTTTCCCCGAAATTCAGAAATATCATAAATCTCAAGAAATCATCACAAGTGCATATGTCAATGATAATGAATGCATATGGTATCAATAACCAAGTTGCAATGTATGATTAATAAACTAGGCATGTAAGGCAGGTACACTAATATCATATCAAACTACTAACTAACAAGCTATGTCAAGCAAATATATTCTCTAAAGTGTATGTGACATGGCAATTACCGATGAAGATGTGTGTGAGCCGGAAAGTAGGTGTACGTGGTACATACGCATCATCGGTAATGGTGCTGGTGTCCTAACAGCATGATAACAATAATGGAATATGCAGCAAAATAAGTATGCGAGGCAGAGCGAACAGCAATAATATGCGGGAGCTGAATACTAGACACAACGATAACTAATCTGTAATAATCTAATATAAGTCCTACAAATGGTGCCTTTTGAAATAACACGAATCATGGGGTTTTGAAAATAGGGGCTACGGTGTTTTTATGAAAAGATACGTCTTTTGAAATATCCGTAGGATCCCTTGGGTTGTCTTTTAAAATACCCACGATTCGTTAGTTTTTGAAATAGGTAAGAATCGAATCTAATCTAACAACTAAACTAAACTAAAGGGCTAAGCTAACAAGCTGAACTACAGGTAAGGAAACCGCCTAACATCTGAGTCGATACATATACATACCTGTATATATATTAGTCGGTGATCCCGCCTCAATAATATCATATCCGATACCATATCTAAAATCAGACATCCCAAGTCAAGAGTGCGGATCAATCATCAAGATATAGCTCGTACGTAAACCCTTCGTACGACATCACAAATCTGGGTACGGGTCAATATCACATTCATCATACTATTCACCTGGTATCCTCTTTATCAAATATCATGATCGGGGTACTGATCTACGTCTAGTACCATACTAATACCGCCTACGTATGCATGGACGTGTGTGAAACACTACGTCAAGGACCCGCTACAACGTCATGTCGTATCTCAAATACGAACCCTGCTATATCACCGATCTCACGACCTCAAACAAATCTCATCGACTCAGCTCAATCCCAAGTATCATCCTAAAATCCGTATGTGAACACATAGTCCCATACCCATGTGAATACATAACTATAAAGAATCCCATGAGCACATATAAATAGGAATGTATGCAAGTATGTATGTGTGTATGTGTAGTGCAACACTACCCTAGGGTTCGCAACACTAAAGTAATCCAACACACCAATATCCATCCTAAGCATCGTTATTAATCCCAAATAACATATAATAATTGTTGGTGTGTATACGCATCCGTATACACCACCACGGACTGCGGGGGTGCTATACGCCATCCACCCGACTTCTCCCCGTAGATATAAATCTACTCACCTGGTCCTCGCTAGCCGGTGCCGACGTCGCCACGCGCTTGCTTGTCGTCTCGAAGTCTACATGGGGGTACCTACATATCATAACACACCATATCGCATTAAAACTAAATTCGAAATCGAAACGGTATACGAAAATCAAATCGGCACCCGTATCACGCATAGGTCCAAACCTATCGCCTACGCATGCAAGAATAGTCAAACCAACCCTCGATGTCGATGTACAAACGTCAAACCATCGAGAAAAATCCAATCACACTCATTTGCACATTCACGAACACTAATTTTAATATAAACTAGGTTAAAACTCACAAAAACCCTAATTTCACTTAAAAAGTTATTTTTCCGAAAATCTAGCAAGCACAAATCACCGTTTTTGTACAAAACAAGATGTTTAAATGAATGTAGCGGCCAATATACTTATTAAATATCTTAAATAAGTCATAGAAACAATTTCCGGAATTTAATCTCATTAAATTCCAAAACCCTAATATTCTAGTTTACAAAATACCCATTTTAACAATTTCATAGCAAAAATGCACAAACTGCAATTTAGGTTGGATTTCCATGAACTAAAGTGTTAAACTACATTTAATAAAGTTAATAATACGATAAAAACCCTAACCATATTTTTAATCTCATATTTCGAATTAAATCAAAAAACCTAGTTTGCAACAAAAAGCTTAATTTGGACATTTTTCAAGTAACAACTTGTAATTAGCAACTAGATTAGTTTTCTACAAAACTAAATATGTTAATCCACATCACTAAACCATGCACAATCAAACACAACTTATTTCCACAACAAACCCTAACTTGAAATCTTAAATCATGCAATTAAACTCACATAAACCAAATTAACACTTAACTAAATTAGCTTTAAGAAATTAGTAACAAACTAAGCAAAAAGGTTTAGAATTATACCCAAAAACATTTGAAGATCCACAAGCATCCATGGCCCTCCAAAATGCTCTCTTCTCACAAAGATCCATGCTATACGGGCTAAGCTAAAATGGGTAGGAGTCAGATTTGGGTTTTGGGATTTTTTTTGATGGATTTTGGGAAATTTTTGATGAAGTTTTGAAGAGAAAAGAGAAGGGAAATGGGGGGGGCTGTTGCTGCTGTAGGAGGGAGGGGGGTCGGCTGAATGGGAGTGGGAGAGGAGAGAGAGGGAGGTAGAGAAAGTGGGGGTGAAAGTCAAGGTCAACCAAAGTCAAAAGTCCACCTCAGTTATCCATTTTCTTTTCTTTTCTTTCATTTCTTTTCCTTTGAAAATCAAGTGGGGAAAAAGATGGGGGCTACTGAATTCAGCCAAGGGGAGAAGTTAATGGGGGTGTGTGGGTGTGGGTACGGGTGTGGGGTGATGAAAAATGATAAATACAATACCCCAAACATCCATTTACGCTAAAAAAAGCCTTTTTTCTTCAATAATTTCTAAACCGTTTTAGCAAACGATTTCGTTTCAAAAACCACGTGATAAAATTTTATTTAATGTTTTATGATCCACAAAATTTGTTTCAACTCATTCCAATTTGTAATTTTCCCTAATTAAATGTATTAGTGACGGCTTAAAATAATAATAAAATAATATTTTTTTTCAGAAAATTTAAAATTTCACCAGCGGCTCAATAAACACCAAATAATAGCAATTACATAGCTAGAATATGTATATTTAATTTTTATAATAAGATATTTGTATTTTGACTTTTTACAGAAAACCCCCTTATTTTACCGATTTTTCGAAATTTCACTGAAACGATTTTCAAAGCGTTACAATCTTCCCCCCTTAAAGAAATTCGGTCCCCGAATTTAAATTCAAACTCCCCCAAATACTAAAACATCTAAGAAAAACCATCAAGTCGTCGGGGCTCCGAAATTGTAAATACTTAAAACAAATCGTAGCGCACCGCATGCGCTTGAAAAATTAGCATATAACTCAAATCAAAACTCCGTCAAGCATCCCGCAATCATCGGAGTCATGGAGAAGACATCAATGCCAAATCCAAATCAAAACCGATATGACATAACTCGAAACTATACATGTAAATATCGAATCTATATCTGTAAGTGTCTGAAGGAAATGCATGCCAATCTCTTTAAGTCGCTGTGAAACGCGTATAACACTGCACAGTGGCGGACGTCTATCATAAAAAAATAACTATATACATATATACCTTTGTTTGAAATGTACGTTCCACCGTTTTGGAAACAATTTAGAAGGGTCTCCTTGTCTTAAACATTTCGTGTCATATCAGACACGTAGGTAAATACTGAGGCTATAGCTCACTTTTTGGAAATCCCTTCAATAACTATCAATGCATGCAAAAATATATTCAGGTACTGTCCTCTGACTAGTCCTGCTCAGTACGAAAACACATAGCAATATCATAAAAACGTACAGCTCTATAAGAAAAAAATCAATCGCAAAATACGCGTATGATTATTACGTGCGTCTGGTGCGCACGGAAATCAAAATCCATATACGTGCCATACAAGTGCACAGAAACAAGATCTAAGTGCATCGGGTGTGCACGAAACATCTGCCATAGGCAACATGTGTGCCTGGCAGCAAAATCAGGTGCATCTATCGTGCACGAAATCATGAAATCCAATATCAAGCGCCGAACGTGCGCAAAATCAATCAGGTGCACAAGGTGCACAAAACAAATATCGGGTATCACAATCGAAATCGAAGTCCAGTGCATCTAAGTGCACAAAAGGCGTATCACTGCACTGCAAGCATATATAAACTATACCGAGTGCAGGAACGAAATCGTGTGCATGCATACGCACAAAACCAACTCAACTGTTTAAAATCGTAAAATCACAAACATGTGAAACTGAAGCACGAAAACGATATCAAGTGCAACAATGTGCAAAGATCGTAAATCCTCAATCATCAAAATCAAATCATACGAATAAATCACCCAAAACATCGTAATCAATAATGGCGGAATAGTACCGCTCAAGCGCATCCTCTAAGAATCTCGGCCAACTGTCGCGGTCACTAGTGGGACGTCTCGTCGATGATCATGAACTCTGTCCTGCTGGCGTGCGTAACCATGACCACTCCTGGGTCAAGGTCTTCACTGTGAATTACCAATCTTTCGGTCCATCGGCTCATCGGCCCTGTCAGGTGTGCTAACGGGGACGATTCCGTTCTGGCACTTCTCTGGTCATCTCTTGGTCAATCATCGCGACCACTCATAACACAGCATATTACTGGCGTCGGCCTCTGGCTCTCTGAATGTACGTGACACATCTGATCCTGGGTGCAAGTATCATTGCAGCAGTGTCCTGGAAGGAATCCAGCTCACGGTCTCTTCCATGTCTCATCTCTGCCAACTGTCCGGAAGTCATTGTCCTTTCCTATATCTGCATCTTGCTCTGTAACGGCTGCATACCCATCGCGACTCCTTCTGGAAGGTGTATCCAGTACTCTGCCTCGGCATGCGCATCGCATCTCTGATGTCGGCAGAGGGGAACGTCATCTCATCTAGATCTGGTACGAACCACTTACTTCACTTTTCTCTAATGTCGTCTGCTTTGGACTCGTCTTGTCGCTGCTGCATGGACTGAGCTCCAACGACTATCCTCGTATCTGGAGTCTCCCTAGAATGCATCTCACCACATAGCATCCGAATTAAGTCGAGCCATCCGATCGAGTCGTCAAAACCTCATAATCCCCCAAGAGCTCAACCTCTTGGGCACAGTTTAATAGTATCGAGTACATACCACAGCATCGGTGGTCCAGCCGTAGAAGGGCAAACCCAAGCCTCACTAATGGCGCCGTAGAACTGCCGCAAACCCGAAGGTTCAAAGGCTTTCACACGGTCATTAAGTCGAGTTAGGGTTTCATTCTTCTAGAGGGACCATAGAATTGCCTGCATGTCTTTCCAACTACTTTAAACTTGGAATAATAGGTTTCTGACATTCGATCGTCTCTGTCGACTCTCAACGTCTCCGCGTGAAGTCGTCTCTTGCCGGAATCAATCTATCTGATGACCTCTCATCGGGTTAGGCGAACGATCCCCATATCCTAGTCATTCATCCACGATGACTAGCGACCTTCTATCATCTCTTAGTACAACTCGTTCTGCACTAACTCCAGCATCTGGGGCAATACCTCGTCGTTCGCGGCAATAACTGGCTCGCTCGTCTGCACGCTGAACAGTGCCTCGATCATCAGGAGTAAGCAACACACCAACGGTCATCAAAATCTGGCTGGCCTCCATCATTGGCTCAATTCTCTAGTGTCGATCAGCACCTCCGAGTAACCTCATAAAGGCGATCCGCCAAACGCTCGTGGCGCGGAAACACAGTAAGAAGACACATCTCTGCAATCGTGTGTCGCCGGAATTTCGCCCTGGTCAGTCCTCGTTCGTGATGAGCGTGTGCTGACCGCAACTCTAGCCGTAGCTCTCCCTGCCCGTAACCGTAGCAGCAAAACCAAACTGGTACCGATGAGGCTAGATCAGGAAGGAATATAATACTGAACAAGGAAATGTACATCCTAAGGCTTCATAAGTGGAGTGGTGTGTCGTAAATATTCCGCGGAACATATCAACGGTACGTCACTCTACTTTAGTCACCTATTCCATCAACCAAGGGTCATCCTACACTCCGAAGGTTAAAACCTAACGCTCTGATACCAACTTTGTCACGACCCGAAAGTACGGAACATGACCGGCACTTAAACTACGAACGTCTCGAGGCGTACATAATCTAAGTAAACCGAAAACCCAGAAATCCAAACCAAGAAAAGTAGTAGAGTGCAGGAAAAACCAACTTAAAGCAAGTAGTTTCAATAGCATAAGCCGAATTATGCGGTTTTTAAAACATCAAAAATTTACTGAAAATTTCGGCAGAGTCTCCTTTGTAAATACTGGCTCCCAAACGGGATACAACATGAATAGTATACGAAATCAAAAAAAGGCATCCCCAAGCGGGAGCTAGCTCTTCGTCAATCGACGGTCACAACCACACAAGCAATAATATACAACACCAACGACGAGGATCAAAACTCAAAAGGAAACTCAAAAACCACCAGAAATATAACGAGCGACTCTAAGGTCGAAAGAATAACAACACTGGTCTCCAACTCGATAAACACATGTTTGGTTGATGGAATTTACTAGATACAACGGAATAATATTATACAAGGTAATATGATGGGTACGATACAAGAAAAACCCACCTACTAGCAAGCCACCCGGAAATGGAAATAGTGCCAGCAAAGCCGTAATGAAACCTGTACGGCAAACCTGCAAGAAACTGGGGCACAACGGGGGTGAGTTGCCAACTCGTGAATAGAAAAACATCTACGCACAGAAATTGCATAAATAACGCAATCCTAGGTCAATGATCATAATATAGCCTCAAAAATGTATATAACATGTAGCCTATAACAAGGCTAGGGTAAATATCTAACCCGAGTGTAATCTCATGTGCCCGTTTCTGTGCCTCAGGTAGCAATATATCATATGAATGAGGTATGCATGCATGAAACAGAATACATGTAAATGAAGAAACTGTTTTCATAAATTAGTGAGATTTCCTTCGTATTTTTAAACTGAGGTATCATAAATGAAATCCGTATCAACAGTGTCTAGCATCGACACAAAACATAAAATTCACTGTCTCGAAATATCAATGTCTCAATCTCAATATCTAGGGCGCCGTCAGTCCAGACCGGCCCCTACCATCCATCTCAAGGCCACGACGGTATCCTCCGGATATCCAACGCGTCGGGTAATATCACCGGTCGGTAGTGCTCCCCTGCCGGGCTCAACGTCAACACCACATTCCTCTTGCCCCGGGGTACCGCACCGGGCCCACCATGTACCCGTGACGGTTCCTCCACTCCTCGACACGGATCTCGAAAACCACAGCAAACTCATGGTGGACGACACTTTACATCACTAGAAAACCGCAACATTTTATATTTTAAAATATCATAAGTTGTAAATTTTGCGGCTTTCCCCGAAATTCAGAAATATCATAAATCTCAAGAAATCATCACAAGTGCATATGTCAATGATAATGAATGCATATGGTATCAATAACCAAGTTGCAATGTATGATTAATAAACTAGGCATGTAAGGCAGGTACACTAGTATCATTTCAAACTACTAACTAACAAGCTAAGTCAAGCAAATATATTCTCTAAAGTGTACGTGAAATGGCAATTACCGATGAAGATGTGTGTGAGCCGAAAAGTAGGTGTACGTGGTACATACGCATCATCGGTAATAGGGCTGGTGTCCTAATAGCATGATATCAATAATGGAATATGCAGCAAAATAAGTATGCGAGGCAGAGCGAACAGCAATAATATGCGGGAGCTGAATACTAGACACAACGATAACTAATCTGTAATAATCTAATATAAGTCCTACAAATGGTGCCTTTTGAAATAACACGAATCATGGGGTTTTGAAAATAGGGGCTACGGTGTTTTTATGAAAAGATACGTCTTTTGAAATATCCGTAGGATACCTTGGGCTGTCTTTTAAAATACCCACGATTTGTTAGTTTTTGAAATAGGTAAGAATCGAATCTAATCTAACAACTAAACTAAACTAAAGGGCTAAGCTAACATGCTGAACTACAGGTAAGGAAACCGCCTAACATCTGAGTCGATATATATACATACCTGTATATATATTAGTCGGTGATCCCGCCTCAATAATATCATATCTGATACCATATCTAAAATCAGACATCCCAAGTCAAGAGTGCGGATCAATCATCAATATATAGCTCGTACGTAAACCCGTCGTACGGCATCCCAAATCTAGGTACGGGTCAATATCACATTCATCATACTATTCACCAGGTATCCTCTCTATCAAATATCATGATCGGGATACTGATCTACGTCTAGTACCATACTAATACCGCCTACGTATGCAAGGACGTGTGTGAAACACTACGTCAAGGACCCGCTACAACGTCATGTCGTATCTCAAATACGAACCCTGCTATATCACCTGTTAGTTATGTATATGCCCTAGAGGCCATTGTTGTACATATGATGTATATTATAATGGATGCTTGGTTATATATAGAGATGACTTTCTTGCTCGTCATGATAGTATGCTATTTGGTTTCACTTTATCTTAACATGTTGACTTGTATTGGTTTACTGTTTTACTCTCACATGTTGATAAAGCCCTTAGGATCTGTACTCGACTACTGGGACTATGATGAGATCATACTAGTGGCGCCACGGTAGTCGATGAGTACATCCTATAACTGTTCCTAGTCAAGGGTATATCGAGACAGGGCATCGATACACCAGAGTAGACTAGCGTATACGCATCTTGACCCATATGATGGGCGATGGATGATCCCATATCCATCGGTGTTAGACATCAGAGATGGTGTACGGGTGCTCAGTGGAGACTGGGTACACTGGACGGACTCGCCGAGAACTCCCAGATGGTGATATACCACACGTCAGATGGCAGTTCTCCGGTGACACAGGTACAGGGTAGTCTGTAGACCCGAGATCATCATGGAGTCTTATGTGATTCCCACTGTGCTTTGATTTCCAACTTACCATGTCCAAGAGGGCGTGCAAAACGGTGGCTTTTGGGTACAGTCCCGAATCACATGGAGGCAATGAGCGATAGGAGGGGATTCGTCTCTCCCGGTATAGGGAGTTGATGTTGTGATGTGTTCGATTGGCTATAACTGGAAGTCCCTGGCCAGGGCTGATATAGAGATATACTGGTAAGTGTTACCAGTAGTTTCTCGACCCGTTATGAGCCACACATCGACACGACTTATCGGTTACTGGGGTCTGACGTATACCACCCCTAGACTTGATATGCGACATATCAGACGAACATACCGGACTGTACGGGAGTGTTACTGATCGGATTCACAGGAGAACGCACAGGCTAGCTTGTTGATCTTCTGATCGCTCAATACCTGGGTGGCTGTTACGTTTAGCTGACCGCTTGCAGCTTGTGGGTGTTTGATATGATCATCACCTGCTATCGGCGTATTGACGATTCTTTAGAGTCCTACACAGAGGTTTCTTGGCTCAGGCGAAACGGAGTAGTGGCACATATGTGATATGCGCAGGAGCGTGAATAATGCGATATGGGATACCGTATTATATTCTCGCGATATATTGTTATGAACCGGGTCATCAGATCAAGTGTTTATTCGATGAATCGGTACATGATATATTAATCGGTAATATTCGATATAGCCGGATCATCGATCCAAGTGTTGATTCGATGATTTAATGTATAATAATATATATGATATATTGTATTACATTATCTAATAATGGCTCGCTTTATTATTTCATTTTCTCAGTGGATGATACATTGATATATATGCGATATATGTTAATTGTATTATTTTATTTTGTTGCAAATATATAATATATATGTGATATATATTATTGTGACATGTTATGATTAATTGTTAAACATGTTTAAGGATGATTAATTGAGATTAGGGTTTAATTTGGGTTAGTTGCTTCATGCACCTTCTAGAAGGTTTCTTCTTTTGTCATTCTTAAGATATTTTCTTTAACTCAACTAAACCCTAACTCAAGTTATTTCTCTACAAATTCCTAGCCACTCATCCTTGACCATGGTTTACAATTCAATCATATGATTATATTCTATTCATCACAAAAGAAAAAGGATTATTCTTTTTCCATTATCTTCTTCTTCTCTCTTGAAAGAAAAGCTTGCTAGATTTTCTTAAGTGATGAAATAATATGAGAAAATGATATAAAAAGAAAGCAAAATTACTACTCTCTCATCCTCATCTCATCTAGCCCATGGGATTAGTGTGTTCTCTTCTTTAAGAGTGAGTAAGCTTGAGTCGTAGCAACTTCAAGGTAGATCATCGGAGATTTGGAATACGACAAGCTAGAATGGATCGTTCGAGTCGTGGAGCCTCTCATGAGTCCGGGAGATCGTGGATCGCGACAAAGGGACTTCTACTCGGAGCTTGTGAAGTGAAGGAGCGGACTACAAAGGTTGTAATCCCTCACACTTAGATAAAAGTTATCTTATTGCATGTTTAACCCTAATAATATAGCAAAGATCCCGGCTTTGGGTTGTTCGGCACGTCTAAAATTTAATCCGGGCATGTTTGATGCCTTATAAACCTTCATAAGAGTGCCTAGGAAACCTACAGTGGTATCAGAGCCTAGCTAGAGCATTAGGCGATGTGTTTACGAAGTTAAAACTCCGATCGAACCCGAAACGACGCAAAAAGACCCCTCTCTGGAAATTTTTTAAATTTTGGGATTTTTCTGAATTAAAAATATGTAAAAAAATCAGCAGGGAATTCTAAGAATTACCATAAAATACGAGCCCCTAATTCGATTAAACGGCGGCGGAACCGCGGCGCAAGCATGGCTTGCGCGGCGGAACAGTAAGATCTTGACACGTGGGCTTTATGGTAATTCCCGTAGGTACTTGTTGATGCTTCTGGATATTTTTAACAGTGATTCCAGTATTGTTTAAATATGGGGTTTATTTGGTAATAGTAGATTCGATCGGAATTTTTAAGTTCGTATTTCTTTCCGGATATTTAGAAATTGTTAAACTAGTTGAACGGATATCATTAACCGACTTTTTCCCGGCACGTAAAACTTTCAAGCGTTGAATTTTTATCGGGTTTAAATCTTTCGGAAAAATTGTACAAGTTAAGCGGTGGACCCTCTAGAAGACAACAAACCTTAACTCGATTATGTGACCGTCTTGAACTGCCTTTTGAACCTTCGGGTTTGGGGCAGTACGGCGTGCCACATGTGAGGCGTTGGCTTGACCCTTCTACGGCTGGATCACCGGTACTGTGACATATTCTGGGATTATTTGAACTCCGCTCAAGAGTTGAGCACTTTGGGAAATTTTGGGTGTTTGATTATCTGTTCGGAAAGTTTAATACTGTATATTTATCTGGAATGTGATACAATATGTGGAATTCATAGAGTTAGGCATGAAATGCGGAATATGTGATATTTCGGATTTACGATGTCTAAAGTGATTGTGGATTCCAAATATTGTAGTTTTACACTTTCTTTTCTGTGACCGTAAGTGTAATATGTGATATCGCCGGTTTCGTTTATATATGTCAACGACAATTGGGATGCGCATATTTACTTACGTTGATGATATGAGATATTATGTGTTGCTGTGATATGTTATATTGGATCGTCGCGTTCAGATTAGCCGGGGGTTTTATGTGAGATGAGGGTTTTTATTTTCATTCATGTAAAATTCATTTGTAATATAATATTCTTTTATTTGGGGCACTTCCAGGTTGCGGTTGCTGTCACCAGTGTATATTATTTACTTTTCCGCATTAGGTAGACCCAAGGAGGGGAGCACAAGTAACCGGGTTCTAGGGTCCAGTGGGAGGCCATCTCGAGGAGTCGAGACCGGGTCTCCTAACCCTAGAATTGGCAGTGTTACTTGCCGCTCTCGTAGGGGTCTTGGGATGTGGGTTTGGCTATTCGTCGCGACCGTGGAATCCGTGTTTTATACAGGCTCGTATTGAAAACACGGACGTCCTAGTATATCCAATATTTCATATATGTTCTTCTGTTGCAATGTTCTGTGATGAGATCATATTACTGCCTGAGACGAATGCTTATACTATATATATATGCTGATATATAAATATTACTGCTTTCGTTTCTTCTGTGATGCTTAGGAAGCATAAGCTGATGGGATTTTTATTAATAAGATTAATAAAAGAAAAGAAACCTAAAGATGTTATAGAATCAAAAACTTTATAAAAAGGGTAGCTACAGTTTTGCTTTGCACAGTGATATATACGATATATCCTGCACCTTATTCGATGAGGAAAGGACCGAGATCCCTTCACCGGGAGTGACTCCTTTAGCAAAACTGGCAGATGCTACAAAACGCGGTTTGTCTTTTGATTGTTTTTAGTGTTTTGCTTTGCACAGCGGTATATATGATATATCCTGCACCTTATTCGATGAGGAAAGGGCCGACGATCCCTTCACCGGGAGTGACCCCTTTAGCGAAACTAAGAAAAGCCTCAAAAACACTCCTTTTCAAAAACACTCGATTCTACGACGATATCAAGTTCATTACGCTCAGGGTTTTCTGAAAAACCTGCGTAGCCCTCCGTCATTTCAGATAAAGACTAGTTAGTATTCGTGCTATGTTTGTTGACTATGTTAAGGCGTAGTGTGCGGTAGCTAATTAGTACTTATCTGCTAAAACATGAGATGTGATTGAATTAGGGTAGTTGTGCGACTTTGTTGACTATGTTAAGGGTCGTGCAGGTGGATTTAATTCAATCGGGAAATGATTGGTTGAACTTAGCTAGCAATTATGATTTGTTGACTATGTTAAGGTCATAAATTGCTAGGGGCAAAATATTATCGGGAATTTCAAGCGTTGAAATTTGCAATGAGATTGCATACCTCCTATGAGATAGTTGGATCCCGATACCCACTGCGAGTAAGAGTTACTCCTGGGAGAGTTTTACACAGGACAATTAGTCATTCAAGTAGGTGTCTAGAAAAGTGTTAACGAGGTTACGCCTCTGGAAAAACGAGGTTTACTTTAATTAGGTCCGTGCGAAAGCACGGGGAACCTCCCTCAAAGTACCGACACTGATCTGGCTGAAAGATTGACGAAATCGTAGGGTGTAATTAATCCCGGCTAATCTTACCTTTTAGGGTTTTAAGGTAGATTTGATAAAAACAGTGGGAGACATCCTGATTAGATAAGATAATAACCAATCTAATCTTGCAAGAGCATACGCTAAAGTGTTTTCTTCTCTCTCTCTCCAGGTAGCGACCATGTCAGGCCATAATCAAGATAATAATATTGATGTATTGACTGAACCCGATTATTATACTGAGCAAGGGAACGTTGGACCCGTTCTTTCTTATAAGAGTTATAAGACTGAACAGGAAACAGGAGAATATCTGGATTCTCACGCCGCCCAAAAGAACATGCATGTTGATGCATCTTCTTCGGGTGTGTTTGTTATTGAGAACTGTTTCTCAGTTCACCCTACGTCCTGGGTATTAGATACCGGACAGGGTCCCACATATGCAAATAGTTGCATGGGCTACGTAAAGGTAGAGAACTGGGAAAAGATGATCATTCCGTTCTAGTAGGGAACGGTGCAAATGTTGCAGCCAAAGTAGTTGGCGAATATCACCTTGTATTGCCGAGTCGTAATACACTGATTCTAAATGAGTGCTATTATATACCGAACATGATGTGAAACATTATATCAGTTTCTTTATTGAGTAAAGAGGGATATAATTTTGTAGTACAGGATAATGTTATGAACATATTCCTAGATCAAAAGTTGATTGCATCAGGCTCGTTACATAATGGCATATTCATTCTAAATCAGAATACAGTCCTGAATATACAAAACACACACAAGAGGAAAAGTTCAGATATGAACGAATCCTACTTGTGGCATTGTAGACTTGGTCATATCAATGCGACACGACTGGCTAAGTTACATAGAGATGGTTATTTGAATCCGTTCGAATTATCATCTTATGATACTTGCCATTCATGTCTCAAAGGAAAAATGACCAAAGCTCCGTTTAGTGGACACGGAGAAAGAGTTGCTGAACTCTTAGGACTGGTACATAGTGATGTATGCGGTCCCATGTCTACGCATGCCAGGAACGGTTCTTCCTACTTCATTACATTCACTGACGATCTCTCTAGATACGGACATGTGTTTCTGATGAAACACAAGTCTGAAGCTTTTGAGAAATTCAGAGAATATAAGCACGAAGTAGAGAACCAAACGGGCAAAAGTATTAAGATTCTTCGATCTGATCGAGGAGGCGAATACTTAAGCGGTGAGTTCCTAGATTATCTAAAAGAGAATGGGATTCTCTCTCAGCTTACTCCTCCTTATACACCACAACACAATGGTGTATCGGAACGAAGAAATCGCACCCTATTAGATATGGTGCGCTCGATGATGAGTACAGCTGAGTTACCTATTTCCTTCTGGGGGTATGCACTTGAAACAGCAGCATACCTATTGAATCAAGTTCCGTCTAAATCTATGCCTACCACACCGAATGAGATATGGAGTGGGAAGAAACCATATTTTAAAAGAGTTAAGATATGGGGTTGTCCGGCCTATGTCAAAAGACAAAATCCAGACAAACTCGAGGCACGATCAGTTCTTTGCAAATTTGTGGGATATCCTAAGAATTCTCAAGGATATATTTTCTATCACGCTGAGGAACAAAAAGTGTTTGTTTCTCAATATGCCACCTTTTTAGAAAAGGAATTTCTTGCAAAAGAAATTAGTGGCAAAGAGGTAGAGCTGGAAGAGGTTCCAGCACCACAGACTACAACTGATGATTTATTGGAACCAGAGGATTCAGTAGTACCCGACGAACCCCAGCCTCTCCGCAGATCTAGTAGGGTTTCTCGTCCATCTGAGAGATACTACGGTTTTCTCATTGATGGTGGAAGCGAGGATTGCATCATGGATGATGATGAACCCACTAGTTTCGAGCAAGCCATCACAAGTAGTGACTCTGTGAAATGGCTGGATGCAATGCGATCTGAGATGGAATCCATGTACACCAATAAAGTATGGATTTTAGAAAATGCTCCTGAAGGGGTAAAACCCATTGGAAGCAAGTGGATTTTTAAAAAGAAATTTGGTATAGATGGAAAAGTTGAGACTTTCAAAGCTAGACTTGTAGCAAAGGGTTTTCGTCAACGTCCAGGTGTGGATTATGACGAAACCTTTTCTCCAGTGGCTATGCTTAAGTCCATCCGGATCTTACTTGCCATTGCTGCATACCATGACTATGAAATCTGGCAAATGGATGTTAAGACCGCCTTTCTAAACGGTGATTTAGAAGAGAGCGTGTACATGACTCAGCCAGAGGGCTTCGTAGATAGTGGGAGCAGCGGAAAGGTGTGCAAGCTGCTTAAATCCATTTATGGGTTAAAGCAAGTATCGCGGAGTTGGAACATCTGTTTTGATGTTGTAGTCAAAGAGTTTGACTTCATCAAAAATATAGATGAACCTTGTATCTATAAGAAGGTAGCAGAGGGTAAGGTTGTCTTTCTCGTATTGTACGTGGATGACATACTCTTGATAGGAAATGATATTCCTATGCTGCAATCAGTCAAGCTCTTCTTATCACAGAGATTCTCAATGAAAGATCTAGGTGATGCCTCCTGCATTTTGGGAATCATGATCTATAGAGATAGATCTAAACGGATACTGGGATTGTCCCAATCCAGGTACATTGACACCATACTAAAGTGGTTTAGTATGGAAGAATCCAAGCGTGGGAATCAGCCCACGATCTCTGGACTCACTCTCTCCAAAGAGATGTCTCCCAAGACTGATTTGGAGAGAGCTCGCATGCAAGGGATACCCTATGCTTCGGCAGTAGGCTCTATCATGTATGCGATGCTATGTACCAGACCCGATGTAGCATACTCACTAAGTGTAGTGAGTCGGTATCAAGCAGATCCTGGAGAGAGTCATTGGACAGCAGTGAAGAACATTCTCAAGTACTTACGAAGGACTAAGGAGATGTTCTTGGTGTATGGTAACGGAGAACTCCAGGTGGAGTCCTTTACCGATTCCAGCTTCCAAAGTGATAAGGACGACTCTAAGTCGCATTCGGGTTTTGTCTTTACCCTCAATGGAGGGGCGGTATGTTGGAAGAGTTCCAAACAGGATACCGTTGCGGACTCAACGATGGAGGCTGAATACATCGCTGCCAACGATGCTGCCAAAGAAGCTGTCTGGATCAAGAAGTTCATTAGTGAACTTGGTGTGGTTCCATCCATTGAGCATCCAATACCTCTGTATTGCGATAACAATGGTGCTGTGGCGTTAGCCAAGGAACCCAGGTCCCATCAGAAGTCCAGACATATTCTGAGGCGGTATCACCTGATCAGGGAGATAGTTGATCGCCGGGAGATCGAGGTCAGGAGAGTAGATACGAAGGACAACACTGCGGATCCATTCACGAAGGCTATTCCCCAGATACAGTTTGAGAGATTATTCGGGATGCTAGGTATGCGATACTACAGCAGCTGGCCTTAGTGCAAGTGGGAGATTGTTAGTTATGTATATGCCCTAGAGGCCATTGTTGTACATATGATGTATATTATAATGGATGCTTGGTTATATATAGAGATGACTTTCTTGCTCGTCATGATAGTATGCTATTTGGTTTCACTTTATCTTAACATGTTGACTTGTATTGGTTTACTGTTTTACTCACACATGTTGATAAAGCCCTTAGGATCTGTACTCGACTACTGGGACTATGATGAGATCATACTAGTGGGGCCACGGTAGTCGATGAGTACATCCTATAACTGTTCCTAGTCGAGGGTATGTCGAGACAGGGCATCGATACACCAGAGTAGACTAGCGTATACGCATCTTGACCCATATGATGGGCGATGGATGATCCCATATCCATCGGTGTTAGACATCAGAGATGGTGTACGGGTGCTCAGTGGAGACTGGGTACACTGGACGGACTCGCCGAGAACTCCCAGATGGTGATATACCACACGTCAGATGGCAGTTCTCCGGTGACACAGGTACAGGGTAGCCTGTAGACCCGAGATCGTCATGAAGTCTTGTGTGATTCCCACTGTGCTTTGATTTCCACCTTACCAAGTCCAAGAGGGCGTGCAAAACGGTGGCTTTTGGGTACAGTCCCGAATCACATGGAGGCAATGAGCGATAGGAGGGGATTCGTCTTTCCCGGTATAGGGAGTTGATGTTGTGCTGTGTTCGATTGGCTATAACTGGAAGTCCCTGGCCAGGGCTGATATAGAGATATACTGGTAAGTGTTACCAGTAGTTTCTCGACCCGTTATGAGCCACACATCGACACGACTTATCGGTTACTGGGGTCTGACGTATACCACCCCTAGACTTGATATGCGACATATCAGACGAACAGACCGGACTGTACGGGAGTGTTACTGATCGGATTCACAGGAGAACACACAGGATAGCTTGTTGATCTTCTGATCGCTCAATACCTGGGTGGCTGTTACGTTTAGCTGACCGCTTGCAGCTTGTGGGTGTTTGATATGATCATCACCTGCTACCGGCGTATTGACGATTCTTTAGAGTCCTACACAGAGGTTTCTTGGCTCAGGCGAAACGGAGTAGTGGCACATATGTGATATGCGCAGGAGCGTGAATAATGCGATATGGGATACCGTATTATATTCTCGCGATATATTGTTATGAACCGGGTCATCGGATCAAGTGTTGATTCGATGAATCGGTACATGATATATTAGTCGGTAATATTCGATATAGCCGGATCATCGATTCAAGTGTTGATTCGATGATTTAATGTATAATAATATATATGATATATTGTATTACATTATCTAATAATGGCTCGCTTTATTATTTCATTTTCTCAGTGGATGATACATTGATATATATGCGATATATGTTAATTGTATTATTTTATTTTGTTGCAAATATATAATATATATGTGATATATATTATTGTGACATGTTATGGTTAATTGTTAAACATGTTTAAGGATGATTAATTGAGATTAGGGTTTAATTTGGGTTAGTTGCTTCATGCACCTTCTAGAAGGTTACTTCTTTTGTCATTCTTAAGATATTTTCTTTAACTCAACTAAACCCTAACTCAAGTTATTTCTCTACAAATTCCTAGCCACTCATCCTTGACCATGGTTTACAATTCAATCATATGATTATATTCTATTCATCACAAAAGAAAAAGGATTATTCTTTTTCCATTATCTTCTTCTTCTCTCTTGAAAGAAAAGCTTGCTAGATTTTCTTAAGTGATGAAATAATATGAGAAAATGTTATAAAAAGAAAGCAAAATTACTGCTCTCTCATCCTCATCTCATCTAGCCCATGGGATTAGTGTGTTCTCTTCTTTAAGAGTGAGTAAGCTTGAGTCGTAGCAACTTCAAGGTAGATCATCGGAGATTTGGAATACGACAAGCTAGAATGGATCTTTCGAGTCGTGGAGCCTCTCATGAGTCCGGGAGATCGTGGATCGCGGCAAAGGGACTTCTACTCGGAGCTTGTGAAGTGAAGGAGCGGACTACAAAGGTTGTAATCCCTCACACTTAGATAAAAGTTATCTTATTGCATGTTTAACCCTAATAATATAGCAAAGATCCCGGCTTTGGGTTGTTCGGCACGTCTAAAATTTAATCCGGGCATGTTTGATGCCTTATGAACCTTCACAAGAGTGCCTAGGAAACCTACATCACCGATCTCACGGCCTCAAACAAATCTCATCGACTCAGCTCAATCCCAAGTATCATCCTAAAATCCGTATGTGAAGACATAGTCCCATACCCATGTGAACATATAACTATAAAGAATCCAATGAGCACATATAAATAGGAATGTATGCAAGTATGTATGTGTGTATGTGTAGTGCAACACTACCCTAGGGTTCGCAACACTAAAGTAATCCAACACACCAATATCCATCCTAAGTATCGTTATTAATCCCAAATAACATATAATAATTGTTGGTGTGTATACGCATCCGTATACACCACCACGGACTGCAGGGGTGCTATACTCCATCCACCCGACATCTCCCCGTAGATATAAATCTACTCACCTGGTCCTCGCTAGCCGGTGCCGACGTCGCCACGCGCTTGCTTGTCATCTCGAAATCTAAATGGGGGTACCTACATATCATAACACACCATATCGCATTAAAACTAAATTCAAAATCGAAATGGCATACGAAAATCAAATCGGCACGCGTATCACGCATAGGTCCAAACCTATCGCCTACGCATGCAAGAATAGTCAAACCAACCCTCGATGTCGATGTACAAACGTCAAACCATCGAGAAAAATCCAATCACACTCATTTGCACATTCACGAACACTAATTTTAATATAAACTAGGTTAAAACTCACAAA
The DNA here is from genome assembly GCA_030015575.1 of Agapanthus africanus. Taxonomy (NCBI): domain Eukaryota; kingdom Viridiplantae; phylum Streptophyta; class Magnoliopsida; order Asparagales; family Amaryllidaceae; genus Agapanthus; species Agapanthus africanus. The sequence goes on from JASDDO010000016.1 coordinate 151,871,890, forward strand.
AACCCTAATTTCACTTAAAAAGTCATTTTTCCGAAAATCGAGCAAGCACAAATCACCGTTTTTGTACAAAACAAGATGTTTAAATGAATGTAGCGGCCAATATACTTATTAAATATCTTAAATAAGTCATAGAAACAATTTCCGGAATTTAATCTCATTAAATTCCAAAAACCCTAATATTCTAGTTTACAAAATACCCTTTTTAACAATTTCATTGCAAAAATGCACAAACTACAATTTAGGTTGGATTTCCATGAACTAAAGTGTTAAACTACACTTAATAAAGTTAATAATACGATAAAAACCTTAACCATATTTTTAATCTCATATTTCGAATTAAATCAAAAAACCTAGTTTGCAACAAAAAGCTTAATTTGGACATTTTTCAAGTAACAACTTGTAATTAGCAACTAGATTAGTTTTCTACAAAACTAAATATGTTAATCCACATCACAAAACCATGCACAATCAAATACAACTCATTTCCACAACAAACCCTAACTTGAAATCTTAAATCATGCAATTAAACTCACATAAACCAAATTAACACTTAACTAAATTAGCTTTAAGAAATTAGTAACAAACTAAGCAAAAAGGTTTAGAATTATACCCAAAAACATTTGAAGATCCACAAGCATCCATGGCCCTCCAAAATGCTCTCTTCTCACAAAGATCCATGCTATACGAGCTAAGCTAAAATGGGTAGGAGTCGGATTTGGGTTTTGGGATTTTTTTTGATGGATTTTGGGCAATTTTTGATGAAGTTTTGAAGAGAAAAGAGAAGGGAAATGGGGGGGATGTTGCTGCTGTAGGAGGGAGGGGGGGTCGGCTGAATGGGAGTGGGAGAGGAGAGAGAGAGGGAGGTAGAGAAAGTGGGGGTGAAAGTCAAGGTCAACCAAAGTCAAAAGTCCACCTCATTTATCCATTTTCTTTTCTTTTCTTTCATTTCTTTTCCTTTGAAAATCAAGTGGGGAAAAAGATTGGGGCTGCTGAATTCAGCCAAGGGGAGAAGTGAATGGGGGTGTGTGGGTGTGGGTACGGGTGTGGGGTGATGAAAAATGATAAATACAATACCCCAAACATCCATTTACGCTAAAAAAAGCCTTTTTTCTTCAATAATTTCTAAACCGTTTTAGCAAACGATTTCGTTTCAAAAACCACGTGATAAAATTTTATTTAATGTTTTATGATTCACAAAATTTGTTTCAACTCATTCCAATATGTAATTTTCCCTAATTAAATGTATTAGTGACGGCTTAAAATAATAATAAAATAATATTTTTTTCAGAAAATTTGAAATTTCACCAGTGGCTCAATAAACACCAAATAATAGCAATTACATAGCTAGAATATGTATATTTAATTTTTATAATAAGATATTAGTATTTTGACTTTTTACAGAAAACCCCCTTATTTTACCGATTTTTCGAAATTTCACCGAAACGATTTTCAAAGCGTTACAATTACTGAACTTGAAGTGGTTCCATCCATTGAGCATCCAATACCTTTGTATTGCGATAACAATGGAGCGGTGGCTTTGGCCAAGGAACCCAGGTCCCATCAGCGATCCAGGCATATTCTGAGGCAGTATCACCTGATCCGGGAGATAGTTGATCGCCGGGAGATCGAGGTCAGGAGGGTTGACACGAAGAATAACACAGCGGATCCACTCACGAAGGCCATTCCCCAAACACAGTTTGAGAGACTCTTCGGGATGCTCGGTATGCGATACTACAGCAGCTGGCCCTAGTGCAAGTGGGAGATTGTTAGTTGTATGTATGCCATAGAGGCCAGTATTGTACAGATGATGTATATTATATTGAATACTTGGACATATATGGAGATGTCTTTCTTGCTCGATATGATAGTATGCTATCTGGTTGCTCTTTATCTTAACATGTATACTTGTCTCTTTATACTGTCTTATAGTTACATGTTGGTAAAGCCCCTAGGATGTATACTTGACTACCTGGACTATGATGCGGATCATACTAGTGGGGACATGGTAGTCCATAAGTACATCCTTGAAGGTCCCTAGTCGTGGGTGTATCGAGATGGGGCATCGATATACCAGTGTAGACTAGCGTATACGCTTCTCGACCCATGAGATGGGCGATGGATGATCCCATATCCATTGGTGTTTGACATCAGAGAGGGTATACAGGTGCAAAGTGGAGACTGGGTGCACTGGACGGACTCGCCGAGAACTCCCAGATGGTATTATACCTCACGTCAGATGGCAGTTCTCAGGTGACACTTGTGCAGGTTAGTCTGTAGACCCGAGATCGTCATAGAGTCTTGTGTGATTCCCACTGTGCTTTGATTTCCACCTTACCATGTCCATGAGGGCGTGCAAAACGGTGGTTTTTAGGTACAGTCCCGAGTCACATGGAGGCAATGAGCGATAGGAGGGGTTTCATCTCTCCCGGTATTTGGGGTTGATGTTGCACTATGCTCGATTGGCCGTAACAGTGAAGTCCCTGGCCAGGGCTGATTCAGAGATTTGCTGGTAAGTGTTACCAGTAGTTTCTCGACCCATTATAGGCCTCACATCGGCATGACTTATCGGTTATTGGGGTCTGACGTTTACCACCCCTAGACTTGATATGCGACATATCCGACGAAGAGACCGGACTGCACGGTAGTGTTGCCGGTTGGCTCGACGGGAGTTATAACAGGTTCGCTTGTTCTCTTCTGATTGCTCAATACCCGGGTGGCCGTTACGTTTAGATGACCGCTTGCGGCTTGGGGGTGCTTGATATGATCATCACCCACTACCGGCGTATTGACGAGTCTTAGAGTCCCACAAAAGAGTTACCTAGTCCAGGCGAAATATTGTGGTGCGCGTATGCGATATGCTCATGGACCCGATTAAAATGCGCGTATAGGATACCGTATATTGATCGGGCGGCTTGCTTTTGGTGGGGTCGTATGTGATATGGCCGGATTGATAAATCAAGTGTTGATTTATCATTTAACCATTAGTTTCTCACTAGAAATCCTTTCTTGTGTTTGATGGATGCATGCATGCATGTATGCTTTCTTTATAGATTCATGCACATATGGATGTGCATACATACATACATACATACATCATCTATCATGCTTGTTTATACATAGAAAATGGTGGCAATATAAGACTCACACCATGGTTTATATTATGGATTATTATTTATATTTATGCTAAAACAAAAGAAAAGAGATAAGATTAAATCATGGATTAGTTTCTACACTCTTCTTTTGACCTAACCATGTTCACCTACCTTTTAACCATGGTTTAATCTTTCTCTTGTTTTTTAACTAAAGTAAAATTAAATATCCATTAAAGATAACCATGGTTTGAGATGAAGAAGGAAAAATATATATACTTATATTTTTCTTTTTCTCATTGGAGTTATTCTTCTCTTCTTCAAAAAATAGCCATCATCTTCTTCCTTCTTCTTCCTTTGCTCTCTAGAATTTTCAAGTGAGCAAAATACTCAACAAGATAAGATCTTGAAGTGAGAAAGAGAACCACAACACCATTCTACACAAGTCTAGCCCACCTGTTTAGAGTGCTAGCTTCATTTCATTCTCTTGATCGAGTGAAGTTGCAAGCTTGGACAAAGCGGACTCCGGGTGGATCATCGGTGACCTAGAGGAGTTCAAGCGGAGCTTTTCCAAACGCCAAGTAGCCAAGGAGTCTAGCGTAGGGAGCTACAAAGGTTGTACTCTCAAAAACCTAGCTTTTCTTTCATGAGATGATATGCTATTTTTGAAACCCTAATTTTTCGAGGAACGATTCTTTGTTTGTTAACTTAGCACCCTAAAAATTCATCTTTGGTACATGTGATGCTTCCAAACCCTTCATGAGGTGCTAGGTTAACCCTATACTATAGACCCGAGATCGTCATAGAGTCTTGTGTGATTCCCACTGTGCTTTGATTTCCACCTTACCACGTCCAAGAGGGCGAGCAAAACGGTGGTTTTTGGGTACAGTCCCGAGTCACATGGAGGCAATGAGCGATAGGAGGGGTTTTCGTCTCTCCCGGTATTGGGGGTTAATGTTGCGCTATGCTCGATTGGCCATAACAGGGAAGTCCCTGGCCAGGGCTGGTTTAGAGATTTACTAGTAAATGTTACCAGTAGTTTCTCGACCCGTTATGAGTCTCGTATCGGCATGACTTATCGGTTATTGGGGTCTGACGTTTACCACCCCTAGACTTGATATGTGACATATCAGACGAGGAGACCGGACTGTACGGTAGTGTCACTGTCAGGCTTTTTGCAGGAGTTGGAGCGGGCTTGCTTGTTGATCTTCTGATCGCTCAATACCCGGGTAGCCGTTACGTCCAGCTAGTTCCGCTGACGGCTGGTGGGTGCTTGATATGATCATCACCTACTGTCGGCGTATTAACGAGTCTTTAGAGTCCTACATAGAGGTTTTACTGGCTCAGGCAAAACGAAATAGGAGCGCATATGTGATATGTGCGGGACCGAGAATAATGCGAGTATGTGATACCGTATTCTATTCTCGCGATGTTTGTGTCGATCGGTTATATGCGATATAACCAAGTTATCGAATCAAGGGTTGATTCGATAAGTCGATACATTGGATGTTTGTCGGTTATATGTGATATAACCGGATTATTAAGTCAAGTGTTGATTTAATAATTTAGTGTATAATTGTATATGTGATATACTAATTTACATTAACTAACATTGGTTCACTTAAGCATTTATTTTTCTCACTTGTGCACAACTTAATATATATGTGATATATATTTATTTGTGTACATTTTGTATCATGGTTGTTGATACACACTACATGGGTGTATAAGACATACACCATAGTAATTATATTGGTGGGGTTTTAATATACAAAGTAAATACAAAATTAGTGGATAATTGTTCAAGTGCATGAAGCTTCATGAAGCTTATGAATGCATTGACCAAAGTCCACTAGTTTAGTTTTTACTTAGGATTTTTATAAACCTAACCACTATAATTAGCCATGGTTATGTCTCTACATGAGTAAGTATATGATACACACTCACCCATGGTTAGCTAACACTCTCTTGATTAGTTTCCATTTCTCATTTTGAGCTCATCTTCTTCCTCCTTCAATTTCTTTTTAGGGTTTGATAAAGAGAGAGAATGAAAGTGAGAAAAGAAATTCTAAAGTGTACCCATTTCCTATTTCATCATCCTCTACTAGACTAGCACTTTAGTTTTGGGTGTTTGCTTCACTAATTCTCACGTTAGTGAAGTAGAAGCTTGAGTTCGTATTCCCTCGACGTAGATCATCTTCGGCCTCGAAGACTTCAAGCAATACCGTTGCAATTTTCTCTTGGAGCCGTCCGAGAGTCCGGGAGTTCGATGATCGCAGCGAAGGGACTACTACAAGGAGCTTAAGAAGTGAAGGACCGATCTACAAAGGTTGTATTCCGTATTCACTTAGTGTTAAAGTTTTTAACTTGCTAGTTTTCTCCTAATCTCTAGTTTAAAGATCTTCTTTAGAGTTATTCGGCACGGCTAAGATTTTAATCGGGCATGGTTGATGCCTTGTAGAACCTTCTTAGAGTGCCTAGTAACCCTACATAATTCCCAATAACTTACTCCCACTCATCATCTATAAAAGCATACATATGTGAGAATCATACCTTGTAAATACATACCCTAGAGTAATTATCTAATCGGGAAATCAGTTTTCCTTTAACAATGCACTGAAACATGAAAATGTTTCGTAGGGGTATTCTGGTATTCCTAGTAATGCCTCTTCCATAATACTATCCATGACTTTAACCGTATATTTTTTTGCCTTCTCTCTAAATTCCTTTATTTGTCTTTATTCATTACCTTCTGTACACCATCGTTAGGCTAAATGGTTTTCTTCCTTCCCTACCGTTCGGCACCAGCCTATGGTTTGGAATATCCAGTAAGCATAATAGGTGTACCCTCCTAAACCAAGGAGTACTCACAACTTGAGAGAAGGTGATGATAAAAGACAACTGAATGATACCTTATTCTATTTCTCCCGAACTGGGGAAAAAGCAAAGGTGAAAATAGGAGTGGCGATAAAGTACGCGGTTTGATCGTGAATGGTAACAGTCGCAATTTACTTTGCCCTCTTTCTAATCCTTTTATTTTGTCTTTAGTTATTACCTTCTGTACATCCTACTTAGGCTAATTGGTTTTCTTCATTCCCTACCTTTCGGCACCTGCCTATGGTTTGGAATAAGACTATCCAATATGCGTAATAGGTGTACTCTCCTAAACTAAGGAGCCCTCGCAACCTGAGAGAAGGTGATAATAAAAGACAACTGAATAATAACTTATTCTATTTCTCCTGAACCTAGATCCATCCTCGAAGAAGTCCTTCGGGTTCGTATATAACCATACGATGGATCTATCCAATGGAAGTGGATGTCCGTAGTAATACGGGGTGTTCTGAGAAATGCAAAGGGTAAAAGAAGAAGCGGCAATGACTTATGCAACTTAGACAATCCAAAAGCCAGTATTTTAAGAAGGTTCGGTCAACTTGGTCATGGAGTCATAGTCTAGGGTCGGTCAATGGTCGTTACCAAAGAGAGAGAGAAAAGAAACACTCTGCGTGCACTCTAACCTAGATCAGAATGGTTATCAATTTATCTAATCAGGAAACCTCGCACTGTACCGTCAAATTCTCCTCCAAACCTAAAAGAAGAATCAATCGGGATCACCCGAAGAGTAAACCAACTCATCAGTGAGAATCGGGATCCAACTATCATCGCATGATAACTTGATGGAAGCCACTCAAGTTATCACACTCCAGAAGGTATGCGCATGCCTGGCAAGTTTCAGTTTCTTTAGAAACTCCCGATATGAATTTTTACCTCATGCTCTTATGACCTTGACTTTGGCCAACAAATCATAAGTCATATGTCAAGTTCTACCCGTCATTATCCAGATTAATTTGAACCCACCCGTACATACCCTTGACTTTGGCCAACAAGGTAATACAACTGTCCCAAACCAACGTATCTATCTATGCAACAGATGAATATTCAGCAGCTACCAAACACTATGCCTTGACTTTTGCCAACAAACATAGCTTGAATACTACTGACTATCCATAAGAAATGACGGAGGGCTACTGCTGGTTTTTGGCGAAAAACCTTTAACGTAATGAACTTGATATCGCTGAAGGAACCTGATAACTTTTATAAAAATATAGTGATGAAAACCTTTTGCTAAAGAGGTCACTCCCGGTGAAGGGATCTCGGCTCTTTCCTCGTGGAATGAGGTGCAGGATATTCTAACTGAATACCGTGATGCAAAGCAACTTGTAATCGACTATATTGAAGTTATTACCCTGACGTAAACTTCTGCCCAAGGGGTCACTCCCGGTGAAGGGATCTCGGCCCTTGCCTCGTCGAATGAGGTGCAGGATATTCTAACTGAATATCACTATGCAAAACAAAAGGAAACGTCTTTGTAATAACACTTTTTAAAATTTGTTCCAACAACATCAAATATAGGTTTGTTTTACTTTGCATTGATCAGAATCAACGCAGTCCCATCAATCAATCACACCACAAAAGAACGAAAAATAAAATATACGTATATGCCATCCGCATTTGCCGCTGGGTCCCGTCATCACCCGTTAGGTTACTTAACTAACGACAGAGCGGGGACTGGACTAGCGCGGGTGTAAAACTTATACAACATCTAATAGTATATATACCAATATACAATAATCGCTCCAGGCATGATAATATGCAACATTTCAGAAAAGTAATAAGCATCACAAAACAATACAGATAATCTGGGATCCCCGGGTTTCATAGAGCCGCTGCTGAAACCCGACGTTCCCCTGGTCGTGTGGATAGCCTGTGCAATGAAACCTAGACCCCTACGGGTGCGGCAAGTTACCCGATAAAACCTGAAGCGAGGCAGCCCCTTATAACAAAATGAATGGACCACCCGGCACTTCACGGAATCCGGTAACTTGAGTACCCCTCCTTGGGTCAACCTGTACCCCCTACGAGTGCGGCGAATAGTCTGCCAATTCTAGAGTGAGGCCCCTCTGCCTCTCAAAGCCATGAGATACGGACCCGTTGCCCTCCAGAACCCGGCTATCCGTGCACTCCTTCGCGGGATAAACTTAGTACAGAAATAAAAATATGTACAACGGGTACATCGACCTCAGCCCAGTCGTTCCCCAAAAGAATATTATACAAACAGGCAGTGACGGCAGTCCACATGTTGGACTCTCGCCCTGCAATATCAAATGTACAAATAAATTCAAACTGCACTACCATTGCACACTGCTATCCACCACGACATATCCGCAACATCACAGCACAACACAGAACATCAACGCGAATGTCACGTTAGCAAATCCGTCTAAAAGAGCTAAAGCAATTAGACGCAATTTACCGCTCGAATGACATTCCCGGTCGGAGATATAATATAAGTACTTCATGCTAAAAAGTTTAAAATTTCGATCGACAAAACATCCCGAAGTGGGCCCCACGTACATCTGGTGTACAGTAACAAAATCTGGGCCCAAAAGAACAGTACCATAAACCACAATTCACTGTGTAAAGCTCACTGAAAAAATTTAGTGCACTGGTCCCACATACTGGCCGCGATTCCGCAGTCAAACCCTAGCTTTGACCGCGGATCCGTGGTGGTACTGTGGGATCACGTGCCCAAATTTTCCCAGAATGCTTAAAAAAGCCTTCTCTGTTTTCTGTGATATGTAAAATAATTTTTATACCCTTTTAAAAATCGACAGAAACTTTTGTGCAGAAAATTACGATTTTTGAAAATCCGTTCGATTGATATTTTAAACGTGTTAGCACAAGTTAGTAAAGCTTAATGGTGAGGCTCTGATACCACTGTAAGTACACGGTAGCGCCCCGGCCGTCTAACAGACGCCAAATGCGGAACAAAAACTTTTTGACTGGCGCTATCGCATATTATAACCCGGATCTGCCATTAAAGCTAAACTAAAAAACTACAAAGTGGGTAGAAATGTTATACCGAACAATCCGAGTCCTTCGGTCTTAAACCATCATCCCACGCTTTGTTGCGGCTGCTCCGATCTTCTCGATCTCCAGTCTTCTCATCCAGGTGGCACCACGTCGACGGATCTTTAAACGGGCTGCCGCCTCTGAACTGGGGCAACTCGATCATCAAGTTTTCTAAAAGAGATGACCAAGATTGATGTAGAGAATCAGTAGAACACTTTGTCTCGTTACGTCCAAAGCTATGGACGAACGGTTAATGAAGTTGCCTTTTGGATCGGGTGAAATGAGAAATCTAGTTATCTAATTTCCATGAACCAAAACTTGTATCTTTTTCCAAATTGAACCATATATTTTCACCAAGAGGGGGCCAGCCATATTTGTAGAGGGGGAGGTGAGTATAGGAGGATAAATGGTGACCATAAGAATAAATGAAGGAGTGAGTCATATTAACACATCATGAAACCATTAAATGCAAACATGAATCACTAACCTAGTCATTAACCTAGTCACCATTCAATTAATGCAACAAATAAGTCACTAGCCACGTCATCATCCTAGTCATCATCTAGAAACTTCTAGAACCATGACTCACCCAAGAAAAGATAAATCCGTATTTAACCGAATGTTAAATACGGGTGATAGAAAACTGGAAACTGGCAACTTCCAAAAGCGATCCTGAAACGAATTTCAGGATAACCCCGTAACAGTATAAACATACCCACATTTGTATTACGACCGAATACAAATGCAACTGAGACAAAGATATTATATCTACACAGTATAATACTCGGATCCGGCTTAAACCAAAGCCCACCAGTATTACCTGCCCGAAATATGACACGTGCGTAAACGCACATGAATTTTCTGAACCCTGCCATAAATCCATACGGCCTCTACAACATTTCGCCCGAACTTGGGAAACTGTCTGTGGGGGACTCTAAAGACTCATCAACACACTGGCACTGGGTATAACCACTAGCACGTCAGAGGTACAAGTTGCACATAACAGTTGCCTATGTATTGATTGGAAGGGAAGCTGACGAGCGAACTCATCCAGAAACCCTACTGAGCCTAACAGTGACAATATACATACAGTCCGTTCCGTTCGTCTAAGAGTATCGCATATCTGCCAAGGGGTCTGGTAACATCAGACCCCCATTAGCGGTATAAGTCGTGTCAGAGAGTGGCCAAGAACACCCTGAATACTACTGGTGTACAAACCAGTAAATCTCCTGTCTCGGCCGAGGGCTTTGTGTAATGGCTCTACTAGACACAGCGCGATCTCACCCCCAATACCGGGAGAGACGAATCCCCTGCCGATCCGCTCACTTGCCTCCATGTGGCTCAGGACTGTACCTAAAAAAGACCTGTTTGCACGACTCCTTTGAGCCGTGGAAGGGTAGAAATCAAAGCACAATGGGAACTCACATGAGACAAATGACGACCTCAGGTCGATGAACTAACCTGTACACATGTCACCATTGAACTGCTATCTGACGCTAGGTATAATACCAACTAGCAGGTTCCCGGCGAGTCCTGTCCGGTGTACTCATAACCCAATGAGCACCTGTATACATCTTAGGTGATCCAACTGACACCAGTGGCTTGTGAGACCGGCCACCGCCCTTCGTCGGAGTCTCGACTGTATACACTAGTCTACTCTGGAGTATCGATGCCCTGTCTCGAAACTCCCTCGACTAAGGACACATTTAAGGATGTGCTTATAGACCCTAGCTCCCACGTATATGATCGCCATCATACTGCTGGCAGTCAATCAAGAATCCTATGGGCTCTATCAACATGCAATAGCGAACTAAAGCATGTATTCGATAATAAAGACAAACCAGATAGCATACTATCATCTCGAGCAAGACTGTCATATCGGTATAGGTCCTGCCTCAATCATTGCAATCACGTACCTGCGATCCAATAATTAACTTTGAGGGCACTATATCCAACAACACTCGCCTGGCCGAAAGATTGGCGAACTTGTAGGGTGTAATTAATCCCGGCTAGTCTTACCTTTTAGGGTTTGAAGGAAGATTTGATAAAAACAGTGGGAGCCATCCTGATTAGATAAAATAATAACCAATCTGATCTTGCAAGAGCATACGCTGAGTGTTTTCTTCTTTCTCTCTCCTGGTAGCGACCGTAACATGCCTTAATCAAGATAATAATATGGATGTATTGACCGAACCTGCTTATTATACTGAGCTGGGGAACGTTGGTTCTGCTCTATCTTATAATTGTTATAAGTATGAGCAGGAAATAGGGGTTTATCCGGATTTCCACGCGACCCAATCGATTTATGAGCATGTTGATGCATATTCTTCCGGTGTGTTCATTACCGAGAACTGTTTCTCAGTATCCTCTACGTCCTAGGTATAAGATACCGGATCAGGATCCCACATATGTAAGAGTTACATGGGCTATAGAATGGTAGAGAACTGGGATTGGGTGATATGTCTCTAAGTGTTAGAGAATGGTGCAATTGTTGCAGCCAAATAAGTTGGTAGATATCACCTTGTATTACCAAATGGTAAATACATTGATTCTGAACAAATGTTATTAGATACCGAACCTAATATACAACATTACATCAAATTCTTTATTGAGTTAAAGAAGGATATAATTATGTATTGGAGGATAATGTTGTGAACATTTTCCTGAATCAAGAGTTGATTGGATTATTCACGTTATATAATAGCATATACGTTCTAAATCAAACCACAGTTCAAAGTATATAGAACACACACAAGAGGAGTAGTTCAGAAATGAACGAATCCTTCTTGTAGCATTGTAGACTAGGTCATATCAATGCGACACAACTAACTAAGTTACATAAGGATGAATATTTGAATCCGTTTGAATTTTCATCTTATGATACTTACCTGTATTGTCTCAAAGGTAAAATGACCAATACTCCGTTTACTGGAAACAGAGAAAAAGTTACTGAACTCTTGGGATGGATACATGATGATGTATACGGTCCTATGTCTACAAATGCCAAGGTTGGTTCTTCATACTTCATTATATTCACTGATCATCTTTCAGGATTAGGACATATGTTCCTGTTGAAACACAAGTCTAAAACTTTTAAGAAATTCAAGGAATATAAGCTTGAAGTTAAGAACCAAAGGGTAGAAGTATTAAGTCTTTCGATGTGATCCGAGAAGGGAATACTTGCGCATGGAGTTCCTGGAGTTTCTAAAAGGAGAATGGGTTTCTCTCTCAGCTTACTCCTTTGTGTACACCACAGCACAACGGTGTATTGGGGCGGAGGTATCGCACCCTATGAGATATGGTGCGCTCTATGATGAGTACTGCTGAGTTGCCTATTTCCATTTGGAGTTATGCACTTGAGAAGCTGCATACCTATTGAATGGGGTTCTATCCAAATCTGTGCCTACCACTACATATGAGATATGGTATGGGAAGAGACCATGTCTTAAACGAGTTAAGATATGGGGTTGTCCGACCTATGTTGAAAAAAAAATACGAACAAGCTCGAGGAAAGGTCAGTTCTGTATAAGTTTGTTGGATATCCCAAACATTTGCGAGGGAATATCTTCTACCAGATTAAGGAGCAAAAGGTGTTCTGTTTCTCAGCATGCCACCTTTTTAGAAAAGGAATTTCTTATGAAGAAATTTGCGGTCATGAGGTAGAACTGGAAGGAGTTCCAGCTGGACAAACTAACAGCTGATGATTTAGTGAAACCGAAGGATTCAATAGTCTCCAATGAACCTCAGCCTCTCCGCGAATCTAGTAGGGTTCCTCATCCACCTGAGAGATACTATAGTTTCCTCGGTAACAGTGGGAGCAAGGATTGTATCATGGTAGATGATGACCCACCTAGGTTGAGGAAGGCCATCACGAGTGGGGACTCTGTGAAATGGCTGGATGCTATGCGATCAAAGATGGAATCCATATACACCAACAAAGTATGACTTTGAATGTTGCACCTAAAAGGGTAAAACCCATTGGGAGCAAGTGGATCTTGAGAATATTCTTGGTGTAAATGGAAAAGTTGAGACTTTCAAAAATAGACTTGTAGTAAAAGGTTTTCTTCAAAAACCAGGTGTGGTTTATGATGAAACCTTTTCTCCAGTGGCTATGCTTAAGTCCATCCGGATTAAAGCACGCATCGAGGAGTTGGAACATCTGTTTTGATGTGGCAGACAAAGAGTTTGACTTCATCAAAAAGGTAGATGAACCTTGTATATACAAGAAGGTTGTAGAGAGTAAGGTTGTCTTCCACGTATTGTGCGTAGATGACATACTCTTGATAGAAAATAGTTTCCTATGCTACACTCGGTCAAGCTTCTTTTATCACGAGGATTCTCCATGGAAGATCTGGATGATACCTACTACATCTTGTGGATTATGATCTATGGTGATAGATCTATGTGGATATTGAGAGTGTCCCAAATGCAGGTACATTAACACCGTACTAAAAGGGTTCATTATGGAAGATTCTAAGCGTGGTGGTTCGCCCACTTACTCAGGAATCACTCTCTACAGAAAGATGTCTCTCGAGACTGATTTGGAGAGAGCTCGCGTGCAAGGGATACCCTGTACTTCGGAAGTAGGCTCTATCATGTATGCGATGTTATGTACCAGACCAGATATAGCTAACTCACTAGTTGTAGTGATTAGGAATCAATCGGATCTTGGGAAAATCACTGGAAAGCTGTGTATGACATTCTTAAGTACTTGAGAAGCACTGAAGAAATGTTCTTGGGGTTTTGGTAACGGTGAACTCCTGTGGGAGTCCTTTACCAATTCCAGCTTCCATAGTGATATGGTCGACTGAAATTCAGTCACAAGTTTTGTCTTTACCCTCAGTGGAGGGACGGTATGTTGGAAGAGTTCCAAGCTAGATACCGTGGCAATCTAGACGATAAAGGTTGAATACATCTCTACCAACGACGCCACCAAAGTGGATGTCTAGATAATTCATGTTCATGAGATGATCATGGTTCCTACCATTAAGCGTCCAATAACTGTTATTGTGACAATAATGGAGTTGTGGCTTTGTCCTAGGAACACCGGTCCCATCAGTCATCCCAACATATTCTAAGGCAAGTATCACCTGATCAGGGAGATAGTTGATCTCCAGGGGATTGAGGTAAGGAGAGTTGACACGAAGGATAACACGGCAGATCCACTCACAGAAGCCTTTCCCTAAAGAGACTTTTATGGGACGTTGGGTATGAGATACTACAACAAATGGCCTTAGTGCAAGTGGGAGATTGTTAGTTATATGTATGCCCTAGAGGCCATTATTATACATGCGATGTATATTATAGTGGATGCTTGGATATATATAGGGAGGACTTTCTTGCTCGACATGATAGTATGCTATCTGGTTGCTCTTTATCTTAACATATAAACTTATTGTATCTCTATTACATGTTGATAAAGCCCTTAGGATGAGTACTTGACTACCGGGATTATGATGGAGATCATACTAATGGGGACCAGGGTAGTCGGTATGTACATCCTTCAAATGTTCCTAGTCGTGGGAGTATCGAGACGGGGCATCGATATTCCAGAGTAGACTAGCGTATACGCTTCTCGACCCATATGATGGGCGATGGACGATCCCATATCCATTGGTGTTTTACATCAGAGAAGGTATACGGGTGCTCAGTGGAGACTGGGTACACTGGACGAACTCGCCGAGAACTCCTAGATGGTATTATACCTATCGTCAGACAGCAGTTCTCTGGTGACACTAGTACATGTTAGTCTGTCGACCCGAGATCGTCATAGAGTCTTGTGTGATTCCCACTGTGCTTTGATTTCCACCTTACCACGTTCAAAAGATCGTACAAAACTGTTGTTTTTGGGTACAGTCCCGAGTCACATGGAGGCAATGAGCGATAGGAGGGGATTTCGTCTCTCCCGGTATTGGGGGTTGATGTTGCGCTATGCTCGATTGGCCATAACAGGAAATCCCTGGCCAGGGTTGCTGAGATCTACTGGTAAGTGTTATCAGTAGTTTCTCGAATCGTTATGAGGCTCATATCGGCATGACATATCAGGCTATTGGGGTCTGACGTTTTACCACCCCCAGGCTGTGATATGCGACATATCAGACGAAGAGACCGGACTGTACGGTAGTGTTACTGATTGGATTCGCAGGAGTATAAGAAGGCTTGCTTGTTGATCTTCTGATCGCTCAATACCCGGGTGGCCGTTACGTTTAGCAGACCGCTTGCGGCTTGTGGGTGACTGATATGATCATCACCTACTGCCGACGTATTGACGAGTCTTTAGAGTCCTACATAGAGGTTTCCTGGCTCAAGAGAAATGTAGTAGGAGCACATATGTGATATGTGCAGGACCGAGATTAATACGCGTATGTGATACCGTATTCTATTCTCGCGATATGTGATATCGGTCGGTTATATATGATATAGCCGGGATGTCGAATTAAGTGTTGATTCGACAAGTTGATACATTTGATATTTGTCGGTTGTTTGTGATATAGCCGGATTTATAAATCAAGTGTTGATTTAATAATTTAATGTATAATTATATATTTGATATATTAACTTACATTAACTAATATTAGCACACTTAAGATTTCTTTTTCTCACTTGTGTACACTTAGTATATATGTGATATATATTAATGTACATCTTTTGTGTCATTATTGATGTCACATGCTACATGGGTGTATGAGACTCACACCATGCTTATAATAATGTGAGGTTTTGTTTATTTAAAGTAAATCAAATTAGTTGGAAAATGTCACATGGTTGAAGCTTGTAGAAGCTTGTGGAACTATTGACCAAGTCCACTAATTTTGTTTTAGTTGAAGATATTTATTAACCCAACCATTATTGTTTAGCCATGGTTTAGTCTCTACATGAGTTAGTATATGATATTAACTCACCCATGGTTGCTATTCTCACCACTTGATTCATCTTCACTTGCTTCATTCCATGGTTGCTTTCTTCATCTCCTTCCTCAAGCTTTCTAGCTTCATGAGAGGTGAAGAAAATTAGTGAGAAAATTATTTCTAAAATGAGAAAAATTTCTACATCATCAACCTCTTCTCTACTAGACATTTAGATTGGGTTGTTTCTTCACTAGTTCATCTCTTAGTGAAGAGCTAGCTTGAGTTAGTGTCTCATCGACGTAGACCATCTTCGGCCTCGAAGACTTCAGGCAAGCTTGTTCATTTCACCTTGTGGAGCCTCACTAGAGTCCGGGAGATCACTACTTAGAGCGAAGGGACTACTACACGGAGCTATTGAAGTGAAGGACCGGTCTACAAAGGTTGTATTCCTTATTCAGTTAGATGTAAATATGTTTACATGTTTGTTCGTCTAATTCTCTAGTTTAGATTCTAGCATTAGGGTTCTTTAGCACGCCATTTTTTTGAAAACGGCATGGTCGATGCCTCCCGAAACCCAGCGGCCGCTCTACGGAACCCAACATTGACTGCCACATCAAAACAGATGTTCCAACTCCGCGATCCCTGCTTTAATCCGTAAATTGATTTAAGCAACTTGCACACCTTTCCGCTGCTCCTATTGTCTACAAAGCCCTCAGGAAGTGTCATGCACACGCTCTCTTCTAAATCACCATTTAGAAAAGCAGTCTTGACATCAATTTGCCAGATTTCGTAGTCATGGTATGCAGTGATGGCAAGTAGGATCCGGATGGACTTAAGCATAGCCACTGGAGAAAATGTTTCATCATCATCCACACCTGGTTGTTGACGAAAACCTTTTGCTACTAGTCTAGCTTTGAAAATCTCAACTTTTCCATCCACACCAAGTTATCTTTTCAAGATACCCTTTCTCCCGATGGGTTTTACCCCTTCAGGTGCGACTACCAAAGTCCATACTTTGTTGGTGTACATGGATTCCATCTAAGATCGCATAGCATCCAGCCATTTCACAGAGTCCCCACTTGTGATGGCCTGCTAGAAATTAGTTGGGTCATCATCTTCCATGATGCAATCCTCGCTCCCAATGTCATTGAGAAAACCGTAGTATCTCTCAGGCGGATGAGGAACCCTACTAGATCTTCGGAGTGGCTGAGGTTCGTCGGGAAGTATTGAATCCTCCGGCTCCACCAAATCATCAGCTGTAGTTTGTGTAGCTGGAACTTCTTCCAGTTTTACCTCATGACCACTAATTTCTTCCATAAGAAATTCCTTTTCTAAAAAGGTGGCATTCCGAGAGACAAACACCTTTTGTTCCTCGGTATGGTAGAAGATATACCCTCACGAATGCTTGGGATATCCTATAAACTTACATAGAACTGACCTTGCCTCGAGTTTGTCCGGATTTTGCTTTTTGACATAGGCCAAACAACCCCATATCTTAACACGTTTAAGAAATGGTCTCTTCCCATTCCATATATCATATGGAGTGGTAGGCACTGATTTGAATGGAACTCGATTCAATAGGTATGCTGCTGTCTCAAGCGCATAACTCCAAAAAGAAAATAGGTAACTCAGCAGTACTCATCATAGAGCGCATCATATCTAATAGGGTGCGATTCCTCCGCTCTGACACACTGTTGTGTTGTGGTGTATATAGAGTAGTAAGCTGAAAGAGAATCCCATTCTCTTTTAAATACTCCAGGAACTCCGCGCTCAAGTATTCTCCTCCCCGATCAGATCGAAGGACTTTAATACTATTACCCGTTTGGTTCTCTACTTCGCACTTATATTCCTTGAATTTCTCAAAAGGTTCAGACTTGTGATTCAACAGGAACACATGTCCGAATCTTGAGAGATCATCGGTGAATATAATGAAGTGCGAGGAACTATTCCTGGCATGTGCAGACATAGGACCGCATACATCACTATGTATTAGTCCCAAGAGTTCAGTAGCTCTTTCTCCGTATCCAGTAAACGAAGTTTTGGTCATTTTTCCTTTGAGATATGACTGGCAAGTTTCATAAGATGCAAATTCGAACAGATTCAAATATCCATCCTTATGTAACTTTGCTAGTCGTGTCGCATTGATAGGACCTAGTCTACAATGTCATAAGAAGGATTCGTTCATTTCTGAACTTTTTCTCTTGTGTGTGTAATGTACATTAAGAACTGTGGTTTGATTTAGAACGTATATGCCATTACATAACGTGCATGATCCAATCAACTTTTGATTCAGGAAAATGTTCATAACATCATTCCGCAATACAAAATTATATCCTTCTTTACTTAATAAAGAGACTGATATAATATTGCATATCAAGTTCGATATGTAATAACATTCGTTCAGAATCAATATATTTCCACTTGGTAATACAAGGTGATAATCGCCAACTGATTTGGCTGCAACAATTGCACCATTCCCTACTTCTAGAGAATGATCACCTATTTCCAGTACTCTATCTTTCTTTAGGCCATGTAACAGATTACATATGTGGGATTCTGATCCGGTATCTAATACCCAGGACGTAGAGCATATTAAGAAACAGTTCTCGGTAATGAACACACCCGAGAAGATGCATCAACATGCTCATTCTTCGTTTCGGTGGCATAGGATTCCTGGTATTCCCCTATTTCCTGCTCAAACTTATAACAATTATAAGATAGAGCGGAACCAACATTCCCCAGCTCAGTATAACAAGCGGGTTCGGTCAATACATCCATATTATTATCTTGATTAAGACGTGACATGGTCGCTACCAGGAGAGAGAGAAGAAAACACTGCGTTCGCTCTTGCAATATTAGATAGGTTATTATTTTATCTAATCAGGATGGCTCCCACTTTTTTTTATCAAATCTTCCTTCAAACCCTAAAAGGTAAGACTAGCCGAGATTAATCACACCAAACAAGTTCGCCAATCTTTCGGCCAGGCCAGTGTCGATACTTTGAGGGAGGTTCCCCGTGCTTTCGCACAGACCTAATTAAAATAAACCTTTTTTTCCCAGGGGCGTAACCCCGTTAAAACCTTTCTAGACACCTAGTTGATCGACTAATTGTAAAGTGCAAAACTCTCCCGGGAGTAACTCTTACTCGCAGTGGGTATTGGGATCCAACTATCTCATAGAAGTTATGCAATCTCATTGCAAATTTTAACACTTGAAATTCCAAATAATGTTTTTCCCCTAGCATCCTTTGACCTTGACAAAGGCCAACAAACCATAGGCGCCAGTCAAGTTCAACCCATACATTTCCTGATTGAATTAAACACACTCGTACGACCCTTAATAAAGGCCAATAAGGTCTTATGACTACCCTAATCCAATAGCATCATATGGTTCAAGATAAGTATTAATCAGCTACCGCACACTACGCCTTGACAAAGGCCAACAAATATAGCACGAATACTAAGTAGTCCTTATCTGAAATGTCGGAGGGCTACGATAGGTTTTTAAGAAAACCTTTTGTATAATGAACTTAATATCGTTATAGAATCGAGTGATTTTAAAAGGAGTGTTTTTGAGGCTTATTCTAGTTTCGCTAAAGAGGTCACTCCCAGTGAAGGGATCTCGGCTCTTTCCTCATTGAATGAGGTGCTGGATATTCATCAAGGAATACCACTATGCAAAGCAAGAACTAGAGAATCAAGCAAAAGACAAAACCGAGTGGGTTGTAGCATCTGCTAGCTTGTGCTAAAGAGATCACTCCCGGTGAAGGGATTTCGGCTCTTTCCTCATCGAATGAGGTGCTGGATATTCATCAAGGAATACCATTATGCAAAGCAAAAAAGTAGAGCTACCCTTTTTGAAAATTTGATTCCACAACATCATGGGTTTCTTTCCATTTCATTAATCTCATTAATGAAGTCGCATCATTTATGCTTCCTAAGGATCACAGGTAAAGAAACGAAATACTTATACAACGTACGCTTATGTCATCCGCATTCGTCACGGGGTCCCGTCATGCACCGTTAGGTTAGATAACTAACGGCAGAGCGGGGGCAGGACTAGCGCGGATGCAAAACATAAGCAACGTCTATTATATATCATATATATAATATAAAACATTCGTCTCAGGCAGTTATACGATCTTATCAAAGAACATAGCAGCAGAAGTCAACATATGAAATATTGGATATACTAGAAGGTCCGTGTTTTAAATTAAGCCAGTAAAAAACAAAGATTCCACGGTCGCGATGAATAGCCAAACCCACATCCCTAGACCCCTACGAGAGCGGAAAGCAACCCTACCAATTCTAGAGTTAGGGGACCCGGACTCGACTCCTCAAGATTGTCTCCCACTGGACTCTAGAACTCGGTTACTTGTGTTCCCCGCCTTGGGTCAATCCTAATGCGGAAAAGTAAATAATATACATCAATGGTGACATCATCCTCAATCTGGAAGTGTCACAATAAAAGAATATTACATACAAGTTTTTACATGAATGAAAATGAAAAACTCCCATCTCATCAACATAAGTAAATATGCGTAAGTAAATATGCGTATCCCAATTGTCGTATCAAACACGACGATCCAATATAACATATCCTAGCAACACATAACATCATATGTCATCAACGTAAGTAAATATGCATACCCCAATTGTCGTTGACGTATAACGAAACATATTACACTTACGGTCGCAGAAAAGAAATGTAAACTACAATAATTGGAATCCGCAACCCTCTTAGACATCATAAATCCGAAATATCACATACTTCGGATTCCATGCCTAACCAAATAAATACCTTAGACATCATAAACCCGGAATATCACATATTCCGAATTTCATGCCCAACGTTGTAAACCCGGCATTTTAGTCTCAAATTGAAAACACTTTTCAATATCCAGTCGGGAAATTCAACAAGATTCCCAACAAATGATCAAACACTCGTCGCAAACATTAGTAGACGGCCGGACCCCCAATGCCGTCGACGAAGTGCACTTAGGCGGAACACCGTGGCCACGAGCACCCGAATGGATGCTTTTGGCAACGAAGTTCTCCTATAGTCACTTGGTCGGGGCTATGGGGCGTGGCTATCTAGTTATGTTATCCGGAGAGTGTTCGCATACACTACGTGATTGCAACGGAGTCAAAACCCCACGGCAACTGATCAAAAGAGACTAAATTGCTATATTTACAAAACACTAATTAGTTTTCACAAAACTAATTATTGTGGATTCCAAATATTGTATCTCAAATCACAGATATCTAGACGATGTTAACATTTCGATAGATTCATCAAAACCCACAATTCTCAAAGACCTCAACACTTGAGACGGATTCAAAAATACCCTGACAGTGCCATTAGTACATACGGTCCAGCATAAGAAGGCACGTCCCTGGCCTCACCAACGGCGCCGTGGAAGCGCCGCCAAAAGCTTGTTTTGGCCGCGGTTCCACGGTCGTTAGGTCGAGTTAGGGGGTCGTTTTTCTTGGGGGTCCATACAATACCATGCACTATTTTCTGCATATTTTTAAACCCAAAAATTCCAACTTTTGAAAAATTTCCTGAGAGCATGTTATGATGCGGCTTCGATGTTCGATCGGACAGTTTAACGTCTTCTAGGCTACACCTAATGCTCTAGCTTGGCTTTAATACCATTGTATGGTTCGCTTAGCACCCCGACACAGTTTCGGGAAGCATCAAGTATGCAACTTTAAAAATTTAGGGTGCCGAGCGAGCCCGAACCAAGGATCTAAATAGAGAATTAGGGTTATTATAGCACGTAACCAAACTTTACACTAAGTGATATAGGAATACTGTTGGATATATGTATGCCCTAGAGGCCATTATGTGATAGTGGATGTATTTATACATGTATATATATATATATATTCAGTGTACATTCTTGGTCGACATGATAGTATGCTATCTGGTTCTTCTTTATCTGACATGTTGATTTGATCATGCTTTTACTCATTCATACATGTTGATAAAGCCCTGAGGATATTGACTTGACTACAGTGATTATGATAGAGATCATACTAGTGGGACATCTGTAGTTTATAAGCATATCCTGAAATGTCCCTAGTCGTAGGTGTATCGAGACGGGGCATCGATATACCAGAGTAGACTAGCGTATATGATACTAGACCCATATGATGGGCGATGGATGTTCCCACATTCATCGATGTTTGACATCAAGATCATATACGGGTGCTCAGTGGTGACTGGGTACACTGGACGGACTCACCGAGAACTCCTATATGGAATTATATCTATCGTCGGATAGCAGTTCTCAGGTGACACTGGTACAGGTTATTCTGTAGACCCGAGATCGTCAAAGAGTCTTGTGTGCTATTTCACTGTACTTTGATTACCACCCTACCAAGGCTCTACTGAGTCGTGCAAACAGGTGGCCGTTGGGTACAGTCCCGAGACACACGAAGGCGATGAGCGATAGGAGGGGTTTCGTCTCTCCCGGTATTGGGAGTTGATGATGTGCTGTGCTCGACTGGTTATATCAGTAAGTCCCTAGCCAGGGCTGCTGAGATTTACTGATAAGTGTTATCAGTAGTTTCTCGATCTATTATAGACCATTCACCAGCACGACTTATTGAGTTATTGGGGTCGACGTTACCATCCCTAGACTCGATATGCAGCAAATCTGACGAAGAGACCGGACTGTACAGTAGTGTTGCCGGTTGGCTCGACGGGAGTTGTAGCAGGTTCGCTTGTTTTCTTCTGATCGCTCAATACCCGGGTGGCCGTTACGTTTAGCTGACCGCTTGCGGCTTGGGGGTGCTTGATATGATCATCACCCACTGCCGGCGTATTGACGAGTCTTACAGTCCCACAAAGGAGTTACCTAGTCCAGGCGAAACGTTGTGGTGCGCGTATGCGATATGCGCATGGAACTGGTTAAAATGCGCGTATGAGATACCGTATATTAATCGGGCGGCTTGCTTTTGGTCGGGTCGTATGTGATATGACCGGGTTGATAAATCAAGTGTTGATTTATCATTTAACCATTAGCTTCTCACTAGAAATCCTTTCTTCTTCTTTTTGGATATATGCATGCATGTATGCATTCATTCTTGTTCATGCACATATGGATGTGCATGCACACATGCATACATACATCATTCTATCATGGTTGTATATACATAGAAAATGGTGGCAATATAAGACTCACACCTTGGTTATTTATTTGGATTATTATTTCTATTTGTTTTAAAACAAAATGAAAAAGGAAAGGATAATTCATGGTTTGTTTCTACACTCTTCTTTGACCTAACCATGCTCACCTACTCTTAACCATGGATTAAACTTTCCTTTCATGTTTTAACTCAAATTAAATAATATCTTTATCATTTAACCATGGTTTGAGATGAGAAGAAATAAATATATATACGTATATTTTCTTTTTCCTTTCATGAGATTATCTTTTCTCTTCTTCTTAAAAAGCCATCATCTTCTTCAACCTTGCTCTTTTGCTCTCTAGATTATTCAAGTGAGCAAAATACTCAACAAGATAGGATTTTGAATTGAGAAAGAGAACTACAACACCATTCTACACAATTCTTGCCCACTTGTTTAGAGTGTTAGCTTCATTACTTTCTCTTGATAAAGTGAAGTTGCAAACTTGGACAAAGGAGCTTCGGATGGATCGTCGTGGACGCTAGAAGACCTCAAGCTAACCGTTTT
Source organism: Agapanthus africanus (assembly GCA_030015575.1). Classification (NCBI taxonomy): domain Eukaryota; kingdom Viridiplantae; phylum Streptophyta; class Magnoliopsida; order Asparagales; family Amaryllidaceae; genus Agapanthus; species Agapanthus africanus. The sequence goes on from JASDDO010000016.1 coordinate 151,895,441, forward strand.
CCAACTCTCAAGTGGCCAAGGAGTCAAGAATAGGGAGCTACAAAGGTTGTACTCTCAAAACCCTAGTCTTTGTTACTTGTAAAGTTATGAAACCCTAATTTTCTAGGATTGATTCTTTGTGTGTTCACTTAGCACTCTAAAAATTTAATCTTTGTGACATGTGATGCTTCCAAACCTTTCATAGGGTGCTAGGTAAACCTAACAAATACAACCTTTGTAGACCGATCCTTCACTTCTAAAGCTCCGTATACCTTTGCTCTAAGTAATAGTGTCCCGGACTCTCGCTAGGCTCCACTTGTCGAAAGGAACGAGCTTTCTCAAAGGTCTTCGAGGCTGAAGATGATCTACGTCGAAGAATCGCTAACTCAAGCTACCTCTTCACTAATTGATGAATTAGTGAAGAAAACAACCTATACTAAATGGCTAGTTTGGTATAGATTGATGAATTAGGAAATTTGCTCACTTTAGAATTAATTTTCTCTTTTTCTTTTTCTTCTCACTTCACAGCTAGAAAGCAATGAAGGAGATGAAGAAAAATTATCAAGTGATCGACCATTGAACCATGGGTGAGAAAATATCTCATATAAACTCATGTAGAGACTAAACCATGGCTAAAGATAATTGTTAGGTTAATAAATATCTAGAGTAAAAGTGTCGGCTGCTCACTTTTCACGGGGTTTAAATCTTTCGGAAATATGTGCAAGTTTTGTGGTGGACCCTCTAGAAGACAACAAACCTTAACTCGATTATGTGACCGTCTTGAACTGCCTTTTGAACCTTAGGGTTTGGGGTAGTACGGCGTGCCACATGAGAGGCGTTGGCTTGACCCTTCTACGGCTGGACCGCTACTACTGTGCCACACTCCGGGATTTTTGAACTCCGCTCAAGTGTTGAGCTTTAGGGAATTTTGGGTATTTGATCATTCGTTCGAAAAACATTAATACTGTCTATTTATCTGGAATGTGATACAATATGTGGAATTCATATAGTTAGGCATGAAATACGAAATATGTGATATTTCGCATTTACGATGTCTAAAGAGAATGTGGATTCCAAATATTGTAGTTTTACACTTTCTTTTCTGTGACCGTAAGTGTATTATGTCGATATCGCCGGTTTCGTTGCTATACATCAACGACAATTGGGGTACGCATAATCACTTACGTTGATGATATATGATATTATGTGTTGCTGAGATATGATGTGCAGGATTGTCGCGATTGAATAGCCGGGGGGTTTTATGTGAGATGAGAGTTTTATATTTTCATTCATGTAAATTCAAATGTAATGTAATATTCTTTTATTTGGGGCACTTCCGGGTTGAGGTTAATGCCACCAGTGTTGTATATTAGTTACTTTTCTGCATTAGGATAGACCCAAGGAGGGGAGCACAAGTGACCGGGTTCTGGGTTCAGTGGGAGGCCATCTCGAGGAGTCGAGATCGGGTCTCCTAAACTCCAGGATTGGTAGGGTCGCTTGCCGCTCTCGTAGGGGTCTAGGGGTGTGGGCTTGGCTATTCATCGCGACTGTGGAATCCGTATTTTCTATTGTTGGCTAACTACTAAAAACGGGCGTCCTAGTATATCCCACATTATATATATGTTTCTGCTGCCTGTGTTCTGTGATATCTGAGACGAATGATATATTATATATGAGATATATAGTAGACGTTGCTTATGTTTTACACCCGCGCTAGTCCCGTCCCGGTATGCCGTTAGTTAAGTAACCTAACGGTGCATAACGGAACATTGCGGCGAATGCGGATGGCATAAGCGTACGTGTTATTTTCGTTTCTTTTCTGTGATTGGCTTAAGGACTTAAATGATGGGATTACATTAATATGATTAATGTAAAGAAAATAAACCTAAATAGATGTTGTAGAATCAGATTTGAAAACCACTCGGCTCTTTATGAAAAAGCTATATTTCAAAACTGCGGAGCACAAGCTACTCCTTTTGAAAACCATTTGATTCTACGACGATATCAAGTTCAAAGCGTTAAAGATTTTCTTAAAAATCATCCGCAACCCTCCGTCATTGTAGGAAGTAGAGTACTTAGTATTCGTGCTACGTTTGTTGACTTTAGTTAAGGCGTAGTGTACGGTAGCTAAGTGATGTCTTCCTACATTGCATATGATGCAGATTAATTAGGACATTCATGCGACTTTGTTGACCATAGTTAAGGGTCATATGGGTGGGTCTAATTGATCAAGAAATGACGGGTAGAACTTGACTGGTACTTATGATTTGTTGACCATAGTTAAGGTCATAAGTACTAGGGGTAAAAATCACATCGGGAATTTCAAGTGTTGAGATTTACAATGAAATTGCATACCTTCTATATGATGGTTGGATCCCGATCCCATTGTGGGCAATAGTTGCTCTTAGGAGAGTTTTGCAGTTTACAATTAGCTAACTCATTAGGTGTCTAGAAAGGTGTTAACGGGGATACGCCTCTGGGAAAACGAGGTTTACTTTAATTAGGTCCGTGCGAAAGCACGGGGAACCTCCCTCAAGTACCGACACTAGCCTGGCTGCGGTTAGCGAAGTTGTAGACTGTAATTAATCCTGGCTAGTTTTCTTTTTAAGATTTGAAAGAAAAACTTGATTAAAGCAGTGGGAGACATCGATTAGAAAAGATAATAACCAATCTCATCTATGCAAGAGCTTTCGCTGAGTGTATTCTTTTCTCTCTTAATGGCAGATACCAATAAGTGGACTCAAGCTTCTACTAGATAAAAACAAACTGAATGGGACCAATTATAAAGACTGGCTGAGGAATCTGAAAATAGCCTTGACTTATGATAAGGTATCATATGTCCTCACAGCTCCAGCCCCGCCCGTCCCAGGCCCAAAATCCTCAGTTGCGGATATTGAAGTCCGCAAGAATTGGGATGCTGACTGTGCCACGGCCAAATGCCTCGCGCTTGCATCGATGGACAATACACATCAAAAGCAGCACGAGAATATGGACATTCAAACCATATTCCTCTATACAAAGGAGTTGTATGGAGAGCAATCCCGCGTATTACGATACGAAGCATCAAAGAAATTGTTTCAGATGCGAATGGCCCCTGGCACACCGGTAGGAGACCATGTTCTGAAGATGATAACTCTTATAGAAGAGCTTGAGGACCTTGGATGGACAATGGACAATGAACAATATACGGATATTATTCTGCAGTCCCTCCCCTCCACCTTTGCTCAATTCATAGTTAACTTCAACATGCACGGCATGGAGAAGGAACTACCTGAACTCCTTAATATGTTAAGGAGTGCAGAGAGCACTATGAAATCAGTGAAAACTCCCGTTATGACTATTGAACAGTCTTCCTCTTCTCGCCCAAAGGCTAAGGCCAAGGGAATGAAAAAGAAGAAGCCCACCAATCCTAAGGATGGAGTTAAAAAGGTGAAGGGAAAGGAAAAGTCCAAAGCTGGAGACTCGGGGAAAGGTGAATGTTTTCATTGCCATAAAGCAGGACATTGGAAGCGCAACTGTACAGAGTACTTGAACCTCAAGAAGAAGCATGGGGATGCTTCCGCTTCAGGTGTGTTTGTGACAGAAAACTGTTTTTCAATAAACTCTGCTTCCTGGGTATTAGATACCGGTTCAGGTTCTCACATTTGCAATTCTATGCAGGGGCTGAGAAATGGCAAAGTTTTGAAGACAGGTGACCATACTCTCCGCGTTGGAAATGGTTCCAATGTACATACAGTCGCAGTGGGAGAGTATCACTTGGGGTTGCCATCTGGGTGTATATTGGTTTTGAACCCATGTTATTTTGTACCAAGTATGCTATGTAATATAATATCTGTTTCTTTGTTAGACAATGAAGGATATAATTTTGTATTGCAGAACAATGTTATTAACATTCACCTAAATCAAATGTTGGTTGGGTATGGTACACTTAATAACGGGATATACATCCTAAATCAACACACAGTTTTCAGTATACAACACACTAATAAAAGAAAACTTTCAGAATTAAATGAAGCTTTTCTTTGGCACTGTAGACTTGGTCATATTAACGAAACAAGACTAAACATGTTATACAAAGATGGATATTTAAACTCTTTTGAATATAAATCTTATGCGACTTGCCAGTCTTGTATCAAGGGTAAAATGACCAAAACTCCGTTTACCGGACACGGAGAAAGAGCTACTGAGCTCCTAGGCCTCATACATAGTGATGTATGCGGGCCAATGTCTACATAGGCTATAGGCGGTTTTTCATACTTCATTACGTTCACTGACGATTTCTCAAGATTCGGTCATGTATTTTTATTAAAGCACAAGTCTGAAGCTTTCGAGAAATTCATTGAATATAAACAAGAATTAGAAAAACAAACCGGTTTGAGTATCAAGATGCTTCGATCAGATCGAGGTGGAGAGTATCTCAGTATGGAATTTGCAAACTTCCTAAAAGAGAATGGGATTCTCTCTCAGATCACTCCTCCTTACAAACCACAGCACAACGGTGTGTCTGAACGACGGAATAGGACCCTATTAGATATGGTCCGATCCATGATTAGTGATGCTGAGTTACCCGTCTCATTTTGGGGGCATGCATTGGAAACTGCAGCGTTTCTACTGAACAGGGTTCCAACCAAAACCGTGTCTACCACGCCATATGAGATATGGCATGGGAAGAGACCATCTCTTAAGAGAATTAAGATTTGGGGTTGCCCGGCCTATGTTAAAAAGCAAAGTCCGGACAAACTCGAGACACGGTCAGTCATGTGTAATTTTGTGGGGTATCCAAAGAATTCTTATGGATATCTATTCTACCACAAGGAGGAACAAAAGGTGTTTGTTTCTCAGTATGCCACATTCTTGGAAAAAGAGTTTTTCACAGATAAAGATGATAGCAAAGTGGTGGATCTAGAAGAGGTTCTAGAGACACAAACTACAAATGAAGATTTAGTTGAACCGGATGTTGCAATAGAAACTAAGGAACCTCGGCCACTCCGAAGGTCTGGTAGGACTTCTCGCCCACCGGAGAGGTACTACGGTTTCCTCATTGATGGTGACGGAGAAGACTGCATCATGGATGATGATGATCCTACCAGTTTTCAGCAAGCTATCACGACTGGAGACTCTGTGAAGTGGCTGGATGCCATGAGATCCGAAAAGGAGTCTATGTACACCAACAAAGTATGGACTTTGGACGTTGTACCCCCTGGGGTAAAACCTGTGGGATGCAAATGGATCTTTAAAAGAAAGATTGGTGTAGATGGGCAGGTAGAGACCTATAAGGCAAGACTTGTGGCGAAGGGTTTTCGTCAAAGACCAGGTTTGGACTATGACGAAACTTTTTTGACCGTAGCCATGCTTAAATCCATTCGGATACTACTTGCTATTGCTGCTCACTACGACTATGAAATCTGGCAGATGGACGTTAAAACAGCATTTCTAAATGGATATTTAGAAGAATGCGTTTATATGGATCAGCCAGAGGGCTTCATTGACAGTGGGAGCAGCGGGAAAGCATGTAGATTGCTTAAATCTATATATGGGTTAAAGCAGGCATCACGGAGTTGGAACATCTGTTTCGATGATGTCATCAAAGAGTTTGATTTCATCAAAAATCCAGATGAACCTTGTATTTATAAGAAGGCTGTAGGGAGAGCTGTCACATTCCTCATATTGTACGTGGACGATATTCTTCTGATAGGAAATGATATTCCTATGCTACAGTCGGTCAAATCTTTCTTATCACTAAGGTTCTCCATGAAGGACCTGGGTGATGCCACATACATCCTGGGCATTAGGATCTATAGGGATAGATCCAAAAAGTTATTGGGATTGTCCCAAACCAGGTACATCAACACCATCCTAAAAAGGTTTAGTATGGAAGACTCCAAGCGGGATGTTTTACCCGCTTGCCATGGAGTCACTCTCTCCAAGGATTCTTGTCCAAAGACCGATGAAGAGAGAGCTCGCATGAGCATTATACCCTATGCTTTGGCAGTAGGATCTATAATGTATGCGATGTTATGTACACGCCCAGATGTAGCTTATGCACTTAGTGTTGTGAGCAGGTATCAATCCAACCCAGGGGAGAATCACTGGACAGCTGTGAAGAACATTCTTAAGTACTTACGAAGGACTAAAGAATTGTTCTTGGTGTACGGTAATGGAGATCTCCAAATGGAGGCCTTTACCGATTCGAGCTTCCAGAGCGATAAGGACGACAGCAAATCTATCTCAGAGTTTGTATTTACCCTCAATGGAGGGGCGGTAAGTTGGAAGAGTTCCAAACAGGATACCGTTGCAGACTCTACGATGGAGGCTGAGTACATTGCTGCAAATGATACAGCCAAGGAAGCCGTCTGGATGAAGAAGTTCGCCTCGGAGCTAGGAGTAGTTCCAACCATTATTGATCCAATACCGTTGTATTGTGATAATAATGGGGCTATGGCGTTAGCCAAGGAGCCCAGGTCCCATTAGTGGTCCAGACACATCCTGAGGCGCTTTCATTTGATCCGGGAGATTGTAGATCGCCGCGAGATCGAGATTAAGAGAGTAGACACAAAGAATAACGCCGCGGATCCACTCACCAAGGCCCTCCCTCAGTCGCGGCATGAGCGACTTTTTAAGATGTTGGGTATGAGATACGCCAATAACTGGCCTTAGTGCAACTGGGAGATTGTTGGATATATGTATGCCCTAGAGGCCATTATGTGATAGTGGATGTATTTATACATGTATATATATATATATATTCAGTGTACATTCTTGCTCGACATGATAGTATGCTATCTGGTTCTTCTTTATCTGACATGTTGATTTGATCATGCTTTTACTCATTCATACATGTTGTAAAGCCCTGAGGATATTCACTTGACTACAGTGATTATGATAAAGATCATACTAGTGGGACATCTGTAGTTTATAAGCATATCCTGAAATGTCCCTAGTCGTAGGTGTATCGAGACGGGGCATCGATATACCAGAGTAGACTAGCGTATATGATACTAGACCCATATGATGGGCGATGGATGTTCCCACATTCATCGATGTTTGACATCAAGATCATATATGGGTGCTCAGTAGAGACTGGGTACACTGGACGGACTCACCGAGAACTCCTATATGGAATTATATATATCGTCGGATAGCAGTTCTCAGGTGACACTGGTACAGGTTAGTCTGTAGACCCGAGATCGTCATAGAGTCTTGTGTGCTCTTCCACTGTACTTTGATTACCACCCTACCACGGCTCTACTAAGTCGTGCAAACAGGTGGCCGTTGGGTACAGTCCCGAGACACACGAAGGCGATGAGCGATAGGAGGGGTTTCGTCTCTCCCGGTATTGGGAGTTGATGCTGTGCTGTGCTCGACTGGTAATATCAGTAAGTCCCTGGCCATGGCTGTTGAGATTTACTGATAAGTGTTATCAGTAGTTTCTCGATCTGTTATAGACCATTCACCAGCACGACTTATTGAGTTATTGGGGTCGACGTTACCATCCCTAGACTCGATATGCAGCATATCTGACGAAGAGACCGTACTGTACGGTAGTGTTGCCGGTTGGCTCGATGGGAGTTGTAGCAGGTTCGCTTGTTTTCTTCTGATCGCTCAATACCCGGGTGGCCGTTACGTTAAGCTGACCGCTTGCGGCTTGGGGGTGCTTGATATGATCATCACCCACTGCCGGTGTATTGACGAGTCTTAGAGTGCCACAAAGGAGTTACCTAGTCCAGGCGAAACGTTGTGGTGCGCGTATGCGATATGCGCATGGAACCGGTTAAAATGCGCGTATTAGATACCGTATATTAATCGGGCGGCTTGCTTTTGGTCGGGTCGTATGTGATATGATCGGGTTGATAAATCAAGTGTTGATTTATCATTTAACCATTAGCTTCTCACTAGAAATCCTTTCTTGTTCTTTTTGGATGTATGCATGCATGTATGCATTCATTCTTGTTCATGCACATATGGATGTGCATGCACACATGCATACATACATCATTCTATCATGGTTGTATATACATAGAAAATGGTGGCAATATAAGACTCACACCTTGGTTATTTATATGGATTATTATTTCTATTTTTTTTTTAAAAAAATGAAAAAGGAAAGGAAAATTCATGGTTTGTTTCTACACTCTTCTTTGACCTAACCATGCTCACCTACTCTTAACCATGGATTAAACTTTCCTTTCATGTTTTAACTCAAATTAAATAATATCTTTATCATTTAACCATGGTTTGAGATGAGAAGAAATAAATATATATACATATATTTTCTTTTTTCCTTTCATGAGATTATCTTTTCCCTTCTTCTTAAAAAGCCACCATCTTCTTCAACCTTGCTCTTTTGCTCTCTAGATTATTCAAGTGAGCAAAATACTCAAGAAGATAGGATTTTGAAGTGAGAAAGAGAACCACAACACCATTCTACACAAGTCTTGCCCACTTGTTTAGAGTGTTAGCTTCATTTCTTTCTCTTGATAAAGTGAAGTTACAAGCTTGGACAAAAGAGCTTCGGGTGGATCGTCGTGGACGCTAGAAGACCTCAAGCTAACCGTTTTCCAACTCTCAAGTGGCCAAGGAGTCAAGAATAGGGAGCTACAAAGGTTGTACTCTCATAACCCTAGTCTTTGTTACTTGTAAAGTTATGAAACCCTAATTTTCTAGGATTGATTCTTTGTGTGTTCACTTAGCACTCTAAAAATTTAATCTTTGTGACATGTGATGCTTCCAAACCTTTCATAGGGTGCTAGGTAAACCTAACAAATACAACCTTTGTAGACCGATCCTTCACTTCTAAAGCTCCGTATACCTTTGCTCTAAGTAATAGTGTCCCGGACTCTCGCTAGGCTCCACTTGTCGAAAGGAACGAGCTTTCTCAAAGGTCTTCGAGGCTGAAGATGATCTACGTCGAAGAATCGCTAACTCAAGCTACCTCTTCACTAATTGATGAATTAGTGAAGAAAACAACCTATACTAAATGGCTAGTTTGGTATAGATTGATGAATTAGGAAATTTGCTCACTTTAGAATTAATTTTCTCTTTTTCTTTTTCTTCTCACTTCACAGCTAGAAAGCAATGAAGGAGATGAAGAAAAATTATCAAGTGATCGACCATTGAACCATGGGTGAGAAAATATCTCATATAAACTCATGTAGAGACTAAACCATGGCTAAAGATAATTGTTAGGTTAATAAATATCTAGAGTAAAACAAAATTAGTGGACTGAGTCAAGGATTCCACATGCTTCTACAAGCATCCAAACCAAGCCATTTTCCATCTAATTTTTTTTATTCCCTAAATAAATAATCACCCTAATTATATTAAGTATGGTATGAGTCTCACACACCCATGTGCAATGTATCATCAAGCATGACACAATATAAATACATCAACATATATCACATATATATTAAATGTATAAGTAGAAAAGAAATTCTTAAGTTAGATAATATTAGTTAATATATATATATATATATATTAATATATCAAATATATAATTATATATATTAAATTATTAAATCAACACTTGATTTAATAATCCGGCTATATCACATACAACCGACTAATATCATATAACAAATTATTGAATCAACACTTGATTCAATAATCCGGTTATATCACATATAACCTATATCGCGAGATTAGAATACTGTATCACATACAAGTATCAATCTCGGTCCCGCACATATCACATATGTGCCCTACTTCATTTCGCATGAGCTAGGAAACCTCTGTGTAGGACTCTAAAGACTCGGTAATACGCCAGCAGTAGGTGATGATCATATCAGTCACCCACAAGCCGTCAGCGGTACTAGCTGGACGTAACGGCTACTAGGGTATTGAGCGATCAGAATATCAAGAAGCAAGCTTGTCCATACTCCCGTGAATCCAATAAGTAATACTACCGTACAGTCCGGTCTCTTCGTCTGATATGTCGCATATCGAGTCCGGGGGTGGTAAACGTCAGACCCTAATAACTTGATAAGTCATGCCGATGTGAGGCTCATAACGGGTCGAGAAACTACTGATAACACTTACCAGTAAATCTCAGTATCAGTCTGGCCAGGGACTTCCTATTATGGCCAATCGAGCACAGCACAACATTAACTCCCAATACTGGGAGAGACTAAACCTCTCCTATCGCTCATTGCCTCCATGTGACTCGGGACTGTACACAAAAACCACCGCTTTGCATGCTCACTTGAATGTGGTAAAGTGGAAATCAAAGCACAGTGGGAATCATGTTAGTTATATGTATGCCCTAGAGGCCATTACTGTACATACGATGTATATTGTAATGGATGCTTGGACATATATAGGGAGGACTTTCTTGCTCGACATGATCGTATGCTATCTGTTTGTAGTTTATCTTAACATGTACTCTGATTGTCTCTATGTTACATGTTGATAAAGCCCTTAGGATATGTACTCGACTCCTGGGACTATGATGAGATCATACTCGTGGGGCCACGGTAGTCGACGAGTATATCCTATAACTGTTCCTAGTCGAGGGTGTATCGAGACAGGGCATCGATGCACCAGAGTAGACTAGCGTATACGCATATTGACCCATATGATGGGCGATGGTTGATCCCATATCCATCGGTGTTTGACATCAAGGATGGAGTACGGGTGCTCAGTGGAGACTGGGTACAGTGGACGTACTCGCCGAGAACTCCCAGATTGTATTATACCTCACGTCAGATGGCAGTTCTCCGGTGACACTGGTACAGAGTAGTCTGTTGACCCGAGATCATCATAGAGTCTTGTGTGATTCCCACTGTGCTTTGATTTCTATCATACCACGTCCAAGAGGGCATGCAAAAAGGTGGCTTTTGGGTACAGTCCCGAATCACATGGAGGCAATGAGCGGTAGAAGGGGATTCGTCTCTCCCGGTATAGGGAGTTGATGTTGTGCTGTGTCCGATTGGCTATAACTAGAAATCCCTGGCCAGGGTTGCTGAGATTTACTGGTAAGTGTTATCAGTAGTTTCTCGAACTGTTATAGACCTCATATCGACACGACTTATCAAGCTACTGGGGTCTGAAGTTTACCGCCCCTAGGCGAGATATGCAACATATCAGACGACGAGACCGGACTGTACGGGAGTGTTACTAATTGGATTCACAGGAGAATGTACAGGCTTGCTTGTTGATCTTCTGAGCACTCAATACCTGGGTATCTGTTACGTTTAGCTGACCGCTTGCAGCTTGTGGGTGTTTGATATGATCATCACCTACTGCCGGCGTATTGACGATTCTTTAGAGTCCTACACAGAGGTTTCTTGGCTCAGGCAAAACGAAGTAGGAGCACATATGTGATATGTGCGGGACCGAGGATAATGCGGTATGTGATACCGTATTGGATTCTCGCGATATGAGATATCGGCCGGGAATATGTGATATAGCCGGGTCATCGTATTAGTCGGTTATATGCGATATAGCCGGATTGTCGGATCAAGTGTTGATTCGATAATTTAATGTATAATAATATATATGATATATTAAATTACATTAACTAATATTAGCTCACTAAAAGATTCTTTTTCTCACTCGGGTAATACATTGATATATATGCGATATATGTTAATTGTATTATTTTGTTTTGTTACGATAAATATTATATATGTGATATATAATATTGTAACATGATATGGTTATTAATGCAACATGTTTTGTGGAGTTTAAACATGATTAGGGTTTGGATTAGGGTTAAGACTTCTAGTAGATTCTAGAAGCTTTTCTTTTGTCTTGATTGAGATATTATGCTTGATATTTATGTGTGACTCATTCTTAACCCAACTCAAACCCTAGCCCTAGTTAAATCTTTACATGAGTCATCCTTGACCATGGTTGCAAGATTAATCATTATCACACTTTCATTATTCATCACAAAAGGAATGATTCATTGTTCATCTTCATCCTTCTTCTTCTTTGCTTGCAAAGCTTTCTAGCTTTGATCTTTGTGATGAAAATGAGTGAGAATAAGAAAATAAAAGAGTGCAAAAATCCTACTTCATCATTCTCATCTATCCTTTCCCTTTAGATAAGAGTGTTCACTTCATTTAGTGAGTGTTAGCTTGTGTTAATGAACCATCAAGGTAGATCATTTTTGTTATCGAAGATCGGAAGCAAGACTGCATCTTTCTCTTCGTGAAACCTCTCGAGAGTCCGGAACACGATGATCGCAGCGAAGGGACCTCAACACGGAGCTTATGAAGCGAAGAATCGGATCTACAAAGGTTGTAATCCCTCTCACTTAGTGTTAAAGTGTTTAACATACTTGTTTTCGCCTAAACTCTAGTTTAAAGATCCGGCTTTGGGTTGTTTGGCGCGGCTAAAATTTTAATCGGGCATGGTTGATGCCTCGTAGACCCTTGTGCGCGTACCTAGCAACCCTACAGTGGTATCAGAGCCAAGCTAGAGCTTTTAGGCAAAGTCTAGACGAGGTTTAAAGTCCGATCGAACTCCGACACACCCGAGTATACCCCTCTGTGGATATTTTTCAAAAATGTGATTTTTTATGGATTACAAATACTCAGAAAATAAAGCAGGAAAAACTAAAAATTACTGTGAAGTACGGACCATTAATGCGCTCAAATGAACGCAGAACCGCGGCCAAACCAAGGGTTTGGCGGCAGTTCCGCGGCCAAAATTATTATTTGGTCCCTCGTATTTCATATATTTATTCTTAGGTCCTTTCTTGTTATTATTTTTCTGGGAATTTTTTAATTCCACTCAAGTGTTGAGTTTTCTAGGGTTGTATTGGGGACTCGTTGATTCGATCAGATAATTTAACTTTGTTTAGTTTTTTCCGGATAATTTTAGAAACTGTTAAAAAGTTCGAACGAATATCAATAACTCACTTTTTCCCCAGTCGGAAATTTTTTCAAAAGTTGGGTTTTTTCTCGAGTTTGAAACTTTCTAAGTCGTGCAAGTAACGCGGTGGGCCCTCTAGAAAACAACAAAGCTTAACTCGATTATGTGACCATCTTGAACTGCCTCTAAACCTTAGGGTTTGCGGCAGTACGGCGTGCCACATGTGAGGCGTTGTCTTGACCCTTCTACGGCTGTGTAGCGTTTTGAAAATCGTTTCGGTGAAATTTCGGAAAATCGGTAAAATAAGGGGGTTTTCTGTAAAAAGTCAAAATGCAAATATCTTATTATAAAAATTAAATATACATATTCTAGCTATGTAATTTCTAGTATTTGGTGTTTATTGAGCCACTGGTGAAATTTCAAATTTTCTGGAAAAAAAAATTATTTTATTATTATTTTAAGCCGTCACTAATACATTTAATTAGGGAAAATTACAAAATGGAATGAATTGAAAAAAAAATTGTGCATCATAAAACTTTGAATAAAATTTTATCATGTGGTTTTTAAAACGAAAACGTTTGCCAAAACGGTTTAGAAAATATCGAAGAAAAAGTCTTTTTTAGTGAATTTAGTGTAAATGGATGTTTGGGGTATAGTATTTATCATTTTCCATCACCCCACACCCACACCCACACTCTCACACCCCCATTTTCCTCCCCATTTTCAGCAGCCCCTCTTCAAAATTTTCCTCCATTTCTTTTGATAAAAGAAAAGAGAACATAAAGAAAAGTATAAGAAAAGAGGTTTGTGTTGTGTTGACCTTTGACTTTCTTGACATGGCATGACTTTCCTCACCTCAGTCTCTCTCCAATCACCTAACAAGTGGCCGAACCTCCCATTCCTGCACAACAACAGCCCTCCCCCTCTTTTCTCATCACATTTCTCTCCAAAAAACTTATCAAAATTGCCTCACAAATCAACACAAAACCTCACAAATCCCAAATCCATTCCTTACCCATTATTCCTCGGACATTCAAGCATGGATCTTTGGGCAAAGTTAGCATTTTGGAGGCTAAGTTTTTTTGTAAGTGTAGATCTCATTCCAAATGGTTTTTAGGTATAATCTTAACCCAATGTTTGCTGTATGTTTAATCACTTCAATTTAACTAATTTCGGTGCTTAATTGTGGTTGTAAGTGCTAATTTGAAAATTCAAGAGAAGGATTTGAACTAAATTAGGGTTTATGTCAATTGATCATGGTTTAATGGTGTAGTTATCATGCTAAGCTATAGAAAACCTAATCTAGTTGCTAATACGTAAATTGTTGCATTTAAGTTGTCCAAATTAAGATTTTTTTTAAGCAAACTAGGTTTTTAGAAATTAATTAAATAATTGCGATTAAAATGTAATTAGGTTTTTCATGACTTCATTGACATTATAAAATGTAGTTTAATACCTTAGTTCATGGAAATCCAAGCTAAATTGTTGTTTGTGCATTTTTGCTATAAAATTGTTAAAATTGGGTATATTGTAAACTAGAATTTTGGGGTTAATGAAATTTAATGAGATTAAATTGTGGAAATTATTTTTTCGACTTATTTAAGATGTTTAATAAGTACCATGGCCGCTAGATTTGTTTAAACGTCGAGTTTTGTACTAAAACGGGTAATATTTGCTCGCTAGATTTTCGGAAAAATGGTTTGAAAGTGAGTTTGGGGTTTTTGTGAATTTTAACCTATTTTATAGTATAATTAGTGCTTGTGATCGTGAAAATGAGTGTGTTTGGGTTTTTCTCGATGGTTTGGCATTTGTACGCCGACGTCGAGAGTTTTTGGGTTGATTTGTGAAAGCAGCCATAGGTTTTGGCCTATGTGGGATTCGTCTGTCGTTTTGGTCTTGAGTCGGATTTTAATACGATACAGTGCATTATGATATGTAGGTACCCATGTGGACTTCGAGAAGACAAGAAAGCGCGTGGCGACGTCGGCACCGGCGAGAAAGGACCAGGTGAGTAGATTTATATCTACGGGGAGAAGTCGTGTGGATGGCGTATAGCACCCCCGCAGTCCGTGGTCGTGTATACGGATGCGTATAAACACCAACAGTTATATGTTATTTGGGATTAATAACGATGTTTAGGATGGATATTGGTGTGTTGGATTATTTTAGTGTTGCGAACCTTAGGGTAGTGTTGCACTACACATACACACATACACACATACATACTTGCATACATTCCTATTTATATGTGCTCATGGGATTCTTTATAGTTATGTGTTCACATGGGTATGGGACTATGTGTTCACATACGGATTTGAGGATGATACTTGGGATTGAGCTGAGTCGATGAGATTTGTTTGTGGTTATGATATCGGTGATATGACAGGATTCGTACTTGAGGTGCGTCTTGGTGTTATAGCAGATCTTGGGACGACGATACGGGTGAATAGTGTTATTAATAAAATGGTCGACATGTGATCGTGATATAAGATATGATATGCTAGGATATTGCTACTAGGCCGTATTGGGCGATGTATACCCCTTGATGATGATATGTGCTAATGATATCGGTTTGTACGAGATTGTCGATCAGTAGTCAGATCATGAGTATACTGAGGATATTAGTATTGTACTAGACATAGGTCAGTACCCTAGACTATGATCTTGAATAAAGAGGATACCAGAGGAATGGTGTGAGGAATATGATATTGACCCGTACCCAGATTTGGGGATGGCGTACGACGGATTTACGTACGAGCTATATCTTGATGATTGATCCGCACTCTTGACTTGGGATGCCTGATTATAGATGTGGTATCGGATGTGATATTATTAAGGCAGGATCACCGACTATACATATACAGGTATGTATATGTATCGACTCAGATGATAGACGGTTTCCTTACCTGTAGTTCAGCTTGTTAGTTCAGCCGTATAGTTTAGTGTAGTTGTTAGTTTAGATTAGACTCCTACCTATTTCAAAACTAGCGGATCGTGGTTATTTTAAAAGATAGGTCAAGGGATCTACGGATATTTCAAAAGACGTACCCTTTCTTAAAAAACCACCGTAGCCCCTATTTTCAAAACCCCGCGATTCGTGTTATTTCAAATGGCACCATTGTTTAATATTTAGCTCCCGCTCATTTTGGTTTCTCGCTTCGCATCGCATACTTACATTGTTATTTCATATTGCATTGTTGATATTATATTGTTAGGACACCAGCACCATTACCGATGATGCGTATGTACCACGTACACTTACTTGCCGGCTCACACACATCTTCGTCGGTAATTGCCATGTCACGCACACCCTAGAAAATATTATTGCTTATCTTCGCTTTATAGCTAGTAGTTTGACATGATATTAGTGTACTTACCTTATATGCCAGCTTAGATATTGTAGTTATTACTGTCGCTTCATGCATACCGTTATTCTTTGTTATGCCGCATTCATGGATTCTCATGCATATATTCACTTTTTACGTGCTATTGAGGTTTTGGATTCGGATTTTCATGAGATTTTCTGGATTTGGGGAAAACCGCAAAACATATACAAACTTCTTCTTTCTCTTTTTAAATGAAAAGCGCGGTTTTTCCCATGATGTATGAGTCGTCCACCATGAGTTTGCTGATGGATTTCGAGACCCGATTCGAGGAGTTGGATGAACCGTTTCGGGTACATGGTGGAGCCGGTAAGGTACCCCGGGGCAAGAAGCGTGTGATGACGATGTGAGTCTGGCAGGGGAGCACTACCTACCGGTGATTTTACCCGACGCGTCGGATATCCGGAGGATACCGTCGTGGTCTTGAGATGGATGGTAGGGGCCGGTCTGGACTGACAGCGCCCTAGATATTGTGATTGAGACATTGAGATTTCGAGATATTGAGGTACTGAGATTTGATGATACAGGCCAGTCTGGATAGCCGGAGCCTGAGGTTTTGAGACATTGAGATTTATGTTTTGTGTCGATGCTAGACACGGTTGATGCTGATTTCATTTATGATACCTCATTTTAAAAATACAAAGGAAATCTCACTAATTTATGAAAACAGATTCTTCATTTACATGTATTCTGTTTTCATGGATTCATACCTCATTCATATCATATATTGCTACCTGAGGCACTGACACAGGCACATAAGATTACACTCGGGTTAGATATTTACCCTAGCCTTGTTATAGGTTGCATGTTATATATATATAATTGAGGATATATTATGATTATTGACCTAGGTTGCGTTATTTATGCGATTTCTTTCCGTAGATGTTTTCTATTCACAAGTTGGCAACTCACCCCCGTTGTGCCCTAGTTTCTTGCAGTTTGCCGTACAGGTTTCATTACGGCTTGCGGGCATAGTTTCCTTCGGGTGATTTTCTAGTAGGTGGGTTTACTTGTATCGTACCCCCTATTATATAACTTGTATATTATTACTCTGTTGTATCTAGAAGTTCCATCAACCAAACATGTTTTATTTTTGAGATAGAGACCAGTGATGTTATTCTTTCGACCTTAGAGTCGCACGTTGTATTTCTGTGGATTTCTTGTTCTTTTGAGTTTCTATTTGAGTTTTCATCCTCGCCCTTGGAGTTGTATATTATATTGCTTGTGTGGTTGTGACCGTCAATTGACGAAGAGCTAGCTCCCGCTTGGGGATTCCTTTTATTGATTTCGTATACTATTCCTGTTGTATCCCGTTTGGGGGCAGTATTTACAAAGGAGACTCTGCCGAAATTTTCAGGAAATATTTGATGTTTTTAAAACCGCATAATTCGGCTTATGCTATTAAAACTACTTGATATTAAATTGGTTTTCCTTCACTCTACTACATTTCTTGGTTTGGATTTCTGGGTTTTCGGCTAACTTAGATTACGTACGCCTCGAGGCGTTTCGTAGTTTAAGTGCCGGTCATGTTCCGTACTTTCGGGACGTGACAGGCTGGACCATCGGTACTGTAGCATGTGATGGATGTTTTTAAACTGATTTCAAGTGTTGAGATATATTGGGGAAATCTTGGGTGTTTAATTATTCGATCGGAAAGTTTAACATTGTCTATTTATCTGGAATGTGATACAATATTTGGAATCCACATGTAGTTATGAGATAACTAATTTGAATGTTATAAATCTAGAAGTTTAGTCTCAAATGATCGGTTGCCACGGGATTTTGATGCGATCAAAAGTCCGTCGCAATCACGTAGCGTACACGGATACTTGCCGGGTAAACTTAATAGATAGCCACGCCCCATAGCCCCGACCAAGAGACTGTAGGAGAACCCCGTCGCCAAAAGCATCCGTTCGGGTGCTCGCGGAAGCGGTGTTCCGCCTTAGTTCACTTCGTCGACGGCATCCGGGGGTGCGGCCGTCTACTAAAGTTTGCGACGAGCATTCGGTCAGGATGTCGGGAATCTTGTTTAATTGCCCGACTTGATATTGAAAAGAGTTTTCGATAATGAGAATAAAATGCGGGGTTTATAATTGTTAGGCATGCGATGTCTAAGGAATTCATTTGGTTAGGCATACGATGTCTAAAGAGGTTGCGGATTCCAACTGTTGTAGTTTTACACTTTCTTTTCTGTGACCGTAAGCGTAGTATGTGGTGTATCGCCGGCTTCGTTGCTATACATCAACGAAAATCGGGATACGCATACTTGCTTACGTTGATGATATAAGATATTATATGTTGCTGTGATATGTTATACAGGATCGTCGCGTTTTGAATAGCCGGGGGTTTTATGTGAGATGATAGTTTTTTCTTTTTCATTCATGTAAAATTCATTTGTATGTAATATTCTTTTATTGGGGCACTTCCGGGCTGAGGATGATGTCACCATTGTATATTATTTACTTTTCCGCATTAGGTAGACCCATGGCGGGGACACAAGTAACCGGGTTTTAGGGTCCAGTGGAAGACTATCTCGAGGAGTCGAGACCGGGTCTCCTAACCCAAGAATTGGCAGTGTTGCTTGCCGCTCTCGTAGGGGTTTAGGGATATGGGTTTGGCTATTCATCGCGACCGTGGAATCCGTGTTTTATACAGGCTCATTTTAAAAACACGGACGTCCTAGTATATCCAATATTTCATATATGTTCTTCTGCTGCAATGTTCTGTGATGAGATCATATTACTGCCTGAGACGAATATTTATATTATATATATTATATATTGTTTATTTCGTTTCATATCTGTTGCTTGTGAAGCATAATAAAATGGGACTTCATTAATGAGATTAATGAAATAAAAGAAACCTAATGATGTTGTAGAAACTTGTTTAAAAACTGGTAGCTCTAGTTCTTGCTTTGCATAGCGGTGTTCCTTGTAGAACATTCAGCACCTTATTCGATAAGGAAAGAGCCGAGATCCCTTCACCGGGAGTGACCTCTTTAGTGAAACTAGCAGATGCTACAAACTCAGTCTGTCTTTTGATTGCTTCTATAGTTCTTGCTTTACATAGTGGTATTTGTGAAATATCCTGCACCTTATTCGATGTGGAAAGAGCCGACGATCCCTTCACCGGGAGTGACCTCTTTAGCAAAACTAGAAAGGCCTCAAAAACATTCCATTTAAAATCACTCGATTCTACAACGATATCAAGTTCTTACGCTCATGGTTTTCTTAAAAACCTGCGTAGCCCTCCCTCATTTCAGATAAGTACTAGTTAGCATTCGTGCTGCTGTAGTTTGGCATTCGTCAAGGCGTAGTGTACGGTAGCTAACTAGTGCTTATCTGCTAGCATACGATGCGATTGGATTAGGGTATTCGTGCGGCGTTGTTTGGCATTCTTCAAGGGCCGTGCGGTAATTCAATCAGGAAATGTACGGGTTGAACTTGACTAGCGGACTATGGGTGGTTTGGGATTCGTCAAGGTCATAGGACGCTAGGGGTAAAATATGTAAGTCGATGTACTACACCCCAATACTTGTGGGGAGGCGGAATTTTCCAAAACGAACTTGTTTAGTGAACGAACATCGACTAACCGCTTGAATCGAAGCTAAACTATAAATAACCAAACACAAAGTGTTTCTAAACTACTGTGTTCAGGGATTATACCTAATGAACCAACTCCTTCGTCTTTACGAACTCCTTGTTCTCCTCGGCCTTCTCGAAGTAGTAGACGATCCACCCGAGAGCAAAACTCCAAGCTTAGCCTCTAAACTTGAGGCAACTAACCTTCTTGGATTGCTAATCAAAGAAGATAGATTGAGATAGAGTGATGGTTATGGATTGTTTAGTCTTACTAACCCTTGTTCTCAACTCATGAGAGGGGAGGATTAGTCTTTTGAAGAGAGAGAGAGCTTGAGGAGAGAGAAGGTGAGAATGATTATCATATGAGAATAGTAAGTTATCATAATAAATATGAAGCATTCTTATTTATGAAGAAAAGAATAATACATAATGAATAAGCATGCTTCACAAATATCTAATGGTGATTCATTGTCATGACTCATTAAGCATTTATCATGCATTAATGATATGCATGAATCACCCTCATGACTCACTAAACTCATTTAATGCAAATGACACCTAAACCTCCTTAGTCACCACTTCTAGAAGCTTCTCGTACAATTACGAGAACGCCCCTCCAATCCGCAAAAATACGGAAAAACTTTAGACTGTAAAAATCCAATAACCGGATACCAGTAACTGGCTTAAACCAAAGCCGACTGGTAAAAACTGTCCGAAAGTCGTACGCGAGTAAACGCACGTATGCGTCCGAACCCTTGTCGTAAAACCATACAACCTCTATATCGTTTCGCCTGGAATAGGAAACTCTCTGTGTGGGACTCTAGAGACTCGACTACTACGCTGGCAGTGGGTTTAACCACAGACCGCAAGCGGCACTAGCTGTACGTAACGGTCCCCAGGTAGTTGTCGATAAGAAGGCCGATGAGGAAACCCATCCGAACTCCTACTGAGTCTGATGTGACAATCTCCATACAGTCCGGTCCGTTCGTCCAAGACTATCGCATATCCTGCCTAGGGGGCGGCAAGCGTCAGTCCCCTAATAGCGGTATAAGTAGTGTCGGAGGGAAGCCCATTACACCCTGAGAAACTACTGGAACCTACCAGCAAATCTCGCTTGCCCTGGCCAGGGACTTTGCGTAATGGATCTCTGACACAGCGCGATATCTACTCCCAATACCGGGAGGGACGAATCCTGTCTATCCGCCACTGCCTCCAAGTGCTCGGGCTGCACCCAACTGCTACCTGTTTGCACGACTCCTTTGAGCCGTGGTAGGGTAGCAATCTAAGAACAGTGGGACACACTCGAGGCGAAGTAGCAGTGTCAAGTCTGCGGACTACGCTGTACTCATGTCACCTGGGAACTGTTCACTGACGACTGGTATAAAACCAACCAACAGTTCCCTGTGAGTCCTGTCTGGTGTACCCGTAACCTAACGAGCACCTGCATACTATCTCCAGTACGACGTACTGACGGCTGTGGGACAGACCATCTCCCCAACTGGGATGAGAAGCGTACACACTAGTCTACTCCGGAGTATCGATGCTCTGTCTCGATAATCCAACAACTAGGGACCTGAATAAGGATGTGCTTGTAGACTACCCAGCCCCCACTAGTGTGACTGCCATCACAACGCTGGTAGTCAAGCAAGATCCTAAGAGCTCTATCAATACGTACACTCACATATTAAGATAGAAAAACCAAGTAGCATACTACCATGTTTAGCAAGACTGTTATATACATGTGAATATCCTAAGCTTCCATTAAGTAATATACAAACTAGTATGATACAGTAATGGCCTTCTAGGGCATAAACACTAACAATCTCCCACTTGCACTAGGGCCATGTACTGGCGTATCGAAGACCAATAATCTCGAGTAGCCTCTCGAACTGCGTCTGAGGTAGGGCCTTCGTGAATGGATCAGCAATGTTCTCTTCTGAAGCAACTCTCCGAACCTCGATCTCTGACGATTAATGATCTCCCTGATCAGGTGATACCGCCTCAAGATGTGTCTAGACTTCTGATGGGACCTTGGTTCCTTTGCTAAAGCTATAGCTCCGTTGTTGTCACAATACAGAGGTATTGGATCAACTATGGTAGGAACCACCTGAAGTTCTGTTAGGAACTTCTTCATCCAGACTGCTTCTTTTGTGGCATCGCAAGCAGCTATATACTCCGCTTCCATCGTCGAGTCGGCAACGGTGTCCTCCTTGGAGCTCTTCCAGCATACCGCCCCTCCATTGAGGGTAAAGACATAAACCGACATGGACTTGGAATCGTCCTTATCACTCTGGAAGCCGGAATCAGCAAAGGCCTCCAACCTGAGGTCTTTTCCGCCGTAAACCAAGAACATCTCCTTAGTCCTCCTCAGGTACTTGAGAATGTTCTTAACTGCTTTCCAGTGCATCTCCCCTGGGTCTGACTGATACCGGCTTACCACGCTCAGTGCGTAAGCTACATTTGGTCTGGTGCACAACATCGCATACATTATAGAGCCTACCGCAGAAGCGTAGGGTATAATAGACATGCGTTCCCTTTCCAAATCAGTCTTGGGAGACATCTTTTTGGAGAGGGTGATTCCGTGACAAGCCGGTAGATTACCGCGCTTAGAATCTTCCATACTGAATCTTTTCAGTACAGTGTCGATATACCTGGACTGCGAAAGTCCCAACATCCTCTTGGATCTATCACGATAGATCCGGATCCCCAGAATGTAAGAGGCATCACCCAGGTCTTTCATGGAGAACCTGTGTGACAAGAATCCTTTGACAGATTGTAGCATAGGAATGTCATTTCCTATCAATAGAATGTCATCCACGTACAAGACGAGGAGTACGACACTTCTGGCTACAACTTTACTATATATGCACGGTTCATCTGGATTTTTGATAAAGTCATATTCTTTGACTGTCTCATCAAAACAGATGTTCCAACTCTGCGATGCCTGCTTTAGTCCATAAATGGACTTAAGCAGCTTGCATACTTTCCCGCTGCTCCCACTCTGATTGAAACCCTCTGGCTGATCCATATAGACGCTCTCTTCTAAATTTCCATTCAGAAAAACCGTCTTTACGTCCATCTGCCAGATTTCATAATCATGGAAGGCAGCAATAGCAAGAAGGACCCGAATGGATTTGAGCATAGCCACTGGAGAAAAAGTTTCATCATAGTCCAAACCAGGTCTTTGACGAAAACCCTTTGCAACAAGTCTAGCCTTATAGGTTTCCACCTGTCCATCTACACCAATCTTTTTCTTGAAGATCCATTTGCATCCTATGGGTTTTACCCCATCTGGAGCAAAGTCCAAAGTCCATACTTTGTTGGTGTACATGGACTCCATTTCGGTCCGTATTGCATCTAGCCATCGTACCGAGTCGCCGCTCTGGATGGCCTGCTGGAAGTCAGTAGGTTCATCATCTTCTATGATGCAATCCTCTCTATCCCCGTCTATGAGAAAACCGTAGTATCTCTCAGGCGGATGAGACGGCCTACTACTCCTGCGGAGGGGTGCGGGAATGTCCTGTTCTTCTTGAACTTCCGGTTCTACCAAACTTTCAGTAGCAGTTTGTGGTTCTGAAATTTCTTCCAGTTCTATTTCGCTCCCACTTGATTCCTTTTCTAAAAACTGATGTTCTAGAAAATGGGCATTACGAGAAACAAATACCTTTTGTTCCTCTGCGTAATAGAATAGATATCCCCTGGAGTGCTTTGGATATCCCACAAACTTACACTTTACTGATCGTGCCTCGAGTTTGTCCACATGCTTCTTTTTAACAAAAGCTGGACATCCCCAAATCTTTATATACTGTAGATGGGGTTTCTTCCCGCTCCACATCTGATATGGAGTGGTAGGCACAGTCTTGGTAGGTACCATGTTCAAAAGATATGCCGCTGATTCTAGCGCATGACCCCAGAAAGATCGCGGTAACTCAGCATTACTCATCATGGATCGTACCATATCCAATAGGGTTCGATTCCGTCTCTCCGATACACCGTTATGCTGTGGAGTGTACGGAGGAGTAAGCTGAGAGAGAATTCCTTTCTCTTTTAGGTAACCTAGGAACTCGGCACTCAAGTATTCACCACCTCGATCAGATCTAAGTGTCTTGATACTTTTGCCGGTCTGGTTTTCTACTTCATTCTTATACTCTTGGAATTTCTCAAAAGCCTCGGATTTATGTTTCATCAGATAAATGAATCCGTATCTTGAGTAATCATCCGTGAAAGTAATGAAATAGGAAAAACCACCTCTCGCATGTGTAGACATTGGACCACATACATCGCTGTGTATGAGTCCTAAGAGCTCGCTCGCTCTTACTCCTTGTCCAGTGAATGGAGTCTTTATCATCTTTCCTTTGAGACAAGATTGACAAGTGTCATAAGATTGATATTCGAACGAGTCCAAATATCCTTCTCTATGCAACTTAGTCAACCTTCTCTCATTGATGTGACCCAGTCTACAATGCCATAAGAAAGCTTTATTTAAATCTGGAGACTTTCTTTTTAGTGTGTTCTGGACATTGAAAATTTGTAGTTGGTTTAAAACATATATTCCGTTATTTAGTGTACCTGACCCAATCAAACCATGATTAAGGTGGATGTTGACAACATCTCTTACAAACGTGAAATCATAACCTTTATTTGATAACAAGAAAACTGATATGATATTACACGTTAAGCTTGGTACAAAATAACAGTTATGTAAAACCAAAATGTGTCCACTCGTCAATCCTAGGTGATAATCCCCGACGGACGCAGCTCCCACGCTAGCTCTGTTAGCAACCTTTAGGGTCATATCACCTTCCTTCAGCACTCTACGGTTTCTCAGTGCCTGCAATGAATTGCAAATATGAGATCCTGATCCGGTATCCAATACCCAGGAAGTAGAGTTGATCGACAGACAATTCTCAATTACAAACACACCTGAAGTCGAAGCCACAGCTTGCTTCGGTTCCTGGTTCTTGGCGTTCTACGCCTTGCAATCCTTCTTCCAGTGCCCTTTCCTGTGACAATGGAAGCACTCATCCTGGCCAACTATCGGTACTGCAATATTTTTCTTTCCCTTCCTTCCCACCTTACTAACACCTCCTCTAGGTCTGGGTGCGGCCTTCTTCTTCCTTCCTTTGGCCCTAGCCTTGGACCCGGAAGAAGATGTACCGCCAACAAACATAGCGGGTGTTTCCCTTGAATTCTTCAAGGTGCCCTCTGCACTCCTTAACATGTTCAGGAGTTCCGGAAGTTCAACTTCTTTTCTTTGAAGGTTGAAGTTCAGGATAAACTGGGCGTAGGTGTGAGGAAGGGACTGGAGAATAAGGTCTGTATAGAGCTCATTATCCAAAGTCGTCCCAAGGTCTGTGAGCTCTTCTATATAGCCGATCATCTTTAAGACATGTTCTCCTACCGATGATCCGACAGCCAACCTCGCTCGAAACAAGTTCTTAGAGGTCTCGTATCTTGCTATACGAGATTGCTCTCCATAAAGTTCCTTTGTATGGAGAAATATGCCATCAAGGTCCATATCCTCGTGCCTCCTCTGATGTTCATTGTTCATCGAGGCAAGCACGATGCACTTGGCTTTCGCGCAATCTAAATCCCAGGTTTTGCGGATTTCCTTATCCGCATTGCTGGATTTAGGACCAGGGACAGCAGGTGCCGTAGCGGTGAGGATGTACCCCAGTTTGTCATAGGTCAAAGCCATTTTGACATTTCGCAGCCAATCTTTATAGTTTGGCCCTGTCAGTATATTTTTCTCTAAAAGTAACTTAAGTCCAGTCATTTTCAGGGTCGCTGCAATTAGGAGAGAGAGAAGAAAACTCTTTAGCATGATTCTCTTGCAAGTTTAGAGTGGTTTTTAGTTTATCTAAACTGGATGGCTCCCAATGTTTCTCGAATCCTTCCTCAAACCATAAAAGAAGAATTAGCCAGGACTATTCTCACCGTACAATACTTGCTTAACCGTTCAGCCAGGCTGGTGTCGATACTTCGAGGGAGGTTTTCCAACGCTTTCGCGAAGTTCCTTAATTAAATAACCTCTTTTCTCTGGGGGCATAACCCCGCTGACACTTTTCTGGACACCTACTAGGTTTATAGCATTGATCGTTAAGTGACGAATATCCTGATAAGTAGCATATACTCACAGTAGGATCGGGATCCAAATATCATCGTCTGATAATGTTGTAGGAATGCTACCAACATTCATCAAACTCAAAATGGTATGCATCTCTTTGCAAATTTCAGTTTCTTTAGAAATTCCCGATATAAGTTTTTGCCCCATCCTCTTATGACCTTAGTGTTAGGTCAAAATGTCATAAGTCACATGTCAAGTTCTACCCATCATTATCTTGTCAATTTGAACCCATCCGTATATATCCTTGACGTTCGGCCAAAATGATAATACGACTGTCCCAAACTAACTCATCTATCTATGCAACAAATGAATATCCAGCAGCTACCAAACACTATGCCTTGGCGTTAGGTCAAAATACATAGCTTGAATACTGCTGAATACCCAGATGAAATGACGGAGGGCTACGAATGGTTTTGGCGAAACCGTGAACGTAGTGAACTTGATATAACCGAAGGAACCTGATAGCTTTTAAAAGGAGTGGTTAAAGCTCCGCATTTAAAAATATCTGTTTTTTAAAATTAACCGAGTGGTTTCTTTTAAATTGTTCCAACGATTAAAACTTTGGTTTATTTTTCTTTGCATTATAGATAATGTGTCCCATCATTAACCTATCATTGCAGAAAACAACGAAAATATGACGTCCTCTTATGCCATCTGCATTCGCCACTGGGTCCCGTCATCACCCGTTAGGTTACTTAACTAACGGCAGAGCGGGGACTGGGCTAGCGCGGGTGTAAAACATAAGTGACATCTAAAATAGCTACAATATATATAGATATTTTACATTCGTCTGACGCAATGATATACATTCCAGAACACAGATAAACTTTATTGGATTTGCAAGCAATCTGTATTTCTTTTGAGCCTGCAAGAAAAGACAGATTACACAGTTGTGATGAATGGCCGTTACCCCACCCAAGATCCCTACGGGTACGGCAAACTACCCGCCCGGCAGTTTGTGTACCCCACCTTGGATATGTCCTAGGAGCAAAAACAGTAAAATGAAATAATACAACGGTGGCTACAACCGCAACCTGGATGTGCCCCGCAAAATAATATTACAACAAATTACATTTACAACAAATGAATTAAATAATAACCCATTGCAAAACCCCGGCTATACACCACAAAGTCCAATACAGTTTATATGCACAAACAGATATAACCATTTCAGAAATGTGCAACCCCCTGCCAACTGACATACTAGCAGTTAGGGGAGGTTTACGAACACATTATACAATCACAGATATAATCCAATATGCAAATACTGTACAATTTCGATCGATTAAACACCATTAATATTGCTCCAAAAACTGCTCTGTAAAACTGAAACCTGAGCATATATTAAATATTCCATAAAATCCTAAAGACCACAGGGGACCCACACAAGAAAAACGAGTTCCTGACTCGTCAACTCGGCGGCGGAAGCGCGGCGGATCGGTGGGATCCGCCGCGGTTCCACGGCACTGTAGACGAATCAGGAACCCAAATTTCTTGGGTGTTCTTCTGTGTTCAATTCAAGCTTTCTGAACTCACCCAAAAAATTTTTGGACTTCATTTAAATTTCGACATAAACTTGACAGTTTTAGGGTTTTCCGGCTTCGTTTTTCCGTTCGAAATTCGTACAAATTTGCAATTAAGTTATTTATTGTTTAGCGAGGCTCTGATACCACTGTAAGTCGATGTACTACACCCCAATACTTGTGGGGAGGCGGAATTTTCCAAAACGAACTTGTTTAGTGAACGAACATCGACTAACCGCTTGAATCGAAGCTAAACTATAAATAACCAAACACAAAGTGTTTCTAAACTACTGTGTTCAGGGATTATACCTAATGAACCAACTCCTTCGTCTTTACGAACTCCTTGTTCTCCTCGGCCTTCTCGAAGTAGTAGACGATCCACCCGAGAGCAAAACTCCAAGCTTAGCCTCTAAACTTGAGGCAACTAACCTTCTTGGATTGCTAATCAAAGAAGATAGATTGAGATAGAGTGATGGTTATGGATTGTTTAGTCTTACTAACCCTTGTTCTCAACTCATGAGAGGGGAGGATTAGTCTTTTGAAGAGAGAGAGCTTGAGGATGTTGGAAATAGTGCCCTCATAGTCAATTATTGGATCGCAGGTACGTGATTGCAATGATTGCGGAGGACCTATACCGGTATGGCAGTCTTACTCGAGATGATAGTATGCTATCTGGTTTGCCTTTATCAGTCGTGTACATGTTCAGGTGACTGATTACATGTTACACTTTGATAGAGCCCTTAGGATCTTGCTTTACCACCAACAGTATGATGGCGATCATATACGTGAGAGTTGGGTGGTTTATACGCATATCCTTAATTGTGGTCCCTAGTCGTGGGAGTTTCGAGACAGGGCATCGATACTCCGGAGTAGACTAGTGTATACAGTCGAGACCCCGACGAGGGGCGGTGGCCGGTCTCACAAGCCACTGGTGACAGTTGGATCACCTAATATGTATACAGGTGCTCATTGGGTTATGAGTACACCGGACAGGACTCGCCGGGAATCTGCTAGTTAGTATTATATCTAACGTCAGATAGCAGTTCCCTGGTGACATGTGTACAGGTTAGTTCATCGACCTGAGGTCGTCATTTGTCTCGTGTGAGTTCCCACTGTGCTTTGATTTCTACCCTACCACGGCTCAAAGGAGTTGTGCAAACATGTAGTTTTTGGGTACAGTCCCGAGCCATATGGAGGCACGTGAGTGGATCGGCAGGGGATTCGTCTCTCCCGGTATTGGGGGCGAGGTCGTGCTATGTCTAGGAGAGCCATTACACAAAGCCCACGGCCATGGCAGGAGATTTACTGGTAGGTACTCCAGTAGTATCTCAGGGTGTTATTGGGCTACACTCCGACACGACTTATACTGCTCTTGGGGGTCTGACGTTACTAGCCCCCTAGGAAGATATGCGATACTCATAGACGAACGGACCGGACTGTATATACATTGTCACTGTTAGGCTCAGTAGGGTTTTCCGGATGAGTGCGCTCATCGGCATCCCTTGAGGTCAGTCCATGGGCAGCCGTTACGCATTGCTAGTGCCGCTGACGGTTTGTGGTTAAACCCACTGCCAGGGTACTGACGAGTCATTAGAGTCCCCCACAGACAGTTTCCCAAGTTCGGGCGAAACGTTGTAGAGGCCGTATGGTTTTATGGCAGGGTTCGGAAAATGCACGTGCGTTTACGCACGTGTTATTTTTCGGGCAGATGATACTGGTCGGCTTTGGTTTAAGCCGGATCCAAGTATTATATTGAGTAGGTATAATATCTTTGTCTCAGTTGCATTTGTATTCGGTCGTAATACAAATACGGGTATATTTATACAGTTTCGGGGTTATCCTGAAAGTCGTTTCAGGATCACTTTTGGAAGTTGCCAGTTTCCAGTTTTCTTTCAGCCGTCTTTTAACATTTGGTTAAAGACGGATTTATCTTTTCTTCAGATGAGGTGAGTCAGTGTTCTAGAAGGTTCTAGATGAGGTGACTAGGATTAATTGGTGTTGAGTTTTCATTGGATGCATTAAAGGCTTTGATGAGGTGTTTAGTGATTCATGCATTATCATTAAAGCTTCTTGTTTTCCTTAGGATATTTAGTGAGAAGCTTTTTGCTTAAGGTTACTCTCCCCTCTCCTACACTCACCTCCCTCCTTGCATAAGAATGGCCGGCCCTCTCTCTCCTCTCACTTCACTTGATGTTTTTCATTTTGTAGAAAAGATATGATAGTATTTGGGGTGCATGGAATTTTACAGTCCATTTCATTCCATCACCCAATTCCCTCGGCAACTTCATTAACCGATCGTCCACGGACTTGGACGAAGTGAGACAAAGTCATCTACTCATTCTCTACATCATTCTTGGTCGTCTCTTTTAGCAAACTTGACGATCGAGTTGCCTCAAGTCAGAGGCGGGAGCCCGTTTAAAGAATCATCGATGTGGTGCCACCTCGACGAGGATATCGGAGATCGACGAGATCGGAGCAGCCGCAACGGAGCGTGGGATGATGGTTGAAGAATGAAGGACTCGGATCGTTCGGTATAACCTTTCTACACTCTTTACAGTTTGTTAGTTTAGCAATAATGGCAGATCCGGGTTAAAGTATACGATAGCGCCAGTTAAAAGTTTTTTGTTCCGCATTTGGCGTCTGTAGACTGCCGGGGCGCTAGCGTAGACTTACAGTGGTATCAGAGCCTCACCATTTTGCTATGCTAACTTGTGCTAACGCGTTTAAAACATCGATGGAAACGAAAATCAAAAATCGCATTTTTCTAGCTTGACAGTTTCTGTTAATTTTAAAACTGGTCAAAATGACATTTGGACCATACCAGAAAATCAAGCAGGGTTTTTTAGGAATACTGCAGAAATTCGACAAAGTGAGTCGACTGTTCCGCCGCGGATCCGCGGCCCAAGCATGGTTTTGGCCGCGGAACCGCCGCAGGAAAGTGGCTTCACTCGGCCAAATTTCTACAGTGCATTCTATGATGGAAATTGGGATTTTTGGTATATATCGTTTGGGCCTAGGTTTTGTTACTGTTCACCAGTAAGTCGTGGGGCCCACTTTTTGATATTTGGTCGATCGAAATTTAAACATGTTAGTTTACAGTGCTTACATTATATCTCCGACCGGGAATGTCATTTGATCGGTAAACCGCGTCTGATTGCTATAGTTCTTTTAGACGGGTTTGCGAACGTGACATTCGCGTTGATGTTCTGTGTTGTGCTGTGATGTTGCGGATTTGTCGTAGTGGATAGCAGTGTGCAATGGTAGTACAGTTTGAGTTTATTTGTACATTTGATATTGCGGGGCGAGCATCCAACTTGTGGACTGCCGTCACTGCCTGTTGTATAATATTCTTTTGGGGCACGACCAGGTTGCGGTCGATGTACCTATTGTACTATTTTTCATTACTGTACTAGGTTTTGCCCCGCGACGGAGTGCACGGATAGCCGGGTTCTGGGGGGCAACGGGTCCGCATCTCATGGCTTTGAGAGGCAGAGGGGTCCCACTCTAGAATTGACAGACTATTCGCCGCACTCATAGGGGGTACAGGTTGACCCAAGGAGGGGTGCCCAAGATTACCGGATTCCGTGGAGTGCTGGGTGGTCCATTCACTATGCTGTAGGGGGCTGCCTCGCTTCAGGTTTTGGCGGGTAACTTGCCGCACCCGTAGGGGTCTAGGTTTCATTGCACAGGCTATCCACACGACAGGGGAACGTCGGGTTTCAGCAGCGGCTCTGTGAAACCCGGGGATCCCAGATTATCTGTATTGTTCTGTGATGCTTATTACTTTTCTGTAATGTTGCATATTATCACGCCTGGAGCGATTATTGTATATTGGTTTATATACTATTAGATGTTGTATATGTTTTACACCCGCGCTAGTCCAGTCCCCGCTCTGTCGTTAGTTAAGTAACCTAACGGGTGATGACGGGACCCAGTGACGAATGCGGATGGCATATACGTACATTTTATTTTCGTTCTTTTCTGGTGTGATTAAATGATGGAACTGTGTTGATTCTGATCAATGCAAAGTAAAACAAACCTGTTTGGATGTTGTTGGAACAAATTTAAAAAGTGTTATTGCAAAGACGTTTTCTTTTGTTATGCATAGCGGTATTCAGTGGAATATCCTGCACCTCATTCGACGGGGCAAGGGTTGATATCCCTTCACCGGGACTGACCCCTTGGACAGAACTTTGCATCAGAGTAATAACTTCACTATAGTCGATTACAAGTTGCTTTGCATAGCGGTATTCAGTGGAATATCCTGCACCTCATTCCACGAGGAAAGAGCCGAGATCCCTTTACCGGGAGTGACCTCTTTAGCAAAAGGTTTTCGCCACTATATTTTAAAAAGCTATCAGGTTCCTTCAACGAGATCAAGTTCATTACGTTAAAGGTTTTTCGCCAAAAACCAGCCGTAGCCCTCCGTCGTTTCTTATGGATGGTCTGTATTATTCAAGCTATGTTTGTTGGCTTTCGTCAAGGCATAGTGTTTGGTAGTTGCTGGGGTATTCATTTGTTGCATAGATAGATGTGTTGGTTTGGGACAGTCGTATTACCTTGTTGGCTTTCGTCAAGGGTATGTACGGGTGGGTTCAAAGTAACAAGATAATGACGGGCAGAACTTGACATGTGACTTATGATTTGTTGACTTTCGCCAAGGTCATAAGAACATGGGGCAAAAATCATATCAGGAGTTTCTAAAGAAACTGAAACTTGCCAAGTATGCGCATACCTTCTGGAGTGTGATAACGCGAGTGGATTCCGTCACGTTATCATGCGATGAGAGTTGGATCCCGATTCCCACTGATGAGTTGGTTTACTCTTCCGGTGATCCCGATTGATTCTTCTTTAGGTTTGGAGGAGAATTTGACAGGACAGTGGGAGGTTTCCGGATTAGATAAAGTCATGACCATTCTGATCTAGGTTAGAGTGCATGCAGAGTGTTTCTTTTCTCTCTCTCTTTGGCAGCGACCTTTGACCGACCCTAGACTATGACTCAGTGACCAGGTTGAACGAACCTTCTTAAAATACTGGCTTTTGGATTGTCTATGTTGCATAAGTCATTGCCACTCCTTCTTTTACCCTTTGCATTTCTCAGAACACCCGTATTACTACGGATATCCACTTCCATTGGATAGATCCATCGTATGGTTATATACGAACTCGAAGGAACTTCTTCGAGGATGGATCCAGGTTCAGGAGAAATAGAATTGGTTTATTCAGTTGTCTTTTATTATCACCTTCTCTCAGGTTGCGAGAGCTCCTTGGTTTAGGAGAGTACACCTATTACGCTTATTGGATAGTCTTATTCCAAACCATAGGCTGGTGCCGAAAGGTAGGGAATAAAGAAAACCAATTAGCCTAAGTAGGGTGTGCAGAAGGTAATATGTAAAGACAAAATAAAGGGATTAGAAAGAGGGCAAAGTAAATTGCGACTGATATCATTCACGACCAAAACCGCGTACTTCATCGCCACTCCTATTTCACCTTTAAAAGAATAAGGTATTATTCAGTTGTCTTTTATCATCACCTTCTCTCGAGATGCGAGTACTCCTTGGTTTAGGAGGGTACACCTATTATGCTTACTGGATAGTCTTCTTCCAAACCATAGGCTGGTGCCGAACGGTAGGGAAGGAAGAAAACCATTTAGCCTAACGATGATGTACAGAAGGTAACGACTAAAGACAAATAAAGGGATTTGGAGAGATGGCAATAAAATATACGGTTGAAGTCATGAATTGGATTATGGAAGAGGCATTGCTATGAATACCAGGATACCCCTACGAAACATTTTCATGTTTCAGTGCATTGTAAAAGGAAAAACTGTTTTCCCGATTAGACACTTACTCCAAGGGTATGTATTTACCAGGTTTCATTCTCATATCTGTATGGTTTTACAGATGATGAGTGGGAGTAAGATATTGGGAATTAGGTAATCATCCTCATTATATCGGAATTCGTTGTAATTGGTGATATTTGAGGAAATCGCCAGGGTACAGTTTTCCACCTACAACGCACAGGTTTTGAGTTGTTTAACTCAGCGGACTTGTACAGAGTATTGTATGTTGTCCAAGTGTCCATCAGGACAAAGGGGTAGGTCCTCGTACTATGTTCTGTTTACTTATAACTTCTCTAGTATTTAGACAAGTGTTTCGTAGAAATACAAGGTCTAAGTTTTGAGAAGTTATGGGTATAAGAATAAAGTAGAGAACCAGCTGTCACAAGTATCGGGATTCTTCAAAGAGATCGAAGATGTAGATTCTTGTGATTGGTATTCAGATGATAGTGATGGTTTTGAGAAACGTGTTTCTTTTTCAGGTTACTCATAAATGGATGGATTCCTCAGTTGAGTAATGCTGATTAGCCTCTTTCCATTAAGTTGATATGCACT
Source organism: Agapanthus africanus (assembly GCA_030015575.1). NCBI lineage: Eukaryota > Viridiplantae > Streptophyta > Magnoliopsida > Asparagales > Amaryllidaceae > Agapanthus > Agapanthus africanus. The sequence goes on from JASDDO010000016.1 coordinate 151,929,247, forward strand.
GGAGACAGTTGCTTGATTTGAATCTGGTTCCAATTAAATTAGTGCCAAAGTTTCTATATTGGATATAGAATAGTTCGTACCTTAAAAGATATTAAGGTACGGGGAGTTGTCCAGCTTTTGCTTAAAACCAGACTCTGGATAACTCAGGGCACGTTTCTGTAATGGCTGTTTGTGGGTTGACCCTGGCTACGACGAGGGTTGATATTCTACCATTTGGAAGATCAATAGTGATATTGTTCTTGACTCGCCACAGTTTTAGTAAAAATGGATCTTTTTCAGAAAACAGTAGTGGGAGTATGGTAGAACTGGAAGTGATTCCAGAACCGCAAACGATTACGGAAAATTTAATAGGACCTATATATTCAATCAGGTTTGACATTCCAATAGCCACTCCGCAGATTTGGTGGGTAACCTCAGACACCCGAGAGGTACTCCGGTAGCCTCAAGGACGGTGACAGGGAGGTTTTTATCTACCCAGACTTGACACTACTGTTGTTCCAGGTTATGAGACCCGGTAGGAGGGTTGTCGTAGTCAGTGGGAGCAACGGAAGCATGGTGGGCAAGTAGCTTATGTCTATTTATAGACTAGAGCAGTTATAGCGGAGATAGATCATCTAATTTTGATGTGACAGTCATGGGTTTGACTTCAATCAGAATAGGGGATGGATCAGTTAAGGAGGTAGTAGGGTGTGATGTCATGGTATCTGGATGACATACACAGAGTAGGAAGTAAAATTCCTATACTACGATCGGTTGTACTGTGGTCGTCACACAGTTGTTTCTCCAGACAGGATATGGATATAATATTTGACATTCTGGTTTCTAGATCTATGGTTTTAGATCTGGATTTGGGTAGTTTCCCAATGTGGGTACTTTGACAGATATTCTAATGGTTTTTGGAATAGTTGACTCCTAGCATGGTGGTGTACCTGCAGGTGATGGAGTCACCCTCTCTAAATGTGTCTTACAGACTAAAGGGGAGAGGGATGTGCATGATTGGCAGATCACTTACTTAGGCAATTGAGTCAATCATGAGATGTCAAGTACCACACCAAATGTTGGTTTTGCACTAGATGCAATAAGTTTGTATTAATCCAATCCTGGAGAAATATAAGGAAGCAGTTTTAGAACATAAGTACATGTTCTACGGATTTGATGACGGCAGCCTCTTTCGGGAGACGGTTATCATTCCAAGCTTCAAAGGTGACATGGTTGACAGAGTGATTGTCAGAGTTATAGTTTTTCCCTTTGACGAAGAGGGACAGTATTATGGACAAGTGGTCCAAGAGGATACTGTGGGTGGCATGGTGCCGGATACTGATTAGGTTCAGTGATCGATACAGTCTAAGAAGTCTGGATTTGGAGTTCATTTATGAACTAGGTCCCATCAGATATCCAGACATATTTTAAGACAGGTATTACTCGATTCGGGAGATGGCTTTCTCCGCGAACTTGAGATTTAGAGAGATATAGAAAGAAACTTCTAGGTGGATCCACTCACTAAGGCTATTTCTCGAACACAATAGTTTTACAAACGGGCTTTGTGAAACTGATTAGTAGAGGAGTTGGGTGTTGGTTTCACACGGGCTGTGAGTACGCAACATCGCAATAATTAGCCTTGAGTGCAAGTGGGAGATTGTTGGAGATAGTGCCCTCATAGTCAATTATTGGATCGCAGGTACGTGATTGCAATGATTGCGGAGGACCTATACCGGTATGACAGTCTTACTCGAGATGATAGTATGCTATCTGGTTTGCCTTTATCAGTCGTGTACATGTTCAGGTGACTGATTACATGTTACACTTTGATAGAGCCCTTAGGATCTTGCTTTACCACCAACAGTATGATGGCGATCATATACGTGAGAGTTGGGTGGTTTATACGCATATCCTTAATTGTGGTCCCCAGTCGTGAGAGTTTCGAGACAGGGCATCGATACTCCGGAGTAGACTAGTGTATACAGTCGAGACCCCGACGAGGGGCGGTGGCCGGTCTCATAAGCCACTGGTGACAGTTGGATCACCTAAGATGTATACAGGTGCTCATTGGGTTATGAGTACACCGGACAGGACTCGCCGGGAATCTGCTAGTTAGTATTATATCTAACGTCAGATAGCAGTTCCCTGGTGACATGTGTACAGGTTAGTTCATCGACCTGAGGTCGTCATATGTCTCGTGTGAGTTCCCACTGTGCTTTGATTTCTACCCTACCACGGCTCAAAGGAGTCGTGCAAACAGGTAGTTTTTGGGTACAGTCCCGAGCCATATAGAGGCACGTGAGCGGATCGGCTGGGGATTCGTCTCTCCCGGTATTGGGGGCGAGGTTGTGCTGTGTCTAGGAGAGCCATTACACAAAGCCCACGGCCGTGGCAGGAGATTTACTGGTAGGTACTCCAGTAGTATCTCAGGGTGTTATTGGGCTACACTCCAACACGACTTATACTGCTCTTGGGGGTCTGACGTTACTAGCCCCCTAGGCAGATATGCGATACTCATAGACGAACGGACCGGACTGTATATACATTGTCACTGTTAGGCTCAGTAGGGTTTTCTGGATGAGTGCGCTCATCGGTATCCCTTGAGGTCAGTCCATGGGCAGCCGTTACGCATTGCTAGTGCCGCTGACGGTTTGTGGTTAAACCCACTGCCAGGGTACTGACGAGTCATTAGAGTCCCCCACAGACAGTTTCCCAAGTTCGGGCGAAACGTTGTAGAGGCCGTATGGTTTTATGGCAGGGTTCGGAAAATGCACGTGCGTTTACGCACGTGTTATTTTTCGGGCAGATGATACTGGTCGGCTTTGGTTTAAGCCGGATCCAAGTATTATATTGAGTAGGTATAATATCTTTGTCTCAGTTACATTTGTATTTGGTCATAATACAAATGCGGGTATTTTTATACAGTTTCGGGGTTATCCTGAAAGTCGTTTCAGGATCACTTTTGGAAGTTGCCAGTTTCCAGTTTTCTATCAGCCGTCTTTTAACATTTGGTTAAAGACGGATTTATCTTTTCTTCAGATGAGGTGAGTCAGTGTTCTAGAAGGTTCTAGATGAGGTGACTAGGATTAATTGGTGTTGAGTTTTCATTGGATGCATTAAAGGCTTGATGAGGTGTTTAGTGATTCATGCATTATCATTAAAGCTTCTTGTTTTCCTTAGGATATTTAGTGAGAAGCTTTTTGCTTAAGGTTACTCTCTCCTCTCCTACACTCACCTCCCTCCTTGCATAAGAATGGCCGGCCCTCTCTCTCCTCTCACTTCACTTGATGTTTTTCATTTTGTAGAAAAGATATGATAGTATTTGGGGTGCATGGAATTTTATAGTCCATTTCATTCCATCACCCAATTCACTCGGCAACTTCATTAACCGATCGTCCACGGACTTGGACGAAGTGAGACAAAGTCATCTACTCATTCTCTACATCATTCTTGGTCGTCTCTTTTTGCAAACTTGACGATCGAGTTGCCTCAAGTCAGAGGCGGGAGCCCGTTTAAAGAATCATCGATGTGGTGCCACCTCGACGAGGATATCGGAGATCGACGAGATCGGAGCAGCCGCAACGGAGCGTGGGATGATGGTTGAAGAACGAAGGACTCGGATCGTTCGGTATAACCTTTCTACACTCTTTACAGTTTGTTAGTTTAGCAATAATGGCAGATCCGGGTTAAAGTATACGATAGCGCCAGTTAAAAGTTTTTTGTTCCGCATTTGGCGTCTGTAGACTGCCGGGGCGCTAGCGTAGACTTACAGAGGAGAGAGAAGGTGAGAATGATTATCATATGAGAATAGTAAGTTATCATAATAAATATGAAGCATTCTTATTTATGAAGAAAAGAATAATACATAATGAATAAGCATGCTTCACAAATATCTAATGGTGATTCATTGTCATGACTCATTAAGCATTTATCATGCATTAATGATATGCATGAATCACCCTCATGACTCACTAAACTCATTTAATGCAAATGACACCTAAACCTCCTTAGTCACCACTTCTAGAAGCTTCTCGTACAATTACGAGAACGCCCCTCCAATCCGCAAAAATACGGAAAAACTTTAGACTGTAAAAATCCAATAACCGGATACCAGTAACTGGCTTAAACCAAAGCCGACTGGTAAAAACTGTCCGAAAGTCGTACGCGCGTAAACGCACGTATGCGTCCGAACCCTTGTCGTAAAACCATACGACCTCTATATCGTTTCGCCTGGAATAGGAAACTTTCTGTGTGGGACTCTAGAGACTCGACTACTACGCTGGCAGTGGGTTTAACCACAGACCGCAAGCGGCACTAGCTGTACGTAACGGTCCCCAGGTAGTTGTCGATAAGAAGGCCGATGAGGAAACCCATCCGAACTCCTACTGAGTCTGATGTGACAATCTCCATACAGTCCGGTCCGTTCGTCCAAGACTATCGCATATCCTGCCTAGGGGGCGGCAAGCGTCAGTCCCCTAATAGCGGTATAAGTCGTGTCGGAGGGAAGCCCATTACACCCTGAGAAACTACTGGAACCTACCAGCAAATCTCGCTTGCCCTGGCCAGGGACTTTGCGTAATGGCTCTCTGACACAGCGCGATATCTACTCCCAATACCGGGAGGGACGAATCCTGTCTAACCGCCACTGCCTCCAAGTGCTCGGGACTGCACCCAACTGCTACCTGTTTGCACGACTCCTTTGAGCCGTGGTAGGGTAGCAATCTAAGAACAGTGGGACACACTCGAGGCGAAGTAGCAGTGTCAAGTCTGCGGACTACGCTGTACTCATGTCACCTGGGAACTGTTCACTGACGACTGGTATAAAACCAACCAACAGTTCCCTGTGAGTCCTGTCCGGTGTACCAGTAACCTAACGAGCACCTGCATACTATCTCCAGTACGACGTACTGACGGCTGTGGGACAGACCATCTCCCCAACTGGGATGAGAAGCGTACACACTAGTCTACTCCGGAGTATCGATGCTCTGTCTCGATAATCCAACGACTAGGGACCTGAATAAGGATGTGCTTGTAGACTACCCAGCCCCCACTAGTGTGACTGCCATCACAACGCTGGTAGTCAAGCAAGATCCTAAGAGCTCTATCAATACGTACACTCACATATTAAGATAGAAAAACCAAGTAGCATACTACCATGTTTAGCAAGACTGTTATATACATGTGAATATCCCAAGCTTCCATTAAGTAATATACAAACTAGTATGATACAGTAATGGCCTTCTAGGGCATAAACACTAACAAAATATTATTGGGAATTTCAAGTGTTGAATTTGCAATGAGATTGCATACCTTCTATGAGATTGTTGGATCCCGATACCCGCTTTGAGTAAGAGTTACTCCTGGGAGAGTTTTACATATTACAATTAGCCGATCAAGTAGGTGTCTAGAAAGGTGTTAACGGGGTTACGCCCCTGGGAAAACCAGGTTTACTTTAATTAGGTCCGTGCGAAAGCAAGGGGAACCTCCCTCAAAGTACCGACACTGGCCTGGCTGAAAAATTGGCGAACTTGTAGCATGTAATTAATCCCAGCTAGTCTTTCCTTTTAGGGTTTGAAGGGAGATTTGACTAAAACAGTCGGAGACATCCTGATTAGATATATTAGATAACCAATCTAATCTTGCAAGAGCATACGCTGAGTATTTTCTTCTCTCTCTCTCCAGGTAGCGACCATGTCACGCCTTAATCAAGATAATAATACGGATGTATTAACCGAACCAGCTTGTTATACTGAGCTGGGGAACGTTGGTCCCGCACCAACTTATAATTGTTATAAGACAGAGCAGTAAATTGGGGAATACCTGATTTCCCGTGCCGCCCAAACGAAGAAAGTGCATGCTGATGCATCATCTTCGGGTGTGTTCATAACATAGAACTGTTTCTCAGTATCCTTTACGTCCAGGGTATGAGATACCGGATCAGAATCCCGCAAATGTAATCTGTTACATGGGCTACAGATAGGTAGAAAACTGAGAACGGGTGATAAGTTTCATGAGATAGAAATGGTGAAAGTTTTGCAGCTAAGTCTGTTGGTCACTATCACCCTGTATTACCAGAATACATTGATTCTGAACGAATGTTATTAGATACCGAACCTGATATACAACATCATATCAATCTCTTTATTAGTAAAGAAGGATATAATTTTGTATTGTTGGATAATGTTTTGAACATTTCCTATATCAAGAGTTGATCGGTTCAGGTACGTTATCTAAAAGCATTGACGTTCTAAATCAAACTACAGTTCTTAGTATAAAGAACACACATGAGAGGAAGAGTTCAGAAATGAACGAATCCTTCTTGAGGCATTGTAGACTAGGTCATATCAATGCGACCCGACTAGCTGAAGTTACATTAAGATGCATATTTAAATTTGTTTGAATTTACATCTTGTGAAACTTGCCGGTCATGTCACAAAGACAAGATGAACATAGCTCTGTTTATTGGAAACAGAGAAAGAGTTAGTGAACTATTGGAACTGATACATGCTGATGTATGAAGGTCCCCTGTCTACACATGCCAAAACCGGTTCTTTATAATTCATTATATTCTCTGATGATCTCTCAAGATTCAGAAATATGTTCCTGTTGAAACACAAGTTCGAAACTTTTGAGATATTCACAGAATATGAATTAGAAGTAGAGAACCAACAACGGGTATAAGTATTATGTACTTTGATGAGATCAAGGAGGAGAATACTTGAGCACGGAGATCCTGGACTATTCTAAAGGAGAATGAGATTCTCTCTCAGCATTACTCCTCCGTATACACCATAGCACGATGGTATATCGGGGGGAGCAATAGCACCCTATGTGATATGGTGTGCTCAATGATGAGTACTACTGGGTTTCCTATTTCCTTTTGGGAGTTATGCGCTTGAGAAGCTGCATACCTATTGAATAGGGTTCAAATCAAATCAGTTGCCTACCACTTCATATGTGATATGGAATGGGAAGAGCCCATATCTTAAGTATGTTAAGATTTGGGGTTGTCCGGCCTATGTCTGAAAAGAAAAATCCGGACAAGCTCGAGGTAAATTCAGATCTATAGAAGTTTGTTGGATATCCTAAGCATTCGCAAGGGAATATCTTCTACCAAACCGAGAAACAAAAGTGTTTTATTTCTCAACATGCCACCTTTTTGAAAGGGAATTTCTTGTGAAGAAATTAGTGGTCATGAGTTAGAACTGGAAGGAGTTCCAGCTATACAAACTACGAGTTCCAGCTATACAAACTACAACAGATGATTTGATAGAACCAAAGGATTCAATAGTAACCAACGAACCTCAGCCTCTTCGCCGATCTAGTAGGGTTCCTCACCCACCTAAGAGATACTTCGGTTTCTCTATGACAGTGGGAGCGATGATTACATCATGAGATGATGACCCAACAAGTTTCGAGCTGGCCATCAGGAGTGAGACTCTGTAAGAATGACTGGATGCTTATCGATCTGAGATGGAATCCTTATACACCAACAAAGTATGGACTTTGGTTGCTCTATCTGAAGGGTTAAATCCCCATCAGGAGCAAGTATATCTTGAGAAGATTACTAGGTGTACATGGAAAAGTTAAGACTTTCAAAGCTATGCTTAAGTCCATCCAGATCCTACTTGCCACGGCTACATACCATGACTACGATATCTGGTGATTGGGTGTCATGACTGCTTTTCTAAATGTTGATTTGGAAGAGAGCGTCTATAAGTACACAGCCAGAGGGCTTCGTAGACAGTGGGAGCAGCGGAAACGTGTGCAAGATGCATTATAGGATAAAGCAGGCATCGCGGAGTTGGAACATCTGTTTTGATGTGGTAGTCAAAGAGTTTGACGTCATCAAAATGGTAGATGAACCTTGTATATACAAAAAGGTAGTAGGGAGTATGGTGGTGATCCTCGTAGAGTACGTGGATGACATACTCTTGATAGGGAAGGAGTTTCCTATGCTACACTCGGTCAATCTCCGCTTATCATAAGGATTCTCCGTATAGGATCAAGGTGATCCCTCCTAAATTCTGGGTTTTGGATCTATGAGATAGATCTAATTGGATGTTAGGATTATCACTAGATGTAGTGAGATGGTATCAATCGATCCTGGGGAGAATCACTGGAAAGGTTCCAGGGTGATAAGGACGACTGAATGTCAGTCGCAGGCATTGTCTTTACCCTTAGTGGAGGGACGGTATGTTGGAAGAGTTCCAAGCTAGATACCGTGACATACTAGACAATTAAAGGAAAGATATATCGTTACTAAGGATGCTACCAAAGTGGCAGTCTGGATATATAAGTTCATGAGATGAACTTCGTTCCTACCATTGTGTGACAATGGAGTTATGGCTTTTGGCCGAGGAACCCCCGTCCCATCTGAAATCCAGATATAATTCTTAGGTAGTATCACCTGATCATGGAGATGGTTGATCTCCAGGGAGATCAAGGTTAGGAGAGTAGACACAGAGGACAACAGCGCGGATCCACTCACAAAGGCCTTTTTCCCAGTATAGACTTTTATGGGATGGTTGAGTATGGGATACTTCAACCGCAGCTAATTGTTGGGTATGCGATACCACAACAGATGGCCCTAGTGCAAGTGGAAGATTGTTAGTTATATGTATGCCCTAGAGGCCATTACTATACATACGATGTATATTGTAATGGATGCTTGGACATAATAGGGAGGACTTTCTTGCTCGACATGATAGTATGCTATCTGGTTGTACTTTATCTTAACATGTACTCTGATTGTCTCTATGTTACATGTTGATAAAGCCCTTAGGATATGTACTCGACTCCTGGGACTATGATGAGGTCATCCTAGTGGGGCCACGGTAGTCGACGAGTACATCCTATAACTGTTCCTAGTCGAGGGTGTATCGAGACAGGGCATCGATGCACCAGAGTAGACTAGCGTATACGCATCTTGACCCATATGATGGGTGATGGATGATCTCATATCCATCGGTGTTTGACATCAAGGATGGTGTACGGGTGCTCAGTGGAGACTGGGTACACTATACGGACTCGCCGAGAACTCCCAGATGGTATTATACCTTACCTCAGATGGCAGTTCTCCGGTGACACTGGTACAGAGTAGTCTGTTGAACCGAGATCGTCATAGAGTCTTGTGTGATTCCAACTGTGCTTTGATTTCCATCATACCACGTCCAAGAGGGCGTGCAAAATGGTGGCTTTTGGGTACAGTCCCGAATCACATGGAGGCAATGAGCGATAGGAGGGGATTCGTCTCTCCCGGTATAGGGAGTTGATGTTGTGCTGTGTCCGATTGGCTGTAGCTGGAAATCCCTGGCCAGGGTTGCTGAGATTTAATGGTAAGTGTTATAAGTAGTTTCTCAAACTGTTATAGACCTCATATCGACACGACTTATCAAGCTACTGAGGTCTGACGTTTACCACCCCTATGCGAGATATGCAACATATCAGACGACGAGACCTGACTGTACGGGAGTGTTACTGATTGGATTCATAGGAGAATGTACAGGCTTGCTTGTTGATCTTCTGAGCGCTCAATACCTCGGTAGCTGTTACGTTTAGCTGACCGCTTGCAGCTTGTGGGTGTTTGATATGATCAACACCTATTGCCGGCGTATTGACGATTCTGTAGAGTCCTACACAGAAGTTTCTTGGCTCAGGAAAAATGGAGTAGGAGCACATATGTGATATGTGCTGGACCGAGGATAATGCAGTATGTGATACCGTATTGGATTCTCGCGATATGAGATATCGGCCGGGTATATGTGATATAGCCGGGTCATCGTATTAGTCGGTTATATGCGATATAGCCGGATTGTCGGATCAAGTGTTGATTCGATAATTTAATGTATAATAATATATATGATATATTAAATTACATTAACTAATATTAGCTCACTAAAAGATTCTTTTTCTCACTCGGGTAATACATTGATATATATGCGATATATGTTAATTGTATTATTTTATTTTGTTACGATAAATATTATATATGTGATATATAATATTGTAACATGATATGGTTATTAATGCAACATGTTTTGTAGAGTTTAAACATGATTAGGGTTTGGATTAGGGTTAAGACTTCTAGTAGATTCTAGAAGCTTTTCTTTTGTCTTGAATGAGATATTATGCTTGATATTTATGTGACTCATTCTTAACCCAACCCAAACCCTAGCCCTAGTTAAATCTCTACATGAGTCATCCTTGACCTTGGTTGAAAGATTAATCATTATCACACTTTCATTATTCATCACAAAAGGAATGATTCATTGCTCATCTTCATCCTTCTTCTTCTTTGCTTGCAAAGCTTTCTAGCTTTGATCTTTGTGGTGAAAATGAGTGAGAATAAGAAAATAAATGAGAGCAAAAATTCTACTTCATCATTCTCATCTATCCTTGCCCTTTAGATGAGACTGTTCACTTCATTTAGTGAGTGTTGGCTTGTGTTAATGAAACTTCAAGGTAGATCATCTTTTTTATCGAAGATCGGAAGCAAGACTGCATCTTTCTCTTCGTGAAACCTCTCGAGAGTCCGGAACACGATGATCGCAGCGAAGGGACCTCAACACGGAGCTTATGAAGTGAAGGACCGGATCTAAAAAGGTTGTAATCCCTCTCGCTTAGTGTTAAAGTGTTTAACATACTTGTTTTTGCCTAAACTCTAGTCTAAAGATCAGGCTTTAGGTTGTTCGGCGCGGCTAAAATTTTAATCGGGCATGGTTGATGCCTCGTAGACCCTTGTGCGCGTACCTAGCAACCCTATAGATCACACAAGACTCTATGACAATCTCGAGTCTACAGAATAACCTGTACAAGTGTCACCAGAGAACTGCTATCTAACGTTAGGTATAATACCATTTAAGAGTTCTCGGCGAGTCCTGTTCAGTGTACCCAGTCTCCACTGAGCACCCGTATACAATCTGTGATGTCAAACACCAAGGGATATGGGATCATCCATCGCCCATCAAATGGGTCAAGAAACGTATATGCTAGTCTACTCTGGAATATCGATGCCCCGTCTCGATACACCCACGACTAGGAACAATCAAAGGATGAACTTGTGGACTACCCTGGCCCCACTAGTATGATCTGCATCATAATTGTCATGACCCAAAGTTTGGATGTGACCGGCACTTAGATTGTATGATATCTAAAGATATCAACACAATCTGAGTAAGCCAAAAACCAAGATCAAAACCTTTTTTGCGGAATTTAGAAAAATTTAGTTTTTAAGTAAAAAAATGAAGTAGCATGCCGAATGGTTTTTAATAATTGATGTTTAAACAACTGGTTTTAAAAAATTTCGACAGTACTCCCTTTTAATTATTTATAAAACAGTTATAGGGTGTGTGAACAGGTTGCATCCGCAGTTGGAAGCAAAATGATGCCAAACAGCGGAAATCAATACGCAATACTAATACGACACAGAAATTGAAGAATCTCATTCATAAGTAAAAGAAATATAATTTAACACAACTAAACCATCTCATCAGTCGAAATAAGATACATACAACCACATCTCGTTCTAAGTCAATTATACAGGGTCTGATGGAGTGATACTAGATCCAATATACAAAAACCAAAATAGGAGGTTACTGCGTAGGTAACCCACCTAGCAAAAAGCGCGATAGAAGCTGATAAGTGGATTCGCACTGCTGCTACGCGTCCACAAGACTCCTGCAAGGAACTATGGCACAACGGGGGTGAGTTGCCAACTCAGTGAATAAGACTAACATATATCGGCTGATAATGTAAGTATGACGAACTAGAGCTAATATCAACAAGGATGAATATAATGCATGATAACATGTGGAAGTATGAACATGAACTACTAATTATAAAAATCAAAACTGAAATCCCATTACTTATTCCAAATAGGGTTCATTTTTCCGTGTCCAATATCGACACAAATCTTCTATTTCCATCAAGCATCGTTCCCCGAACGATCCTATCATCCAATAACACCGGTCGGTATCACCTAGATATCCTCCCTGTTCATAACTGTCTCCGGTATCGAGTATCCTCGCTAGCCTCCCCGCCTCAAATGCGGCTTTCCTGCTCCTCGGTTTCGACCGGGTCCACCATGTATCCAATTGTATATCCCCCCACTCAGTCTGGATAACGTATAAATCCGCAACCGTATAGCCCCCCCACCCAGTTCGGAATAAATCCAAATAAAAAAAACGACATCTCATGGTGGACGTATCACATCATTCAGGAAGAATCAATGAATATCACTTAATAATATATAAAAATCAAAACCATAAATCCGTAATAATCCAATGCATCTTATATCAACATTACAATTTCTAGAACATGAAACATGATAACATCTATGGAAAATAACTACGATTATTGATGATTAAGGTATGATATGAATCATATTGAGTATAATAAGTACTAAGTGCGTATGTGATATTTTAATATCGACGAGGTGTAGTGTAACATGTAGATATATGCATGTGCAGCATGACTCGTCGATAATTTATGCAGTGTTCTAACAATTATTAACATGACGATGTATATATATCAATGCATACGATCAAACCTTATATGCATATGAACTATTTAAATGTAAACTTAAAACTACGGGCGTACCACGCCATCCATACAAAATTCCCCGGTAGATATTTAGTCTACTCACCGGAATACGTCGAATCTACTCAGATCATCAATCCATTTCCTTAACTTGCGGCCTCCGAAGTTCCCGTACTCAAATCTAACATTGATATTAACTTGTATAAGAAACGGCTAAACTCCGATACGGCGAAAACATGAAAATACAAGTTTTACGTATTAACTATACTACGTACGACTATTGTAAACTATCTAATATTTATACTAACTGGATTTTAACCATTCTCTATTCGTAACAGAAAACAGAAACGTGTTACGAAACACCTGTGTCGTATTTTAGAATTTTAACCCCTTTTTCAGATATTAGCTTCCAGATTTCACATACAGAAAAATTAATATAAACTAGCAATACCAAACATCCTAATACATATACAGAGAGCTACCCTGAAAACCACAACACCCAACTCCCTCAAAAAACCGGCGAGCTCAGATTTTCCCTATATGTCGTCGGCCAAACTCCGAGCAACTGGGTTCGTCCTTCTAGGGTTTATTCTAGGTACAATCTATAAGATGAAGGTACTGTTTGGTTAGGTTAATTTTCATCTAAACTATAGCAGATTCAAGACAGAGCCTAAACTTGTAAAAATACGATATTTCCGATATCCGATTTCTAAAATAAAACAGTACTGAACTTATGTTTCAGGGTTGAAATTATACCTATAGAAGATCACTGAAAATGTTTCCTCCAAGATGCACAACTCAAGGTTCTTAGCTTGAGGGTGAAGGTAGTGATCTTTGTACTTAGTCTCTCATCTCTTTCTTTTCTCTTCTTTGTTGTTCTAAGATTTCCCTTTTTCTTTCTTTTTGCTAATTCTGATTTTAAATTGGTTATATGAACTGAACAAATTGTATAAGATAAGGAGAGTGAGCTATGAGTTGTAGGAGGAGGTGTCACCTAGAAAGGATGTGGTAGTCTCATGCAAGTAGGAGGTGTAGCATGGAAGATGGTGGTATTTTCATGCAAGGAGGAGGTGTAGCATGAAGTGTCATCTAGGATATGTTATGCCATGAGTATAACTTAAGCTTAATCATGACCTTACCCTTTTACACATAAACCCTCACAAATTTCCAATTTTCACAAATACTTAAACTTTTCACAAAACCCCTCATACTATATCATACTACAAATGAAGCTAAATTTTTCACTAAAACCCTTGTAATTCACTAATGTTACAAACTAAATATTCAACTTAATTTTTTTCACACCCTACTTAGGAAGTGTCCCATTTTGTTTCAATAAATTTTTAAAATTAACATTTTTAATTAATTAACTAAATTAATTTATTATCTAAAAAATTTCAAAATGTTACAAAATTCCCCCTTAAGAAAATTCGGTCCCCGAATTTAAAACTTAACTACACGTACCTTCAAAAAGATGTGGAAATTTCTTTTGCATCGCATCCTCGGACTCCCAAGTGATCTCCTCGCGATTCGTTCCTCGCCAAAGAACCTTTACAGACGGAAGTACCCTTGATCTCAGTTTCTTTGCCTGTCGGTCTAGTATAGCTACTGGCTGCACTGTGTAGGATAAATCCTGCTCAAGCTGTAAGCTCTGATGCTGGATCGCCTGAGAGGGATCGTGAAGATACTTATGAAGCATAGACACGTGGAACACCGGATGCACATCGGGAAAACTCGGTGGAAGTGCTAAACGATAAGCTACAGCACCCACCCTCTCCAGAATCTCATAGGGTCCGACATACCTTGGATTGAGCTTCCCCTTTTTCCCGAAACACATCGCATCCTTCATCGGAGACACACGAAGGAACACATAATCTCCCACATCAAACTCGAGTCTTCGACGACATCGATCAGCATATGATTTCTGTCTACTTTAGGCCGCTCTCATTCTGTCCTGTATCAACTGGATCTTTTCTGTAGTTTCCTATACTAATTGTGGTCCCAAAAGGCCACTCTCGCTGAGTTCTGTCCAGCAAACGGGAGATCGACACTTTCTCCCATACAAAGCTTCGAAGGGTGCCATCTGAATCGTTTTCTGAAAACTGTTGTTGTAAGAGAATTCTATCAAATGCAAGTGACGATCCCAACTTCCACCGATGTCAAGACTGCAGGATTGAAGCATATCCTCCAGAGTCTGTATGGTCCGCTCTGACTGACCATCTGTCTGTGGGTGAAAAGATGTACTAAAACTCAGTCGGGTACCTAGAGCCTCTTGATGTTTCTGCCATAATCGGCTGGTAAACTGCGTACCCCTTTCGGACACTATGCATGTGGGAACTCCATGCAATCGCACAATCTCATCAATATAAATCTGCGCATACTGCGCATATCCAAATGTTGTCTTCACCGGAAGAAAGTGAGCTGTCTTTGTCAATCTATCTACAATAACCCAGATGGAATCATACCCTCTGCTAGTCCTGGGTAGACCACAATGAAATCCATAGATATCTGCTCCCATTTCCACTCCGGAATGGGCAAGGGCTGCAACTCTCCTACCGGCCTCTGGTGCTCGTCCTTGACTTGCTGACAAGTCAAGCATCTCGAAACGAACTCCACGACATCTCTCTTCATTCCTTCCTACCAATAGACATCTTTGAGGTCATGATACGTCTTGGTGGAACTAGGATGAATACTATATGCTGATCGATGGGCCTCCTCTAAGACCTCACGTCTCAGTCCCTCCGAATCCGCACACAAAGATGAGTCACAAATCGTAATACTCCATGGTCATCTATCACGAACTCAGAATCTCTACCCTGTTGTCACGACCCAAAATAGCACGTGACTGGCACTTGAATCATACGACGTATATAGGACCACATCTAATTCAAGTAAGCCAAAAGCCCAGAAATCTAAAACCATTTTAAAGAAAGTGTTTTATTAAAATAATCTGAATCATACGTTTAAAAAAAATCAAGTCCTTTCTGAAAATTTCGGCAGAGCTTCCTTTGTAAATACTGGCCCCGAACGGGGTACAACATGATAGATATATACATGAATGATAAAAGGCATCCCCAAGCGGGAGCTAGCTCTTCGTCAATCGACGAGCACAACCACGCAAACAATATAATATACAACGTCGAAGGGAGAGGATCGAAACTCAAAAGGAAACTCAAAACATCAAAGATAACCATAATAATACAACGCGCGACTCTAAGGTCGAAATAATAATACAACTTGTCTCTAAGTCTGAAATAAAATACATGTCTTGTTAATGGAGTTTACTAGATACAACGAATAAAATAAAATACAACGGTGGTCATGATACAAGTGAACCCACCTACCAAAGCAAATCACCCGGAATGGAAGCAGTGTGCCAGCAAAGCCGTAACAAAACCTGTACGGCAAAACCTGCAAGAAACTGTGGCACGCCGGGGGTGAGTTGCCAACTCGTGAGTAGAAAACATCACCGGGCAGAAATCGTATGTATGACTCATCCTAGGTCAATACGATCAAATATATATAATCCTCAATTGATAAAGTCTGAAGCATGAAAGGGTTGCAAGGGTAACAACTATACATAAGTGTAATCCCATGTGCTCGTGTCAGTGCCTCAGGTAGCAATATATCATATGTATGAGGTATGAATGTAATGAAATGAAAACAGAATACAAGTAAATGAAGAAACTGTTTTCTTGTTTTAGTGAGATTTCTGTTTATATAACACGAGGTATCATCAATGAAATCAACATAATCAGTGTCTAGCATCGACACAAAACATAAATCCCAATATCTCAATATCACAGTGTCTCGATACCTCGGGCTCCGTCAGTCCGGATGGCCCAAATCATCAAATCACACGACCACGGACGGTATCCTCCGGATATCCGCCGTGCTAAATAATCACCGGTAGGCAGTCTGCCCCAGCCAGGCTCATCATCCTCCATGAAATCACTCTCGCCCCGGGGTACCATACCGGGTCCACCATGTACCAGAGACGGTTCATACTACTCCTCGAAACGGGTCTCGAAATCCAACAGCTCTCATGAAAACTCATGGTGGACGACTCATACATCACGAGAAAACCACAACTTGCATTTTAAAAAGAGAGAGAGAGAAAAGTTTATATATATTCTTGCTGTTCCCCCTCCCCCAAATCCCGAAATCTCATGAAAATCCGAAATCCAAAAATCTAGAGTAAGTAAATAATGAATATCGGCATAAAACTCCATAATACTGCATAACAGTGAATAATAATATGCATGAATTTGCAAGTAATAAGTGCAATGTCTAAACTGGCATATAAAGCAAGTACAGTAATATCATGTCGAAACTATCAGCTAACAAGGTATGTCAATGAAATAATATTCTCTAAAGTGTACGTGACATGGCAATACCGATGATGATGTGTGTGAGCCAGCGAGTAAGTGTATGTGGAACATACGCATCATCGGTAAAGGTGCTGGTGTCCTGACAGCATGATCTCAATATTAACATATAAAAACACAATATAAGCATGCAATGCGATGCGAACAGCAATAATATGCGGGAGCTGAATAATAAAAACAATGATAACTAATCTACATTATATAAATATGAGTCATACAGGTTTGCCATTTGAAATAACACGAATCGTGTGTTTAGAAAATAGAGACTACGGTGTTTTTAAGAAAATGTACGTCTTTTGAAATATCCGTAGAATCCCTTGGGATGTCTTTTAAATACTCACGATTCGTTAGTTTTGAAATAGGTATGACTCGAGTCTAATCTACCATTTACAAGTAAACTACGGGACTAACTAAAAGGCTGATCGAAAAGTAAGGAAGCCGCCAAACATCTGAGTCGATAAACATATATATATATATAATAGTCGGTGATCCCGCCTCAATAGTATCCCATACGATATCCTATATAATATGACATCCTCGAGTCAAGAGTGCGGATCTATCATCAATATACAGCTCGTACGGTAAATCCGTCGTACGACATCCCAAATTTAGGTACGGGTCAAATATCACATCTATCCCATTATTCATCTGGTATCCTCTTTATCCAACATCATGATCCGGGGTACTGATCTACTTCTAGTACAATACAGATACCATCTAAGTATATGCATGCGTGTGTATGAAAACACCACGCGTAAAGAACCCGCTAAAACATCATGTCTTATCTCAAATACGAACCATATCGTATCATCGATCTCATGGCATCCAACCCAAACTCATCGACTCATCTCCGATCCCAAGTATTATCCACATAATCCGTGTATATATGTACGTATATGTATATATATATATATATATATATACATATCCCATACCCATGTGTGTGTGTATATACATATCCCCATATACGCACAAGTAAAAATAAATGTATGCATGTGTGTGTGCGTGTGGGTGTAATCTCTATTCTAGGGTTTCGCAACTAACACTAAACTAATCAATGAACATAAAACCCTATCATGATAAACAATAATCATATAACAACATATACTGTGTGTGTATATATATATATGTAAACGTATTCGTATACATCACTACGAAACTGCGGGGGTGCTATACGCCATCCACCCGACATCCCCCGTAGATATATATCTACTCGCTTTGCATCTTGCGTGTCGATGCCGATGTCGCCATCTTCTTCTTCAATGTCTTGACATCCACATGGGGGGTAGCTATACATATAACACAATCGCAAATGCACATTAAAATCACATTGGAAAACCAAAACGACACGCTAAGGCCTATAGGTTAGAACCTATGGACCACGCCTTCAAAACCACTAACAACCCTCGATATCGTCGTACAAACATCAAGTGATCGAGGTAAAACATAGATACTAAAATTCAGAATTCAAAATACGAGAAACGAAACCCCGAATCAAAACAACAACTCTTCAAAATGGTCCCAGATTTTACCCTAGGTGAAATTAGCCAATTTTGCATATGTAAAAGGTCTAGTTTAAAGCAAATGGGGACATGAACCAAACAAGAACCCCATAGCTCCAAGTCTGGCCGCAATTTGCGGCCAGAAAGACTTTATTTGCAGCCAAGAAGAGGGTTCAGGGGCTGGGGTATTGGGTGATGCTTCCTAGGTGCCTGCTGATCTCTCTGTGTTTGCTAATTAATTTTCAGGTCACCCGGGTGTTATCAGATTTCATTATACCCTCACAGAATCCACAATTCTCTGATATCGGGTTTTCTAAGTTCGTATTCCGGGGTTTAAGTCTCAGGTTCAGTCCATTATATCATCACAACAGGGGCTATAGTCCTTAATTACACCTTTGGAATCAATTCAAACCCTAATCCTAACTTGGAATTTCCAAAGTTCGCTAACTACACAATATCGATTCTAAACTTTTATGGATACATAAGGAATTGAAATGCTAATCTAATGGTGCAGAAATTACCTCATTTGGCAACTAAAGAAATTTCTTGAGTTGCCCCCAAGTGTCCAAAATCAAAACTTGCTTGGTCCAAAGTGTTTGCCATGAGCTTGTGCACATTTTTAATGAAATGGAAATGGGGTTTTGGGTTGTTTTTTATGGTGTTTTGTGGCTTGAAGAAGGGGAGGGAGAGTGTGCTGCCATGGGGAGAAGAGGAGAGGAAAGTGAAGAGGAAAATAATGATGGAGGGAAATGCCAAGACCAAGGTTTGACCCTCACCTCTCTCTCTCATGCCCATCCTTCAATTCTTTAATGTTTTCTTTTCTCTTTTCTATTCTTTTCTTCTCTTTAAATTTTGAACCATGCATGAAAAAGAAGAAGAAAACAAGTTGGAAAATGCAACAAGTGTGAAAAATACCATATGCATGTCATACGCACAAAACACGCTTAAAACACGATTAGCGATATTTAATCATGATTAGCACTAAAATAGTGTATAATAAATCATAAAATTTCAAGATTTGCTTAATTTCAATAAAACATCCTCTTTTTAATAATTTCCATAATTTTCCAAATTTTTCCCAATTTATCGGTATTTAATTATACCGAAATATTAAAATATTTATTATATTTATTATTTAATTATAAAAATTCCCAAAAATAATATTTTATTTTTTTTGAAATGTTACAGTCTTCTCCCTTTAAGAAAATTCGGTCCTCGAATTTAAATTTAAACCCCTCAAATACTAAAACATTTCAGTAAAAAGATCATGTCGTCGGGCCTCCGAAATCATAAATACATAAAGCATCATAGCGCAATGCATGTGCATGAAAATGAGTATATCAATCAAAAGCAAAACTCCGTCAAGCATCCCGCAATCATCGGAGTCGTCAAGAAGACATCAATGTCAAATCCAATACGAAAACCAATATGATATACATCAACACTGTACATATAAATATCTGAAAGAAATGCATGCCAAACCCTTTTTAAGTCGCTGTGCGACGCGCATAACACTGCACAGTGGCGGACTTCTCAAGTAAGAAAATAACTATACATAGATAAATCCTTTGTTTGATATGCACGTCCCGCCGTTTTGAAACAATCTAGAAGGGTTTCCACTTGTAAAAGTTTCGTATCATCTCAAACACGTAGGTAAATACTGAGACTATAGCTCTTTCTTTGGAAATCCCTTCGATATCTATCAATGCATGCAAAAATATACTCAGGTTCTGTCCCCGAACTAGTCCTGTCCAGCTACTATACCAAATAGCAAAAATCAGAAAAACGTACTGCTCCATAAGAAATCAATCCCAAAATGTACATAAGAATGTCGCGTGCGTCTGGTGCGCACGGAAATCAAAATCCATGATTGTGCCATACATGTGCACAGAAACATCATCTAAGTGCAACGGGTATGCACGAAACACCTGTCAGAGGCAACGTGTGTGCCTGACAGCAAAATCAGGTGCATCTGATATGCACGAAGAATCTCGATTTAGTGCATCTGGTGTGCACCTAAATCGCATCTCATATCATGCGCCCAACATGCGCGAAAATCCAAATCAGGTGCACAAAACAAATATCGTGTATCACAATCAAAAACGACGGTATACAACACATCTCAAATCCAAATCCAGTATACCGTGGTATATAATCTCATAACCATATGCAACCGCGTGCACAAAATCTAATCAAAACACTAAAAGTGTACGAAATCTATGCCGAAAGGATAAGTCAAATCATATGCATGCCCTAGGCATGAAATCAAAATCAATATCTCAAATGACATCAAACCGGAGTCAGGTGCAACTGTGGTGCACAAAATACGTATCAATGTACTGCAAGCATATGTGAACTATACCGAGTGCGAAAACCAAATCGTGTGCGTACCATGCACAAAATCAACCCAACTGTATAAAATCCATGAAATCACAAACATGTGCATCCAAGGCACAAAATGATACTAAGGGCAATAACTGTGCTCAAATCATAAATCAACACTATGGTGTATAAAGCATATCCCAATGTAATAACTATGCACAAAATATAAATACCCAGTAGGTGCAACCATGGTGCACGAAAACGAATATTATGAAACTCGGTCATCAAAACTCAATCATGCGAATAGATCGCCCAAAATACCGAAATCAAGTATGGCGGAATAGTCCCGCTCAAGCACATCCTCCAAGAATCTCTGGCCAACTGTCGTGGTCACTCATAACATGTCTCGTCGACGATGCCGAACTCTGGCCTGCTGGGTGTGCATAATATGACCGCTCCTGAGTCTAAGTCTTCTCGTAAATTATTCCAGAAAGGTCCTTTCGAGATCTCTCCCAAATCTCGTTTCTACCGAATTGCCGGAAGTCATCGTCCTTTACTAAACCTATTTCTTGTTCCGGAACAGTTGCATACTCATCGTGACTCCTTCTGGAAGATATA
Source organism: Agapanthus africanus (assembly GCA_030015575.1). Classification (NCBI taxonomy): domain Eukaryota; kingdom Viridiplantae; phylum Streptophyta; class Magnoliopsida; order Asparagales; family Amaryllidaceae; genus Agapanthus; species Agapanthus africanus. The sequence continues at coordinate 151,950,596 of JASDDO010000016.1, forward strand.
TCCATATACAATGCCTCTGCATGTGTATCACATTTCTGATGTCGGTGGAGTGGAACGTCATCTCATCATGATCTCGTACGAACCTCTTACTCCACTTTTTTTTACTGTCGGCTGCTTCGGTCTCGTCCCTTCGTGGTTGCATGGACTGCGCTCCAACGGCTATACTCGTATCTGGAGTCTCCCAAGCAATGAATCCCATCACATGATATCCGAATGAAGTCGAACCATTCGACCGATTCGTCAAAACCTCATAATCTCCTAAGAGCTCAACATCTTGAGTACAGTTTAATAATATCGAGTACATGCCACAACACCTATGGACCAACCGTAGAAGGGCAAACCGAAGCCTCATTAATGGCACCGCGGAACTGCCGCAAACCCGAAGGTTCAAAGGCTTTCACATGGTCATTATGTCGAGTTAGGGTTTCATTCTTCTAGAGGGTCTGTAGAATTACTTGCATGTTTTCTTCAAATACTTTAAACTTGGAAAATGGGTTTCTGACATTCGATCGTCATCGACTCCCAACGTATCCGTGTGAAGTCTTCTCAAGCTGGAATCAATCAATCTGATGGCCTCGCATCGGGGTAAGCGAACGAACCTATGTCCTAGTCATTCATCCTCATGTGACTAGAGACCATCTATCATATCTCTGAGTATAACTCGTACTACAATAGCTCCAACATCTGGGGCGATATCTCGTCATTCGCAGCAGCAACTGGCTCATTCGTCTGCACGCTAAACAGTGCATCAATCATCATGAATAAGCGATACATCAATGGTCATCACATTCTGGCTGGCCTCTATCAGTGGCTCAATCCTATGGTGCTCATCTGCACGTCCGAGAAATATCGTAAAAGCAATCCATCAACGCTCATGGAGCGAAAACACAATAAAACGACGCATCTATGCAAATCATATGTCCCTGGAATCACGCCCTGGTCAGTCCTCATCCGTGAAAAGCTTATGCTGACCGCAACTCTAGCCATAGCTCTCTCTGCCCGTATAATCGTGGCAGCAAAACCATAACCGATATCGATGAGGATAGATCATGAATGAATATAATGTTGTGCAAGTAAATGTACATCCTAAGGCTTCTTCAGCGGAGTAGCGTATCGTAAGTATGCCGCGGAACATACACACGGTACGTCACTCTCCTTAAGTCACCTACTCCATCAACCAAGGTCAACCTATGCGACGAAAGTTCGGGTCTAATACCCCCTCGACTAAGTCTAAGTTCCGTAAGATCAAGCCTAGATTCCGTATATATACAAACGCCCTAGGCTCTATATAGTCAAACATAGACTCGAACCAAGGTTAACCTAGCGTTCTGATACCAACTTTGTCACGACCCGAAATAGCACGTGACTGGCACTTGAATAATACGAAGTCTATAGGACCACATATAATTCAAGTAAGCCAAAAGCCCAGAAATCTAAAACCATTTTAAAGAAAGTGTTTTATTAAAATAAGCTGAATCATACGTTTTAAAAACATCAAGTCCTTTCTGAAAATTTTGGCAGAGTTTCCTTTGTAAATACTGGCCCCGAATGGGGTACACCATGATAGATATATACATGAATGATAAAAGGCATCCCTAAGCGGGAGCTAGCTCATCGTCAATCGACGGGCACAACCACACAAACAATATAATATACAACGCCGAAGGGCGAGGATCGAAACTCAAAAGGAAACTCAAAACATCAATGAAAACCATAATAATACAACGCGCGACTCTAAGGTCGAAATAATAATACAATTGGTCTCTAAGTCTGAAATAAAATACATGTCTGGTTGATGGAGTTTACTAGATACAATGAATAAAATAAAATACAATGGTGGTCATGATACAAGTGAACCCACCTACCATAGCAAATCACCCGGAATGGAAGCAGTGTGCCAGCAAAGCCGTAACGAAACCTGTACGGCAAAACCTGCAAGAAATTGTGGCACAACGGGGGTGAGTTGCCAACTCGTGAATAGAGAACATCACCGAGCAGAAATCGTATGTATGAATCATCCAAGTGTAAGTCCATGCTACCTCTCCCGGTACTTTCGGGAATGCGGAATTTGGTAAAAACAATTTTTACGGAGGTGGTAACATGGACCTATAACCCGGATCTTGGTTAAACATCTATCTAACAACCTAACTATGAGTTTCTAGCTACTCGGTTAGGGGGTTATACCTTGCTTGTCTTGAACTCCTTCGTCTTCAAGCTCCGATGGTGGTCCGGATTGGCTTCTTCTCGTCGTCTCCGTACGCCGAAGATAGATCCACCTGAAAGCTCCAACCTTTAGCTCCTTCTTCGTTCTTTGAAGAAACTAGTTCACTTGGTTTGCTAAACCTAGTGAACTAGAATGAGTAGAGAAGAATTAGAATGGGATTTTATCTATGGTTCTTGATTCTCAACTCATGAGAGATATGAACCATAGAGTCAAGAGAGGGAGCAAGAGGATGAGGGTGAGAGCAAAGCAAGAGAGCTCAAGAACAAGAGAGAGAATGAGCAAGAAAGAATGAGCAAGTATTTTGTCTCTCACCCTCTCATAATCCAAAGTCATGATAACTCATCATATCAAAAAAGTCTTATGTGATGGTTGAAGCAACCATAACCATATCATATCATGCACTCATTTTACACAAATGAGCAAGCAAGTAAAAGTCTTTGCCATGAAATGATGGCTATGGTTATCATGATGGTCAACTAGTCAAGCCTAGTCAACCGGTCAACAAAGTCAACAAGTCAACAAAAGTCAACAAGTCAACAAAGTCAACAAAAGTCAACAACCATGTCACCATAATACTTAATTAATATAATAGTTAATCACATATCATATTCTCATTAGGGTTGAGCAAAAAGTCAAATAGTCAACGGTCAACTGTCAACAACCCTAATGAGAATCCACTGCCTTTGTCTCCCTGTCAACTGTGCATACACACCCGCATCCGCGTTCCGAGGAACACGAATGCAAACTGGATAAATCCAATCCCATAAGGTACACTAGGATCCGGCTTAAACCAAAGCCCGCTAGTGTAAACTGTCCGGACACTGTACGTGCACAAGTGCACGGATGTGACCGAACCCTGTCGCAAAACCATGCGACCTGTCGCAATACCATGCGACCTCTACTCTTTTGCCTAAAGGCGAAAAGCTTTCTGTGTGGGACTCTAAAGACTCGACACTACGCTGGCAGTGGGTTTAACCACAGACCGCAAGCGGCACTAGCTGTGCGTAACGGTCCCCAGGTAATGCCGATAAGAAGACGGACGAGGCGAAACCCATCTGAACTCCTACTAAGCCTGAGTGTGACATTCTCCGTACAGTCCGGTCTGTTCGTCTGATACATCGCATGGCGGGCCTAGGGGGCGGTAAACGTCAGTCCCCCAATAGCGGTACAAGTCGTGCCGGAGCGAAGCCCAAAACACCCTAAGATAACACTGGAAGCCTACCAGTATATCTCGTTTGCCCTGGCCAGGGACTACTCGTGTAATGGCTCTCCTAGACACAGCGCGATGTCAACCCCCAATACCGGGAGAGACAAATCCTGTCTAACCGTCACTGCCTCCAAGTGCTTCGGGACTGCACCCAACCACTACCTGTTTGCACGACTCCTTTGAGCCGTGGTAGGGTAGTGATCAAAGTACAGTGGGAACACACTCGAGGCGAAGTGACAGTATCAAGTCAGCGGACTAAGCTGTACTCATGTCACCTAGGAACTGATAACTGACGATAGGCATAATACCAACTAGTCAGTTCCCGACGAGTCCTGTCCAGTGTACCCGTAACCTAACGAGCACCCGCATACTATCTCAAGTACGACGTACTGACGGCTGTGGGACAGACCGTCTCCCACACTGGGATGAGAAGCGCATGCGCTGGTCTACTCCGGAGTATCGATGCCCTGTCTCGATAGTCCTGCGACCAGGGACCTGCATAAGGATGTGCTAATAGATTACCCAGCCCCACTAGTGTGACGGCCATCACATCGCTGGTAATCAAGCAAAGATCCTAAGGGATCCACTAATGTGTTTAGGCGATATACAAAAATAAACACATGTACACATTGAAGTAGAAACAAACCAAGTAGCATACTACTATTTTGAGCAAGATTGTATATACAAGGTGAATATCCCAAGCTTCCATTAAGTAATATACAAACTAGTATGATACAGTAATGGCCTCTAGGGTATATACACTAACACCAAGGTCAATACGATCAAATATATATAATCCTCAATTGATAAAGTCTGATGCATGAAAAGGTGGCAAGGGTAAAGCTATACATAAGTGTAATCCCATGTTCTCGTGTCAGTACCTCAGGTAGCAATATATCATATGTATGAGGTATGAATGTAATGAAATGAAAACAGAATACATGTAAATGAAGAAACTATTTTCTTGTTTTAGTGAGATTTCTGTTTATATAACACGAGGTATCATCAATGAAATCAACAAAATCAGTGTCTAGCATCCACACAAATCATAAATCCCAATATCTCAATATCACAGTGTCTCGATACCTCGGGCTCCGTCAGTCCGGATCGACCCATATCATCAAATCACACGACCACGGACGGTATCCTCCGAATATCCGTCGTGCCAAACAATCACCGGTAGGCAGTCTACCCCTGCCAGGCTCATCATCCTCCATGAAATCACTTTCGGCCTGAGGTAACATACCGGGTCCACCATGTACCCGAGACGGTTCAAACTACTGTTAGTTATATGTATGCCCTAGAGGCCATTACTATACATACGATGTATATTGTAGTGGATGCTTGGACATATATACGGAGGACCTTCTTGCTCGACATGATAGTACGCTATCTTGTTGCTCTTTATCTTAACATGTACTCTAATTGTCTCTATGTTACATGTTGATAAGGCCCTTAGGATATGTACTCGACTACTGGGACTATGATGAGACCATACTAGTGGGACCACGGTAGTCGACGAGTACATCCTATAACTGTTCCTAGTCGAGGGTGTATCGAGACAGGGCATCGATACACCGGAGTAAACTAGCGTATACGCATCTTGACCCATATGATGGGCGATGGATGATCCCATATCCATCGGTGTTTGACATCAAGGATGGTGTATGGGTGCTCAGTGGAGACTGGGTATACTGGACGGACTCGCTGAGAACTCCCAGATGGTATTATACCTCACGTCAGATGGCAGTTCTCCGGTGACACTGGTACAGAGTAGTCTGTTGACCCGAGATCGTTATAGAGTCTTGTGTGATTCCCACTGTTCTTTGATTTCCATCATACCACGTCCAAGAGGGCATGCAAAAAGGTGGCTTTTGGGTACAGTCCCGAATCACATGGAGGCAATGAGCGATAGGAGGGGATTTGTCTCTCCCGGTATAGGGAGTTGATGTTGTGCTGTGTTCGATTAGCTATAACCGGAAATCCCTGGCCAGGGTTGCTGAGATTTACTGGTAAGTGTTATCAGTAGTTTCTCGAACTGTTATGGACCTCATATCGACACGACTTATCGAGCTACTGGGGTCTGACGTTTACCACCCCTAGGCGAGATATGCGACATATCAGACGAAAAGACCGGATTGTATGGGAGTGTTACTGATTGGATTCACTGGAGAATGTACAGGCTTGCTTGTTGATCTTCTGAGCACTCAATACCTGGGTAGCTGTTACGTTTAGCTGACCGCTTGCAGCTTGTGAGTTTTTGATATGATCATCACCTACTACCGGCGTATTGACGATTCTTTAGAGTCCTACACAGAGGTTTCTTGGCTCAGGCAAAACGGAGTAGGAGCACATATATGATATGTGCGGGACCGAGGATAATGCGGTATGTGATATCGTATTGGATTCTCGCGATATAAGATATCGGCCAGGTATATGTGATATACCCGGGTCATCGTAATAGTCGGTTATTTGTGAAATAGCCGGATTATCGGATCAAGTGTTGATTCGATAATTTAATGTATAATAATATATATGATATATTAAATTACATTAACTAATATTAGCTCACTAAAAGATTCATTTTCTCACGGGATAATACATTGATATATATATGATATATGTTAATTGTATTATTTTCTATTGTTACAAAATATATTGTATATGTGATATATAATATTGTAACATGTTAGGGTTACAAATTTAACAATGGTTTAGGGTTTAAACTTGGTTAGGGTTTGGGTTAGGGTTAGCTTTTGCATGAAGCTTCCATGAAGCTTCATGAAGCTTTGACTTTGTTTTTAGCTAGATATTTTGTTAATCCAATCCAAACCATTAACTCTAGTCAATTCTCTACATGGGTTAACTCCTTTATGCTTAACCCTTGGTTAGATTTGTAACCACTACAATAATTCATTATTCATCACAAATGAATTCCTTCTTCTTCTTCCTTGAGTTCCTTCTTGAAAAAGCTTTCTAGTTTTGCTTTTGTGATGAAAGTGAGTGAGAAAAAGATTATAAATGAGAGCAAAAATCCTACTACATCATCCTCATCTATCCTTGCCATTTAGATGAGGGTCTTCACATCATTTCATGAGTGATAGCTTGTGTTAACGAAACTTCAAGGTAGATCATCTATGTTATCGAAGATCGGAACCAAGACTGCATCTTTCTCTTTGTGAAGCCTCTCGAGGGTCCGGAACACGATGATCGCATCGAAGGGAACTCAACACGGAGCTTAAGAAGTGAAGGACCAGATCTACAAAGGCTTTAATCCCTCTCACTTAGTGTTAAAGAGTTTAACATGCTTGTTTTCGCCAAAACCCTAGTTTAAAGATCCGGCTTTAGGTTGTTCGGCATGGCTAAAATTTTAATCGGGCATGGTTGATGCCTCATAGAACCTTGTAAGCGTGCCTAGCATCCCTACAGTGGTATCAGAGCCAAGCTAGAGCTTTAGGCGAAGTCTAGGCGAAGTTTAAAGTCCGATCGAACTCCGAATACCCGGTTTATACCCCTCTCTGTACATTTTCTAAAAATGTGATTTTTTCAGTATTAAAAATACTCAGAAAAACAAGCAAGAAAAACTAAGAATTACTGTGAAGTACGGCCCACTAATTCGCTCATACGACCGCGGAACCGCGGCCAAACCAAGGGTTTTGCGGCGGTTTCGCGGCCAAAATTATGAATTTGTCCCTGGAATTTCATATATTTATTCTTAGGTCCTTTCTTGGCAATTTTTTCTGGGAATGTTTTAATTCCACTCAAGTGTTGAGTTTTCTAGGGTTGTATTGGGGACTCGTTGATTCTATCGGACAATTTAACTTTGTTTAGTTTGTCCGGGTAATTTTTAGAAACTGTTAAAAAGTTCGAACGGATATCAATAACTCACTTTTTCCCCTGTCGGAAATTTTTTCAAAAGTTGGATTTTTTTCTCCAGTTTAAGAACGTTCTAAGTCATGCAAGTAACGTGGTGGACCCTCTAGAAGACAACAAAGCTTAACTCGATTATGTGACCGTCTTGAACTGCCTCTAAACCTGTGGGTTTGGGGCAGTACGGCGTGCCACGTGTGAGGCGTTGGCTTGACCCTTCTACGGCTGGACCATTGGTACTGTGGCATGTGATGGATGTTTTTAAACTGATTTCAAGTGTTGAGATATATTGGGGAAATCGTGGGTGATTGATTATTCGATCGGAAAGTTTAACATTGTCTATTTATCTGGAATGTGATACAATATTTGGAATCCACAGGTAGTTATGAGATAACTAATTTGAATGTTATAAATCTAGCAGTTCAGTCTCAAATGATCGGTTGCCATGAAATTTTTATGTGATCAAAAGTCCGTCGCAATCACATAGCGTACGCGGATACTCGCCGGGTAAACTTAACAGACAGCCACGCCCCATAGCCCCGACCAAGTGACTGTAGGAGAACCCCGTCGCCTAAAGCATCCGTTCGGGTGCTCGCGGCAGTGGTGTTCCGCCTTAGTGCACTTCGTCGACGGCATCCGGGGGTGCGGCCGTCTACTAAAGTTTGCGACGAGCATTCGATCAGGATGTCGGGAATCTTGTTGAATTGCCCGACTTGATATTGAAAAGAGTTTTCGATAATGAGACTAAAATGCGGGGTTTATAATTGTTAGGCATGCGATGTCTAAGGACTTCATTTGGTTAGGCATGCGATGTCTAAGAAGGTTGCGGATTCCAACTGTTGTAGTTTTACACTTTCTTTTCTGTGACCGTAAGTGTAGTATGTGGTGTATCGCCGGCTTCGTTACTATACATCAATGACAATCGGGATACGCATACTTGCTTACGTTGATGATATGAGATATTATGTGTTGCTGTGATATGTTATATTGGATCATCGCATTTTGAATAGCCGGGGTTTTTATGTGAGATGAGAGTTTTTCTTTTTCATTCATGTAAAATTCATTTGTATGTAATATTCTTTTATTGGGGCACTTCAGGGCTGAGGATGATGTCACCGTTGTATATTATTTACTTTTCCGCATTAGGTAGACCCAAGGCAGGGAGCACAAGTAACCGGGTTCTAGGGTCCAGTGGGAGACCATCTCGAGGAGTCGAGACCGGGTCTCCTAACCCTAGAATTGGCAGTGTTGCTTGCCGCTCTCGTAGGGCCCTAGGGATGTGGGTTTGGCTATTCATCGCGACCGTGGAATCCGTGTTTTATACAGGCTCGTATTGAAAACACGGATATCCTAGTATATCCAATATTTCATATATGTTCTTTTGCTGCAATGTTCTGTGATGAGATCATATTACTGCCTGAGACGAATGTTTATATTATATATATGAGATATATGTTATATTGCTGATTTCGTTTCAAATGTGATGCTTGTGAAGCATATTAAATGGGACATCATTAATGAGATTAATGAAACTAAAAGAACCCTAAAGATGTTGTAAAAACTTGTTTAAAAACTGGTAACTCTAGTCCTTGCTTTGCATAGCGGTGTTCCTTGCAGAACATCCAGCACCTTATTCGATAAGGAAAGAACCGAGATCCCTTCACCGGGAGTGACCTCTTTAGCGAAACTAGCAGATGCTACAAACTCGGCTTATCTTTTGATTGCTTCTATAGTTCTTGCTTTGCATAGTGGTATATATGATATATCCTGCACCTTATTCGATGAGGAAAGGGCCGACGATCCCTTCACCGGGAGTGACCCCTTTAGCAAAACTAGAAAAGCCTCAAAAACACTCCATTTAAAATCACTCGATTCTACAACGATATCAAGTTCATTACGCAAAGGGTTTTCAAAAAAACCTGTCGTAGCCCTCCGTCATTTCAGATAAGTCCTACTTAGTATTCATGCTACGTTTGTTGGCCTGCGTCAAGGCGTAGTGTGCGGTAGCTATCCAGTATTTATCTGTTTATGCATATGATGCAGATTGGATTAGGGTAGTCGTGCGACTTTGTTGGTCTGCGTCAAGGGTCGTGCGGGTGTGTTTAATTCAATCAAGAAATGACGGGTTGAACTTGACTAGCGCACTGTGGTTTGTTGGCCTGCGTCAAGGTCATGGGACGCTAGGGGTAAAATATTATTGGGGATTTCAAGTGTTGAAATTTGCAATGAGATTGCATACCTTCTATGAGATAGTTGGATCCCGATACCCGCTGCGAGTAAGAGTTACTCCTGGGAGAGTTTTACACATTATAATTAGCCGATCAAGTAGGTGTCTAGAAAGGTGTTAACGGGGTTACGCCCTTGGGAAAATGAGGTTTACTTTAATTAGGTTCGTGCGAAAGCACGGGGTCCTCCCTCAAAGTACTGACACTGGCCAGGCTGAAAGATTGGCGAACTAGTAGCGTGTAATTAATCCCGGCTATTCTTTCCTTTTAAGGTTTGAAGGAAGATTTGATTAAAACAGTGGGAGACATCCTGATTAGATATATTAGATAACCAATCTAATCTTGCAAGAGCATACGCTGAGTGTTTTCTTCTCTCTCTCTCCTGGAAGTGATCATATTACGCCTTAATCAAGATAATAATACGGATGTATTGACCGAACCCGCTTGTTATACTGAGCTGGGGAACGTTGGTCCCGCTCCAACTTATAATTTTTATAAGACAGAGCAGGAAATTAGGGAATACCAGATTTCCCGTGCCGCCCAAACGAAGAAAGTGCATGCTGATGCATCTTCTTCGGGTGTGTTCATTACAGAGAACTGTTTCTCAGTATCCTTTACGTCCTGGGTATGAGATACCGGATCAGGATCCCGCATATGTAATCTGTTACATGGGCTACAGAAAGGTAGATAACTGAGAATGGGTGATAAGTTTCATGAGACAGAAAACGGTGCAAGTGTTGCAGCCAAGTCTGTTGGTCTCTATCACCCTGTATTACCAGAATACATTGATTCTGAACAAATGTTATTAGATACCGAACCTGATATACAACATCATATCAGTCTCTTTATTAGTAAAGAAAGGATATAATTTTGTATTGTTGGATAATATTTTGAACATTTCCTATATCAAGAGTTGATCGGTTCAGGCACGTTATCTAAAAGCATTGACGTTCTAAATCAAACTACAGTTCTTAGTATACAGAACACACACGAGAGGAAGAGTTCAGAAATGAACGAATCCTTCTTGAGGCAATGTAGACTAGGTTATATCAATGTGACCCGGCTAGCTAAGTTACATTTAGATGCATATTTAAATCTGTTTGAATTTACATCTTGTGAAACTTGTCGGTCATGTCACAAAGATACGATGAACATAGCTCTGTTTGTTGGAAACAGCGAAAGAGTTAGTGAACTCTTGGGATTGATACATGCTGATGTATGAAAGTCTCCCATCTACACATGCCAAGACCGGTTCTTTGTACTTCATTACATTCTCTGATGATCTCTCAAGATTCAGACATATGTTCCTGTTGAAACACAAGTCCGAACCTTTTGAGATATTCACAGAATGTAAGTTAGAAGTAGAGAACCAAAATACGGGTAAAAGTATTATGTCCTTTGATGTGATCAAGGAGGAGAATACTTGAGCACGGAATTCCTGGACTATTCTAAAGGAGAATGAGATTCTCTCTCAGCATTACTCCTCCGTATGCACCACAGCACGTCGGTGTATCGGGGCGGAGCAATAACAACCTATGTGATATGGTGTGCTCTATGATGAGTACTACTGAGTTTCCTATTTCCTTTTGGGTGTTATGCACTTGAGAAGCTGCATACATATTGAATAGGGTTCAAATCAAATCAGTTGCCTACCACTTCATATGTGATATGGAAAAGGAAGAGCCCATATCTTAAGTTTGTTAATATTTGGGGTTGTCCGGACTATGTCTAAAAGAAAAATCCGGACAAGCTCGAGGCAGGGTCTGTTATGTAGAACTGGAAAGGTTCCAGCTATACAAACTGCAGCTGATGATTTGGTAGAACCAAAGGATTCAATAGTTTCCAACAAACCTCAGCCTCTCCGCCGATCTAGTAGGGTTCCTCACCCACCTGAGAGATACTTCGGTTTCTCTATGACAGTGGGAGTGAGGATTGCATCATGAGATGATGACCCAACTAGTTTCGAGCAGGCTATCAGGAGTGGGACTCTATAAGAATGGCTGGATGCTTATCGATCTGAGATGGAATCCTTATACACCAACAAAGTATGGACTTTGTTTGCTTTATCTGAAGGGTTAAATCCCCATCAAGAGAAAGTATATCTTGAGAAGATTACTTGGTGTACATGGAAAAGTTAAGACTTTCAAAGATATGCTTAAGTCCATCCAGATCCTACTTGCCACGGCTATATACCATGACTACGATATCTGGCGGTTATGTAAGTCAATGTACAACACCCCACATCTTGCGGGGAGGCGGAAATTTGAAAAACGATCTTGTTCTTTGCTTAAACATCGACTAACCGCATGAATTGAAGCTAAACGATAACTAACATGAAACATAGAAGTTCTATACTACTATGTTTAGGGATTATACCTAACGAATCGTGTCCTTCGTCTTTGCGAACTCCTCCTCCTCCTCGGCCTTCTCGAAGTAGTAGATGATCCACCCGAGAGCTTTACTCCAAGCTTAGCCTCTAAACTTGAGGCAACTAACCTTCTTTAAGTGCTAATCAAAGAAGCTAGGTGATATAGAGTAAGGGTTATGGTTTAATTAGTCTAGCTAATCCTTGTACTCAACACATGAGAGGGGAGGATTAGGGTTTGAAGAGGGAGAGCTTGAGGAGAGAGAAGATGAGAATAATAATGAAGTGAGAATAATGAGTTATGATAATATATATCAAGCATTTCTTTTTATCAAGAAAAGAAAATAAAACAATTTAGCAACCATGCTTGATAATATCTAGTGATGATTCACTCCATGAGTCATTAAGCATTTATCATGCATTAATGACATGGATGAATCATCCATATGACTCACTAATCACATTCATTGTATATGCCACCTAAACCTCCTTAGTCACCACCTTTTAGAAGCTTCTCGCGCAATTACGAGAACGCCCCTCCTTTCCGCAAAAATACGGAAAAACTTTAGACTGTATAAATCCAATAACCGGATACCAGTAACTGGCTTAAACCAAAGCCGACTGGTAAAAACTGTCCGAAAGTCGTACGTGCGTAAACACACGTATGCGTCCGAACCCTTGTCGTAAAACCATACGACCTCTATATCGTTTCGCCCAGAGTAGGGAAACTCTCTGTGTGGGACTCTAGAGACTCGACTACTACGCTGGCAGTGGGTTTAACCACAGACCGCAAGCGGCACTAGCTGTACGTAACGGTCCCCAGGTAGATGTCGATAAGAAGGCCGATGAGGAAACCCATTCGAACTCCTATTGAGCCTGCTGTGACAATCTCCATACAGTCCGGTCCGTTCGTCCAAGACTATCGCATATCGGGCCTAGGGGGGCGGCAAGCGTCAGTCCCCTAATAGCGGTATAAGTAGTGTCGGAGGGAAGCCCATTACACCCTGAGAAACTACTGGAACCTACCAGCAAATCTCGCTTGCCCTGGCCAGGGACTTTGCGTAATGTCTCTCTGACACAGCGCGATATCAACCCCCAATACCGGGAGAGACGAATCCTGTCTAACCACTACTGCCTCCAAGTGCTCGGGACTGCACCCAACTGCTACCTGTTTGCACGACTCCTTTGAGCCGTGGTAGGGTAGTAATCTAAGAACAGTGGGACACACTCGAGGCGAAGTAGCAGTGTCAAGTCTGCGGACTATGTTGTACTCATGTCACCTGGGAACTGTTCACTGACGACTGGTATAAAACCAACCAACAGTTCCCTGTGAGTCCTGTCCGGTGTACCCGTAACCTAACGAGCACCTGCATACTATCTCCAGTACGACGTACTGACGGCTGTGGGACAGACCATTTCCCCAACTGGGATGAGAAGCATACACACTAGTCTATTCCGGAGTATCGATGCTCTGTCTCGATAATCCAACGACTAGGGACCTGAATAAGGATGTGCTTGCAGACTACCCAGCCCCCACTAGTGTGACTGCCATCACAACGCTGGTAGTCAAGCAAGATCCTAAGAGCTCTATCAATACGTATACTCACATATTAAGATAGAAAAAACCAAGTAGCATACTACCATATTTAGCAAGACTGTTATATACATGTGAATATCCCAAGCTTCCATTAAGTAATATACAAACTAGTATGATACAATAATGGCCCCTAGGGCATATACACTAACAATCTCCCACTTGCACTAGGGCCATGTACTGGCATATCGAAGACCAATGATCTCGAGTAGCCTCTCGAACTGAATCTGAGGTAGGGCCTTCGTGAATGGATCAACAATGTTCTCTTCAGAAGCAACTCTCCGAACCTCGATCTCCTGACGATCAATGATCTCCCTGATCAGGTGATACCGCCTTAAGATGTGTCTGGACTTCTGATGGGACCTTGGTTCCTTCGCTAAAGCTATAGCTCCGTTGTTGTCACAATACAAAGGTATTGGATCAACTATGGTAGGAACCACCTGAAGTTCTGTTAGGAACTTCTTCATCCAGACTGCTTCTTTTGCGGCATCGCAAGCAGCTATATACTCCGCTTCCATCGTTGAGTCAGCAACGGTGTCCTGCTTGGAACTCTTCCAGCACACCGCCCCTCCATTGAGGGTAAAGACATAACCCGACATGGACTTGGAATCTTCCTTATCACTCTGGAAGCCGGAATCAGCAAAGGCCTCCAACCTGAGGTCTTTTCCGCCGTAAACCAAGAACATTTCCTTAGTCCTTCTCAGGTACTTGAGAATGTTCTTTACTGCTATCCAGTGTTTCTCCCCTGGGTCTGACTGATACCGGCTTACCACGCTCAGTGCGTAATCTACATCTGGTCTGGTGCACAACAGCGCATACATTATAGAGCCTACCGCAGAAGCGTAGGGTATAATAGACATACATTCCCTTTCCAAATCAGTCTTGGGAGACATCTCTTTGGAGAGGGTGATTCCGTGACAAGCCGGTAGATTACCGCGCTTAGAATCTTCCATACTGAATCTTTTCAGTACAGTGTCGATATACCTGGACTGCGAAAGTCCCAACATCCTCTTGGATCTATCACGATAGATCCGGATCCCCAGAATGTAAGAGGCATCACCTAGGTCTTTCATGGAGAACCTGTGTGACAAGAATCTTTTGACAGATTGTAGCATAGGAATGTCATTTCCTATCAATAGAATGTCATCCACGTACAAGACGAGGAATACGACACTTCTGGCTACAACTTTACTATATATGCACGGTTCATCTGGATTTTTGATAAAGTCATATTCTTTGACTGTCTCATCAAAACAGATGTTCCAACTCCGCGATGCCTGCTTTAGTCCATAAATGGACTTAAGCAGCTTGCATACTTTCCCGCTGCTCCCACTCTGATTGAAACCCTCTGGTTGATCCATATAGACGCACTCTTCTAAATTTCCATTCAGAAAAGCCGTCTTTACGTCCATCTGCCAGATTTCATAATCATGGAAGGCAGCAATAGCAAGAAGGACCCGAATGGATTTGAGCATAGCCACTGGAGAAAAAGTTTCGTCATAGTCCAAACCAGGTCTTTGACGAAAACCCTTTGCAACAAGTCTAGCCTTATAGGTTTCCACCTGTCCATCTACACCAATCTTTTTCTTGAAGATCCATTTGCATCCTATGGGTTTTACCCCATCTGGAGCAAATTCCAAAGTCCATACTTTGTTGGTGTACATGGACTCCATTTCGGTCCGCATTGCATCTAGCCATCGTACCGAGTCGCCGCTCTGGATGGCCTGCTGGAAGTCAGTAGGTTCATCATCATCTATGATGCAATCCTCTCTATTCCCATCTATGAGAAAACCGTAGTATCTCTCAGGCGGATGAGACGGCCTACTACTCCTGCGGAGGGGTGCGGGAATGTCCTGTACTTCTTGAACTTCCGGTTCTACCAAACTTTCAGCAGCAGTTTGTGGTTCTGGAATTTCTTCCAGTTCTATTTCGCTCCCACTTATTTCCTTTTCTAAAAACAGATGTTCCAGAAAATGGGCATTACGAGAAACAAAGACCTTTTGTTCCTCTGCGTAATAGAAATAATATCCCTTGGAGTTCTTTGGATATCCCACAAACATACATTTTACTGATCGTGCCTCGAGCTTGTCCACATGCTGCAATTTAACAAAAGCCGGATATCCCCAAATCTTCATATGCTGAAGATGGGGTTTCTTCCCAGTCCACATCTGATATGGAGTGGTAGGCACAGTCTTGGTAGGAGCCCTGTTCAGAAGATATGCTGCTGAATCTAGCGCATAACCCCAAAAAGATCGCGGTAACTCAGCATTACTCATCATGGATCGTACCATATCCAATAGGGTTCGATTCCGTCTCTCCGATACACCATTATGCTGTGGAGTGTATGGAGGAGTAAGCTGAGAGAGAATTCCTTTCTCTTTTAGGTAACCTAGGAACTCGACACTCAAGTATTCACCACCTCGATCAGATCTAAGTGTCTTGATACTTTTGCCGGTTTGGTTTTCTACTTCATTCTTATACTCTTGGAATTTCTCAAAAGCTTCGGATTTATGTTTCATCAGATAAATGAATCCGTATCTTGAGTAATCATCCGTGAAAGTAATGAAATAGGAAAAACCACCTCTTGCATGCGTAGACATTGGACCACATACATCACTGTGTATGAGTCCTAAGAGCTCGCTCGCTCTTACTCCTTGTCCAGTAAATGGAGTCTTTGTCATCTTTCCTTTGAGACAAGATTGACAGGTGTCATAAGTTTGATATTCGAACGAGTCCAAATATCCTTCTCTATGCAACTTAGTCAACCTTCTCTCATTGATGTGACCCAGTCTACAATGCCATAAGAAAGCTTTATTTAAATCTGGAGACTTTGTTTTTAGTGTGTTCTGGACATTGAAAATTTGGAGTTGGTTTAAAACATATATACTGTTATTTAGTGTACTGGACCCAATCAAAACATGATTAAGGTGGATGTTAACAACATCTCTTACAAACGTGAAATCATAACCTTTATTTGATAACAAGGAAACTGATATGATATTACACGTTAAGCTTGGTACAAAAAAACAGTTATGTAAAACCAAAATGTGTCCACTCGTCAATCCTAGGTGATAATCCCCGACGGACGCAGCTCCCACGCTAGCTCCGTTAGCAACCTTTAGGGTCATATCACCTTCCTTCAGCACTCTACGGTTTCTCAGTGCCTGCAATAAATTGCAAACATGAGATCCTGATCCGGTATCCAATACCCAGGAAGTAGAGTTGATCGACAGACAATTCTCAATTACAAACACACCTGAAGTCGAAGCCACAGCTTGCTTCGGTTCCTGGTTCTTGGCGTTCCACGCCTTGCAATCCTTCTTCCAGTGCCCTTTCCTGTGACAATGGAAGCACTCATCCTGGCCAACTACCGGTACCCGCAAACTTTTTCTTTCCCTTTCCTCCCACCTTACTAACACCTCCTCTAGGTCTGGGGACGGCCTTCTTCTTCCTTCCTTTGGCCCTAGCCTTGGACCCGGAAGAAGATGCACCGCCAACAAACATAGCGGGTGTTTCCCTTGCCTTCTGCAAGGTGCCCTCTGCACTCCTTAACATGTTCAGGAGTTCCGGAAGTTCAACTTCTTTTCTTTGAATGTTAAAGTTCAGGATAAACTGGGCGTAGGTGGAAGGAAGGGACTGGAGAATAAGGTTTGTATAGAGCTCATTATCCAAAGTCGTCCCAAGGTCTGCGAGCTCTTCTATATAGCCGATCATCTTTAAGACATGTTCTCCTACCGATGACCCGACAGCCAACCTCGCTCGAAACAAGTTCTTTGAGGTCTCGTATCTTGCTATACGAGATTGCTCTCCACAAAGTTCCTTTGTATGGAGAAATATGGCGTCTAGTTCCATATCCTCGTGCCTCCTCTGATGTTCATTGTTCATCGAGGCAGGCACGATGCACTTGGCTTTCGCGCAATCTAAATCTCAGGTTTTGCGGATTTCCTTATCCGCATTGCTGGATTTGGGACCAGGGACAGCAGGTGCCGTAGCGGTGAGGGCGTACCCCAATTTGTCATAGGTCAAAGCCATTTTGACATTCCGCAGCCAATCTTTATAGTTTGGCCCTATCAGTATATTTTTCTCTAAAAGTAACTTAAGTCCAGTCATTTTCAGGGTCGCTGCAATTAGGAGAGAGAGAAGAAAACTCTTTAGCATGATGCTCTTGCAAGTTTAGAGTGGTTTTTAGTTTATCTAAACTGGATGGCTCCCACTGTTTCTCGAATCCTTCCTCAAACCATAAAAGAAGAATTAGCCAAGACTATTCTCACTGTACAATACTTGCTTAACCGTTCAGCCAGGCTGGTGTCGGTACTTCGAGGGAGGTTTTCCAACGCTTTCGCGAAGTTCCTTAATTAAATAACCTCTTTTCTCTGGGGGCGTAACCCCGCTGACACCTTTCTTGACACTTACTTGGTTTATAGCATTGATCGTTAAGTGACGAATATCCTGATGAGTAGCATATACTCACAGTAGGATCGGGATCCAAATATCATCGTATGATAATGTTGAAGGAATGCTACCAACATTCATCAAACTCCAAATGGTATGCATCTCTTTGCAAATTTCAGTTTCTTTAGAAATTCCCGATATAAGTTTTTGCCCCATGCTCTTATGACCTTGGCTTTGGTCAAAATGTCATAAGTCACATGTCAAGTTCTATCCGTCATTATCTTGTCAATTTGAACCCATCCGTATATACCCCTGACTTTGGTCAAATGATAATACGACTGTCCCAAACCAACTCATCTATCTTATGTAACAAATGAAAACCCAGTAGCTACCAAACACTATGCCTTGACTTTGGCCAAAATGTATAGCTTGAATACTACTGAGTACCCAAATGAAATGACGGAGGGCTACGAATGGTTTTGGCGAAACCGTGAACGTAGTGAACTTGATATAACCGAAGGAACCTGATAGCTTTTAAAAGGAGTGGTTAAAGCTCCGCATTTAAAAATATATGTTTTTAAAATTAACCAAATGGTTTCTTTTAAATTGTTCCAACGATTAAAACTTTGGTTTATTTTATTTGCATTATAGATAATGCGTCCCATCATTAACCTATCATTGCAGAGAACAACGAAAATATGACGTCCTCTTATGCCATCCGCATTCGCCACTGGGTCCCGTCATTACTCGTTAGGTTACTTAACTAACGACAGAGCGGGGACTGGGCTAGCGCGGGTGTAAAACATAAGTGACGTCTAAAATACTATCATATATATAGATATTTTATATTCGTCTGACGCAATGATATCCATTCCAGATCACAGATGAACTTAATTGGATTTGCAAGCAATCCGTGTTTGTTTTGAGCCTGCAACAAAAGACGGATTACACAGTTGTGATGAATAGCCATTACCCCACCCAAGACCCCTACGGGTGCGGCAAACTACCCGCCCGGCAGTTTGTGCACCCCACCTTGGGTCTGTCCTAGGAGCAAAAACAGTAAAATGAAATAATACAACGGTGGCTACAACCGCAACCTGGATGTGCCCCGCAAAATAATATTACAACAAATTACATTTATATCAAATGAATTAAATAATAACCCATCACATAACCCCGGCTATACATCACAACAGTCCAACACAGTTCATATGCACAAACAGATAAAATCCATTACAGAAATGTGCAACCCCCTGCCAACCGACATACTAGCAGTTAGGGGAGGTTTACGAACACATTATACAAACACAGATATAATCCAACAAGCAAATACGGTATAATTTCGATCGATTAAACACTTTTAATTTTGCTCCAATACTTTTCTGTAAATCTGAAACCTGAGCAAAAATAAAAAATTCCAGAAAATACCAAATATGCCATAGAACCAACACAGGAAAATTGGGTTCCTGAATCGCCAACTCGGCGGCGGAAGCGTGGCGGATCGGTGGGATCCGCGGCGCTTTAGACGATTCAGGGGCCCAAATTTCTTGGGTGTTCTTCTACTGTCATTTCAAGCTTTCTGAACTTCCCTGAAAAAATTTTGGACTTCATTTAAAAATCGACAGAAACTTGTGATTTCGGGCTTTTCCGGTTTCGTTTTTTCCGTTTGAAATTCATAAAAATTTGCAAGTAAGTTATTTATTATTTAGCGAGGCTCTGATACCACTGTAAGTCGATGTACAACACCCCACATCTTGCGGGGAGGCGGAAATTTGAAAAACGATCTTGTTCTTTGCTTAAACATCGACTAACTGCATGAATCGAAGCTAAACGATAACTAACATGAAACATAGAAGTTCTATAGTACTATGTTTAGGGATTATACCAAACGAATCGTGTCCTTCGTCTTTGCGAACTCCTCCTCCTCCTCGGCCTTCTCGAAGTAGTAGATGATCCACCCGAGAGCTTTACTCCAAGCTTAGCCTCTAAACTTGAGGCAACTAACCTTCTTTAAGTGCTAATCAAAGAAGCTAGGTGATATAGAGTAAGGGTTATGGTTTAATTAGTCTAGCTAATCCTTGTACTCAACACATGAGAGGGGAGAATTAGGGTTTGAAGAGGGAGAGCTTGAGGAGAGAGAAGATGAGAATAATAATGAAGTGAGAATAATGAGTTATGATAATATATATCAAGCATTTCTTTTTATCAAGAAAAGAAAATAAAACAATTTAGCAACCATGCTTGATAATATCTAGTGATGATTCACTCCATGAGTCATTAAGCATTTATCATGCATTAATGACATGGATGAATCATCCATATGACTCACTAATCACATTCATTGTATATGCCGCCTAAACCTCCTTAGTCACCACCTTCTAGAAGCTTCTCGAGCAATTACGAGAACGTCCCTCCTTTCCGCAAAAATACGGAAAAACTTTAGACTGTATAAATCCAATATCCAATAACCGGATACCAGTAACTGGCTTAAACCAAAGCCGACTGGTAAAAACTGTCCGAAAGTCGTACGTGCGTAAACACACGTATGCGTCCGAACCCTTGTCGTAAAACCATACGACCTCTATATCGTTTCGCCCAGAGTAGGGAAACTCTCTGTGTGGGACTCTAGAGACTCGACTACTACGCTGGCAGTGGGTTTAACCACAGACCGCAAGCGGCACTAGCTGTACGTAACGGTCCCCAAGTAGATGTCGATAAGAAGGCCGATGAGGAAACCCATTCGAACTCCTACTGAGCCTGCTGTGACAATCTCCATACAGTCCGGTCCGTTCGTCCAAGACTATCGCATATCGGGCCTAGGGGGTGGCAAGCGTCAGTCCCCTAATAGCGGTATAAGTCGTGTCGGAGGGAAGCCCATTACACCCTGAGAAACTACTGGAACCTACCAGCAAATCTCGCTTGCCCTGGCCAGGGACTTTGCATAATGGCTCTCTGACACAGCGCGATATCAACCCCCAATACCGGGAGAGACGAATCCTGTCTAACCACTACTGCCTCCAAGTGCTCGGGACTGCACCCAACTGCTACCTGTTTGTTAGTTATATGTATGCCTTAGAAGCCATTACTGTACATTGGATGTATATTGTAGTGGATGCTGGGACATATATAGGTAGGACTTTCTTGCTCGACATGATAGTACGCTATCTGGTTACTCTTTATCTTAACATGTATACTTTCTGTCGCTCTGATTACATGTTGATAAAGCACTTAGGATGTGTACTCGACTTCCAGGACTGTGATGCAGATCATACTAGTGGGGCCTGGATAGTCTATGAGTACATCCTTGAAATGTTCCTAGTCGAGGGAATATCGAGACGGGGCATCGATATTCCAGAGTAGACTAGCGTATATCTTCTCGACCCATGCGATGGGCGATGGATGATCCCATATCCATTGGTGTTTGACATCGGATATGGTATGCGGGTGCTCAGTGGAGACTGGGTACACTGAACGGACTCGTCGAGAACTCCCAGATGGTATTATACCTCACGTCAGATGGCAGTTCTCTGGTGACACTGGTACAGCTTAGTCTGTTGACCCGAGATCGTCATAGAGTCTTGTGTGTCTCCCACTGTGCTTTGATTTCCACCCTACCACGGCTCTACTGAGTTGTGCAAACAGGTGGTTTTTGGGTACAGTCCCGATTCACATGGAGGCAATGAGCGATAGGAGGGGATTCGTCTCTCCCGGTATTGGGAGTTGATGTTGTGCTATGCTCGACTGGTCATAACAGGAAATCCCTGGCCAGGGTTGCAGTGATATACTGGTAAGAGTTATCAGTAGTTTCACGAATGTTATGGACCATACGTCGGCATGACTTATCGAGCTATTGGGGTCTGACGTTTACCACCCCTAGGCGAGATATGCGACATATCAGACGAACAGACCGGACTGTACGGTAAGTGTTACTGGTTGGATTCACAGGAGTGTGAGCGGGCTTGCTCGTCGATCTTCTGATCGCTCAATACCCGGGTGGCCGTTACGTTTAGCAGACCGCTTGCGGCTTGTGGGTGTTTGATATGATCATCATCCGCTGCCGGCGTATTGACGAGTCTTTAGAGTCCTACACAGAGGTTTCCTGGCTCAAGCGAAACGAAATAGGAGCGTGTTAGTTATATGTATGCCCTAGAGGCCATTACTGTACATAGGATGTATATTGTAGTGGATGCTGGGACATATATAGGGAGGACTTTTTCGCTCGACATGATAGTATGCTATCTGGTTACTCTTTACCTTAACGTGTACACTGATTGTCTCTCTGTTACATGTTGGTAAAGCCCTTAGGATAAGTACTTGACTACCTGGACTATGATGCGGATCATACTAGTGGGGACATGGTAGTCCATAAGTACATCCTTCAAAGTCCCTAGTCGTGGGTGTATCGAGACGGGGCATCGATATACCAGAGTAGACTAGCGTATACCTTCTCGACCCATGTAGATGGGCGATGGATGATCCCATATCCATTGGTGTTTGACATCGGAGATGATATACGGGTGCTCAGTAGAGACTGGGTACACTGGACGGACTCGCCGAGAACTCCCAGATGGTATTATACCTCACGTCATATGGCAGTTCTCTGGTGACACTGGTACAGAGTAGTCTGTTGACCCGAGATCGTCATAGAGTCTTGTGTGGTTCCCACTATGCTTTGATTTCCATCTTACCACGTCCAAGAGGGCGTGCAAAACGGTGGTTTTTGGGTACAGTCCCGAGTCACATGGAGGCAATGAGCGATAGGAGGGGATTCGTCTCTCCCGGTATAGGGAGTTGATGTTGCAATGTGTTCGATTGGCTATAACAGGAAATCCCTGGCCAGGGTTGCTGAGATTTACTGGTAAGTGTTACCAGTAGTTTCTCGAAGTGTTATAGACCTCATATCGACACGACTTATCGAGCTATTGGGGTCTGACGTTTACCACCCCTAGGCGAGATATGCGACATATCAGACGATCAGACCGGACTGTACGGTAGTGTTACTGGTCGGATTCACTGGAGTGTGAGCGGGCTTGCTCGTCGATCTTCAGATCGCTCAATACCCGGGTGGCCGTTACGTTTAGCAGACCGCTTGCGGCTTGTGGGTGTTTGATATGATCATCATCTGCTGTCGGCGTATTGACGAGTCTTTAGAGTCCTACACAGAGGTTTCCTGGCTCAAGCGAAACGAAATAGGAGCGCATATGAGATATGTGCGGGACCGAGAATAATATGGTATGTGATACTGTATTCGATTCTCGCGATGTGACATTGATCGGTTATATGCGATATAGCCAGGTTATCGGATCAAGTGTTGATTCGATAAGTTGTTACTGATGATACCAGTCGGTTATGTGCGACATGACCGGATCGTTAAATCAAGTATTGATTTAATGATTTAATGCATAATTATATATTTGATATATTACTTTGAATTAACTAGTATCGGTTCACTTTAAATTGGATTTTCTCACTCGGGTGTGCGCATTGCATATGCGATATGATTTTGTGCACTTGCTTGTATCATGTTTGATGATGCATGCCTAACTTGGTTAAGTGTAAAGAATGAACCATGGTAATGAATGGGTTAGGGTTTTGTTTTTATTTAGTCATTTATCTTTCTTATTTATTCTTTTTGGAAAAAGGAAAAAGAAAGATAAATGGTGGCTTTCTTTTTTGGATTTAGTTGAAGTTTCTTGAACTTTGACTAAGTCTTCATTCTTATCCTATACTTAACCCTAACCATTTTAACTAACCTAAGTTAATTCTCTACACTTAACTTGAGTTAAAAGTATGATAAGAATTGTTTTCTTTTCTATTTTTTTATTCTTATCATAACTATTATCTTCTTCTTCTTCCTTTCTTCAAGTGAAGAAAACCAAACCTCATCAATGGTGATTGATGATTAAGAGTGAGAAACCCATTTCCAAAGTTTACCCACATCCTATTTCTTCATCCTCTACCTCTTGCCAAGAAGTAGAGTGTGTTTCCTTCACAAGTTTTCAAGACTTGGTGAGGGTGGAGCTTGATCTTTCGATGCCTCGACGTAGATCATCTTCGGCATGGACATCGACGACCTAGCTTGCCCATTCTCCGACGAAGCCGACTCTAGAGCCCGGGATGGATTTTGGACAGCGAAGGCACTTCGTTGCGGAGCTATGGAAGTGGACAAACGGATCTACAAAGGTTGTAATTCCGTATTCTCATTAGTTAAGTGTTAACTAGTTATGTTTCGCCTAGATTTCTAGCAAACGATCCGTACATTAGAGTTTCTCGGCACTAGAATTTTTGAAATTGGCATGATCGATGCCTTGTGAGACCTCACTAGAGTGCCTAAGAACCCTACAGTGGTATCAGAGCCTAGCTAGAGCCTTAGGCGAAGTCCAGACGGAAATTGAAGTCCGAACGAACCCGAAAACCCAAACCTAACATGCTCTCTGTCCAGATTTTAAAATTGTGGATTTTTCAAGATTAAAAATATCCAGAAAATCAAGCAGGGTTTTCTAAGAATTACTGTAAATTTCGTGGTCCTGATTCAACTTTACCACCGCGTTTCCGCGGCACGAGCATGCCTCGTGCGGCGGAAGCGCGGCAGGTTTGTCGTTTTGTGAGGTATTGTTTGCACAGTAATTCTTAGTATTCTGTTCTGGTTTTCCTGGGATATTTTAATATTTATTATACAGTTGAATTTTTCAGAGGTGGTTTTGGGGTTTCGGAGTTTCGATCGGAATATCAAATTTTGTCTGTGTGGCTTTCCGGATAATTTTACAATATGTTAAAAAGTTCGACCGGATATAAATACCCAATTTTTCCCCTGTCGGGAAATTTCCAAGTGTTGGATTTTTCCGAAGTTTAACGACGTTCTAAGTAGTGCAAGTAACGTGATGGACCCTCTAGAAGACAACAAACCTTAACTCGATTATGTGACCGTCTTGAACTGCCCTTTGAACCTTCGGGTTTGGGGCAGTACGGCGTGCCACATGTGAGGCGTTGGCTTGACCCTTCTACGGCTGGACCGTTGGTACTGAGGCACGAACTGAATGTTGTTAGACTTATTTCATGTGTTGATCTGTATCGGGAAAACTTGGGTGTTCGATTGTTCGATCGGAAAGTTTGATATTTTCTATTTATCCGGAATGGGATACAATAATTGGAATTCACAATAAGTTATGAGATAACTGAATGAATGTTATAAACGTAGCAATTTAGTCTCACTTGATCGATTGCCACGGAATTTTGATGTGATCAAAAGTCCGTCGCAATCACGTAGCGTACGCGGATACTCGCCGGGTAAACTTAATAGACAGCCTCGTTCCATAGCCCCGACCAAGTGACTGTAGGAGAACCCCGTCGCCGAAAGTATCCATTCGGGTGCTCGCGGTAGCGGTGTTCCGCCTTGGTGCACTTCGTCGACGGTATCGGGGGTGCGGCCGTCTACTGAAGTTTGCGACGAGCATTCGATCAGGATGTCGGGAATCTTGTTGAATTCCCCGACTTGATATTGAAAAGTGTTTTCGATAATGAGACTAAAGTGCGGGGTTTATAATTGTTAGGCATGTGATGTCTAAGGAATTCATTTGGTCAGGCATGCGATGTCTGAGGTGGTTGCGGATTCCAACTGTTGTAGTTTTACACTTTCTTTTCTGTGACCGTAAGCGTAATATGTGATATCGCCGGTTTCGTTGCTATATGTCAACGACAATTGGGATGGACATATTTGCTTACGTTGATGACATGTGATGTTATGTGTTGCTGGATATGTTATATTGGATCGTCGTGTTTGAATAGCCGGGGGTTTTTATGTGAGATGAGTGTTTTTCATTTTCATTCATGTAAAAACTTGTATGTAATATTCTTTTATTGGGGCGCTTCCAGGTAGCGGAAGTAGTCACCGTTTGTATATTATTTACTTTTCCGCACTAGGATAGACCCAAGGAGGAGGGCACAAGTAACCGGGTTCTGGAGTCCAGTGGGAGACCAACTCGAGGAGTCGAGTCCGGGTCTCCTAACTCTAGAATTGGTAGGGTTGCTTTCCGCTCTCGTAGGGGTCTAGGGGTGTGGGATTGGCTATTCATCACGACCGTGGAATCCGTGTTTTATACTGGCTCGTATTGAAAACACGGACGTCCTAGTATATCCAATATTTCATATGTTTCTTCTGCTGCGATATCTGTGATGTGATCATGTGATGTTCTGTGATAGATACAGTATATAGTATATATGATATATTATATAGACGTTACTTATGTTTTACACCCGCGCTAGCCCTGCCCTGCTCTGTCGTTAGTTACCTAACCTAACGGTGCACGAGGGGACATCGAGGCGAATGCGGATGGCATAAGTGTACGTCATATCTATCTGTGATGTTTAGGTACTTAAATGATGGGACTTCATTAATGAGATTAATGAAATAAAAGAAACCTAAGATGTTGTAGAATCGAATTTCAAAATAAAACAGGTAGCTACAGTTCTTGCATTGCATAGCGGTATATATGATATATCCAGCACCTTATTCGATAAGGAAAGGACCGAGATCCCTTCACCGGAAGTGACTCCTTTAGCAATAACTGGCAGATGCTACACCCTCGGTTTGTCTTTTGATTTCTTTTAAGTGTTTTTGCTTTGCACAGTGATATATATGATATATCCCGCACCTCATTCGACGAGGAAAGGACCGACGATCCCTTCACCGGGAGTGACTCCTTTAGCAAAACAAGAAAAGCCTCAAAAGCACTCCATTTTAAAATCATTTGGTTCTACAACGATATCAAGTTCATTACGTAATAGGTTTTCAGAAAAACCTGTCGTAGCCCTCCGTCATTTCAGATAAGTTGTATATAGTATTCGTGCTGCATTTGTTGGCTTTCGTCAAGGTGCAGTGTGCGGTAGCTATATGCTGCTTATCTGTTAGCATACGATGCGATTGGATTAGGGTAGTCGTGCGGCTTTGTTGGCTTTCGTCAAGGGTCGTGCGGGTGGGTTTAATTCAATCAGGAAATGACGGGTTGAACTTGACTAGCGGGCTATGGTTTGTTGGCTTTCGTCAAGGTCATAGCACGTTAGGGGCAAAATATTATTGGGAATTTCAAGTGTTGAGATTTGTAATGAGATTGCATACCTTCTATAAGATAGTTGGATCCCGATACCCGCTGCGAGTAAGAGTTACTCCTGGGAGAGTTTTATACATTACAATTAGCCGATCAAGTAGGTGTCTAGAAAGGTGTTAACGAGGTTACGCCTCTGGGAAAACGAGGTTTACATTAATTAGGTTCGTGCAAAAGCACGGGGGACCTCCCTCAAAGTACCGACACTGGCCTGGCTGAAAGATTGGCGAACTTGTAGTGTGTAATTAATCCCGGCTAGTCTTTCCTTTTAGGGTTTGAAGGAAGATTTGATAAAAAGTAGTGGGAGCCATCCTGATTAGATAAAATAAAACCAATCTATTCTTGCAAGAGCGCACGCTGAGTGTTTTCTTCTCTCTCTCTCCTGGTAGCGACCATATCACGCCTTAATCAAGATAATAATACGGATTATTGACCGAACCCGCTTGTTATACTGAGCTGGGGAACGTTGGTCCCGCTCCAACTTATAATTGTTATAAGACAGAGCAGGAAATTGGGGAATACCATATTTCCCGTGCCGCCCAAACGAAGAGAGTGCTTACTGATGCATCATCTTCGGGTGTGTTCATTATACAAAACTGTTTCTCAGTATCCTCCGAATCCTGGGTATATGATACCCGATCAGGATCCCAGATATGTAATTTGTTGCATAGGGCTACAAAATCGTAGAAAAACTGAGAACGGGTGATAAGTTTCATGAGGCAGAAAACGGGGCAAGTGTTGCAGCCAAGTCTGTCGGTCACTGTCACCCTGTATTACCAATACATTGATTCTAAACAAATGTTATTAGATACCGAACCTGATATACAAAATCATATCAGTCTCTTTATTAGTAAAGAAATGATAAAATTTTGTATTGTTGGATAATGTTTTGAACATTTCCTATATCAAAAGTTGATCGGTTCAGGCACGTTATCTAAAAGCATTGATGTTCTAAATCAAACTACAGTTCTTACTATATAGAACACATACAAGAGGAAGAGTTCAGAAATGAACCATTCCTTCTTGAGGTATTGTAGACTAGGTCATATCAATGCGACCTGACTAGCTGGAGTTACATTTAGATGCATATTTAAATCTGTTTGAATTTACATCTTGTAAAACTCGCCAGTCATGTCACAAAGATAAGATGACCATAGCTATGTTTATTGGAA
Source organism: Agapanthus africanus (assembly GCA_030015575.1). Classification (NCBI taxonomy): domain Eukaryota; kingdom Viridiplantae; phylum Streptophyta; class Magnoliopsida; order Asparagales; family Amaryllidaceae; genus Agapanthus; species Agapanthus africanus. Next base: position 151,978,746 of record JASDDO010000016.1, read on the forward strand.
ACATAGAAAGAGTTAGTGAACTCTTGGTATGATACATGTTGATGTATGTAGGTCCCCTGTCTACACATGCCAAGACTGGTTCTTTATACTTCATTACCTTCTCTGATGATCTCTTTAGATTCAGACATATGTTCTTGTTGAAACACAAGTCCGAACCTTTTGAGATATTCACAGAATATAAGATAGAAGTAGAGAACCACAATACGGGTATAAGTATTATGTCCTTTGATGAGATCAAGGAGGAGAATACTTGAGCACGGAAATCCTGGACTATTCTAAAGGAGAATGAAATTCTCTCTCGGCATTACTCCTCCGCATACACCATAGCACGTTGGTATATCGGGGCGGAGCAGATACACCCTATTTGATATGGTGTGCTCTATGATGAGTAATACTGAGTTACCTTTTTCCTTAGGGGGTTATGCACTTGAGAAGTTGCATACCTATTGAATAGGGTTCGAATCAAATCAGTGCCTACCACTTCATATGTGATATAGAAGGGGAAGAGCCCATATCTTAAGTTGGTTAAGATTTGGGGTTGTCCGGCCTATGTCTAAAAGCAAAATCCGGACAAGCTCAAGGCAATGTCTGTTAAGTACAACTGGAAAGGTTCCAGCTATACAAATGACAGCAGCTGATTTGGTAGAACCAAAGGATTCAATAGAAACCAACGAACCTCAGCCTCTCCGCCGATCTAGTAGGGTTCCTCACCCACCTGAGAGATACTTCGGTTTCTCTATGACAGTGGGAGCGAGGATTGCATCATGAGATGATGACCCAACTAGTTTCGAGCTGGCCATCAAGAGTAGGGACTCTGTAAGAATGGCTGGATTCTTAGCAATCTGAGATGGAATCCTTATACACCAACAAAGTATGGACTTTGGTTGCTATATCTGAAGGGTTAAATCCCCATCAGGAGCAAGTATATCTTGAGAAGATTACTTGGTGTAGATGGAAAAGTTGAGACTTTCAAAGCTAGACTTGTTAAAGTTTGCATCATAGACCAGGTGTACTTAAATGATGAAACCTTTTCAAGCAACTAAGCTTAAGTCCATCCAGATCCTACTTGTCACGGCTACATACCATGACTACGATATCTGGTGGTTGGGTGTCATGACTGCTTTTCTAAATGATGTTTTAGAAAAGTGAGTCTATAAGTACACAGCCAGAGGGCTTCGTAAACAGTGGGAGCAGCGGAAACGTGTGCAAGATGTTTTATCTGATAAAGCAGGCATCGCGGAGTTGGAACATCTATTTTGATGTGTTTGTCAAGGAAGTTAACATCATCAAAATGGTAGATGAACCTTGTATATACAAAAAGGTAGTAGGGAGTATGGTGGTGATCCTCGTAGAGTGCATGGATGACATACTCTTGATAAGAAAGGAGTTTCCTATGCTACGCTCGGTCAATCTCCGTTTATCACTATAATTCTCCATATAGGATCAAAGTGATACCTCTTTAATCCTAAGTTTTGGATCTATGAGATAGATTTAATTGGATGTTAGGATTCTCACTAGTTGTAGTGAGATGGTATCAAGTGATCCTGGGGAGAATCACTGGAAGTGTTCCAGGGTGATAAAGACGACTGAATGTCAGTCGCAGGCATTGTCTTTACCCTCAGTAAAGGGACGGTATGTTGGAAGAGTTCCAAGCTAGATACCGTGACATACTAGACGATAAAGGCTGGATACATCGCTACTTATGATGCTACCAAAGAGGATGTTTGGATGTATATTAGTTCATGAGATGAACTACGTTCCTACCATTGTGAGACAATGGAGTTGTGGCTTATGCCAAGGAACGCCGGTCCCATCAGTGATCCAGACATATTCTAAGGCAGTATCACCTGATCATGGAGATGGTTGATCTCCAGGGTGATCGAGGCAAGGAGAGCAGACTCAGAGGACAACACGGCGGATCCACTCACGAAGGCCTATTCCCAGAGAGAGATTTTTATGGGATGGTTGAGTATGAGATACTACAACCACTGCTACAGATGGCCCTAGTGCAAGTGGGAGATTGTTAGTTATATGTATGCCCTAGAGGCCATTACTGTACATAGGATGTATATTGTAGTGGATGCTGGGACATATATAGGGAGGTCTTTCTCGCTCGACATGATAGTATGCTATCTGGTTACTCTTTACCTTAACGTGTACACTGATTGTCTCTCTGTTACATGTTGGTAAAGCCCTTAGGATAAGTACTTGACTACCTGGACTATGATGCGGATCATACTAGTGGGGACATGGTAGTCCATAAGTACATCCTTCAAAGTCCCTAGTCGTGGGTGTATCGAGACGGGGCATCGATATACCAGAGTAGACTAGCGTATACCTTCTCGACCCATGTAGATGGGCGATGGATGATCCCATATCCATTGGTGTTTGACATCGGAGATGATATACGGGTGCTCAGTAGAGACTGGGTACACTGGACGGACTCGCCGAGAACTCCCAGATGGTATTATACCTCACGTCAGATGGCAGTTCTCTGGTGACACTGGTACAGAGTAGTCTGTTGACCCGAGATCGTCATAGAGTCTTGTGTGGTTCCCACTGTGCTTTGATTTCCATCTTACCACGTCCAAGAGGGCGTGCAAAACGGTGGTTTTTGGGTACAGTCCCGAGTCACATGGAGGCAATGAGCGATAGGAGGGGATTCGTCTCTCCCGGTATAGGGAGTTGATGTTGCGCTGTGTTCGATTGGCTATAACAGGAAATCCCTGGCCAGGGTTGCTGAGATTTACTGGTAAGTGTTACCAGTAGTTTCTCGAAGTGTTATAGACCTCATATCGACACGACTTATCGAGCTATTGGGGTCTGACGTTTACCACCCCTAGGCGAGATATGCGACATATCAGACGATCAGACCGGACTGTACGGTAGTGTTACTGGTCGGATTCACTGGAGTGTGAGCGGGCTTGCTCGTCGATCTTCAGATCGCTCAATACCCGGGTGGCCGTTACGTTTAGCAGACCGCTTGCGGCTTGTGGGTGTTTGATATGATCATCATCTGCTGCCGGCGTATTGACGAGTCTTTAGAGTCCTACACAGAGGTTTCCTGGCTCAAGCGAAACGAAATAGGAGCGCATATGAGATATGTGCGGGACCGAGAATAATACGGTATGTGATACTGTATTCGATTCTCGCGATGTGACATTGATCGGTTATATGCGATATAGCCAGGTTATCGGATCAAGTGTTGATTCGATAAGTTGTTACTGATGATACCAGTCGGTTATGTGCGACATGACCGGATCGTTAAATCAAGTATTGATTTAATGATTTAATGCATAATTATATATTTGATATATTACTTTGCATTAACTAGTATCGGTTCACTTTAAATTGGATTTTCTCACTCGGGTGTGCGCATTGCATATGCGATATGATTTTGTGCACTTGCTTGTATCATGTTTGATGATGCATGCCTAACTTTGTTAAGTATAAAGAATGAACCATGGTAATGAATGGGTTAGGGTTTTGTTTTTATTTATTCATTTATCTTTCTTATTTATTCTTTTTGGAAAAAGGAAAAAGAAAGATAAATGGTGGCTTTCTTTTTTGGATTTAGTTGAAGTTTCCTGAACTTTGACTAAGTCTTCATTCTTATCCTATACTTAACCCTAACCATTTTAACTAACCTAAGTTAATTCTCTACACTTAACTTGAGTTAAAAGTATGATAAGAATTGTTTTCTTTTCTATTTTTTTTATTCTTATCATAACTATTATCTTCTTCTTCTTCCTTTCTTCAAGTGAAGAAAACCAAACCTCATCAATGGTGATTGATGATTAAGAGTGAGAAACCCATTTCCAAAGTTTACCCACATCCTATTTCTTCATCCTCTACCTCTTGCCAAGAAGTAGAGTGTGTTTCCTTCACAAGTTTTCAAGACTTGGTGAGGGTGGAGCTTGATCTTTCGATGCCTCGACGTAGATCATCTTCGGCATGGACATCGACGACCTAGCTTGCCCATTCTCCGACGAAGCCGACTCTAGAGCCCGGGATGGATTTTGGACAGCGAAGGCACTTCGTTGCGGAGCTATGGAAGTGGACAAACGGATCTACAAAGGTTGTAATTCCGTATTCTCATTAGTTAAGTGTTAACTAGTTATGTTTTGCCTAGATTTCTAGCAAACGATCCGTACATTAGAGTTTCTCGGCACTAGAATTTTTGAAATTGGCATGATCGATGCCTTGTGAGACCTCACTAGAGTGCCTAGGAACCCTACAGAGCGCATATGAGATATGTGCGGGACCGAGAATAATTCGTGTATATGATACCGTATTCTATTCTCGCGATGAATGTATCGAACGGTTATATGCGATATAACCTAGTTATCGAATCAAGGATTGATTCGATAAGCCGATACATATGATACTAGTCGGTTATATCCGATATGACCGGATCGTTAAATCAAGTGTTGATTTAATGATTTAGTGCATATTTATATATTTGATATATTACTTTGCATTAACTAGTATTGGTTCATTTTAAAAGGATTTTCTCACTTGAATTGTGCAAGTTGTATATGTGATATACTTTTGTGCACAAGATTGTATCATGTTTGATGATACTTGCTCTTTTGGGTTTATGTAAAGATTAAACCATGTTTAGTGAATGGTTAGGGTTTCTTTTCTCTTATTTATTTATCCATTTATTATTGTTTTGGAAAAGATAAAGAGAAAAAGAAATGGTGGCGTAGTTTGTTTTTTCTTTAAAGCTTCTTGAAGCTTTGAACAAGTCAACCATTCTTGTTTCTTCTTTAACCCTAACCACTCATCTAAACCTTGGTTAAATCTCTACACTAAACCATGGTTGAAGTTATGATAAGTATTCTTTTTATTTTCCTTTTTAAAAGATAACACTTATCATATCTTCTTCTTCTTCTTCATCTTCTTCAACAAAAGAAAAGCTTTCTAGTTCAATGGCAACATGAGAAAACAAGTGAGAAATCCAAAACTAAAGTCTACCCACTTCCTATTTCTTCATCCTCTACCTCTTGCCAAGTTGTATAGGGTGTTTACTTCACAAGTTTTCAAAGCTTGATGAAGTTGGAGCTTGTTCTTGTGATACCTCGACGTAGATCATCTTCGGCATCGAACCGATGATCAAGCTCGCTCATTCTTCGATGATACCGATGCTAGAGTCATGGGTTCATTTTGGACAGCGGAGGGACTTCATCACGGAGCCTAGGAGGTGGTGGACCGGATCTACAAAGGTTGTAGTCACTTTCCCTTAGCATTTAATTCGATTACTTGCTTGCTTTGCCATGATTTCTAGTTAACGATCCGTTCTAGGTTTTCTCGGCACCATAATTTTTAGAAATTTGCGTGTTTCATCACTTGTGAGACTTCACTAGAGTGCCTAGGAACCCTACAGTGGTATCAGAGCCTAGCTAGAGCCTTAGGAGAAGTCCCGACGGAGTTAGAAGTCCGATCGACCCAAAACCCGACTTTGAAATTGCTCTCTGCACTTTTCTGTAAAATGTGGATTTTTTGGAATTAAAAATATCCAGAAATATCAGCAGGAAAATATAAGAGTAACTGTGCAATTCGTAACCCTAACTCCATTAAACGGCCGCGGTTCCGCGGCACGAGCGTGGCTCGTGCGGCGGTTCCGCGGCTATTTTGTCGTATCTTGCGTTGCATTTGGCACAGTAACTCACATTTGGCAGTTCTGGTTTTCCTGGGAATTTTTAATATTTATTAAAGAGTTGAAATTTCTGGGTTGATTTGGGGACTCGGTGTATTCGATCGGACTGTCTAATTTTGTCGGTGTGCTTTTCCGGGTATTTTTAGAATATGTTAAAAAGTTCGACCGGATATAAATACCCACTTTTTCCCCTGCCGGGAAATTTCCAATTGTTGGAATTTTCCGTAGTTTAACGACGTTCTAAGTAGTGCAAGTAACGCGATGGACTCTCTAGAAGACAACAAACCTTAACTCGATTATGTGACCGTCTTGAACTGCCTTTTGAACCTTCGGGTTTGAGGCAGTACGGCGTGCCACATGTGAGGCGTTGGCTTGACCCTTCTACGGCTGGACCGTTGGTACTGAGGCACGAACTGAATGTTGTTAGACTTATTTCATGTGTTGAGCTGTATCGGGAAAACTTGGGTGTTCGATTGTTCGATCGAAAAGTTTAGCATTTTCTATTTATCCGGAATGTGATACAATAATTGGAATTCACAAGTAGTTATGAGATAACTGAATGAATGTTATAAATCTAGCGGTTTAGTCTCACTTGATCGGTTGCCACGGAATTTTGATGTGATCAAAAGTCCGTCGCAATCACGTAGCGTACGCGGATACTCGCCGGGTAAACTTAATGGATAGCCTCACTCCATAGCCCCGACCAAGTGACTGTAGGAGAACCCCGTGGCCGAAAGCATCCGGTCGGGTGCTCGCGGCAGCGGTGTTCCGCCTTGGTGCATTTCGTCGACGGTATCGGGGGTGCGGCCGCCTACTAAAGTTTGCGACGAGCATTCGATCAGAATGTCGGGAATCCTGTTTAATTGCCCGACTCGATATTGAAAAGTGTTTTCGATTTTGAGACTAAAATGCGGGGTTTATAATTGTTAGGCATGCGATGTCTAAGGAATTCATTTGATTAGGCATGCGATGTCTAAAGAGATTGCGGATTCCAACTGTTGTAGTTTTACACTTTCTTTTCTGTGACCGTAAGTGTAATATGTGATATCGCCGGTTTCGTTGCTATATGTCAACGACAATTGGGATGCGCATATTTACTTACGTTGATGACATGTGATGTTATGTGTTGCTGGATATGTTATATTGGATCGTCGTATTTGAATAGCCGGGGGTTTTTATGTGAGATGAGTGTTTTTCATTTTCATTCATGTAAAAACTTGTATGTAATATTCTTTTATTGGGGCACTTCCAGGTTGCGGAAGTTGTCACCGTTGATGTATATTATTTACTTTTCTGCACTAGGATAGACCCAAGGAGGGGAGCACAAGTAACCGGGTTATGGGGTCCAGTGGGAGACCAACTCGAGGAGTCGAGTCCGGGTCTCCTAACCCTAGAATTGGTAGGGTTGCTTGCCGCTCTCGTAGGGGTCTAGGGGTGTGGGATTGGCTATTCATCACGACCGTGGAATCCGTGTTTTATACTGGCTCGTATTGAAAACACGGACATCCTAGTATATCCAATATTTCATATATTTCTTCTGTTGTGCTTTATCTGTGATGTGATCATGCGATGTTCTGTGCTATGTTTAGATAGATGTAGTATATAGTATATATGATATATTATATAGACGTTACTTATGTTTTACACCCGCGCTAGCCCTGCCCCGCTCTGCCGTTAGTTACCTAACCTAACGGTGCACGAGGGGACATCGAGGCGAATGCGGATGGCATAAGTGTACTTCATATTTATCTGTGATGTTTAGGTAATTTAAATGATGGGATATTCATTAATGAGATTAATGAAAGAAAATAAACCTAATTGATGTTGTGGAATCGAATTTCAAAATAAAACAGGTAGCTACAGTTCTTGCTTTGCATCGCGGTGTTCCTTGTAGAACATCCTGCACCTTATTCGATAGGGAAAGGACCGAGATTCCTTCACCGGGAGTGACTCCTTTAGCAATAACTGGCAGATGCTACATCACTCGGTTTGTCTTTTGATAGCTTCTATAGTTTCCGCTTTGCACAGTGATATATATGATATATCCCGCACCTCATTCGACGAGGAAAGGGCCGACGATCCCTTCACCGGGAGTGACCCCTTTAGCAAAACTAGAAAAGCCTCAAAAACATTCCATTTAAAACCATTTGATTCCGCAACGAGATCAAGTTCAAAGCGTTAAAGGTTTTTCACAAAAACCATTCGCAACCCTCCGTCATTTTAGGAAGTAGAGTACTTAGTATTCGTGCTGTGTTTGTTGACCATAGTCAAGGCATAGTGTACGGTAGCTAAGTGATGTCTTCCTACACCGCATATGATGCGATTAGTTAAGACAGTCGCGTGACTTTGTTGACCTTAGTTAAGGGTCATGTGGGTGGGTCTAATTAATCACGAAATGACGGGTAGAACTTGACTAGTACTTATGATTTGTTGACCATAGTTAAGGTCATAGGTGCTAGGGGTAAAAACCTTTATAAGGAGTTTCAAGTGTTGAAATTTGCAATGAGATTACATACCTTCTATATGATAGTTGGATCCCGATACCCACTACAAGTAATTGTTACTCCTGGGAGAGTTTTGCACTTTACAATTAGCCGATCAAGTAGGTGTCTAGAAAGGTGTCAACGGGGTTACGCCTCTGGGAAAACGAGGTTTACTGTAATTAGGTCCGTGCGAAAGCACGGGGAACCTCCTTCAAAGTACTGACACTGTCCTGGCTGAAAGATTGGCGAACTTGTAGAGTGTAATTAATCCCGGCTAGTCTTTCCTTTTAGGGTTTGAAGGAAGATTTGATAAAAACAGTGGGAGCCATCCTGATTAGATAAAATATATAACCAATCTGATCTTGCAAGAGCGCACGCAGAGTGTTTTCTTCTCTCTCTCTCTCCTGGTAGCGACCAAATCACGCCTTAATCAAGATAATAAAACGGATTATTGACCAAACCCGCTTTTTATACTGAGCTGGGGAACGTTGGTCCCGCTCCAACTTATAATTGTTATAAGACAGAGCAGGTAATTGGGGAATACCAGATTTCCCGTGCCGCCCAAACGAAGAAAGTGCATATGATGCATCATCTTCGGGTGTGTTCATTACAAAGAACTGTTTCTCAGTATCCTCCGCATCCTGGGTATATGATACCGGATCAGGATCCCAGATATGTAATATGTTACATAGGGCTACAAAAAGGTAGAAAAACTGAGAAAGGGTGATAAGCTTCATGAGACAGAAACCGGGGCAAGTGTTGCAGCCAAGTCTGTTGGTCACTGTCACCCTGTACTACGAATACATTGATTCTGAACAAATTCTATTAGATACCAAACCTGATATACAAAATCATATCAGTCTCTTTATTACTAAAGAAAGGATGTGATTTTGTATTGATGGATAATGTTTTGAACATTTCCTATATCAAAAGTTGATCGGTTCAGGCACGTTATCTAAAAGCATTGAAGTTCTAAATCAAACTGCAGTTCCTAGTATATAGAACACACACAAGAAGAAGAGTTCAGAAATGAACGAATCCTTCTTAAGGCATTGTAGACTAGGTCACATCAATGCGACCCGACTGGCTGAAGTTACATTCTAGATGCATATTTAAATCAGTTTGAATTTACATCTTGTGAAACTTGCCAGTCATGTCACAAAGATTAGATGACCATAGCTCTGTTTATTAGAAACAGAGAAAGAGTTAGTAAACTCTTGGGACTGATACATGATGACGTATGTAAAGTCTCCTGTCTACACATGCCAGGACTGGTTCTTTATACTTCATTATATTCTCTGATAATCTCTCAAGATTCAGTTATATGTTCCTGTTGAAACATAAGTCCGAACCTTTTGAGATATTCACAGAATGTAAGTTAGAAGTAGAGAACCAAAATACGGGTATAAGTATTAAGTCCTATGATAAGATCAGGGAGGAGAATACTTGTGCATAGAATTCCTGGACTATTCTAAAGGAGAATGAGATTCTCTCTCAGTGTTACTCCTCTGAATACACCACAGCACAACGGTGTATCAGGGCGGAGCAATTGCACAATATTAGATATGGTGTGCTCTATGATGAGTATTACTGAGTTACCTATTTCCTTTTGGGATTATGCACTTGAGAAGCTGCATACCTATTGAATTAGGTTTGAATCAAATCACTGCCTACCACTCCATATAAGATATGGTGTGGGAAGATCCCATCTCTTAAGCGAGTTAAGATTTGGGGTTGTCCGGCCTATGTTTAAAGCAAAATCCGGACAAGATCGAGGCAGGATTAGTTCTGTAGAACTAGAAAGGTTCCAGCTATACAAAACTGCAATTGATAATTTGACAGAACCAAAGGATTCTATAGTTCCCGACGAACCTCAGCCTCTCCGCCGATCTAGTAGGGTTCCTCATCCGCCTGAGAGATACCTCGGTTTCTCGATGACAGTGGGAGCAAGGATTGCATCATGAGATGATGACCCAACTGGTTTCGAGCAGGCCATCGAGAGTAGGGACTCTGTAAGAATGGCTGGATGCTTAGCGATCTGAGATCGAATCCATATACACCAGCAAAGTATAGACTTTGGTTGCTATATCTGAAGGGTTAAATCCCCATCAGGAGCAAGTATATCTTGAGAAGATTACTTGGTGTAGATGGAAAAGTTGAGACTTTCAAAGCTAGGCTTATTAAAGGTTTTAGTCATCAACCAGGCATGGATAATGATGAAACCTTTTCCAAGTGACTATGCTTAAGTCCATCCAGATCCTACTTGCCACGGCTACATACCATGACTGCGATATCTGGTGGTTGGGTGCCCTGACTGCTTTTCTAAATACTGATTTTGAAGAGAACGTCTATAAGAACACAGCCAGAGGTCTTCGTAAACAGTGGGAGTAGCGGAAACGTGCGCAAGTTGCTTTACATAATGAAGCAGGCATCGCGGAGTTAGAACGTCTGTTTTGATATGATAGTCAAAGTGTTTGACTTCATCAAAATGGTAGACGAACCTTGTATATACAAAAGGGTAGTAGAGAGTAAGGTGGTCATCTTCGTATTGTACGTAGACAACATACTCTTGATAGGAAAAGAGTTTCCTATACTACGATCGATCAATCTCCTATTATCACTAGGATTCCCCAAACAGGATCAAAGTGATACCTCCTAAATCCTGAGTTTTCATCTATGAGATAGATGTAATTGGATGCTAGGATTCTCACTAGATGTAGTGAGATGGTATCAATCGATCCTGGGGTGAATCACTGGAAGAGTTCCAGGGTGATAAAGACGACTGAATGTCAGTCACAGGCACTGTCTTTACCCTTAGTAAAGGGACGGTATGTTGGAAGAGTTCCAAGCTAGATACCGTGGAAAACTAGACAATAAAGGCTGGTAACATCGCTATTGAAGATACTACCAAAGAGGAAGTTTGGGTGTATATTGGTTCATAAGATGAACTAGGTTCCTGCCATTGTATGACAATGGAAGTGTGGCTTAGGCCCTGGAACCCGGGTCCCATCAGTGACCCAGACATATTCTGAGGAAGCATCACCTGATCATGGAGATAGTTGATCTCCGGGGTGATCGAGGTTAGGAGAGTAGACTCAGAGGACAACACGGCGGATCCACTCACGAAGGCCTTTTCCAAGAGAGAGACTCATATGGGATGGTTGAGTATTAGATACCGCGACCACTTCTACAGATGGCCCTAGTGCAAGTGGGAGATTGTTAGTTATATGTATGCCCTAGAGGCCATTACTGTACATTGGATGTATATTGTAGTGGATGCTGGGACATATATAGGTAGGACTTTCTTGCTCGACATGATAGTACGCTATCTGGTTACTCTTTATCTTAACATGTATACTTTCTGTCTCTCTGATTACATGTTGATAAAGCCCTTAGGATGTGTACTCGACTTCCAGGACTGTGATGCAGATCATACTAGTGGGGCCTGGATAGTCTATGAGTACATCCTTGAAATGTTCCTAGTCGAGGGAATATCGAGACGGGGCATCGATATTCCAGAGTAGACTAGCGTATATCTTCTAGACCCATGCGATGGGCGATGGATGATCCCATATCCATTGGTGTTTGACATCGGAGATAGTATGCGGGTGCTCAGTGGAGACTGGGTACACTGAACGGACTCGCCGAGAACTCCCAGATGGTATTATACCTCACGTCAGATGGCAGTTCTCTGGTGACACTGGTACAGCTTAGTCTGTTGACCCGAGATCGTCATAGAGTCTTGTGTGTCTCCCACTGTGCTTTGATTTCCACCCTACCACGGCTCTACTGAGTTGTGCAAACAGGTGGTTTTTGGGTACAGTCCCGATTCACATGGAGGCAATGAGCGATAGGAGGGGATTCGTCTCTCCTGATATTGGGAGTTGATGTTGTGCTATGCTCGACTGGCCATAACAGGAAATCCCTGGCCAGGGTTGCAGTGATATACTGGTAAGAGTTATCAGTAGTTTCACGAATGTTATGGACCTTACGTCGGCATGACTTATCGAGCTATTGGGGTCTGACGTTTACCTCCCCTAGGCGAGATATGCGACATATCAGACGAACAGACCGGACTGTACGGTAAGTGTTACTGGTTGGATTCACAGGAGTGTGAGCGGGCTTGCTCGTCGATCTTCTGATCGCTCAATACCCGGGTGGCCGTTACGTTTAGCAGACCGCTTGCGGCTTGTGGGTGTTTGATATGATCATCATCCGCTGCCGGCGTATTGACGAGTCTTTAGAGTCCTACACAGAGGTTTCCTAGCTCAAGCGAAACGAAATAGGAGCGCATATGAGATATGTGCGGGATCGAGAATAATTCGTGTATATGATACCGTATTCTATTCTCGCGATGAATGTATCGAACGGTTATATGCGATATAACCTAGTTATCGAATCAAGGATTGATTCGATAAGCCGATACATATGATACTAGTCGGTTATATCCGATATGACCGGATCGTTAAATCAAGTGTTGATTTAATGATTTAGTGCATATTTATATATTTGATATATTACTTTGCACTAACTAGTATTGGTTCACTTTAAAAGTATTTTCTCACTTGAATTGTGCAAGTTGTATATGTGATATACTTTTGTGCACAAGATTGTATCATGTTTGATGATACTTGCTCTTTTGGGTTTATGTAAAGATTAATCCATGTTTAGTGAATGGTTAGGGTTTCTTTTCTCTTATTTATTTATCCATTTATTATTGTTTTGGAAAAGATAAAGAGAAAAAGAAATGGTGGCTTAGTTTGTTTTTTCTTTAAAGCTTCTTGAAGCTTTGAACAAGTCAACCATTCTTGTTTCTTCTTTAACCCTAACCACTCATCTAAACCTTGGTTAAATCTCTACACTAAACCATGGTTGAAGTTATGATAAGTATTCTTTTTATTTTCCTTTTTAAAAGATAACACTTATCATATCTTCTTCTTCTTCTTCATCTTCTTCGACAAAAGAAAAGCTTTCTAGTTCAATGGCAACATGAGAAAACAAGTGAGAAATCCAAAACTAAAGTCTACCCACTTCCTATTTCTTCATCCTCTACCTCTTGCCAAGTTGTATAGGGTGTTTACTTCACAAGTTTTCAAAGCTTGATGAAGTTGGAGCTTGTTCTTATGATACCTCGACGTAGATCATCTTCGGCATCGAACCGACGATCAAGCTCGCCCATTCTTCGATGATATCGATGCTAGAGTCATGGGTTCGTTTTGGACAGCGGAGGGACTTCATCACGGAGCCTAGGAGGTGGTGGACCGGATCTACAAAGGTTGTAGTCACTTTCCCTTAGCATTTAATTCGATTACTTGCTTGCTTTGCCTTGATTTCTAGTTAACGATCCGTTCTAGGTTTTCTCGGCACCATAATTTTTAGAAATTTGCGTGTTTCATCACTTGTGAGACTTCACTAGAGTGCCAAGGAACCCTACACTGTTTGCACGACTCCTTTGAGCCGTGATAGGGTAGTAATCTAAGAACAGTGGGACACACTCGAGGTGAAGTAGCAGTGTCAAGTCTGCGGACTATGCTGTATTCATGTCACCTGGGAACTGTTCACTGACGACTGGTATAAAACCAACCAACAGTTCCCTGTGAGTCCTGTCCGGTGTACCCGTAACCTAACGAGCACCTGCATACTATCTCCAGTACGACGTACTGACGGCTGTGGGACAGACCATTTCCCCAACTGGGATGAGAAGCGTACACACTAGTCTACTCCGGAGTATCGATGCTCTGTCTCGATAATCCAACGACTAGGGACCTGAATAAGGATGTGCTTGCAGACTACCCAGCCCCCACTAGTGTGACTGCCATCACAACGCTGGTAGTCAAGCAAGATCCTAAGAGCTCTATCAATACGTATACTCACATATTAAGATAGAAAAAACCAAGTAGCATACTACCATATTTAGCAAGACTGTTATATACATGTGAATATCCCAAGCTTCCATTAAGTAATATACAAACTAGTATGATACAATAATGGCCCCTAGGGCATATACACTAACAGGTTGAGTGTCATGACTGCTTTTCTAAATGATGTTTTAGAAAATTGCGTCTATAAGTACACAGCCAGAGGGCTTCGTAGACAGTGGGAGCAGCGGAAACGTGTGCAAGATTTTTTATGTGATAAAACAGGCATCGCGGAGTTGGAACATCTGTTTTGATGTGGTAGTCAAAGAGTTTGACTTCATCAAAATGGTAGATGAACCTTGTATATACAAAAAGGTAGTACGGAGTATGGTGGTGATCCTCGTAGAGTACGTGGATGACATACTCTTGATAGGGAAGGAGTTTCCTATGCTACGCTCGGTCAATCTCCTCTTATCACAAGGATTCTCCCTATAGGATCATAGTGATACCTCCTGAATCCTGGATTTTGGATCTATGAGATAGATCTAATTGGATGTTAGGATACTCACTAGTTGTAGTGAGATGGTATCAATCGATCTTGGGGAGAATCACTGGAAAGGTTCCACGGTGATAAGGACGATTGAATGTCAGTCGCAGGCATTGTCTTTACCCTCAGTGGAGGGACGGTATGTTGGAAGAGTTCCAAGCTAGATACCGTGACTTACTAGACGATTAAAGGCAAGATACATCGTTACCAAGGATGCTACCAAAGAGGCAGTCTGGATATATATAAGTTCATGAGATGAAGTTCGTTCCTACCATTGTGTGACAATGGAGTTGTGGCTTTTGCCAAGGAACCCCCGTCCCATCTGAAATCCAGATATAATTCTTAGGCAGTATCACCTGATCATGGAGATGGTTGATCTTCAGGGAGATCGAAGTTAGGAGAGTAGACACAGAGGACAACAGCGTGGATCCACTCACAAAGGCCTTTTTCCCAGTAGAGACTTTTATGGGATGGTAGAGTATGATATACTTCAACCGCAGCTAATTGTTGGGTATGTGATACCACAACAGATGGCCCTAGTGCAAGTGGGAGATTGTTAGTTATATGTATGCCCTAGAGGCCATTACTATACATACGATATATATTGCAGTGGATGCTTGGACATATATAGGGAGGACCTTCTTGCTCGATATGATAGTACGCTATTTGGTTGCTCTTTATCTTAACATTTACTCTAATTGTCTCTATGTTACATGTTGATAAAGCCCTTAGGATATGTACTCGACTACCGAGACTATGATGAGATCATACTAGTGGGGCCACAGTAGTCGACGAGTACATCCTATAACTGTTCGTAGTCGAGGGTGTATCGAGACAGGGCATCGATACACCAGAGTAGACTAGCATATACGCATCTTGACCCATATGATGGGCGATGGATGATCCCATATCCATCGGTATTTGACATCAAGGATGGTGTACGGGTGCTCAGTGGAGACTGGGTACACTGGACGGACTCGCCGAGAACTCCCAGATGGTATTATACCTCACGTCAGATGGCAGTTCTCCGGTGACACTGGTACAGTGTAGTCTGTTGACCCGAGATCGTCATAGAGTCTTGTGTGATTCCCAATGTGCTTTGATTTCCATCATACCACGTCCAAGAGGGCGTGCAAAAAGGTGGCTTTTGGGTACAGTCCCGAATCACATGGAGGCAATGAGCGATAGGAGGGGATTCGTCTCTCCCGGTATAGGGAGTTGATGTTGTGCTGTGTTCGATTGGCTATAACCGGAAATCCCTGGCCAGGGTTGCTGAGATTTACTGGTATGTGTTATCAGTAGTTTCTCGAACTGTTATGGAACTCATATCGACACGACTTATCGAGCTACTGGGGTCTGACGTTTACCACCCCTAGGCGAGATATGCGACATATCAGACGAAGAGACCGGACTGTACGGGAGTGTTACTGATTGGATTCACAAGAGAATATATAGGCTTGCTTGTTGATCTTCTGAGCGCTCAATACCTGGGTAGCTGTTACGTTTAGCTGACCGCTTGCAGCTTGTGGGTGTTTGATATGATCATCACCTACTACCGGCGTATTGACGATTCTTTAGAGTCCTACACAGAGGTTTCTTGGCTCAGGAAAAATGGAGTCGGAGCACATATATGATATGTGCGGGACCGAGGATAATGCGGTATGTGATATCGTATTGGATTCTCGCGATATAAGATATCGGCCGGGTATATGTGATATACCCGGGTCATCGTATTAGTCGGTTATTTGTGAAATAGCCGGATTATCAGATCAAGTGTTGATTCGATAATTTAATGTATAATAATATATATGATATATTAAATTACATTAACTAATATTAGCTCACTAAAAGATTCATTTTCTCACGGGATAATATATTGATATATATGCGATATATGTTAATTGTATTATTTTCTATTGTTACAAAATATATTGTATATGTGATATATAATATTGTAACATGTTAGGGTTACAAATTTAACAATGGTTTAGGGTTTAAACTTGGTTAGGGTTTGGATTAGGGTTAGCTTTTGCATGAAGCTTCCATGAAGCTTCATGAAGCAGTGACTTTGTTTTTAGCTAGATATTTTGTCAACCCAATCCAAACCATTAACTCTAGTCAATTCTCTACATGGGTTAACTCCTTCATGCCTAACCCTTGGTTAGATTTGTAACCACTACAATAATTCATTATTCATCACAAATGAATTCCTTCTTCTTCTTCCTTGAGTTCTTTCTTGAAAAAGCTTTCTAGTTTTGCTTTTGTGATGAAAGTGAGTGAGAAAAAGATTATAAATGATAGCAAAAATCCTACTACATCATCCTCATCTATTCTTGCCATTTAGATGAGGGTCTTCACATCATTTCATGAGTGATAGCTTGTGTTAACGAAACTTCAAGGTGGATCATCTATGTTATCGAAGATCGGAAGCAAGACTGCATCTTTCTCTTCGTGAAGCCTCTCGAGAGTCCGGAACACGATGATCGCAGCGTAGGGACCTCAACTCGGAGCTTAAGAAGTGAAGGACCGGATCTACAAAGGTTGTAATTGTAGGGTTCCTGGGCACCCTAGTGAGGTCTCACAAGGCATCGAACATGCCAATATAAAATTTTAAGGGTGCCGAGAGACCCGACTACGGATCGTTTGCTAGATGTCTAGGCGAAACATGAGCTAGTTTACAACTAAACTATAAGATTACGGAAATACAACCTTTGTAGATCCGGTGCTCCACCTCCACGGCTCCGCAATGAAGTCATCTCCGCTGTCCAAGTGAATTCCCGGGCTCTAGCATCGGCTTCGTCGGAGAAATGGCGAGCTAGGTCGTCGATGTCCATGCCGAAGATGATCTACGTCGAGGCATCGCTAAATCAAGCTCCGACTTCACCAAGTCAAGAAACTTGTGAAGAAAACACACTCTACTACTTGGCAAGAGGTAGAGGATGAAGAAATAGGAAGTGGGTAGACTTTAGAATTGGATTTCTCACTCATTTCATCAATCCACCATTGATGAAGTCAAGGTTTTCTTCTTGAGTTCAAGGAAGAAGAAGAAGAAGTGTTATGATAAGTTATTTTTAAATAGAAAAGAAAATCCATTCTTATCATAACTTTTACCATGGTAAAGTGTAGAGAACTAACTAAGGTTCAAATGAATGGTTAGGGTTAAGCATGAGACAAAATGGTGACTTAGTCAAACCTTCATTAATCTTTATGAAATAAACAAATGATAGCCACCATTTTCTCTTTATGCAAATTTATTTTCCAAAAGAAATAGATAAATAAATAAGGGAATAAAACAAAACCCTAACCATTATCATGTAACCATGGTTTGATCTTTACACTAAAACCCTAGCATAACATGTAAACATGTATCATCAAACATGATACAATCTAGTGTACAAAAAGTATATCACATATACAATGTGCACATCCGAGTGAGAAAATCCATCTTAAGTAAACCGATACTAGTTGATGCAAAGTAATATATCAAATATATAAATATGCATTAAATCATTAAATCAACACTTGATTCAATGATCCGGTCATATCGCATATAACCGACTAGTATCCTATGTATCGGCTTATCGAATCAATACTTGATTCGATAACTAGGTTATATCGCATACAACCAAATGACACATTCATCGCGAGAATAGAATACGGTATCACATACACGCATTATTCTCGGTCCCGCACATATCTCATATGCGCTCCTATTTCGTTTCGCTTGAACCAGGAAACCTCTGTGTAAGACTCTAAAGACTCGTCAATACGCCGGCAGCAGGTGATGATCATATCAAACACGCACAAGCCGCAAGCGGTCTGCTAAACGTAACGGCCACCCGGGTATTGAGCGATCAGAAGATCGACGAGCAAGCCCGCTCACACTCCAGTGAATCCAACCAGTAACACTACCGTACAGTCCGGTCTGATCGTCTGATATGTCGCATATCTCGCCTAGGGGTGGTAAACGTCAGACCCCAATAGCTCGATAAGTCGTGTCGATATGAGGTCTATAACAATTCGAGAAACTACTGGTAACACTTACCAGTAAATCTCAGCAACCCTGGCCAGGGATTTCCTGTTATAGCCAATCGAACACAGCGCAACATCAACCCCCTATACCGGGAGAGACGAATCCCCTCCTATCGCTCATTGCCTCCATATGACTTGGGACTATACCCAAAAACCACCGTTTTGCATGCCCTCTTAGACGTGGTAAGATGGAAATCAAAGCACAATGGGAACCACACAAGACTCTATGACGATCTCGGGTCTACAGACTACTCTGTACCAGTGTCACCAGAGAACTTCCATCTGACGTGAGGTATAATACCATCTGGGAGTTCTCGGCGAGTCCGTCCAGTGTACCCAGTCTCCACTGAGCACCCATATATCATCTCCGATGTCAAACACCAATGGATATGGGATCATCCATCGCCCATCTGTATGGGTCGAGAAGGTATACGCTAGTCTACTCTGGTATATCGATACCCCGTCTCGATACACCCACGACTAGGGACTTTGAAGGATGTACTTATGGACTACCATGTCCCCACTAGTATGATCCGCATCATAGTCTAGGTAGTCAAGTACACATCCTAAGGGCTTTACCAACATGTAACAGAGAGACAATCAATGTACGCGTTAAGGTAAAGGGTAACCAGATAGCATACTATCATGTCGAGCAAGAAAGTCCTCCTTATATATGTCCCAGCATCCACTACAATATACATCCTATGTACAGTAATGGCCTCTAGGGCATACATATAACTAATAATTTCCCACTTGCGCTAGGGCCATCTGTAGCAGTGGTCGAAGTATCTCATACTCAACCATCCCATAAAAGTCTCTCTCTGGGAATAGGCCTTCGTGAGTGGATCCGCTACGTTATCCTCTAAGTCTGCTCTCCTTACCTCGATCACCCTGGAGATCAACCATCTCCATGATTAATTGATACTGCCTTAGAATAAGTCTGGATCACTGATGGGACCGGCGTTCCTCGGCATAAGCCACAACTCCATTGTCTCACAATGGTAGGAACGTAGTTCATCTCATGAACTAATATACATCCAAACATCCTCTTTGGTAGCATCTTGAGTAGCGATGTATCCAGCCTTTATCGTCTAGTATGTTACGGTATCTAGCTTGGAACTCTTCCAACATACCGTCCCTTTATTGAGGGTAAAGACAATGCCTGCGACTGACATTCAGTCGTCTTTATCACCCTGGAACACTTCCAGTGATTCTCCCCAGGATCGATTGATACCATCTCACTACAGCTAGTGAGAATCCTAACATCCACTTAGATCTATCTCATAGATCCAAAATCCAGGATTTAGTAGGTA
Organism: Agapanthus africanus; assembly: GCA_030015575.1. NCBI lineage: Eukaryota > Viridiplantae > Streptophyta > Magnoliopsida > Asparagales > Amaryllidaceae > Agapanthus > Agapanthus africanus. The sequence goes on from JASDDO010000016.1 coordinate 151,998,641, forward strand.
TCACTTTGATCCTATATGGAGAATCATTGTGATAAACGGAGATTGATCGAGCGTAGCATAGGAAACTCCTTCCCTATCAAGAGTATGTCATCCACGTACTCTACGAGGATCACCACCATACTCCCTACTACCTTTTTGTATATACAAGGTTCATCTACCATTTTGATGATGTCAACTTCTTTGACTAATCCATCAAAACAGATGTTCCAACTCCGCGATGCCTGCTTTATCCTATAAAGCATCTTGCACACGTTTCCGCTGCTCCCACTGTCTACGAGGCCCTCTGGCTGTGTACTTATAGACGCACTCTTCTAAAACATCATTTAGAAAAGCAGTCATGACACCCAACCACCAGATATCTTAGTCATGGTATGTAGCCGTGGCAAGTAGGATCCGGATGGACTTAAGCATAGGCACTGGAAAAGGTTTCATCATTATCCACGCCTGGTTGATGACGAAGACCTTTAACAAGTCTAGCTTTGAAAGTCTCAACCTTTCTAAGTACACCAAGTAATCTTCTCAAGATATACTTGCTCCTGATGGGGATTTAACCCTTCAAATATAGCAACCAAAGTCCATACTTTGTTGGTGTATAAGGATTCCATCTCAGATCGCTAAGCATCCAGCCATTCTTACAGAGTCTCACTCCTGATGGCCAGCTCGAAGCTAGTTGGGTCATCATCTCATGATGCAATCCTCGCTCCCACTGTCATAGAGAAACCGAAGTATCTCTCAGGTGGGTGAGGAACCCTACTAGATCGGCAGAGAGGCTGAGGTTCGTTGGAATCTACTGAATCCTTTGGTTTTATCAAATCATCGGCTGCAAGTTGTATAGCTGGAACCTTTCCAGTTGTACATTACAGACCTTGCCTCGAGCTTGTCCGGATTTTGCTTTTCAGACATAGGCCGGACAACCCCAAATCTTAACTAGCTTAAGCCATGGGCTCTTCCCATTCCATATCACATATGAAGCGGTAGGCAACTGATTTGATTGGAACCCTATTCAATAGGTATGCAACTTCTCAAGTGCATAACCCCTTAAGGAAAAAGGTAACTCAGTAGTACTCATCATAGAGCACACCATATCAAATAGGGTGTATCTGCTCCGCCCCGACATACCATCGTGCAATGGTGTATACGGAGGAGTAATGCTGAGAGAGAATCTCATTCTCCTTTAAAATAGTCCAGGATTTCCGTGCACAAGTATTCTCCTCCTTGATCACATCAAAGGACATAATACTTATACCCGTATTTTGGTTCTCTACTTCTAACTTATTTTCTGTGAATATCTCAAAAGGTTCGGACTTGTGTTTCAACAGGAACATATGTCTGAATCTAAAGAGATCATCAGAGAACGTAATGAAGTATAAAGAACCAATCCTGGCATGTGTATACAGGGGACCTACATACATCAACATGTATCATCCCAAGAGCTCATTAACTCTTTCTCTGTTTCCAGTAAACGGAGCTATGGTCATCTTATCATTGTGACATGACTGGCGAGTTTCATAAGATGTAAATTCAAACTGATTTAAATATGCATCTAAATGTAACTCAGCTAGTCGGGTCGCATTGATATGACCTAGTCTACAATACCTCAAGAAGGATTCGTTCATTTCTGAACTCTTCCTCTTGTGTGTGTTCTGTATACTAAGAACTGTAGTTTGATTTAGAACATCAATGCTTTTAGATAACGTGCCTGAACCGATCAACTTTTGATATAGGAAATGTTCAAAACATTATTCAACAATATAAAATTTTATCATTTCTTTACTAATAAAGAGAGTGATATGATTTTGTATATCAGGTTCGGTATATAATAACATACGTTCAGAATCAATGTATTCTGGTAATATAGGGTGACAGTGACCGACAGACTTGGCTGCAACTCTTGCCCCGTTTTCTGTCTCATGAAACTTATCACCCGTTCTCAGTTTTTCTACCTTTTTGTAGCCCTATGTAACAGATTACATATCTGGGATCCTGATCCGGTATCATATACCAAGGATGCGGAGGATACTGAGAAACAGTTCTGTATAATGAACATACCCGAAGATGATGCATCAGCATGTACTCTCTTCGTTTGGGCGGCACGGGAAATCTGGTATTCCCCAATTTCCTGCTCTGTCTTATAACAATTATAAGTTGGAGCGGGACCAACGTTCCCCAGCTCAGTATAACAAGCGGGTTCGGTCAATAATCCGTATTATTATCTTGATTAAGGCGTGATATGGTCGCTACCAGGAGAGAGAGAGAAGAAAACACTCAGCGTGCGCTCTTGCAAGAATAGATTGGTTTTATTTTATCTAATCAGGATGGCTCCCACTGCTTTTTATCAAATCTTCCTTCAAACCCTAAAAGGAAAGACTAGCCGGGATTAATTACACACTACAAGTTCGCCAATCTTTCAGCCAGGCCAGTGTCGGTACTTTGAGGGAGGTCCCCCGTGCTTTCGCACGAACCTAATTAATGTAAACCTCGTTTTCCCAGAGGCATAACCCCGTTGACACCTTTCTAGACACCTACTTGATCGGCTAATTGTAATGTGTAAAACTCTCCCAGGAGTAACTCTTACTCGCAGCGGGTATCGGGATCCAACTATCTCATAGAAGGTATGCAATCTCATTGCAAATTTCAACACTTGAAATTCCCGATAATATTTTGCCCCGAACGATCTATGACCTTGACAAGGTCAACAAACCATAGACCGCAAGTCAAGTTCAACCCGTTATTTCTTGATTGAATCAAACCCACCCGCACGACCCTTGACAAGGTCAACAAGGCCGCACGACTACCCTAACCCAATCTGCATCATATGCATAAGCAGATAAATACTGGTTAGCTACCGCACACTGCGCCTTGACAAGGTCAACAAACGAAGCACGAATACTAAACAGGACTTATCTGAAATGACAGAGGGCTACGACAGGTTTTTTTGAAAACCTATTGCGTAATGAACTTGATATCGTTGTAGAATCAAATGATTTTAAAATGGAGTGTTTTTGAGGCTTTTCCAGTTTTGCTAAAGGAGTCACTCCCGGTGAAGGGATCGTCGGTCCTTTCCTCGTCGAATGAGGTGCGGGATATATCATATATATCGCTGTGCAAAGCAAAAACACTTAAAAGCTATCAAAAGACAAACCGAGTGCGTAGCATCTGCCAGTTATTGCTAAAGGAGTCACTCCCGGTGAAGGGATCTCGGTCCTTTCCCTATCGAATAAGGTGCAGGATATATCACATATACCGCTGTGCAAAGCAAGAACTGTAGCTACTTGTTTTATTTTGAAATTCGATTCTACAACATCTTCGGTTTCTTTTATTTCATTAATCTCATTAATGAAGTCCCATCATCTAAGTACCTAAGCATCACAGATAAATACGACGTACACTTATGCCATCCGCATTCGCCTCGATGTCCCTTCGTGCACCGTTAGGTTAGGTAACTAACGGCAGAGCGGGGCAGGGCTAGCACGGGTGTAAAACATAAGTAACGTCTATATAATATATCATATATACTATATACTATATCTATCACAGAACATCACATGATCACATCACAGATATCGCAGCAGAAGAATCATATGAAATATTGGATATACTAGGACGTCCGTGTTTTGAATACGAGCCAGTATAAAACACGGATTCCACGGTCGTGATGAATAACCAAACCAACACCCCTAGACCCCTACGAGAGCGGCAAGCAACCCTACCAATTCTAGAGTTAGGAGACCCGGACTCAACTCCTCGAGTTGGTCTCCCACTGGACTCCAGAACCCGGTTACTTGTGCTCCCCTCCTTGGGTCTATCCTAGTGCGGAAAAGTAAATAATATACAACGGGTGACAACTTCCGCAACCTGGAAGTGCCCCAATAAAAGAATATTACATACAAGTTTTTACATGAATGAAAATGAAAAACACTCATCTCACATAAAAACCCCCGGCTATTCAAACACGACGATCAAATATAACATATCCAGCAACACATAACATCACATGTCATCAACGTAAGTAAATATGCGCATCCCAATTGTCGTTGACATATAGCAACGAAACCGGCGATATCACATATTACACTTACGGTCACAGAAAAGAAAATGTAAAACTACAACAGTTGGAATCCGCAACCTCCTCAGATATCGCATGCCTGACCAAATGAATTCTTTAGACATCGCATGCCTAACAATTATAAACCCCACATTTTAGTCTCAAAATCGAAAATACTTTTCAATATCAAGTCGGGCAATTCAACAGGATTCCCGACATCCTGATCGAATGCTCGTCGCAAACTTCAGTAGATGACCGCACCCCTGATACCGTCGACGAAGTGCACCAAGGCGGAACACCGCTGCCGCGAGCACCCGGACGGATGCTTTCGGCGACGGGGTTCTCCTACAGTCACTTGGTCGGGGCTATGGAGTGAGGCTGTCTATTAAGTTTACCCGGCGAGTATCCGCGTACGCTACGTGATTGCGACGGACTTTTGATCACATCAAAATTCCGTGGTAACCGATCAAGTGAGACTAAACTGCTACGTTTATAACATTCATTCAGTTATCTCATAACTTCTTGTGAATTCCAATTATTGTATCCCATTCCGGATAAATAGAAAATGTCAAACTTTCCGATCGAACAATCGAACACCCAAGTTTTCCCGATACAGATCAACACATGAAACAAGTCTAAAAACATTCAGTTCGTGCCTCAGTACCAACGGTCCAGCCGTAGAAGGGTCAAGCCAACGCCTCACATGTGGCACGCCGTACTGCCCCAAACCCGAAGGTTCAAAGGGTAGTTCAAGACGGTCACATAATCGAGTTAAGGTTTGTTGTCTTCTAGAGGGACCATCGTGTTACTTGCACTACTTAGAACGTGATTAAACTACAGAAATATCCAACACTTGGAAATTTCCCGACAGGGGAAAAATTGGGTATTTATATCCGGTCGAACTTTTTAACATATTCAAAAAAAAATTATGCGGAACGACACATAGACAAAGTTTGACAATCCGATCGAATGTATGAACTCCCAATACAACCCAAATTACTCAACTCTTTATTTCAGATTAAAAATTCCCAGGAAAACCAGCACTGAAAAATAGGAGTTACTGTGCTAAATTCAATGGCAGATAAGACAAAAGGGCCACTGAAGGGCCGCATCAGCACGCTATTGCCGCGGTTCCGCCGCACTTTAGAAAGATCATTAGGTAATTTTTGCATCGTAATTCTTAGATTTACCTGCTGATTTTTCTGCATATTTTTAATTTGCAAAAATCCACATTTTACAAAAATGTCCAGAGAGCATGATTGTGATCGGGTTTCGGGTTCGTTCGGACTTCAAATTCCGTCTGGACTTCGCCTAAGGCTCTAGCTAGGCTCTGATACCACTGTAGGGTTCCTGGGCACCCTAGTGAGGTCTCACAAGGTATCGAACATGCCAATATAAAATTTTACGGGTGCCGAGAGACCCGACTACGGATCGTTTGCTAGATGTCTAGGCGAAACATGAGCTAGTTTACAACTAAACTATAAGATTACGGAAATACAACCTTTTTAGATCCGGTGCTCCACCTCCACGGCTCCGCAATGAATTCATCTCCGCTGTCCAAGAGAATTCCCGGGCTCTAGCATCGGCTTCGTCGGAGAAATGGCGAGCTAGGTCGTCGATGTCCATGCCGAAAATGATCTACGTCGAGGCATCGCTAAATAGAGCTCTGAATTCACCAAGTCAAGAAACTTGTGAAGAAAACACACTCTACTACTTGGCAAGAGGTAGAGGATGAAGAAATAGGAAGTGGGTAGACTTTAGAATTGGATTTCTCACTCATTTCATCAATCCACCATTGATGAAGTCAAGGTTTTCTTCTTGAGTTCAAGGAAGAAGAAGAAGAAGTGTTATGATAAGTTATTTTTAAATAGAAAAGAAAATCCATTCTTATCATAACTTTTACTATGGTAAAGTGTAGAGAACTAACTAAGGTTCAAATGAATGGTTAGGGTTAAGCATGAGACAAAATGGTGACTTAGTCAAACCTTCATTAATCTTTATGAAATAAACAAATGATAGCCACCATTTTCTCTTTATGCAAATTTATTTTCCAAAAGAAATAGATAAATAAATAAGGGAATAAAACAAAACCCTAACCATTATCATATAACCATGGTTTGATCTTTACACTAAAACCCTAGCATAACATGTAAACATGTATCGTCAAACATGATACAATCTAGTGTACAAAAAGTATATCACATATACAATGTGCACATCCGAGTGAGAAAATCCATCTTAAGTAAACCGATACTAGTTGATGCAAAGTAATATATCAAATATATAAATATGCATTAAATCATTAAATCAACACTTGATTCAATGATCCGGTCATATCGCATATAACCGACTAGTATCCTATGTATCGGCTTATCGAATCAATACTTGATTCGATAACTAGGTTATATCGCATACAACCAAATGACACATTCATCGCGAGAATAGAATACGGTATCACATACACGCATTATTCTCGGTCCCGCACATATCTCATATGCGCTCCTATTTCGTTTCGCTTGAACCAGGAAACCTCTGTGTAGGACTCTAAAGACTCGTCAATACGCCGGCAGCAGGTGATGATCATATCAAACACCCACAAGCCGCAAGCGGTCTGCTAAACGTAATGGCCACCCGGGTATTGAGCAATCAGAAGATCGACGAGCAAGCCCGCTCACACTCCAGTGAATCCAACCAGAAACACTACCGTACAGTCCGGTCTGATCGTCTGATATGTCGCATATCTCGCCTAGGGGTGGTAAACGTCAGACCCCAATAGCTCGATAAGTCGTGTCGATATGAGGTCTATAACAATTCGAGAAACTACTGGTAACACTTACCAGTAAATCTCAGCAACCCTGGCCAGGGATTTCCTGTTATAGCCAATCGAACACAGCGCAACATCAACACCCTATACCGGGAGAGACGAATCCCCTCCTATCGCTCATTGCCTCCATGTGACTCGGGACTGTACCCAAAAACAACCGTTTTGCACGCCCTCTTGGACGTGGTAAGATGGAAATCAAAGCACAGTGGGAACCACACAAGACTCTATGACGATCTCGGGTCTACAGACTACTCTGTACCAGTGTCACCAGAGAACTGCCATCTGACGTGAGGTATAATACCATCTGGGAGTTCTCGGCGAGTCCGTCCAGTGTACCCAGTCTCCACTGAGCACCCATATATCATCTCCGATGTCAAACACCAATGGATATGGGATCATCCATCGCCCATCTGTATGGGTCGAGAAGTTATACGCTAGTCTACTCTGGTATATCGATACCCCGTCTCGATACACCCACGACTAGGGACTTTGAAAGATGTACTTATGGACTACCATGTCCCCACTAGTATGATCCGCATCATAGTCCAGGTAGTCAAGTACACATCCTAAAGGCTTTACCAACATGTAACAGAGAGACAATCAGTGTACGCGTTAAGGTAAAGGGTAACCAGATAGCATACTATCATGTCGAGCGAGAAAGTCCTCCCTATATATGTCCCAGCATCCACTACAATATCATCCTATGTACAGTAATGGCCTCTAGGGCATACATATAACTAACAGTAATCCCTCTCACTTAGTGTTAAAGAGTTTAACATGCTTGTTTTTGCCTAAACCCTAGTTTAAAGATCCGGCTTTGGGTTGTTCGGCACGACTAAAATTTTAATCGGGCATGGTTGATGCCTCATAGAACCTTGTGAGCGTGCCTAGCATCCCTACAACTACTCCTCGAAACGGGTCTCGAAATCCAACAGCTATCATGAAAACTCATGGTGGACGACTCATACATCATGAGAAAACAGCAACTTGCATTTTAAAAAGAGAGAGAGAGAGAAGTTTATATATATTCTTGCGGTTCCCCCCCCCCCCCAAATCCCGAAATCTCAAGAAAATCCGAAATCCAAAAATCTAGAGTAAGTAAATAGTGAATATCGTCATAATACTGCATAACAGTGAATAATAATATGCATGAATTTGCAAGTAATAAGTGCAATGTCTAAACTGGCATATAAAACAAGTACACTAATATCATGTCGAAACTATCAGCTAACAAGCTATGTCAATAAAATAATATTCTCTAAAGTGTACATGACATGGCAATTACCGATGATGATGTGTGTGAGTCGGCGAGTAAGTGTATGTGGAACATACGCATCATCGGTAATGGTGCTGGTGTCCTGACAGCATGATCTCAATATTAACATATGAAAACACAATATAAGCATGCGATGCGATGCGAACAGCAATAATATGCGGGAGCTGAATAATAAACAAAATGATAACTAATCTGCATTATTTAAATATGAGTCATACAGGTTTTCCATTTGAAATAACACGAATCGTGTGTTTAGAAAATAGAGACTACGATGTTTTTAAGAAAATGTACGTCCTTTGAAACATCCGTAGAATCCCTTAAGCTGCCTTTTAAATACTCACGATTCATTTGTTTTGAAATAGGTATGACTCGAGTTTAATCTACCATTTACAAGTAAACTACAGGACTAACTAAAAGGCTGATCGAAAGGTAAGGAAGCCGCCTAACATCTGAGTTGATACATATATATATATATATAATAGTCGGTGATCCCGCCTCAATAGTATCCCATACGATATCCTATATAATATGACATCCTCGAGTCAAGAGTGTGGATCTATCATCAATATACAGCTCGTACGGTAAATCCGTCGTACGACATCCTAAATCTGGGTACGGGTCAAATATCACATCTATCCCATTATTCATCTGGTATCCTCTTTATCCAACATCATGATCCGGGGTACTGATCTACGTCTAGTACAATACTGATACCATCTAAGTATATGCATGCATGTGTATGAAAACACCACGCCTAAAGGACCCGCTAAAACATCATTTCGTATCTCAAATACAAACCATGTCACTTCACCGATCTCATGGCATCCAGCCCAAACTCATCGACTCATCTCCAATCCTAAGTACTATCCTCATAATCCGTGTATATGTGTACATATATATATACACACACACATACATATCCCATACCCATGTGAAAATATATATACATATCCCCATATACGCACAAGTAAAAATAAATGTATGCATGTGTGTGTGCGCATGTAGGTGTAATCTCTATTCTAGGGTTTCGCAACTAACACTAAACTAATCCATGAACATAAAACCCTATCATGATAAACAATAATCATATAACAACATATATTATGTGTGTGTGTGTATGTATGTATACGTATTCGTATACATCACTACGAAACTGTGGGGGTGCTATACGCCATCCACCCGACTTCCCCCGTAGATATATATCTACTCACTTTGCATCTTGCGTGTCGATGCCGATGTCGCCATCTTCTTCTTCAACATCTTTACATCCACATGGGGGGGGTACCTACACATATAACACAAACGCAAATGCGCATTAAAATCACATCAGAAAACCAAAACGACATGCTAAGGCCTATAGGTTAGAACCTATGGACCACGCCTTTAAAACCACCACCAACCCTCGATATCGTCGTACAAACTTCAAGTGATCGAGGTAAAACACAGATACTAAAATTCAGAATTCAAAATACGAGAAACAAAACCACGAATCAAAGCAACAACTCTTGAAAATGGTCCCAGATTTTACCCTAGGTTAAATTAGCCAATTTTGCATATGTAAAGGGTCTAGTTTAAAGCAAATGGGGACATGAACCAAACACGAACCCCATAGCTCCAGGCCTGGCCGCAATTTGTGGCCAGAAAGACTTTATTTGCGGACAAGAAGAGGGTTCAGGGGCTGAGGTCTTAGGTGATGCTTCCTAGGTGCCTGTTGATCTCTCTGTGTTTGCTAATTAATTTTCAGGTCACCCGGGTATTAGCAAATTTCATTATACCCTCACAGAATCCACAATTCTCCGATATCGGGTTTTCTAAGTTCGTATTCCGGGGTTTAAGTCTCAGGTTCAGTCCACTATATCATCACAACAGGTGTTATAGTCCCTAATTACACCTCAATTACACCTTTGGAATCAATTCAAACCCTAATCCCTAACTTGGAATTTCCAAAGTTCGCTAACTATACAATATCGATTCTAAACTTGTATGGATACATAAGGAATTGAAATGCTAATCAAATTATGCAGAAATTACCTCATTTGGCAAATCAAGAAATTTCTTGAGTTGCCCTAAGTGTCCAAAATCAAAACTTGCTTGGTCCAAAGTGTTTGCCATGAGCTTGTGCATATTTTAAATGAAATGGGGATGGGGTTTTTGGTTGTTTTGATGGTGTTTTGTGGCTTGAAGAGGGGGAAGGAGAGTGTGCTGCCATGGGGAGAAGAGGAGAGGAAAGTGAAGAGGAAAATAATGAAGGGGGGAAATGCCAAGACCAAGGTTTGACCCTCACCTCTCTCTCTCATGCCCATCCCTCAATTCTTTAATGTTTTCTTTTCTCTTTTCTTTTCTTTTCTTCTCTTTAAATTTTGAACCATGCATGAAAAAGAAGAAGAAAGCAAGTAGGAAAATGCAACAAGTGTGAAAAATGACATGTGCATGTCATACGCACAAAACACGCTTAAAGCCCGATTAGCGATATTTAATCGCAATTAGCACTAAAATAGTGAATAATAAATCATAAACTTTCATGATTTTCTTAATTTCAATAAAACATCCTCTTTTTAATAATTTCCATAATTTTCCAAATTTTTCCCAATTTATCGGTATTTAATTATACTGAAATATTAAAATATTTATTATTTATTTATAAAAATTCCAAAAAATAATATTTTATTTTTTCTGAAATGTTACACCTGTCTAACCAGATCCATGATCTCCGAAAAACGAGCATCTATGGGCTGTGTCTCTCGAATACGATCCAATAACTGAGGACGGGTGCGAACATGAGCTAACTGTCCTCCTGTCGATGTGAACTCAAACTGTACACGGCTATCACACAGAATCTGCCAGCCTGCAGAAGACTGTCTCTGCATAGTGCACAAATGAGATATGATACCTCCAGGCCTCCGACTCAAAGCATCTGCTACAACATTCGCTTTGCCCGGATGATAAAGAATCTCGCAATCATAATCCTTTACGAGTTCCATCCATCGACGCTGCCTCAGATTTAGATCACACTGCTGAAAAATATATTTCAAACTCTTGTGATCTGTGAATATCTGGCACGACTCACCGTACAAGTAATGCCTCCAAATCTTCAGTGCGAATACCACAACGGCCATCTCTAAGTCATGAGTGGGATAGTTCTGCTTGTGCCTCTTTAGCTGCCGAGAAGCATAAGCGACGACCCTGCCGTGCTGCATCAACACACAGCCTAAACCCACTCGAGAGGCGTCACAATAAACAACAAAACCACCTGACCCACAAGGTAAAGATAAGACTGGTGTAGTCGTCAAGCGAGTCTTCATATGCTGGAAACTCTGCTCACACGCCTCTGTCCAAAGAAATGGAACATCCTTCCTGGTCAATCCGGTCAGCGGTGCAGCGATCCGAGAAAAATCCTGCACAAAACGTCGGTAGTAACCAGACATACCCAAGAAACTGCGAACCTCTGTAACTGATACAGGTCTGGGCCAGTGTTGTACTGTTTCGATCTTCTTTGGGTCCACACGTATACTATCTCTTGTAACTACATGACCCAAGAAATCCACACTATCCAGCCAGAAAGCACACTTGGAGAATTTAGCGAACAGTTGATGCTCCTTCAAGGTCTGCAATGTGATACGCAAGTGCTGCTCATGCTCCTCCCAGCTCCGAGAATAAACAAGAATATCATCAATGAATACAATAATAAACCGATCAAGGAATGGCCTGAAAATGCGGTTCATCATATCCATGAAAGCTGCTGGGGCATTTGTGAGCCCGAATGACATCACCAGAAACTCATAATGCCCATATCGTGTGCGAAAAGTAGTCTTCGGAATGTCATCCTTCCGAACTCTCAACTGATGATACCCTGACCGCAAATCAATCTTCGAGAAATAGCCAGCTCCCTGCAGCTGATCGAATAAGTCATCAATACGAGGTAGTGGATACCTATTTCGCACAGTAACTCGATTCAACTGCCTATAGTCGATGCACAGTCTCATGCTGCCGTCCTTCTTTTTAACGAACAAGACAGGAGCTCCCCACGGTGATACACTCGGACGAACAAGTCCTCTATCCAACAACTCCTGCAACTGACCTTTGAGTTCCTTCAACTCCGTCGGGGCCATCTGATAAGGTGGTATAGAAATAGGCCCCTCACCCGGAATCAAGTCAATGCAAAATTCGATATCGCGATCAGGCGGTAATCCTGGTAATTCAGCCGGAAACACATCCGGAAATTCTCGCACGATCGAAACCTGGTCCAACGGGACTTCAATGGCTCCTACATCCTGAACAAACGCTAAGAACCCCCGACAACCCTTCTTCAAGAGTCGTCCCGCACAAAGAGCAGAAATCATGTTGGTAGGAGTTATACTACAGTCTCCTTGCACAACAAAAATATATTCTCCTGGAAAACAGAATCTGACCGTTTCCCCCCTACAATCTACATAAGCATGACAAGCGGCCAACCAATCCATACCAAGAAGTATATCAAAATCTAGCATATCCAGGAGAATCAAATCTACGACTGAATCCCTACCACCAATACGTACTTAACAAGACATGAATACGTGTCGAGCTACAAAATAATTTCCTACAGGAGTAATCACAACTAGCGGTGACTCTAACAACGACGATTCTTTCCCTAGAGAAAGTGCAAATTGTGCAGATACGTAAGAATGCGTAGAACCGGGATCAAATAAAATATGTGCATCTAAGGAACATACTGCAAGAGTACCTGTCACAACTGCATTGGATGCCTGGGAATCCTGTAGAGTCAGTGCAAAAACTCGTGCCTGGCCCCTACCCGCATCCTTTCGTCCTCTCCCTCGGTCTCCTCATCCTCTCTGGAAACGTCCTGCAAAGCCCCGACCTCGTGGTGCAATAGCCTGGCGCATAGTGCCAACTGGGGGAGGAAGTAAGGCCATCGAAGTAGAAGGAGGAGGGGTAAAATAGCCTGCGGAACAACAGTCCCTCCATGGCGTCTACACTCTCTAGCCAAATGCCATGGAAGTCCGCAACTATAACATGTAAATGGAGGCCTCTGCTCCACGGGGTACGAACTGAACATCTGGCCCTGAGTCTAACCTCGAACAAAATCGCGGCCTGGAGTGTGTCGCCTCGTCCTGTTAGTTATATATATGCCCTAGAGGCCATTGTTGTACATATGATGTATATTATAGTGGATGGTTGGATATATATAGAGAGAACTTTCTTGCTCGACATGATAATATGCTATTTGGTTTCACTTTGTCTTAACATGTTGACTTGTATTAGTTTACTGTCTTGCTCTCACATGTTGATAAATCACTTAGGATATGTACTCGACTACTGGGACTATGATGAGATCATACTAGTGGGGCCAGGGTAGTCAGCGAATACATCCTATAACTGTTCCTAGTCGAGGGTGTATCGAGACAGGGTATCGATACACCAGAGTAGACTAGCGTATACGCATCTTGACCCATATGATGGGCGATGGATGATCCCATATCCATTAGTGTTTAACATCAGAGATGGTGTACGGGTGCTCAGTGGTGACTGGGTACACTGAACGAACTCGCCGAGAACTCCCAGATGGTATTATACCTCACGTCAGATGGCAGTTCTCCGGTGACACTGGTATAAGTTAGTCTGTAGACCCGAGATCATCATAGAGTCTTGTGTGATTCCCACTGTTCTTTGATTTCCACCTTACCACGTCCAAGAGGGCGTGCAAAACGGTGGCTTTTGGGTACAGTCCCAAATCACATGGAGGCAATGAGCGATAGGAGGGGATTCGTCTCTCCCGGTATAGAGAGTTGATGTTGTGCTGTGTTCGATTGGCTATAACTGAAAGCCCTTGTCCATGGCGGATATAGAGTACTACTAGTAAGTGTTATCAGTAGGTTCTCGACCTGTTATGAGCCTCACATCGACACGACTTATCGGTTACTGGGGTCTGACGTTTTACCACCCCTAGACTAGATATGCAACATATCAGACGAAGAGACCGGACTATACGGTAGTGTTACTGATTGGATTCACAGGAGAATGTACAGGCTTTCTTGTTGATCTTCTGATCATTCAATATCTGGGTGGCTGTTACGTTTAGCTGACTGCTTGCAGCTTTTGGGTGTTTGATATGATCATCAGCTACTGCCGGCGTATTGACGATTCTTTAGACACAGAGGTTTCCTAGCTCAGGAAAAACGGAGTAGGAGCACATATCTGATATGTGCGGGACCGAGAATAATACGATATGAGATACTGTATTCTATTCTCGCGATATATGATATCGGCCGGGTATATGTGATATATCCGGGTCATCGGATCAAGTGTTGATTCGATGAATCGGTACATGTAATATTAGTCGGTTATATGCGATATAGCCGGATTGTAGGATCAAGTGTTGATTCGATGATTTAATGTATAATTATATATGTGATATATTACATTACGTTAACTAATATTAGCTCGCTTTATTGATTCATTTTCTCACCGGATAATACATTGATATATATGCGATATATGTTAATTGTATTATTTTCTTATGTTGCAATATATATTATATATGTGATATATAATATTGTAATAAGTTAAGGTTACAAATACAATATGATTTGTGGAGATTAAACAAGTTAGGGTTTGATTTGGGTTAGCATTTGGGTTAGCTTTTTCATGAAGCTTTTAGAAGCTTTGTTTTGTTTTAAGCTTAGATATTTTCCTTTGATATTTTGTGTAGATATTATTTAATCCAACCCAAACCCTTAACTCTAGTTAATTCTCTACATGAGTTAAAGTTTTGATATTATTAACTCAAGGTTGTTTTGTAACCATAACAATTTCATTATTCATCAAAAAACGTTTCATCTTCTTCTTCCTCCTTAAAAAGCTTACTAGCTTTTTGTGATTAGATGATTGAGTGTGAGAAATTGAAAACAAAAGAGAGCATAATTCCTACTTAATCATCCTCATCTATTCTAGCTACTTAAATTAGGGTGTTCACTTCTCTAATAGTTGATTAGAGAAGTGAGAGCTTGAGTTAAATATTCTTCAAGGTAGATCATCTTCGAAAAGGAAGACTTCAAGCAAGAATGGACCATTCGACTTGTGGAGCCTCTCTTGAGTCCGGGAGATCATGGATCGCGGCGAAGGGACTTTTACTCGGAGCTTATGAAGCGAAGGAATGGACTACAAAGGTTGTAATCCCTCTCTCTTAGATGTAAAGTTGTTTACATGCTTTGTTAACCCTAATTATCTAGCAAAGATCCTCGCTTTAGGTTTTTCGGCACTTTAAAATTTTAAATTCGGCATGGTTGATGCCTTATAGACCCTTGTGACAATGCCCAGTAACCTTACACGTCCTCTACCAAATTGCCTGGTAACAGACTCAATAGGTCTGGTCCTCTTTGGCTCCGGAACAATCACTGCATCGCTCAGACGCTCTTCCACTCGCATAGCTGCGTCCATGGCTTGCGCATAAGTATCGAAATGCTGGGACCCTATAGCAAGAAACAGCTGGGTATCCAGGCTCCTCACAAATCTCTTCACCCGGTGCTCCTCTGTGGGAACTAAGTACGGAGCATAGCGTGACAACTAGGTGAACTGTAAATCATATTCTGCCACCGACATACTCGCAGTTTTCCGTAACGCTTCAAAACTGCTGGCTCTAGCGTCCCTCACACTCTGCGGAAGAAATCTGGTAAGAAAGACCTCAGAAAACTCTGCCCATGACATCGGAGGAAGACCTGCAGCTCGCCCTCTCTCCATCGACTCACACCATGTCTGGGCAAGTCCCTCTAATCGAAAACTGGTCAGCGGGACTTCTCATCAGAACATCGCAATGACTTGCCAATCCTGGCCATCCTATCAAGAAAGGACTGAGGATCCTCTGCTACATCGGTCCCTGTAAACACCGGAGGCCTCAATCTCATGAACTCTGGAAGAGATACCTCCATCACTCTCGGTCCTACCAGTGCGATAGTCTGCATAGGCTGTTCATCGGGTTCTACCATCGTCGGTACCTGATCACGCCTCTGAACACGGGTGGCCTCAGTCAATTGTCCCACCATTTGTTGTAGGCCCAACATGCCCTCCTCTATCCTAGTTAGTCTGTCTGGAAGAGGAGGATCAACATGCTCATGTACCGCCGGAATGTCCGGTGCGTCAATCGCCGTCACAGGAGGATTCGCCCTAGCTGCATCCCTGGCTGCGGCTCGCCTAGCTCTCGTAGCCATAGCAACTGGAACAAGAAACGAGAGTTGATAAGGTGTACGAATAGGAGCAGCAATTATAGGAATTCAAAGGAAGGATTAATCAAGATATATATCCTAAGGTTACTTAGGCTGAGTATCATAGTGTAAATATGCCGCGGAACATATGTACGGTACTCTACTCATCCTAAATCACCTACTCCATCAAACCAAGGGTCATCCTACGTAACGAACTTAAGTCTACTTACTCCAAATCACTACTCGGTTCCGTAAGGTTAATCCTTGTCATAACCCACCCCCAAACACAGATGGTATTGTCCGCTCTGGCCGAAGCCGCAAGGTTTTGTCCCTTTGAATGAACCCGGGGCTACATCCCAGTAGGTCACCCATCCCAGAATTTCTCTGGCTCAAGAACGCTTAACTACGGAGTTCTTCAAACTCCGGAGTTCCGATTCATCCAAAAGGCGCCTCTGTGTTATAAGAGTGGTATCATTCCATTTATAGTTTAGATCGTGCCCTCTTTCGGAATAGAATTCGATACTCCCCATTGTTCTGGTTGGTCCCCGTGTGCATCCGTATAGGTTACATCCCCACCTGGATACCGGATAACATCTCACTTCTCACGGGGTAGGTAGTATTCATCCCTAACTCCACCTGGGGTATTACATCCCCCCCCACTTAGAACAATGGTTCGTCCTCGCACCACAGACCTACTTTTGAGGGACCGGCTCCGATACCATATTTTTCACGACCCACCCCCAAACACAAATGGTATTGTCCGCTGTGGCCGAAGCCGCACGGTTTTGTCCCTTTGAATGAACCTGGGGCTACTTCCCAGTAGGTCACCCATGCCAGAATTTCTCTGGCTCAAGTACGCTTAACTACGGAGTTTTTCAAACTCCGAAGTTCTGATTCATCCAAAAGGCGCCTCTGTGTTATAAGAGTGGTATCATTCCATTTATAGTTCAGATCGTGCCCTCTTTTGGAATGAAATTCGATACTCCCCATTGTTCTGATGGGTCCCTATGTGCATCCGTATCGATTACATCCCCACCTCGATACCGGATAACATCTCACTTCTCACGGGGTAGGTGGTATTCAGCCCCAACTCCACCTGGGGTATTACAATCCTAAGCTCTGATACCAACTTTGTCACGATCCAAAGTTTGAATGTGACCGGCACTTAGATTGTACGATATCTAAAGATATCGACACAATCTGAGTAAGCCAAAAACCATGATCAAAACCCTTTTTGCGGAATTTAGAAAATTTTAGTTTTTAAGTAAAAAAATGAAGTAGCATGCCGAATGGTTTTTAATAATTGAAGTTTAAACAACTGGTTTTAAAATTTTCGACAGTACTCCCTTTTAATTATTTATAAAGCAGTTATAGGGTGTGTGAATAGGTTGCATCCCTGGTTGGGAGCAAAACGATACCAAACAGCGGAAATCAATACACAATAGTAATACGACACTCAAATTGAAGAATCTCATGCATAAGTAAATGAAATATAATTTAACACAACTAAACGATCTCATCAGTCGAAATAAGATACATACAACCACATCTCGTTCTAAGTCAATTATACAGGGTCAGATGGAGTAATACTAGATCCAATATACAAAAACCAAAATAGGAGGTTACTGCGCAGGTAACCGACCTAGCAAAAAGCGCGATAGAAGCTGATAAGTGGATCCGCACTGCTGCTACGCGTCCACACGACTCCTGCAAGGAACTATGGCACAACGGGGGTGAGTTGCGAACTCAGTGAATAAGACTAACATATATCAGCTGATAATGTAAGTATAACGAACTAAAGCTAATATCAACAATAATGAATATAATGCATGATAACATGTGGAAGTATGAACATGAACTACTAATTATAAAAATCAAAACTGAAATCCCATTACTTATTCCAATAAGGTTCATTTTTCCGTGTCCAACATCGACACAAATCTTCTATTTCCATCAGGCATCATTCCCCGAACGATCCTGTCATCCAATAACACCGGTCGGTATCACCTAGATATCCGCCGTGTTCATAACTGTCTCCGATATCGAGTATCCTCGCTAGGCTCCCCGCCTCAAATGCGGCTTTCCTGCCCCTCGGTCTCGACCAGGTCCACCATGTATCCAACTGTATATCCCCCCACTCAGTCTTGATAACGTATAAATTCGCAACCGTATAGCCCCTCCATTCGGTTCAGAATAAATCCAAATCAAAAAAACGACATCTCATTGTGGACGTATCATATCATTCAGGAAGAATCAATGAATATCACTTAATAATATATAAAACTCAAAACCATAAATCCGTAATAATCCAATGCATCTTATATCAACATTACAATTTCTAGAACATGAAACATGATAACATCTATGCAAAATAACTACCATTATTGATGTTTAAGGTATGATATGAATCATATTGAGTATAATAAGTACTAAGTACGTATGTGACATTTTAATATCGACGAGATGTAGTGTAACATGTAGATATGTGCACGTGTAACATGACTCGTCGATAATTTATGCAGTGTTCTAACAATTATTAACATGACGATGTATATATATGAATGCATACGATCAAACCTTATATGCATAGGAACAATTTAAATGTAAACTTAAAACTACGGGCGTACCACGGCATCCATACAAAATCCCCCGGTAGATGTTTAGTCTACTCATCGGAAAACGTCGAATCTACCCAGATCATCAATCCATTTCCTTTCCTTGCGGCCCCCGAATTTCCCGTACTCAAATCTAACATTGATATTAACTTGTATAAGAAACGGCTAAACTCCGATACGGCGAAAACATGAAAATAGAAGTTTTACGTATTAACTATACTACGTACGACTATTGTAAACTATCTAATACTTATACTAACTGGATTTTAACCATTCGCTGTTCGTAACAGAAAACAGAAACGTGTTACGAAACACCCGTGTCGTATTTTAGAATTTTAACCCCTTTTTTAGATATTAGCTTCTAGATTTCACATACTGAAAAATTAACTTAAACTAGCAATGACAAACATCCTAATACATATATAGAGAGCTACCCTGAAAACCACAACACCCAACTCCCTCAAAAAACCGGCGAGCTCAGATTTTCCCTATATGTCGCCGGCCAAACTCCGAGCAACTGGGTTCGTCTTTCTAGGGTTTATTCTAGGTACAATCTATAAGATGAAGATACTGTTTGGTTAGGTTAATTTTCATATAAACTATAGCAGATTCAAGACAGAGCCTAAACTTGTAAAAATACGATATTTCCGATATCCGATTTCTAAAATAAAACAGTACTGAACTTAAGTTTCAGGGTTGAAATTATACCTACAGAAGATCACTGAAAAGGTTTACTCCAAGATGCAAAACTCAAGGATCCTAGCTTGAGGGTGATGGTAGTGATCTTTGTATTTAGTCTCTCATCTCTTTCTTTTCTCTTCTTTGTTGTTCTAAGATTTCCCTTTTTCTTTCTTTTTGCTAATTCTGATTTTAAATTGGTTATATAAACTGAAAAAATTGTATAAGATAAGGAGAGTGAGCTATGAGTTGTAGGAGGAGGTGTCACCTAGAAAGGATGTGGTAGTCTCATGCAAGTAGGAGGTGTAGCATGGAAGATGGTGGTGTTTTCATGCAAGGAGGAGGTGTAGCATGAAGTGTCATCTAGGATATGTTATGCCATGAGTATAACTTAAGCTTAATCATGACCTTACCCTATTACACATAAACCCTCACAAATTTCCAATTTTCACAAATACTTAAACTTTTCACAAAACCCCTCATACTATATCATACTACAAATGAAGCTAAATTTTCACTAAAACCCTTGTAATTCACTAATGTTACAAACTAAATATTCAACTTAACAACCCTACTTAGGAAGTGTCCCGTTTTGTTTCAATAAATTTTTTAAATTAACATTTTCAATTAATTAACTAAATTAATTTATTATCTACAAATTTCAAAATGTTACAATAATCCTGGTAGTCAAGTACACATCCTAAGGGCTTTACCAACATGTGAAAGCAAGACAGTATCACAATACTAGTCTACATGTTAAAATAAAGAGTAACCATATAGCATACTATCATGTCGAGCAAGAAAGTCCTCCCTATATATGTCCAAGCATCCAGTATAATATACAATCATGTACAATAATGGCATCTAGGGCATACATACAACTAACATTGTGATCACAATTAAACCTCAATTTAACCACAAGTCAAGATAAACCCGAACCCTCATCTTGGAATTTCAAACACCACAAATCCACATCGTTTTGATTCTAAACTATTATAGGAATTAAGAAAACTCAAATTCTAAACTAAGGGTGTAGAAAATACCTCATTTGGCAAATCAAAAATTTTCTTGTAGTGCCTAAAGTGCTCAAAGTCTTGACTTGATGCCCCCGTAGGGTTTGTAGTGAGCTTGTGCACATTTTTATGAAGGGGGTATAAGGTTTTTGTTTGAGTTTTGGGGTGGTTTGTGGTGGAAAGGAGATGGAGGATGTAGGAGGTGAAGCATGAGGAGAAGAAGAAAGGAGATGAAGAAAAATAATGAGATGAAGAGGTGAAGAATGAAGTAGAAGAGTGTAGAATTCTCTCTCACTCTCTCTCTCTCCCCCCCTAACCATGCTCACATGTCCCCACCTCATTTAAGAAATCTTTTCTTTTCCCCCTTTTTTTTCAAAACAAAAAAACCTAAAAATGAAAACCAATATAAGCCATGGTTCATTTCAAAAATGTAACTACTGTATGCAACATGTTATGTTGCATGACATGCACATAAACACGATTAATGCACGATTAGCAAATATTAATCAAGTTTAGTATAATTTGCATATAAATAACTATTTAATAACTATAAATGCTCAATTCACATAACTTCCTTCAAAATCAATAATTTAAATAAATTTTCCAATTGTTCCCAACTATAAGTATATAGTTATATCATATCGTTAAAACCAATTTCTATATCTATATAATATCCATGAAATTTATAATTTCAATTATTTAAATTCCCAAAAGTAATATTTTATTTTCTAAAATGTTACACCGGAGAAAGCGTCCATGAAGCTGAGCAATTCGTGGCCTGCCGAGCTGTCGACATGCTGATCTATCTGAGGGAGAGGATAGTTGTCTTTCGGGCAGGCCTTGTTTAGATCCGTGAAGTCGACGCACATGCGCCACTTCCCGCTTGCCCTTTTAACCATAACTACATTCGCTAGCCACTCCGAGTGGGCCACATTCCGAATGAAGTTGGCTGCAAGCAACCTATCGACCTCGTCCTCGATCGCCTTTTGTTTGATCAGAGCAAAGCTTCGTTTCTTTTGCCTGACGGTTCGGGCCATCGGGTCGACCCCAAGCTTGTGCGAGATTACCTTGGGATTGATCCCGGGCATGTCGGCAGGTGCCCATGCGAACACATCCGAGTTTCCTCGGAGAAAGTGGATCAAGTCTTCACGCCGGGCTCCCGTTAAGAAGGAACCGATCTGGACAGTTCGGTCGTTGTTCCCCTCAACGAGGGGGACCTCTGTTAGCGACTCCACCGGGGCCCCTCGGATTTCTTTTTGCTCGTCACGAGTATCCAATGACCCCTGGAAATCACACGCGCTTCCAAGGTCGTCGCTGTGCTTATCGGGGTTGGATGTCACGGTGAAGCAAATCTTGGCGATTTGATGGTTCCCGTAGGTCCGGCCTATTCCCCCTTGATCCAACGGAAACTTGATTGCTAGGTGGTAGGTCGATATTTGGGCCCAAAGGGAGTTTAGCGTCGGGAATCCCAGGAGGATATTGTAGAACGAGGGAATCCTGGCGACGATGAACTCCACCGGTACGGTTCTCGTATGGCCCGCCTCCCCGATGTTAAGGAGGAGGGTAACCACTTACTCTGTCGGGATGGAGTCGTTAGTAAACCCCGACAGAATGTAGGCGGTTGGCCGCAGGTCGGACAGGCTGAGCCCCATACTTAGAAAGCAGTCGTATAAAAGGATGCCCGCCGAGCTTCCTGAGCCGACCAGTATCCTTTGGACCTCGTAGCGGTGGACCCGTGCCGTTATCACGAGGGGGTCGTTGTGATGTAAGGATGTTTCGTGGAGGTCTTCGTCAGTGAAGTTGATAGGCTCGGCTGCTTTATTTTTCTTCAAGGGCTGGCCGCTGGTTCCTTCGACTAGTAGGAGGCGGCGAATGTTGCCGGCTCTATGCGCACCCCACAAAGAAACGACCATGATTTGGCCGATCGTTAATTTTTTGGGAGGGGGATGGTTTTCTTGCTCCCGGTCTGCCTGTCGCTTTTTCCCGCAGGCACTTCGCCAGGTGGCCCGAGCGAATCAACTCCTCGATGTAGTCACGGAGTTGTTTACAAATTTCGGTAGGGTGTCCCTGCGATCTATGGAAGGCGCAGTACGGGCCTTGAGTCCGTTTGGCCACTCTATTGGTGACCGGAGGGAGCTTGAAGAATCGCTCGCCCTTCGCCTCCTCCAACAGCTCAGTCTGGGAGATGTTGAGAGGAGTGTACTCCTGGAACTTCGGGGAGTATGGCTTTGGCCGGTCGACCTTCTTCTTCTCTTCCCTACCCCTCTTCTTTTGGTCAGCCTGGTCGCCACGGGGTAGGTTTGCATTTACCTCGGACTCGAGTTGGATTTCCCGCTCGGTCCAAGCTTTTACCTTGGCCATGGTCTTAGGTTGCGCCAATGCAAAGGAGCGGAGCCACTCCTTGTGCCTAAGACCCGACCTCAGAGCTGTGATGATAGTCTCTTCCTGGTGCTCGGGAACCTCAGGAAGAGCGTTGTTGAAGCGAGTGATATATTCTTTAAAGAATTCCTTGTCCCCGCTTTTTATAGTGAAGAAGTAATCGACGGTCCGCTTATGCCGTCTGTTCCCAACGAAATGTCTAAGGAACTGGGTGACCAGCTCATCAAAGGTAGAGATGGAGTGTGGTGTGAGTCCTCAGAACCAGTCTCATCCAGCTCGGACGAGAGTAGCGGGGAACGCTCGGCATTGGGCAGCGTCGGAGTTGTCCTGGAAGCTCATGCCCGCCGTAAACGCGTCCAGGTGGTCTTTCGGGTCGGACATCCCGTTAAAGTGCGCCACTTTTGGAGGCTTGTTCCTGGACGAGACGTGGACAGTGAGCTGCTCTTCAGTGAAGGGCGTCGTAACCGAGTCGGCGGCATACCTGGCCCCCTCGCCTGAAGGATGACCCTCCCAATGTATACCCTCGATTTTCTTTTCGAGGGCATCGAGACGGTTGTGGTACCCCGAGGATTCAGCGTAGCCGGAGCTATGGCCCTTCTCGCTGGCAGCCTGTGCCTGGCTGCGGCTACGGTTCCGCTCTATCAGGTTCCTTAGGTCCCCTAGCAAGGTCATTCTTGAGTCTTCGCGACGAGTGCCGCCCGCGTGCCCCCGACGAGGGAGAGGGTGCCGTCCACGCCTGGGAGCAGGAGAGTTGACCGACATCTCCTTAGGAGGGACGGGGAAGCGATGTGCCTCGGGGCGATGGGTTCGTTCGCGGGACCGCGGTGTGGAACCTTGGGCTGCCCAGCGGGTCATTGAATCAGTAGCCGTGGGGGACCTGTGGCCGCCGGAGATAGCAAGATGTTGTTCAATGGTGCCAGCATGGGCCGTGTCATCTCCCCCTCTGCGGAGGTCGTGATCCCGAGTTGGGGGAAAGGCAACCTGGGGGGTTGTCCCGCCGTTTGGACGCGGACAAGGGCATCCACAATGGATGCGAGCCTGTCGATCCATGCAGAGAGGGCATGGATGGCGTTAGGGGGAGGAGTGGATCCGTCTGCGCCTCTATTGTGGGGAGGGCGGCGTCTTGTGCTTGGATCGTCGCGGTGATCACTCGCCATAAGTTCGAGATCGAAAGATCAACTTTCAATGAGTAGAATTTTCAGTTCTCACAGATGGCACCAACTGATGGAGGTCGGGATCTCCTTCAGCTGTTGTCCTCCGTCGATCTGTCGCGTGCGTTGATGAACGGCTGAGATTGGTTTTGAGGGTTGCCTCCTTGAGCGTGTTGATCTCAGTGGGCATGTTTTGAGGCGAAACCGAGCTATCTGCAAAAAAAGTCCCGGGGTGGTGGTATCACCGTGGACCCTCCGACGATCAAGTTAGCCGAGGTATTTGGGCAGAGTAGCTGCTTATTGGAATAAAATTGCCTTACCTCAGTCGCCTGGGAGAGGGGTTTTTATAGCGGTCGCCATGAGCTAGCTGGCGCGAGATCTTCGACAGCCGTTACGCCCCCAGGCGTTACACCTGCGTGAATGACGGGATCCACCATTAATTACGAGCTCGTTAATGGGGGGACATGGTGGCATGGAACACGGGATCGTGGGGCGGCGGGTATCTCGCATCTGACGAGATACGCGGAGCCGTGGCGGAGGCGCTCGTGATCTGCGTTCCAGGTTGCTCGTTACAGAACCGGGGAAGCTTAGCTCGGCGGGGGGGCTCAAGACGAGCGAGAGGCCGAGGAAGCTCGATTCTGCTTCTAGACGAGCTAGAAGGGCTGAGGAAGCTTAGCGCGTAGAGGGGCTCGGGAGCGAGCCCACGGTCATTTGTAAGGTGTGCATAAACGCGTTATCGTCGAGTTCCGGGACACGTCATCTGTCACGTGTCATGATCTGGGAAGTTCCCACTTACGAGCATCATCAAGAATCAACGGTTTTCCGATAATGAAGCATTGACTCCACAAAATCAACGGTTAAAATGGTTTTAGAATTTCTTAATCTACGTATAAAGATGAAGATTGTCTGTGCCAACTGTCCAGAAAACAAAATAGTGTAGGATTGACTTTGACAGCCGGCATAGAATTTTTTTTACTAATGGTCTTTGTCCTTCATTAATGGCAATTAAAAAATTGTGTAATTTAAAGATAACGGAACAAATCTTGATTTTAGGAAATGAAATAGATTATCTAGGTTGGAATGCATTTATCTCGTAAGCATTTACCCATTTATATATTAGGGATCATGTACACTCAATGACCTACACGGAGACGAAAGAGTTTCAGTATCTGATTAGTTATTTTGTAACAATCATAAGTTCTCTCGGCGGCTACTACTAAGATAAAATAGGTATTTAATTTCTCAAACTAGTTTTATCAGTGTGCATAAATAATTTCTGTCTTGTTGTATCTTTCATAGTTACCACTTTAACTTAACTGGTTTGTTCTTCTGTTAGGAGATTTTGACCAAAAATCCCAAGAAACAATTTCAAGCATTCAAATAGGCAACATATAAATCCTCATGAAAGCTGCAATGATCAGCGGCACTAGCTGTTTCAAGGATCGAAGACAATACTAATTCCAACATAATCTCCCAGATATCCTCCAATTGAGAATGTGTTCTATCATCAATCCAGACGCTATATCCAACTCCATCCACCGCGATCAAACTCCAACTAAGGGTTGTCTTCACTCACTCACTCACTCTCTCGCTCTCTCTCTCTCTCTCTTCCTTCGCCCTTCACACCTCTGCAACACACTCCCATTTTCCCATCGCTGCATACACATTGGCCAACCCAACACATCCCCTGCAATGCCCTGGCTGTAGCCCGATCACATGCCTCACTACTCTCTCCCCGAGCTCTACCTGCCCATGCATCACGCACCCATAAAGCAACGACCACCAAATCACAGCATCAGGCTCCACTGGCAATTAACCTGTTTGTTCCTCAGCTTCTGTTGTCTTTCCTGCATGGCCCAATAGATCGACTATGCATCCCTAATGTTCGATTCTAGGACATATTCCATAAGCTTTGCTAATTTTCTCAAAATACAAACGTCCTGCATCAACCAAACCTCGGTGATTGCAGGTACATACTGCTTCGACAAAGGTAACAGAGTTGGGCATAATATCATTCTTTAGCATCTTTGAGAAAGTCTCGATCGCGGACTGGCAATGCTCACTCAAAGCTAGGTCCCATGATCATTGCACTGCAAACCGCCGCATCTTTCTTAGGCATAGATTGAACACTTTCCCCACATATATGGTCTACAAGATGAATCTGTGATGATGGAAAATGCTAGCTCGGCTAGAGTGCTCGGAAAAGGATGGATCTATAAAAATAGGAAGTGCTGGCTCGGTCAGAGTTCTAGGGAAAAGAAAAGTCAACGTGAAACTACCTTGGGGAAAAATTCTTCCTCTGCACAATGTACAACAAGTTCCTGACGTTATGAAAATCTTATTTTTCGTTACCTGTCGGAAAAAAATGGCTATAAACTTATATTTGAGTCTGATCGAGTTGTAATATTTTTGAATGGGAATTTTATTGGCAAAGGTTATGCATATGGTGGTCTCTTACACTTTGTGTATTTATGTCTGCTATGGAATTGAATAATATTAGTTTTGCTTCTACTTCTAATGTTTACTTTATTGCGATACTTGGTATGGTAGACTAGAACATGTGAATTTAAATACTCGGAACGAATGATCGTTTTAAAATTTATTCGTAGATTTTATTTCGACATTTCAAATTAATGTGAGATATGTACTCAATCAAAACAAGGTAGGAAATCTTTTTTCCTTCTGTTGAAAGGAGCACCAAGCTTCTCTAGCTCATCCATAAAGGCATCTGCGAGCTAATTGATATATTATCTGAGGAAGGGGGAAAATACCTAATTACTTTTATTAATGATTTTTCAAAGCACTATCATGCTTATTTGATTCGAGATAAGAGTGAAGGTTTTTAAAACTTAATCTCTTTTAGAACTGAAGTTGAAAACCAATTAGAAAAAAAAAATTATAGATCAGATAGGGGTGAATACACCTTTATTAAGTTTTTTTTGAATTCTCTAAAAAAAACATGGCATTATGGGGTGGTGAATACACCTTTATTAAGTTTTTTTGAATTCTCTATAAAAAACATGGCATTATTTATCAAATTATTGTTCCTTATGTATCTTAACAAACTGCTTTAGCAGATAGAACACTTTATGAAATGATTAACTCTATGTTAAATAGCTCAAGACTAAATCTAGAGGCCGCCTTACTCTGCCTCTTGTCATATTTTAAATAGTATGTTCAAAAAAGGCTTATATACTGAAAACTCCCAACATGATTTGATCATTTTAACAAAACCCTTGTTATCTTTAAAACCATCAAGAAACTATTATGAGTTGACGGTTCAAGTTACTAGTGTTAAATTTTACAGTAAATAACCATTTTGCCCTTCTCATAAAACAAATAATAATTATATTAATAATATTTTTATATAATTAATAACTATTAATTAATAAATTAGTTTTTTGGAGGTTGGGTGTGGGGGATCGGAGATGGAACATGGGAGGTCGGGGGCTGGAAGGAAGGGACGGAGTCGGGGGCTGGAAGGGGAGGAAGGGGGCGCAGTGAGGGGAGAGGGTGCCAGGGGAGATGATGACGGTGGCGGTGATGATGAAGAAGAAAAATTGATGACGATGATGATGAAGGGAGCCCGCGGCGGCGGCGGTTGCGGCGGCAGAGGGAGGAAGAAGGTGGCGGAAGCGGAAGAAGGTGGAGGATGAGATGATGATGAGGATGAGGATGATCGGAGGTGATAATGATGATAATGAGGAGGAGGAAGAAGAAGATGTTGTTTTTGATGATGAGAGTCGGTGGCGGTGATGGTTGCGGTGGCGGAGGGAGGAGAAGGAGGATGAGATGAATGATGATGATGGGAGGTGGTGATGATGATGATGAAGAAGATGATGATAGTGATGAAGAGGAAGAAGAGAAAGATGATGATGATGATCGGTGGCGGCGGCGGTTGTAGCGGCGGAGAGAGGAGGATGGATGGATGATGACGATGGGAGTCATGATGAAGAAGATGAAGAAGAAGATGATGATGATGGGAGTCGGTGGCAGTGGTGGTAGCGACGGCGGAGGTGGTGGCGCCGGCGTCGGAGCCATTGCCGACGATGGTATCAATGGGACCAAGAGGAAAGATGGTGGGTTTTAAAAAAAAATTATTTTATTTTATTGAAATTAGGGTTAGAGGTAAAGAGGGGTAATTTGGGGATTTCTTAATTGTTATGCTGACGTGGCAACTTAGTTGATGTGGAGCTGACGTGGCACCTTCAAGTTTTGTAGTTTTTTGATAGTTTTAAGGGAATAGAAGTTTTGTTAAATTTATCCAAACCTGTTGGAAGTTTTCAATGAATAATATAATAAAGCCCTGTATAAGCTATGGTAGAACGGAGAACCAAATATTCATGATCTTAAAATGTGGGAGAGTCTTACAAAAGTAAGCCTCCTAAATAGAGAAAACTAAGCCCCAAAACTATTGATAGCGTTTTCATAGGATATGCATCTCATAGCTTAGGATATAGATTTCTTATGATTAAATCTGACGTGAATAGTACTGATACTATACTGTTATAGAATTTAGAGATGCAAAATTATTTAAGAATGTATTTCCTATAAAAATAAACTTCTTAGCGCTTTTGAGTCAAATCCTTCTAGAGAACCTTCACGGCGCGCTTAGTAGAAGGTAATCTATGTGGTAATCATAAATTACCATAAAATATTACCATGCTTGTTTAGATATTAATGGTATTCCCGGAAATATATGATTACCATGATAATCAAATAATCCCATTTCATGGTAATCCTATTCCCCCCAAAACATGTGTTTATCCTATATTACTGTCACATCCGGAAAAGGCATGTGACTGGCATTTCAATCACGTAAAATCTATAGGACCTCACGGTAACCCAAGTAAGCCAAAACCAGGAAACTAAACCATTTTTACAAGAAATAGCGGAGGTGAAATTTTGAAAAGGTTTTATTAATATGAAATCACGTTTGGTTTGAAAACACTACTATCGTTTAAAAATCGGGCAGCACCTCTTTTGTAAATTTTGATAAAGCAGGTACAATAAAGCATCCCTAACACGGAAGCAAAATCAACGCCCAACGGCGGATCAACAACTATGCAATACACACACACACACGACGCCTACGGCGAAGGATCTAAATGCGGAAAGTAAACATAATAAATATACATCAAGTCGATTCCAAACCAGTCCGACTAACACAACAATACTAAGATCACGACAAATAACTAGACTTGGTCTTTTGATTGAATACTTCTAGATACAAATAGGTAAAAGGCAAATGCCGATACAAAAATATAATTCACCACTCAAAGTATGTGCAATCACACCCACAAAACCGAAGATGTGCCCAAACTAGCCGCTACTGATCCCAGCGGTCACCTGCACGGAACTACGACACAATGGGGGTGAGTTACCAACTTGTGAATAGTATTATATAACGAGCTAAAAATCGCATGGATAAGCGGTAAAACATCTAAGCAAGATAAATGTGTACGTCAAGGAGGGTAAAATAGTATGCGTCGAAACTAGAGTTCGAGCAATGAAATATATGATATGAAAGTTTCTAGTGCCCTCGCTGCGGCAACCACGGCTGATGCGGAACCGAAAAAAAAAAATTATCAAGAGAGCACTAGAACCAAATCCCTAGTGATCTTTCCAAACACCAAAACTAGCAAACTAGCATACAAGATTTATGGAATACAACCTTTGGCGCGTGTTCACCTAATCATGAAATACCCCTCCAAGCTCCTCGTAGGCCATTGGGAACAAACTTAAATGGCGACCGTCCTTACAGAAGATGTTCTACCGAAGTGAACCAATTCAAGCTCCAGCTTCACCAAGTGAAGCAACCTATACTCCAAGCTGGTTAGGAATGGAGAGTAGGGATGTAGGAATTTTCGACTATCATTTTCTCATAAATCCAAAGCTCAAGAGAGCAAGTGCAGAAGAAAGAGGAGGTAAAGAGGCTATCCATGTCACAAAAAATGGCTAAGTGTTGTAGTGAAAGAATGAGAGAGTGAAAGAATGTAAAAAGAATGGCTTCATAATTTTTATAACTATAAAAATATCATAACCAATTTTGTAATAAACAAATGAAAACCCATTCCTCACTACATGTCTTTAACCATGCTCATATCCACTTCACCCTCCACCTCATTTTTGATTTTCCTAAAAAAGAAAACTAACAAATGAGGTGTACTCCTTCTAAAAGTATTTCCGTATAAATACGGAATACAACCCGATATACCTATCGAAATACATATACATGTATCCGTATAAAAATACGAACATCCAAGAGAGAGAAAATGAATAGTAAACAATAATACTAGAATAT
This sequence comes from Agapanthus africanus, assembly GCA_030015575.1. Lineage (NCBI taxonomy): Eukaryota > Viridiplantae > Streptophyta > Magnoliopsida > Asparagales > Amaryllidaceae > Agapanthus > Agapanthus africanus. The sequence goes on from JASDDO010000016.1 coordinate 152,029,121, forward strand.
ATATCAAATATATATATATATATATATATAAATTATTAAATCAAAACCTGATTTAATAATCCGGCTTAATCCTAAATTGCTAGTATTATCAACCGCCCGATTAAAGTCCATGTAGTCTGTACACGTATTTAATCGGACACATGTATATACCAATATACGTCATCTATATCATAAGAACGTAAATATCATATCAAAACCCAAAACAGTGAGCGACGCACCGTAGGTTAGAACCTACATGTTACTTACCCCCAAAACGACAAGATATCCCTGTTGTTAACGTACGAACGTCAACAATTCAGTGATGGCACAGAAATACGAAAAACCGTATCGAAATGTTGGAAAATTTAACAAAACCCTTACTAGAATACTCCTAGATTTTACTGTGTGAATATTGGGACAAATCAAACAATACTATAAATCATAAAATAACCAAATACACTTACAGAACAAAATACAACCCAAAACACCTCAAGTGGCCCGGCAGCACCGGTCAAAAGGAGATTCTCGCCGGATTAAGTAGGGAGGTTGGGGCTCGGGCTTTTGGTATAGTTTACTAGTGGTCTCATAATACTATGGTCTTATTAGTTTTTCTAGTGGGTTTACCTATTAGCTCTAGATTCAAACATCGTACGACAAATATCAAAAATATCCTAGTTTATGATATTGCTTACAACAAACAAATATAAAAACAGAATAGACTTTACAAAGAAAGTGAGATATACCTATAAAGATAATTCATAAGGGAACACCGGCTCAAGAAGTGCATAAGAAAGTTCCTAGGTGTTGTAGTTGATCAAGCTTGATGATGTGAACACAATTAGTGAGGGAACCCTCTCATTCTCTCTTGATATGATGAACACTAGGAACTCTTGTGTTGGAGCTTGAAGGACTTGTTTGTTTCAGTTGGAGAAAGAAGAAAGAGTATGCGTAAATTGGGTGAGGAAGGTAGGTAGGGAAAGGAGGAGGTGCAAAGTGAGAAGGAGGAGGTGGAGGGAGGAGGGTGAGTGTGAGGGTGTGTTGTATGTGAGGGTATTGTGAGGGTTCAATCCTTGCATATCATATACCAACCATCATTTTGTAGGGAACCTAGGCACTCTAGTGAGGTCTCATAAGGCATCGATCATGCCAATTTCAAAAAATCTAGGTGCCGAGAAACCCTAATACGGATCGTTGGCTAGAAATCTAGGCGAAAAAGCAAACTAGTTAACACTTAACTACAAGAATACGGAAATACAACCTTTGTAGATCCGGTGCTCCACCTCCATAGCTCCGCAACGAAGTCCCCTCGCTGTCCAAATAAATTCCCGGGCTCTAGCGTCGGCTTCGTCGGAGAAATGGCGAGCTAGGTCGTCGATGTCCATGCCGAAGATGATCTACGTCGAGGCATCGCTAGATCAAGCTCCACCTTAACCAAGCCTTGAAAACTTGTGAAGGAAACACACTCTACTACTTGGCAAGAGGTAGAGGATGAAGAAATAGGAAGTGGGTTCACTTTAGAATTGGATTTCTCACTCTTTTTCATCACTTGCCATTGATGGAGGCAAGCTTTCTTCACTTGAAGAAAATGAAGAAGAAGATGAAGATGAAGAAAGAATTATTATGATAAGTTAATTAATTAGAAAAGAAAAAGGATACTTATCATAATAATAACCATTATTAGGTGTAGAGAATAGACCATGGTTAATTGCAAGGGTTAGGGTTAAGCATGAGACAAAATGGTCACAAAGTCAAAGCTTCATGAAGCTTCAAAGAAAGAGACAAAACTTGCAACCATTTCATTTCTAATCTTTTCCAAATAAATAAATAAATAAATGATTAAGAAAAAGAAAACCCTAATCATCAATTTAACCATGGTTTAATCTTTACACTTAACCAAGTTAACATGTATCATCAAACATGATACAATCATTTGCACAAAAAGTATATCACATATACAACTTGTACAAACAAGTGAGAAAATCCATATAAAGTGAACCAATACTAGTTAATGCAAAGTAATATATCAAATATATAATTATACATTAAATCATTAAATCAACACTTGATTCAATGATCCGGTCATGTCGCACACAACCGACTAGTATACAATGTATCGGCTTATCGAATCAACACTTGAATCGATAACTAGGTTATATCGCATAAAACCATTCGACACATTGATCGTGAGAATGAAATACGGTATCACATACACGCATTATTCTCGGTCCCGCACATATCTCATATGCGCTCCTATTTCGTTTCGCTTGAGCCAGGAAACCTCTGTGTAGGACTCTAAAGACTCGTCAATACGCCGGCAGCAGGTGATGATCATATCAAACACCCACAAGCCGCAAGCGGTCTGCTAAACGTAACGGCTACCCGGGTATTGAGCGATCAGAAGATCGACGAGCAATCCCGCTCACACTCCAGTGAATCCAACCAGTAACATTACCATACATTCCGGTCTGATCGTCTGATATGTCGCATATCTCGCCTAGTGGTGGTAAACGTCAGACCCCAATAGCTCGATAAGTCGTGTCGATATGAGGTCTATAACAATTCGAGAAACTACTGGTAACACTTACCAGTAAATCTCAGCAACCCTGGCCAGGGATTTCCTGTTATAGCCAATCGAACACAGCGCAACATCAACTCCCTATACCGGGAGAGACGAATCCCCTCCTATCGCTCATTGCCTCCATATGATTCGGGACTGTACCCAAAAACCACCGTTTTGCATGCCCTCTTGGATGTGGTAAGATGGAAATCAAAGCACAGTGGGAACCACACAAGACTCTATGATGATCTCGGGTCAACAGACTACTCTGTACCAGTATCACCAGAGAACTGCCATCTGACGTGAGGTATAATACCATCTGGGAGTTCTCGGCGAGTCCGTCCAGTGTACCCAGTCTCTACTGAGCACCCGTATATCATCTCCGATGTCAAACACCAATGGATATGGGATCATCCATCGCCCATCAGTATGGGTCGAGAAGGTACACGCTAGTCTACTCTGGTATATCGATGCCCCGTCTCGATACACCCACGACTAGGGACTTTGAAGGATGTACTTATGGACTACCATGTCCCCACTAGTATGATCCGCATCATAGTCCAGGTAGTCAAGTACACATCCTAAGGGCTTTACCAACATGTAACAGAGAGACAATCAGTATACACGTTAAGGTAAAGAGTAACCAGATAGCATATTATCATGTCGAGCAAGAAAGTCCTCCCTATATATATCCCAGCATCCACTACAATATACATCCTATGTACAGTAATGGCCTCTAGGGCATACATATAACTAACAAACTCCCACTTGCACTAGGGCCATCTGTAGCAGTGGTTGTAGTATCTCATACTCAACCATCCCATAAAAGTCTCTCTCTGGGAATAGGCCTTCGTGAGTGGATCCACAGTGTTGTCCTCTGAGTCTTCTCTCCTAACCTCGATCAGCCTGGAGATCAACCATCTCCATGATCAAGTGATACTGCCTTAGAATATGTCTGGATCACTGATGGGACCTGCGTTCCTTGGCATAAGCCACAACTCCATTGTCACACAATGGGAGGAATATAGTTCATCTCATGAACCAATATACACCCAAACAGCCTCTATGGTAGCATCTTAAGTAGCGATGTATCCTGCCTTTATCGTCTAGTATGTCACGGTATCTAGCTTGGAACTCTTCCAACATACCGTCCCTTTACTTAGGGTAAAGACAATGCCTGTGACTGACATTCAGTCATTCTTATCACCCTGGAACCCTTCCAGTGATTCTCCCCAGGATCAATTGATACCATCTCACTACAACTAGTGAGTATCCTAACATCCATTTAGATCTATCTCATAGATCCAAAATCCAGGATTTAGTAGGTATCACTTTGATCCTATATGGAGAATCCTAGTGATAAGCGGAGATTGACCGAGCGTAGCATAAGAAACTCTTTTCTTATCAAGAGTATGTCATCCACGTACTCTACGAGGATCACTACCATACTCCCTACTACCTTTTTGTATATACAAGGTTCATCTATCATTTTGATGATGTCAAACTCTTTGACTAATCCATCAAAACAGATGTTCCAACTCCGCGATGCCTGCTTTATCACATAAAACATCTTGCACACGTTTCCGCTGCTCCCACTGTCTACGAGGCCCTCTGGCTGTGTACTTATAGACGCACTCTTCTAAAACATCATTTAGAAAAGCAGTCATGGCACCCAACCGCCAGATATCGTAGTCACGGTATGTAGCCGTGGCAAGTAGGATCTGGATGGACTTAAGCATAGCTACTGGAAAAGGTTTCATCATTTTCCACGCCTGGTCGATGACGAAAACCTTTAACAGGTCTAGCTTTGAAAGTCTTAACTTTTCCATCTACACCAAGTAATCTTCTCAAGATATACTTGCTCCTGATGGGGATTTAACCCTTCAGATATAGCAACCAAAGTCCATACTTTGTTGGTGTACATGGATTCCATATCAGATCGCTAAGCATCCAGCCATTCTTACAGAGTCCCACTCCTGATGGCCAGTTCGAAACTAGTTGGGTCATCATCTCATGATGCAATCCTCGCTCCCACTGTCATAGAGAAACCTAAATATCTCTCAGGTGGGTGAGGAACCCTACTAGATCGGCGGAGAGGCTGAGGTTCGTTGGAATCTACTGAATCCTTTGGTTCTGTCAAATCATCTGCTGTAGTTTATATAGCTGGAACATTTCTAGTTGTACATAACAGACCTTGCCTCGAGCTTGTCCGGATTTTGCTTTTAGACATAGGCCGGACAACCCCAAATCTTAACTAGCTTAAGACATGGGCTCTTCCCATACCATATCTCATATGGAGTAGTAGGCAACTGATTTGATCGTAACCCTATTCAATAGGTATGCAACTTCTCAAGCGCATAACACCCAAAAGGAAATAGGTGACTCAGTAGTTCTCATCATAGAGCACACCATATCGAATAGGGTGTATCTGCTCCGCCCCGATATACCATCGTGCAATGGTGTATGCGGAGGAGTAATGCTGAGAGAGAATCTCATTCTCCTTTAGAATAGTCCAGGATTTCCGTGCTCAAGTATTCTCCTCCTTGATCACATCAAAGGATATAATACTTATACCCGTATTTTGGTTCTCTACTTCTAGCTTATATTCTGTGAATATCTTAAAAGGTTCGGACTTATGTTTCAACGGGAACATTTGTCTGAATCTTGAGAGATTATCAGAGAACGTAACGAAGTACAAAGAACCAGTCCTGGCATATGTAGACTGGGGACCTACATACATCAACATGTATCAATCCCAAGAGTTCACTAACTCTTTCTCTGTTTCCATTAAACAGAGCTATGGTCATCTTATCTTTGTGACATGTCTGGCAAGTTTTCACAAGATGTAAATTCAAACAGATTTAAATATGCATCGTTGTGCAACTTAGCTAGTCGGGTCGCATTGATATGACCTAGTCTATAATACCTCAAGAAGGATTCGTTCATTTCTGAACTCTTCCTCTTGTGTGTGTTCCGTATACTAAGAACTGTAGTTTGATTTAGAACATTAATGCTTTTAGATAACGTGCCTGAACCGATCAACTTTTGATATAAGAAATGTTCAAAACATTATCCATTAATACAAAATTTTATCATTTCTTTACTGATAATGAAACTGATATGATTTTGTATATCAAGTTCGGTATCTAATAACATTCGTTCAGAATCAATGTATTCTAGTAATACAGGGTGACAGTGACCAACAGACTTGGCTGCAACACTTGCCCCGTTTTCTGTCTCATGAAACTTATCACCCGTTCTCAGTTTTTCTACCCTTTTGAAGCCCTATGTAACAGATTACATATCTGGGATCCTGATCCGGTATCATATACCCAGGATACGGAGGATACTGAGAAACAGTTCTTTGTAATGAACACAGCCGAAGATGATGCATCAACATGCACACTCTTCGTTTGGGCGGCACGGGAAATCTGGTATTCCCCTATTTCCTGCTCTGTCTTATAACAATTATAAGTTGGAGCGGGACCAACGTTCCCCAGCTCAGTAAAACAAGCGGGTTTGGTCAATATTCCGTTTTATTATCTTGATTAAGGCGTGATATGGTCGCTACCTGGAGAGAGAGAGAAGAAAACACTCAGCGTGCGCTCTTGCAAGATCAGATTGGTTATTATTTTATCTAATCAGGATGGCTCCCACTGCTTTTTATCAAATCTTCCTTCAAACCCTAAAAGGAAAGACTAGCCGGGATTAATTACACACAACAAGTTCGCCAATCTTTCAGCCAGGCCAGTGTCGGTACTTTGAGGGAGGTCCCCCGTGCTTTCGCACGAACCTAATTAATGTAAACCTCGTTTTCCCAGAGGCGTAACCCCGTTGACACCTTTCTAGACACCTACTTGATCGGCTAATTGTAATGTGTAAAACTCTCCCAGGAGTAACAATTACTCGCAGAGGGTATCGGGATCCAACTATCTCATAGAAGGTATGCAATCTCATTGCAAATTTCAATACTTGAAATTCCCGATAATATTTTGCCCCTAGCGTCCTATGACCTTGACGGAGGCCAAACTACCCATAGTTCGCTAGTCAAGTTCAACCCGTCATTTCCTGATTGAATTAAACCCACCCGCACGACCCTTGACGGAGGCCAAACAACGCCGTACGAATACCCTAATCCAATCGCATCATATGCTAGCAGATAAGCACTAGTTAGCTACCGTACACTACGCCTTGACGGAGGCCAAACTACCGCAGCACGAATACTAACTAGTACTTATCTGAAATGACGGAGGGCTACGACAGGTTTTTCTGAAAACCTATTGCGTAATGAACTTGATATCGTTGTAGGATCGAATGAATTTTGAAATGGAGTGTTCTTGAGGCTTTTCTAGTTTTGCTAAAGGAGTCACTCCCGGTGAAGGGATCGTCGGTCCTTTCCTCGTCGAATGAGGTGCGGGATATATCATATATATCACTGTGCAAAGTAAAAACTCTTAAAAGCTATCAAAAGACAAACCGAGTGTGTAGCATCTGCCAGTTATTGCTAAAGGAGTCACTCCCGGTGAAGGGATCTCGGTCCTTTCCTTATCGAATAAGGTGCAGGATATATCACATATACCGCTGTGCAAAGCAAGAACTGTAGCTACCTGTTTTATTTTGAAATTCGATTCCACAACATCTTAGGTTTCTTTTATTTCATTAATCACATTAATGAAGTCCCATCATTTAAGTACCTAATCATCACAGATAAATACGACGTACACTTATGCCATCCGCATTCGCCTCGATGTCCCCTCGTGCACCGTTAGGTTAGGTAACTAACGGTAGAGCAGGGCAGGGCTAGCGCGGGTGTAAAACATAAGTAACATCTATATAATATATCATATATACTATATACTGTATCTATCACAGAACATCACATGATCACATCACAGATATCGCAGCAGAAGAATCATATGAAATATTGGATATACTAGGACGTCCGTGTTTTCAATACGAGCCAGTATAAAACACGGATTCCACGGTCGTGATGAATAGCCAAACCCACACCCCTAGACCCCTACGAGAGCGACAAGCAACCCTACCAATTCTGGAGTTAGGAGACCCAGACTCGACTCCTCGAGTTGGTCTCCCACTGGACTCCAGAACCCGGTTACTTGTGCCCTCCTCCTTGGGTCTATCCTAGTGCAGAAAAGTAAATAATATACAAAAGGTGACTACTTCCGCAACCTGGAAGTGCCCCAATAAAATAATATTACATACAAGTTTTTACATGTATGAAAATGAAAAACACTCATCTCACATAAAAACCCCCCGGCTATTCAAACAAGACGATCCAATATAACATATCCAGCAACACATAACATCACATGTCATCAACGTAAGTAAACATGCGCATCCCAATTGTCGTTGACAAATAGCAACGAAACCGGCGATATCACATATTACACTTACGGTCACAGAAAAGAAAGTGTAAAACTACAACAGTTGGAATCCGCAACCTCCATAGACATCGCATGCCTAATCAAATGAATTCCTTAGACATCGCATGCCTAACAATTATAAACCCCGCATTTTAGTCTCATTATCGAAAACACTTTTCAATACCAAGTCGGGGAATTCAACAAGATTCCCGACATCCTGATCGAATACTCGTCGCAAACTTCAGTAGGCGGCCGCACCCCCGATGCCGTCGACGAAGTGCACCAAGGCGGAACACCGCTGCCGCGAGCACCCGAACGGATGCTTTCGGCGACGGGGTTCTCCTACAGTCACTTGGTCGGGGCAATGGAGCGAGGCTGTCTATTAAGTTTACCCGACGAGTATCCGCGTACGCTACGTGATCGCGACGGACTTTTGATCACATCAAAATTCCGTGGCAACCGATCAAGTGAGACTAAAGTGCTACGTTTATAACATTCATTCAGTTATCTCATAACTTCTTGTGAATTCCAATTATTGTATCCCATTCCGGATAAATAGAAAATGTCAAACTTTCCGATCGAACAATCGAACACCCAAGTTTTCCCGATACAGATCAACACATGAAACAAGTCTAAAAACATTCAGTTCGTGCCTCAGTACCAACGGTCCAGCCGTAGAAGGGTCAAGCCAACGCCTCACATGTGGCACGCCGTACTGCCCCAAACCCGAAGGTTCAAAGGGTAGTTCAAGACGGTCACATAATCGAGTAAAGGTTTGTTGTCTTCTAGAGGGACCATCGTGTTACTTGCACTACTTAGAACGTGATTAAACTACAGAAATATCCAACACTTGGAAATTTCCCGACAGGGGAAAAATTGGGTATTTATATCCGGTCGAACTTTTTAACATATTCAAAAAATTATCCGGAAAGACAAATAGACAAAGTTTGACAATCTGATCGAATGTATGAACTCCCAATACAACCCAAAATACTCAACTCTTGATTTCAGATTAAAAATTCCCAGGAAAACCAGCACTGCAAAATAGGAGTTACTATGCAAAATTCAATGGCAGATAAGACAAAAGGGCCGCGGAAGGGCCGTATTAGCACGCTAATGCCGTGGTTCCGCCGCACTTTAGAAAGATCATTAGGTAATTTTTGCATCATAATTCTTAGAATTCCCTGCTGATTTTTCTTCATATTTTTAATTTGCAAAAATCCACATTTTACAAAAATGTCCAGAGAGCATTTTAAAGTCGGGGTTTCGGGTCGATCGGACTTCTAACTCCGTCTACGCTTCGCCTAAGGCTCTAGCTAGGCTCTGATACCACTGTAGGGAACCTAGGCACTCTAGTGAGGTCTCACAAGGCATCGATCATGCCAATTCCAAAAAATCTAGGTGCCGAGAAACCCTAATATGGATCGTTGGCTAGAAATCTAGGCGAAAAAGCAAACTAGTTAACACTTAACTACAAGAATACGGAAATACAACCTTTGTAGATCCGGTGCTCCACCTCCATAGCTCCGCAACGAAGTCCCCTCGCTGTCCAAATGAATTCCCGGGCTCTAGCGTCGGCTTCGTCGGAGAAATGGCGAGCTAGGTCGTCGATGTCCATGCCGAAGATGATCTACGTCGAAGTATCGCTAGATCAAGCTCCACCTTAACCAAGCCTTGAAAACTTGTGAAGGAAACACACTCTACTACTTGGCAAGAGGTAGAGGATGAAGAAATAGGAAGTGGGTTCACTTTAGAATTGGATTTCTCACTCTTTTTCATCACTTGCCATTGATGGAGGCAAGCTTTCTTCACTTGAAGAAAATGAAGAAGAAGATGAAGATGAAGAAAGAATTATTATGATAAGTTAATTAATTAGAAAAGAAAAAGGATACTTATCATAATAATAACCATGATTAGGTGTAGAGAATAGACCATGGTTAATTGCAAGGGTTAGGGTTAAGCATGAGACAAAATGGTCACAAAGTCAAAGCTTCATGAAGCTTCAAAGAAAGAGACAAAACTTGCAACCATTTCATTTCTAATCTTTTCCAAATAAATAAATAAATAAATGATTAAGAAAAAGAAAACCCTAATCATCAATTTAACCATGGTTTAATCTTTACACTTAACCAAGTTAACATGTATCATCAAACATGATACAATCATTTGTACAAAAAGTATATCACATATACAACTTGTACAAACAAG